>CM054934.1:11915538-12043494 GCA_029168755.2 Tillandsia fasciculata | reverse complement strand
CACTCAATGCACTTACAGCACTTGATGCAAAGAAACCCACCTGGTCGCGGGAGAAACGGGTACTACTACGAGTCTCGATACCTTCCCGCTGCACACCTGGACCTAAGAAAAATCCCCCAAAATTATAGTCAATAACTTACACGTTTACCGGAAAAGCAACCCTAATCACCTCTGCGCCGTAACCCAAAAAACGACGACGAGAATCGCACCTGCCGACCCCCGCGCGGAGATTGCCCGCGCAGTGCCCGCGCACCGTGCGGGTACACGGCGCGCGGCGCCCGTGCAGGTGCGGGCTGCGCGCGCCTGCGCGCGTCGGTCGCGGGCGCCCGCGCGGTGCTCGCGCGGCGCCCGCGGCGGGGTCGGGCCGTGCGGCGCCCGCCGGCGGGCCGAGCCGCGCGGCGTCCGCGCGGCGCCAGCGTGGCCGGGCCACGCGGCGCCGGGCCGCGCGGCGCCAGCGCGGGGCCGGCCACGCGGCGCCGGGCCGCGCGGCGCCCACGCGGCGCCGTGCCGCATGGGATCCGCGCGGCGCCCGCGCGGCCCGTCCTTGTGGCGCCTGTCCGCGCGGCGCCCTAGTGGCAACCGCGCGTTCCTTCATCCGCGCGACGCCCTAGCGGCACGCGCGTCGCCCGCCGCGCACACCGTGCCCTACCCCACACGTGACAGCGCGGGCGGAGAATCGAGAACGGGAAAAAAACCATAATCAAAAGGGAAAAACTGGAAAAATACTACGAAATAAAAACTCACCGGATTAATCGACGGGGTACGACCGATCACGTTCTTGGTTCCGGTACGTGCCTCGGGGTGACGGATCCGCCGTCTTCTCCCTTTTCCTTTCTTTCCGGTAGGGTTTCGCCTTTCTTCTTTTCTTTCTTTTCTTTCCGCTCTTACGGCTAGGGTTTAGAATTCTCTCTTTCTTTTCTTAACGAGGGGGAGGAAAAAATACTTATATTATCTATTTATTTATTTTTTCCTTATTTTCTATTATTTTCCCCAAACCGTAGTAGAGAAAAATCTCTTTTTCTGGTCACGGGTAATTAATTAAGTATTAATAATTAATTAATTAATTATCCACAGGGATAACCCCCATTATCCCAACGGGTGCAAGATATTTTGCCGGATTTTGATGCACGACTAATCACCGTATCACTAAATGTTACGGCATTTTGGTGTTGGCATATTTCGTGAGTCAAGTCAGTGAGTTGAGTCGGAGTCTTAAAGGGATCAAATTGTCAAATCAGCCTTCGAAGACTCATTGAAGATTCAACATGAGCCCAAGTCAACTCTCAGTATGATTAAATATTGTCATGGTGATTAAAGTTCGTTTATAATCATTGGAAACAGGAAATTAATGAAAACCGGTTTAGACTTGGTTTTAGGAACTTGGTTTTAACTTACAACTTATTTAAGTTTGGATTCCGGTACTTGGTTTGTTTTGGATAAAGTTTATCTTGGAAAAATCAGTTTTTACATTGCGTACCGGAACCACACTTGAAGTTCCTCAAACCCGACACAGAATTTTCTGAAATTTGTATTGCGTACCGGAACACAGACTCGCGTACCGGAACACAATAGAAAAATCTGTGTTTTGCACCATTGAGTACCGGAACATGATAAGTGGTACCGGTACACAATGTTTCCTCGGGAAAAGTTTCCTAAACCGACTCTAATATGTTTCCAAGGGCTATAAATAGATACTTAGGGTTTCTCGAATAGAATGACCGATACCGAAAACACTCGAGAGCAACCCTAGAGGCTAGGTTTTTATCGTTCTTCTTTTTAGCCTCTTTTAGGTCAATTCGACGGTTCTTCCAAGATCTATCTTTTGTCGAATTGATCTAAACTTTGCTTAGAATTCTTTCTACGGTTCTTCAATGATAATCTAAGCAAAGGATCACCATCGAAGCCTATATTTCTTTATTGGCTGAGTTTGCGTTGTGGATTCGACGTGGCACCGTGGATTCGATGTGTTGAAGGCGTTTCGTGGATTCGAAACGTGTGCTCGTGGATTCGAGTGGCGTTCGTGGATTCGAACGTGTGCAGTGGACGTGCAATCGGTGGAGCGCAAGGTCCGAAGAACTTGAAGGAGGGGTCGAGTCCGTGGAGTCGGTAATCACCTTGTTATTCTTCAATTCTTAGTAGATTGTTATTGCGTGTTGGTCCCGTGGTTTTTCTCCTGGATTGGAGTTTCCACGTAAATCTCGGTGTGTGATTTTTATTTTCCGCATTGGTTTTTATTTTTGCACTGAGATTGGTTTTTATAATATTACACCTATTCACCCCCCTCTAGGTGTTTGATAGTACCTATTTAGATCCTTGTGGATCCTAAATAACTCTACAATTGGTATCAGAGCGGGTTTTAGGTTTATCTATCATGTCGGGTGAAAGTGGTAATATTTTTAGACCTCCTCTTTTTGATGGGACCAATTATGCATATTGGAAAGTGCGGATGAGAGCTTTTCTCATCTCTATTGATGAGCGTGTTTGGCAAACCGTTGAATACGGTTGGGTGCATCCTGTTGAGGAAGTAGGAAATTCTACTACCCCAAAACCTCGCTCTAGATGGTCCAAAGAGGAAATCGAAAGATCTTCTTACAATGGGAAAGGTATGAACGCTTTATTTAATTCTCTTTCCTCGACTGAGTTTACACGAATTTCCGCGTGTGAAACCGCGAAGGAAATTTGGGATATTCTCAAAATTACACATGAGGGTACTAATCTTGTAAAAATTCAAAAGCTCCAGATGCTTACAAGTCAATTTGACTCTATTCATATGGAAGAGCATGAATTGTTTACAGATTATTACACTAGACTTCAAGATGTAATTAATACATGTGCTAATTTGGGAGAAAAGATCCCGGAGTCGAAAATTGTAAGAAAGATTCTTCGGACTCTTCCGGAACGGTTTAGGGCAAAGGTTACCGCCATTGAAACCGTTAGTCATCCGGATGAGATGAGTGTAGAGGAATTAGTAGGTGCTTTGCAAACTTATGAGATGACTTTTCCTACTAATCAAATTTCTTCCAAGTCTTCTTCTAAGCTTACAGGTATTGCATTCAAATCAACAAAGGAAGAAGATGACGAATCAAGTTCCGACGATGAAATCTCTTTGCCGATTTTGAAGAACAATTGGCGCGGATCACAAAGAAATTTCGTCGGAAATTTTGGAAGAATCGAACCGATGGATCTTCATCCACGAAACCATCTAAAGGATCATCGGGTTCTAAATCCTCTAAACTCAAGGCGTTGCAAAACCTTCTAAAGAAAAAGAAAAAGATGATTTCGAAGGGGAAATCCGATGCTATCGATGCAAAGGCTACGGCCATATTTCAACGGATTGTCCTTCTAAGAAATCATACAAAAAGAAGGCTTTGCAAGCAAAACTTGGGACGATTCTAGTTCGATGAATCGACCTCAAGTGAAGAGGAAAAAGAAAAATTGTTGCTTTTCATGCCTCTCAAATTCCCTCTTCTAATTTGTGCTTATCATCTTTAGTCACTGACTCTATTCCTTTGATTTTGCATGAAACATCAACATCCGAGGAGAGTCATCAAGTGAGGGGGAGTCGGACGAAGAAGAACTCGTTGAGGCATACCAACAACTTCTTGCGGAATCAAAGAAGATGGCCAAGCATATCAAGAAGTTGAGGAAGCAACGACTTGAAGTTCAAGACGAGAATCAAGCTTTAAAGATCAAACTTCATGATCTCGAGGAGGAACAAGGACGGTTATTGGATAACAATAAAATCCTCCAAGAAAAGCTAAACCAATCGGAGACACACGCTAAATCATATATGGACAAGATTGGTTTTCTTGAAAAGCAGTTTGAAGAATTCATGTCACCAACCAAGCTTTGACCAAGCAAGTTCATGAACTCAAATCCGACATACAAAGGCTTTCAACCGGTTCCAAGAAACTTGATTGTATGTCCGGATTAGGTCAAACAAGCAAGGTTGGTTTGGGATTTAAAAAGAACCAAACTGTGAATGCTTCAAGTTCCACAATAAATTGAAAGGAAGAACTTGTCACCTATGTGGACTTGAAGGACATTGGTGAAGAATTGCCCGAAAAAGAGAAAGAAAAATCCTTCGGCAACTTCATCTACGGAGCGGACTCAACGGAATCAAAAGACACATCAAGCTAAAGGAGTTCACTCAACCCACCAAAGGTCTGAGCCACAACATCAATCATTCAAGTGGATCATTGCGAGGCAAAGACCTAAGGTGGATCAACAGTCAAAGCGGACAACCCCCGGCCACAACGAATCAAGACAACCCAAAATCCAGCGATTTTGGATTCGGAAAGGTGATATCTTTCCTTGTCTTAAGTTCTAAATAGCTTATGACTGTATGTAATGCTTTGATTGGTTTTCCCTTCATATTTTTCTTAATCTTTGCATTACATGTTTTTCAATGCTCTTTGTTTTTATACTTTGTTTTTGAACAAAAGGGTTTTTATTGAACAAGTGCATTGAATAAAAAGGGCTTCACGTTCATTCACTCCAAATTAATTTTATATGGATTATCAACTTTACTCCATAATCATAATCTTGAAGACACTTCATTATAGGAGTTTTTTTTAATTGAGCATTGGTCATATTGACCTTAATTGCATTTTTCCACGCATTTAGAAATCTATATTATGCTTTTGACATCATAATATTTCGATGTTGCAATGATCATTTATGTTAATTAATTCATCTTTTAAGTGATCAAAGTCAATTTCTCTCTCAATGATCTCTTGGTTTAGTCATTATCTTATTTGACTATTTAGTCGAGTATGAATGCGGGATCAATTTTTGGTTGAATACCTTATATATTAAATAATTGATAGCCAATTGAGGGGGAGTCAAAGAAAAGTAAAATGCTCAAAAGATGTGGAAATAGTTACATCCCAATGAGGAGTGTGAAAACTACCACCACATGGAGGAAAAAGATACCCCATGTAACCAAGCATTTTTTGTCAATTTTGATTAATAAAATGCATATTGAAATACTTGACTCTGTCAAATTTCAAGGTTGGTATAAGGTGGGATTTTTAATAAAAGATGCTCAAAGAGCCACTCTCTTCAACAGATTGTCTAGATATATTATCTAACTTATCTGGGATTTCAAACATCTATTGATCTTGGTATTTCATTTTCTTTACCAAATTGATGATTTGATAAAGGCATTACGCATAAGATCATGTTAGATGTGATTGAAGTTGTTCAACTTTAAGGGTTTTAATTTCATAAATTTTCGTTTCATTTTTGAGTATTTTTGATAGATTTGGTATAATCTATTTCTTGTTGCATGAAACGATGACTTTTGTTTAAAGTTGATGCGCTAAAGTGCTTACATACTTTTTCTGGTTTTATATTTTTCTAAATTATTCTAATGAAAGAAATTTGGATTGAATGACATCTATGTGAATTCATTGTTTTTCAAAGCACTTAAATGGATTTCTTGATGGTATACAAATCGGTATTTGAAAAGATTTCAAAATTTGGATTTGTTTCAAGAAATTCTTGCTTTTTGGCTCTGTTGTTCCGGTACCTGCTTTTTAGTACCTGGAAATCCAATCCGGATTAGAAAACCCAATCCGGATCCCGAATCATGAAAATCCCTGTTTTTCACTTGCGTACCGATACTACTCTTTTAGTACTGGAACTACATTGCGGATCCGGATCACCCCCTGTTTTTCAATCCGGAACCCGAACGAAGGATTTTCGGTTTTTGCATTTCGTACCGGTACGCGACTTTGTACCGGTACACGATCTGGATTTCTTTATATTCCGGAATTCATGAGTTTTATTTCATCTCTCCCATTTTAAAACATTCCCTCTCTCTCTAAAACAACTCAAAAGGGTTTTCTCTTCAAGATTAAGAGATTTGTTGCTCTCATTTGTAAGTTTCTACATTGATCTTGGTTTCTTTAACTTCAAAACCCTAGTTTTTAGGTTTTGATGTTGTTTTTAGAGATTTTTGAGTAGATCTTTGCTTCAAATGAAATCTCTTGCCTAAATTACCCTTAATTCATGTTTAGAACATATTTGGTACATCTCTATGCAATTAGATTCATGTTTCCATGCTTATTTGCTTGAATCTAACATTTTCATATGTTCTTAACATAGAAAAATTGAGAATTAGGGCTTTTGATGTAAATGAATTTTGAATGATGAATCATCAATTGTGACATGTTTAGAATGCTTCTTAGACATGTTTAAACCTTTCTATAAGATCAAATCATAGTGCATTATGTTCTTTGTAGGAAATGGCATTTTCATGGCTACTTGCACTAGTGATTTTGATGGCCACTGGAAGTGGACGTGGTCGTGGTTCTGGAAAGAAAAAGGCTACTAAACGATCACGAGAGGAAGGTTCGACAAGCTCAGATTCTGAAAATTCCTCAGAATATGAAGAAGAAACGTTCAAGGAAAGGGGAAAGCACCTATGGCTCCAAGGAAAAAGAAGGGTGCGGATTCTCCTCCGCGTAGAAGTACCGGTGGACCGGTAATACGCGACCGCTCTCAACGGAGATCTAATGTTGATGAAAGTGAACAGCATGTAAGTGCAAAACGCCGTGCCAGATTTGCAAACCGTACATGCATTGGAGAGCGTCACGTGAATTTCAACGAGCTATGTCGTGAGGTGCCAGACTTTGCAAGGCTTTTGGAACGAAGTCATATTCGGCCACTTGGCAGAGTTCAACCAAAGATGGGTTTTTGTGTTGAGATCATCAGGGAATTCTATATGAGAGCTAACATACTCCAAAAGGACCATGTCACAGGGGCTTTCATTATTGAAACAACAGTTAGAGGCGTCAAATTTGACATTACTCCAGCAGTAATTGGGGCAAACCTTGGGCTAGCTGTTGATACTTCTGGTCTTTACTACACTGATGGTGATTTCCAGCATGACACACATTGGGACACTGTTGTGGATTCAATTTGCAAGTCAGGGACACACTCAAATAGGTCATATGTTGAATCAAAGGACCTAAAACCAGAATATCACATTTTGTCCTTAATCGTCTGCTACAACTTATTACCTACAATGGGGACCAAAAGGATTCGATGGGATCGATTGCTACTTCTCTTTTTCCTTGGTCACCCGAAAAGTGCAAATGGGATCAACATCAACATTCCATTTCTAATTTGGCAGCAAATGGTACATGTCATTGAGGGATCAAGGCAACGTGACCTTCTACCGTATCCAATCTTGATTACTCGTATTCTGGAAGATCACGGTGTTGACATTTCGTGTACCAAATTTGACTACGGCTTAGGCTCAATCGATGGAATCACGTTAGCCAAGTCAGTTAGCACTTTGAAGACATTTGGACACACAAAGGCTATGCAAGTGAAGCGACTACGAGCGCACCGCCTCGCCAAGAATCTCCTGAACCAGCTGAAGTGGTAACTCTTCAGTCTTTGCAGAAAAGAATGGAGCAAGGCTTCAAGAAAATCGAGGATGGTTTAAAGAAGATATTCGAAATCCTTGGGTGCAAACACGACGATGTGGTCACTGGAGCAACTGCACCGAGTACATCTCATGGACCTACATCACATGAGGACGATGATGATTCAGATCAGGATGAGTGATTTCTTTTCCTTCTTGTTTTGGTTTTTAGTTTCTTTTCACTTTATGATGAACAAGAACTCTAATGGGCATGTAACTATGAACGTATCCTTCTAGTATGTTTCTTTTTGTCTATTTTGATTGTTTGACAATTTGTGACAAAAGGGGGAGAACAGAAAATATTGATTGAATCACAAAGGGGGAGAACATAGATGCTCAAGACAGGGGGAGAACATGGAGAACGTGGAAAACATGGAGAACATGTTGGAATGCTCAAGATAGGGGGAGATAAAGAAAAGATTGAAAGAGCCACAAAACAAAAAGAACCAAAAGGAAGACGGATCAAATGTAGGATTTTAATTTCTAACGACTAACATTTGATTTTGTTTGGAGTTTTGTTTTGCAGGAATTACATCACTTTAAGACTCCAAGTCCTAAGTCATAGAGTATGTTCTAGGACTGTTTGGTTCAAATGTATTTTTGTATTTATTGGATCTTTCACGCAAAGAAAATCAATGTTTTGGTGATGACATTGAATTTCGATTTTATGGTTTAAGATGAGTGACTTGAGCGTTTTATGTATTTTTGGGTTTTGTCACGAAATTGCCAAAGGGGGAGATTGTTACGGCATTTTGGTGTTGGCATATTTCGTGAGTCAAGTCAGTGAGTTGAGTCGGAGTCTTAAAGGGATCAAATTGTCAAATCAGCCTTCGAAGACTCATTGAAGATTCAACATGAGCCCAAGTCAACTCTCAGGTATGATTAATTATTGTTCGTGGTGATTAAAGTTCGTTTATAATCATTGGAAACAGGAAATTAATGAAAACCGGTTTAGACTTGGTTTTAGGAACTTGGTTTTAACTTACAACTTATTTAAGTTTGGATTCCGGTACTTGGTTTGTTTTGGATAAAGTTTATCTTGAAAAATCTGTTTTTACATTGCGTACCGGAACCACACTTGAAGTTCCTCAAACCCGACACAGAATTTTCTGAAATTTGTATTGCATACCGGAACACTGACTCGCGTACCGGAACACAATAGAAAAATCTGTGTTTTGCACCATTGAGTACCGGAACATGATAAGTGGTACCGGTACACAATGTTACCTCGGGAAAAGTTTCCTAAACCGACTCTAATATGTTTCCAAGGGCTATAAATAGATACTTAGGGTTTCTCGAATAGAATGACCGATACCGAAAACACTCGAGAGCAACCCTAGAGGCTAGGTTTTTACCGTTCTACTTTTTAGCCTCTTTTAGGTCAATTCGACGGTTCTTCCAAGATCCATCTTTTGTCGAATTGATCTAAACTTTGCTTAGAAATTCTTTCTACGGTTCTTCAATGATAATCTAAGCAAAGGATCACCATCGAAGCCTATATTTCTTTATTGGCTGAGTTTGCGTCGTGGATTCGACGTGGCACCGTGGATTCGGTGTGTTGAAGGCGTTTCGTGGATTCGAAACGTGTGCTCGTGGATTCGAGTGGCGTTCGTGGATTCGAACGTGTGCAGTGGACGTGCAATCGGTGGAGCGCAAGGTCCGAAGAACTTGAAGGAGGGGTCGAGTCCGTGGAGTCGGTAATCACCTTGTTATTCTTCAATTCTTAGTGGATTGTTATTGCGTGTTGGTCCCATGGTTTTTCTCCTGGATTGGAGTTTCCACGTAAATCTCGGTGTGTTGATTTTTATTTTCCGCATTGGTTTTTATTTTTGCACTGAGATTGGTTTTTATAATATTACACCTATTCACCCCCCTCTAGGTGTTTGATAGTACCTATTTAGATCCTTGTGGATCCTAAATAACTCTACACTAAAAATCCCGTTCCGAGGGTTCCCGACATCGGATTTCCGATCCGATCGCACCGTCGGTCATTATTTTTCGCGCTCTTTCGCAGAAAAATACAAGCACCACACACACCGACCGACAAACCAAAAGTAATATTCCCGGAGTACTAAAAGAACACTTAAAATAGAAGGAGGGTTAAATATTACAAAACACCGTGTCATTACACCACTCACACTTTATAAAAAGTTTCGTCCCCGAAACTTAAATACAACCCTCGCTAAACAGCTCGGGAAAACATTCCCTCATTTTCGATTCCAGCTCCCACGTCGCCTCGCGTTCCTCGTGGTTGCTCCATCGGACCTTCACGTAGGGGATGGTCCGGTTCCGCAATTTCTTGTCCTCTCGCGCCAGGATCCGCACCGGTGTTTCCTCGACAGTTAAATCCTCCTGAAGCTTGATCGTGGATATGTCCAGGGCGTGAGAGGGGTCGGGAAGGTACTTTCGGAGCATCGATACGTGGAACACGTTGTGTACACGGTCTAGGCTTGGCGGCAAGGCCAAGCGATAAGCCACCGGACCCACACGTTCTAGGATCTCAAACGGTCCCACGTACCTCGGGCTTAGCTTCCCTCTCAGGCCGAAACGTCGGGTTCCCTTCGAAGGCGACACCCGTAGCAACACGTGCTCGCCCACTGTGAATTTCAACTCCCGTCGTCTATGGTCTGCGTAACTTTTCTGTCTGCTCTGGGCTGTCAACAGCCGCCGCCTGATCAGGCGCACCTTTGCCTCGGTTTCTTCGACCAAATTCGGTCCCAACCGTTTGCGCTCTCCTATGCGACCGACAGCGGCGTCCGTACAAAGCTTCGTATGGCGCCATCTTAATGCTGGCTTGGTAACTGTTATTATAGGCGAATTCCACAAGTGGCAGGTATTGAGACCATCCGTCGCCTAGGTCAAGCACGCACGCCCGCAGCATGTCTTCAAGGATCTGGATCACCCGCTCTGATTGTCCGTCGGTTTGCGGGTGAAAGGCCGTGCTGAAATGCAGCTTAGTCCCCATTGCTCGCTGCAAACTTTGCCAAAAATTCGACACGAACCGCGTGTCTCTGTCCGACGTGATGGATGTCGGTACCCCATGCAACCTTACTATCTCGTCGATGTATGTTTGTGCCAGTCGTTCCCGCGTCCACGTCGTGTGTATGGGCAGAAAGTGGGCCGATTTCGTCAGACGGTCCACAATCACCCATATCGCATCGTGTCCCTGTGGCGACCTCGGAAATCCGGTCACAAAATCCATGGTAATCATGTCCCACTTCCACTCCGGCACGGGCAACGGCTGCAACTTCCCCGCTGGACGCTGGTGTTCAGCCTTCACCTGTTGGCACACCAGGCAGTGTGCCACGAATCGAGTCACATCTTCCTTCATCTTGGGCCACCAGAAGGTTTGTTTGACATCCTTGTACATCTTCGTTCCCCCGGGGTGCACCGCATAAGGGGCGGTATGCGCCTCCCTCAGGATCTCTTCCTTGAGTTCCGGTAGATCCGGCACACAGATTCGTCCCCGAAAACATATCGTGCCATTAGCATTCATCGCGAAATCGCCTCCTTGGTCTGTGGGTAGCCTATCCCGCACAAGTTGTAGCTGGGTATCCGTCGATTGCCCTTCACGGATTCTGTCCAATAGGGTTGGTCGGACCACCAGGGTCAGAAGTTGTGCGACTGTACCTACCGGTACTACTTCTAGTCTTAACCGTGAAAATTCCGCAATCAGACGATCCTGCTGGGTAAGGGCGTTTGTCATTGATTCCACCGTCTGTCCTTTGCGGCTCAGGGCATCCGCTACCACGTTCGCCTTCCCAGGGTGGTAATGGATGGTTAAATCATAATCCTTTAATAATTCGAGCCACCGCCTTTGCCGCAAATTCAGCTCCTTCTGGGTGAAAAGGTACTTTAAGCTCTGATGGTCTGAATACACGTTGCAGTGTGTTCCATACAAGTAGTGCCTCCATAACTTGAGGACGAATACAACTGCTGCAAGCTCCAGATCGTGCACGGGGTAGTTCCTCTCGTACTCCTTGAGTTGCCTCGACGCATAGGCTATAACCCTACCTCGTTGCATGAGCACGCCGCCGAGACCGTTTCGCGACGCGTCGCAATATACCTCGTAGTCCTCGCCGGGTTCCGGTAGAGCGAGCACCGGGGCTCGCGTTAACTTGTCCTTGAGTTCTTCGAAACTCTTCTGTCATTGCTCCATCCATATGTACTTTTCTCCTTTACGGGTCAGGCGAGTGAAGGGCAAAGCTATCTTGGAGAAGCCTTCCACGAAGCGTCTATAATACCCTGCTAGTCGCAGGAAGCTTCTAATCTCAGTCACCGTCGTCGGTCTGGGCCAGTCGGTTACCGAATCAATCTTCTTTGGGTCGACCGCAACCCCAGCAGCTGACACGACATGCCCCAGGAAGTCCACCTCGCGAAGCCAAAACTCACACTTTTTGAGTTTGGCGTAGAGTTTCTGTTCCCGTAAAGTTCGGAGGACTACGCGTAGATGCTCTTCATGCTCCTCATCCGTACGGGAATAGATGAGGATGTCGTCAATGAAGACTACTACGAAAACATCCAAGAAGGGTTTAAACACCCTATTCATCATGTCCATGAATACCGCCGGGGCATTTGTGAGCCCGAACGGCATTACGGTGAACTCGAAGTAACCATAACGAGTCCGGAATGCTGTCTTCAGGATGTCCTCGCCCCTAACTCGGAGCTGATGGTAACCGGACTGCAGATCGGTTTTAGAGAACACCGTTTCTCCCTGTAACTGATCAAACAGGTCGTCAATCCGTTGTAATGGATACTTGTTCTTGATGATGACCTTGTTTAATTCTCGGTAGTCGATGCACAGGCGAAGGCTTCCATCCTTCTTTCTTACGAATAAAACGGGCGCGCCCCATGGCGACACGCTCGGTCTGATGTAGCCTTTATCCAATAGATCCTCCAGTTGCGCCTTGAGTTCTTTCAGCTCAGCGAAGGCCATCCGGTACGGTGCCCTCGTGATAGGTTTAGTGCCTGGGAGCAGCTCGATAGGAAAGTCAACCTCCCGTTCGGGTGGCATCCCAGGGAGTTCGGCCGGAAATACATCGAGATACTCCCTCACGATCGGGATGTCGGACTAACTTGAGTTGTGGACCCACGTGATCCAACGATTTTTTTTTTTTTTTTGGGTCCTTAGTCACTAAGTAAAGGGGGCGGGTCCTATTTAACCCGTACCTAACCCCAACGGTCCTTGCTAACGACAACAGGTTTTCCTATGCCTCGAAACTCACCCGTAGGTCGGGAAGAGTTCGACTAGCACCTAAAGAGTTTCTCTCTCAGCCACGCCATGCACGTGGGAAAAGAGGGGGAAGAAAAAAATAGAAAACGAGGAAGAGAGTGGGGGATGGGGGAGAGAGAGTCTAATAAGGGTAGCAAGGTAAGGTATACCGGTGCTCCTAAACAGAGGAGAGATAAAATACAACCGTTACCTGTCATCACTTATTTTGAGACATCGCGTCGTCCACCGTGGTATCCCGGGGAGTCCGTCCACAGCCCTTGGGCCAGCGTCGTACGGCGTGCTGGGGAAGGGACTTGACGTCTGAGGAGTCTGCGGATTGCTAGTCGCCGGGCAAATCCTTTGGCTGAATGGGGGCCGCAGCACTCTCTGGTCCTCTCTGCTGTGGTGGCGCGGCGGCGGCGGCAGGGGTGGGCCCCTGAGGGCAGAAGGCACAAGAGTGGTCCGGCAAGCCGCATTGATTGCAGTAATGGTACCTCCAAGTACATTCCGCCACGGGGTGAGCACCTTTGCAGATCACGCACAGTCCCTGAGGTGGTTTCGCGCTCCTCACTGGTGTCGGTTCATCCTTTCGTGCTTTCTCCAGACGTCCTCCTCCTGGGCCCTCTTGGTTGGCGTCCCCTCGCGGGACGGATGTAGCAGTCCCCTCTGTTTCCTCGGGTCGCGATGCCGGAGGCCTGGTGGTGCCGGTTTTCGAGGGCACTCGTAGCGCATGTGGCCAGGCCTGCCGCATCGGTAGCAGTGGCCGTGTCTCCATGGACATTCCGTCACCTGGTGCGCTCCAATGCATATGGGGCACGGCCTCCTCAACGGTTCGGGTCCTCCTCTCATTGTCTTTCCAAAGTTCCCCTCTGTCCTCGGGCGCTTGAGTGCCGGGCCCTGCTGAAAGGGGCCCTCCATCGGACTGGGATAGGAATATCTCCGCCGAGCACGTATCTCGTCCAGTTCTTGCTCTGCCCGCAGGGCTAACATAACCGCTTCATTGAAAGTGGGGAACCCTGCCGGTGGCATTCCCCGATAGGCGTCGTCCCTGGCGCCACGCTGGGTGCGGTCGACACCCTCAAAATCTTGAGTCAGCAGGCATAGGCGCTCAGTGAGGGTTAGCAATTGCCCTGCTATGTCGCGTAGCTGGTTGCGGAGTAAGCGGTTGGCTGCGGCTGTGGGATCCATCCTGTCCATTGAAAAATAGTTAGCGCTCGGTGGCCGAATCCTGGCCGTCGTCTGCTGTAAACAAAGAAACCACGTCAATCCTAAGGTTATAACCCTAGCACCCTGTTTTACGATTACACCTATACTACGTTCCCTTTTCCCCGTACACTCACGTTCTAAGACACCTACGACCTGGTTATCTCATATCCAAATTTTGGTGGTAGGATCATGCACTGCGGTTACTGGACACCGACTGTTGTGGTCAAAGTCGTTTTTCTCTCTGATACCATAAAATCTGTCACGCCCCGGAGGCCTCAGGATAAGCGGAAAAACGTGTTTATTTTTTTTTGAAATCAATTGATCAACGGCCCCGCCCACCGGTGCGTGCCAGACCCGCCACACATACAAATTCACTCTTCAAACGGACAGAGTCTCCTTTGTAAGTGCACGGCGTCTCGACTACATTCACGATAATAACATTGCACGGCATTGATCACACAGTCACAGTGACTAAGTACAACAAGTATCCGCATTCAACAACATTGGAAAGAACCTAGAAGTTCGCAAGCGGTGCCCACTCGACACCCAAGTCATTAAAAACATCTAACATTCACATGCAGGCGGCTACATAATTTTGAAAGGATAAGTTCCCAGGGTTTTCAAAGTGGTGTCCACACGACACCCTATTTTTGAAAAGCGTTTTCGAAATCCTTTTACGTCGTAAAACAGCCGCACAGTTAACATAAAACATAACCAAATCCAAATAGTTAATTACATGTCCACATATCCAGCATGACCCACAACCACACAAATAACGAAAAGAGGAAAAAGAGAGAGATAACCAAACTAAAAGTTTCAACCAAGGGCCTCCATCGGCCACGCTAAGTCTGCGGCACCTCACCACCGTCCCGATATACACACCTATTAGGACCTGTCACGGAGTGGGTAAAGTCAGTGACAAATAAAGTAGATGCTTTCACAAAATTAAACAAGAGCTTAAAAAGAGTTACACCGCACCGGAACCTTCGCTACCCGACGCCCTGCAAGTTAATTTAAATACTTTATTTACTTTAGTTCACACCGTCCCGTCAGGGTAGTCAACGAAACTCCCCACGGGACATTTGAAGCTCTAACCCTCTCACGATGCGTGAGCGACACGTTTGGCCATCGTGATAAGGTCCCCAAACAACACACGTGGGGCACACGGGTCCTACAGACCACTTCTCCGAAAAAGTACACCAATGCGGGGGCCTATTCCGCCGGTGTACATGCAGCATTCAAAGCAGGGATGCCGAAATCGGCGTGGATTGATTATTACAAAATGCGAAGGATTAAAACATTAGCACCTCTCATCTACTTTATTAACCGGTTAGCAATAGATACTTTAGTGATATGTTGCACTCAATGCACTTACAGCACTACATGCAAAAGAACCCACCTGGTCGCGGAAGAAACGGGTACTACGAGTCTTAGACACCTTCCCGCTGCACACCTGGACCTAAGAAAAATCCCTAAAATAATAGTCAATAACTTACACGTTTACCGGAAAAGCAACCCTAATCACCTCTGCGCCGTAACCCCAAAAACGGCGACGAGAATCGCACCTGCCGACCCCCGCGCGGAGATTGCCCGCGCAGTGCCCGCACCGTGCGGGTACACGCCGCGCGGCGCCCGTGCAGGTGCGGGCTGCACGGCGCCTGCGCGGGGTCGGTCGCGGCTCCCGCGCGGCGCTCGCGCGGCGTCGGGCCACGCGGCGCCCAACCGGGGCCGGGCCGCGCGGCGCCCGCGCGGTTGCCCGCGCGGCGCCGGGCCGCGCGGCGCCGTGCCGCGTGGGATCCGCGCGCGCCCGCGCGGTGCCCGCGCGGCGCCCGTCCTTGTGGCGCCTCTCCGCGCGGCGCCCTTGCGGCACCGCGCGTTCCTTCATCCACGCGGCGCCCTAGCGGCACCGTGCGTCGCCCGCCGCGCGCACCGTGCCCTACCCCGCACGGTGACGGCGGCGGGCGGAGGAATCGAGAACGGGAAAAACACCAATAATCAAAAGGGAAAAACTGGAAAAATACTACGAAATAAAAACTCACCGGATTAATCGACGGGGTACGACCGATCACGTTCTTGGTTCCAGTACGTGCCTCGGGGTGATCGGGTCCGCCGTCTTCTCCCTTTTCCTTTCTTCCGGTTAGGGTTTCGCCTTTCTTCTTTTCTTTCTTTTCTTTCCGCTCTTACGACTAGGGTTTAGAATTCTCTCTTTCCTTTTCTTAACGAGGTGGAGGAAAAATACTTATATTTTCTATTTATTTATTTTTCCCTTATTTTCTGTTATTTTCCCAAACCGTACGTAGAGAAAAATCTCTTTTTCCGTCACCGGGTAATTAATTAATTAATTAATTAATTAATTATCCACACGGGATAACCCCCATTATCCCAAACGGGTGCAAGATATTTTGCACGGATTTCGATGCACGACTAATCACCGTATCACTAAAAATCCCGTTCCGGGGGTTCCCGACATCGGATTTCCGATCCGATCGCACCGTCGGTCATTATTTTTCGCGCTCTTTCGCAGAAAAATACAAGCACCACACACACCGACCGACAAACCAAAAGTAATATTTCCGGAGTACTAAAAGAACACTTAAAATAGAAGGAGAGTTAAATATTACAAAACACCGTGTCATTATAATTTTGCATCTGATTGAGGACCAGGGTCTTCTTTAGTGGTTGGGCTTTCCCACTTTGATCATAGTCATGATCTGGTCCTGCTTTACAGAGATACTTATGATACTGATGACAGAGATACTTTACTCGTGTGGGTCGCTCCCCTTGAGTGCCGCTCCGGAGTAGGCTTTTGACCGTGTTGGGTTCCGGTCCATTTTATTGGGATTTCGAGCCATGTGTGCCGATCCTGCGGTTTCGAGCCATGTGTGCAGATTCCGCTTAGCAGGCAGTACCAGTTATCCTGGTGGCATTAGATTGGGTTATTACAGACAGTTACTTTACTGTTGCACTCGTGTCAGGGGGACCGAGTGAGGTTTAGTAGCTGTGTTTAGACCAGTACTAGGGTTGTTGGGAACCGTTTGTGGTTTGACGGTGGTCCCGTGGTCGTTGTGAGTTCTTTGACCATTGTGTGAGAGGTTGAGCATCTTGAGTCTATCCGTTCTGAGAGAGAGGGCATGGATTTTGACTATAACCTGCATGAGCCACTACTCGATAGCGAGTTAGTCCGTTTGGACGCCCTACATAATTCCTACCAGTCAGCGGGAGGTGGTTGTAGGTGGGCGCAGGTTTGACTGGACCCGATGTGGCAGTTAGCTCGATTGGGTCGATTGAGCACCTCGTGTGCGAGTGTTGCATATCTTTATCAGAGTTTCCCCATTTGAGCTTTTAGATAGAGGCATGGTAGCTGTAGAGTGTCTCCGGCTTCTTCTTTCAGTTTTATTGTATTGGTCATCTTTTGCCTCTTGTGGACTTGGTGGGCAGATCGTCGGGCCTGGTGGCGATACCCACTGAGAACTCCTTTTTGGTGTAGTTCTCACGCCCGTTGGGGGTTTTCCCCCTTTTTGTCCCTTGTCTCCTTTGTTTTGCAGAGTCTTAGCGGGTGTTGCTGATTCTGCGGTTGTTGTTCGAGGCAAGGGAGTCGCGAGCTAGATCCCTACCTATCTTTGGAGAGTAGCGGTACCCCTTTCAGAGGAGATCTTCAGTACAGTCGGTAGATTAGTGTTTTTATTTTCTCTTTGAGAGACTGATGTATTGTGAGGATATGACTTGTACTGAGAGTCTGTACACTGATGTATCATTTATTTATTCAGGATTACCTCCCTGTTGAGTCCAGAGTTTTGTACTTGAGGTTATTGTATGATTATCATTTATGGGAGATGGACATTGTACCTTTATTTCCTGTTGTACAGATCATGGGTTTTAGTTTTTCAGCAGTTTTATATTTTAGCTCTGATATCTGTTTAGCTGTAGCACTTTTCTTGCAGGTAGGACGCTTCGCCTATGCGGGTTTGGCATAGGTGGCGGATCTGTTGGCGAGCCCGGGTCGCAGTTTCGACCCCGGGGCGTGACATATCTATAGTTCGAGATCTCTACCATGGGTGCGCCTATTGCTGCAGAAACACTACAGATTCAGATCACCGGCCTCGGCCTCCGCAGCGCTGATTGGGTGCTGCCCCATTTGGAAAGGTATCCTCACTACGGCCTCACCTTTTCACATATCTATTCTTTTCTCTTGGAAACGGTTCAATGGCAGCTTTTTGGAACACGAGATGGAGTGGAGATTCTTTACTGCGCAACCTTTTTCCAAACTTGTTTGCTGCTTCTAATGCCAAACATTTGTCTGTCAAAAATTGGATCCGCCGTTTTGCCACTTTGAGTAACTTGGGCTTCGGACTGACTCTCAGTTGGGAGGAACAACAAGAAGTGGGGCAGGTTCGCAATCTGATGAAGGAATTCTGCTCAATGAAGATATGGACCTTATTTCTTGGTGGTGGTGTAGAAATGGGAAATTCTCTGTAAGTAGTGCCTACAATTTTATTTCTTTTGACGGAGTTGATGACCGCAAAATTAGACATCTTTGGTCGATAAAGATACGTCTCAGAGTCAAATTATTTTTTGGGTTGGCTGGGAGGAATAGAATTCTAACTGCTGATTTTCTCGCTAAGCGTGGTTGGTATGGCCCATCGATCTGTGTGCTATGTGGTGCCGATGTTGAAACTCTGGACCATCTTCTTTTTTGCTGCCCTTTTGCAAGGTCTATGTGGGATCGGCTCCTTCAGATTTTCCCAATCGCAAGACATCGTTTTAGCATTGATACAGGCGATCTACCTAGTAGATGGAAGAGAGCAAGGTTGTCGCTGCCGGGGCATTTGCACGGCACCTTCGACATCTGGTCCGCAGCTGCAAGTTGGGAACTATGGAAGGAACGGATTAGAAGGATTTTCGATAATACCTTAATCTCGAGCGTTGAATGCGGAAGAAGAGTGGGCAGCACGGCGATGTTCTGGAGCTCTGCACTGGGCGCTTAAGACTTAGACTAGAATTTTATCTCCATATCATTCTAATTTTTGCAGCTTGGTTATTGGGCGTTTAAAATGGAGATTTGGCGAGCCGAAAGAGTGGTGTCAGGACGATGGTTTTAGGATTAACGCGATTTTTTTGAGCTTTGTTCGCTGCCAATTTTTCGGAACTATGGACTGATCGGATTTGATGAATTTTCGTTCTCTACCTTGCTCCGAGTGAAATCTGTGCAACAAGAGTTTTTAATTTTGTCTTTCTTTGGAGAATCGCGTTTTTCGGGTTTATTTTCTTGTTCTTAACACCTAACAACCGTATGAGACATGTGTTTCGAGTCTAATTATCCAACCTCTACGGCTGCGACTTCTGGAGTTCCTCTTTCGTTTCCTTTGATACCTCTAGTCATAAGCTTTGTTTGTCTGGGTTTATCTGGATGGGGGCTTTGTTTTTGGGCTTAGCTGGTTTTATTTGGGGGTGGACAGCTCGCACGCTGGCTGTTGGTGTTTTTTTCCTTGTCTGCTTGGGTGCTGAACCTACATCTTGTACTGGGTCTTTTTCTCTTAAGCTTACTTCCTGTAATGCTATCAAATACGTACATCCCTGTTTAATCAAAAAAAAAAAAAAAAAAAAAAAAAAAAAAAACAACAACAACAACAACAACAACAACAACAACCACCTGAAAATGTCAAATTTCCTCAAATTTTTTAAAATTTTATTAGAAATAAATTCACTACCTCTATCAATATGGAGGGTTTTTATCATATGCCTCGATTCTTTCTAGCTCCACATTGTACTTAAATTTTTTTAAAATTAAAATGCATCTGATTTTTGCTTCCCAAAATAAACCTAAGTCATTTGGCTATGGTCATCAACAAATACAACAAAATAAGAATTATTATTTCACGATGGTATTCGTACGTTGCCACAAACATCTGCATGCAGTACCAAAGAAAGAGGCCTGTGTACTCCCACTATCTTTTCTTAGAGAAGAAACTCTGATGTTTCTTTCCAAAATATAGATTTCACAAGGTGAGCTATCATGTTTTACCCTGATGCAAATCGCCAACCATTTCCTTCTTGTATAAATCTTTTTTAAGTATCAAAACTCAGATTACCAAATCTTTCATTGCATAACCAATTATCATCAACTGATGCATTCACAAATTTTCCAAATTAGCCTTTAATATGAATTTAATTATGTAGACTTTTAAATCTAATCAAACTCTAATTTAGATAAATTTTAATTAAGTTTGGATTACGAATCTCAACATATGTCACGTGCATCGTATGCACACTTCACTAGTTCTTATTTAGGAATGAATTGGCTACTGAATTAACAATTAAATTATTTACAATAAATAAATTAAATCGTCTCTGAAAAACGAAGTGATAACTAAATTAATTATTACTAGATAAACAAACATTATTTTCTTATAATCTCCAGATGAACTGGTTTAATTTATAAAATATTACTTGTCTACAGTAGCCAAACACATCCAGGCCCTGCATCCTAAGAGGTTAACAACTAGTAAAATGTAAAGGTGACCACATTTATCTTAAGTTTTAGACCTTAGGCCTTAGCTCAAGGCCCTGGATAATGAGTCCTCGCTTCCAATGCAGTTCCGTGATCTCATATAGTTTGATCTCCACCTCTCCTTCGTCCCCTTCATCATTGTAGAACTCTCCCAACTCTACCTCTAACCACCCATCGTCCCTAAGACACGTCTTCACCTTCTTTCTTCGTGCTTCCTCATCATCCTCATCAGCATCCTTTGACTCATCGTCATCCTCCAACTCACCGTCATTGTCGTCGTCATCACCGTTGTTGTCTTCATCGTCGCTGTCATTTACATTGTCATCTGGCTGTAAAGAGATGGAATTCTCCAGTGCGTAGACTCCGAGCTTGACAGAGGCGAGTTGAAAAGCAGAATTTAGGCCGTACGAATCAGGGGCCAACTTGAAAACAAGATAGGCTGCATATGTAGTTCTACGCGATAGTAGTTGGCTATCTATCTTTCCATTGATAGAAAACCAGCAGACAGACAGTAGCTCTGCCACCTCCGCAAACCTGATGCCGAAAAGAAGCAATCTTCCATAATTGAATGAATGCATGAGTAGCAACTAGACAGCAAATTTACAACAAATTAATAACCCTTCAAGAGAGGATTGTGATTTCCTAGTTTTCAAGGGTAACCTACGGCATTGACACTGGTTATCATCACGTATACATACATACAGATAGAAAACCATATATGTAGAATTCTTTAATCCTATATTATAGCTTTAATTGCGCCTTCAACTAGGTAGGATTGTATTTTCCAAGCATATTTTTCTTTTCATGTTTTCCAGGTACCTTTAGATTTCTAAAAATAACTTAGGAATCGATGTTTTTTTCAACATCAAAATCAACCTTATGCTAAATCTTGGATAACATTACATCATTTTTAAGGTAACTGAATTTTTCGCACAAAATTTTGGATAACATTATATCTTTTGCTATATATATAAAATCTCAGTTGCATGCAAATATATAAAATCTGAGCAGGAGTTCTCACATAATTATTTTCTGTAAGCATTTAAGATATATTTAGCATTCTTGATCAACGTGTAGGCAAACAGCTACTTTACAGTTGCATCGACATACAAACAAAATATGTAAGAATCGCGTGGTCTGAGATGTTACTTGTGTTGGCCTGACATTTAGAGAGGCAACCAATGCAATAGATAAATATTTGAAGTAGTTGAAGAAAAAGATTTAAAAACATGAACTATTCTCAAGGCCATCCGGACAACAAATTACAAAAGCAAAACCCCAAGGCAATAAAACTGAATGGTGCATTTACCTTGATTCTGGGAGGTGAATCCATCTCCAATACTGCGGGTGGTCACTCCATATGATTGACATAGTTCTCGGAGATATCATATAGCACTTTTTCCCTGTCGATCTTTCTATATGAAAGCTCTGATACAACAGCATATTTAGAAAGATATTCAGTAAGACATTTGTAAAATATTCTGCTATAAGGCAATTTAAGAATCACAAATTTCATATTGCACCATCTATAGCAAATATGCAAAGCAAAAAGTTTAGGTTTCAGCGGATTTTATCTGGCATGCATGTTACAATTCTCCTATAAATAATAGGGTTAAATTGAACTGCAAGTCAGTCAATTCTTTGCTAAGCTTCACTTTAGTTTTCAACCATTAAGTTGAAACATCTTATTCTCAATTTTGTATAAATGTTCGATTGTAGGGCTTGCTTGCGGGCCGCACCACAGGGTTCTTGGGAAAGGTTGATAGTGGAGCTTTCCCAAAACCCACCTTTTGCTCGGTGCGCACAACCACACGGCCAAACAGGGGTAGTCTCTCTTGTCAAACCTGCTAGTGGAGTGAATGGTGACTCGATGTGGTTGCCATCCATTAAATTTTTTAAACAACTCAAGAATGACCCTCCTACGATATATTTTTCTTTGGTTGTCATTCTCTCATTCTGAAAAGTACTCAGAGCTTTATGAGAAGATATATATGACTACCAAGAGCCAACCATGTATATCGTACGTTACATCCACATCCATGATAACTATTTTAGAGTTATATCAGTCGCACATTTTCTTTTAGGAAATGTAACAGTCCTTTGTGTGGACATAGAAAATAAGCACCACAAAAGAGGAGGCGCCGAAGGAGATTTCGGCGGCACATAGCTTGGGCTAAGGTAATGGGTTATGCAGAAGAGGCACTTCGATCTTGACTTCGGCATTGTGCCTGAACTGTAGCCACTTCTGCGAGCTAAAGGCAGGCACATTTGAATTAAGTTCTTCAAAAATTGAATAGGCATGATCAAAGGCAAGAAGTTAGGGAGCCGTTGAGGAAAAATGGATGGCGAATTGCAGGAGTTACTCTGATAAGTACAACTACGCGCCTATAAAAGGAGACGGCGATTATAAAGAAAAGATTCGAATATCAACCCAGACACTGGTCTATATCTCGCATCCGTGTAGTAGTCCTCACGTAGTTTAGCAGTAGCTATAATACAATCTAGGATTAACTGTTATTTAATTGTCGCCTTCTTTCAGCCACCATCGACCACCGGCCGAGACCGCCCGAGACTGCCATTCCAACCATCACTGGACGACCTCATCCTGACTGGCGAACGCACCTCCAACCTGCACGCCTTTATCCTTGCGGACTTTATCCTCCTAAAGATCGCTACTGTACGGCAGTCCTGTTCCTTTGACTTCAGCTGAGACCAATGGTCAAACCCCAAAAGCCAAAGCACCCCTCGAATGGATGGATCGGAGGACGTAGTAAATAGATGAGCGCTGGCAAAGATTCTGGAAACAAATAGGGCAGCGTTATCTAGTCCAAGCTAGCGCTGGAGAGAAAACCCCCCAAGTCCAAGATTACAAGGCCGAAACTTCATATTTCGAGGATGCCTAGTGCAACTTGACCAGCCACAAATTGCAGCTGGTCAGATTTCAGTTCCTAGGACCGAAGCGAATGAGCTGGTCGCCAATATGGAAGGTGTAGCCCAAACACATAATCCCACTATGCCGGTGGAGGTTACAAAAGCAGGCATGGTGAACAAGCACCACTGGTCTTACCCCCGGGGTCATTCGTTGTAAACATAGTGGTTATAAAAGGAAAAGGGCTCACTGCCGAAATTGTACAAGAGGAGCATAGTTTAAAAAGAAATGGATGGTGAATGAAGAGCTCCCTCGGTTATGCATTTGGTGCATGATCGAGATGCCTGAGGAGGATTGGCAAGCTTTGGAAAGCACTTAGAGTGGAGAACCCTCCTCCGGCTGAGAAAGCAATACCACCGGCGATCAAGTTGCCAGCAGAAAGAAAGGACCCGTTGGTAGAATGGATCGCATGTCGTGGACTGCCGTTTGGGCTACACATTGACCTATTCGAGCCTGAAGATAAAGCCTAGCGGTGGGTTCCATGGATATATTCCACCTCAAGAAAAGAACGGTTAGAGATCACCGTGGTCTGTAACTGTTCAACAAGGCATGCTGCAGTAGGAAAAGTTGTTGGGCCTCCTACTATTGGGAGTTCTAAAAGTGGCCAAGCTAAGGGGGTGTGTCTCGAATGCTTCGTCTAGGCAAAGAGGAGAAATGTCGTGCTCATGACTAGAAGGGCCACCAAAAAAAACTGAGCCTTCTAAAACTGGGGGGCAAGTTGTAGTGCACCGGCTTCGCAAAATAGCAAAGTGTGGTTAAATTACTTCGAGCATGTCCAAAATGTTATTAAGAATGAGTTTGGAGTGTCTTGGTTCGAAGCAAAAGTCTTCGAATCAAAAATGAGTTGAGAAGGTAGCAAACTAAAACTTGGTGTTTCGGTTTGAACTTTGACCACATTGGGCAAAGTGTGGTGAGAACATATTTTAAAGGTGTTTCCCAGGGTGCGTGCAAAATTTCAGACAAAACCGAGCTCATACGGTGCGAAATTGCCTTAGAAATTGACTCCGAAGGCTAAATGTGCAAAAATCTGCCTAAGTGCAGAAATTTGTACTGGGTACGGGTACGCCATTTTGCGTACCGGTACGCCATACATTTGATGCTGAAAATTACATAGGGTGCCGGTACTGAATGCTGAGTACCGGTACGCAGTGTGTCCGAGTGTAAGAAAATTGGCCAAAAATATTCTAAGTCCCTGGGTATCGGTACCAAATGTTGGGTACCGGTACCCCATGCAAAACAGGAAATTCCAGCCCTCGGGTTGGAGATTTCGTAGGTTTAGTACCGGAACACGAAGCTCGGTACCGGAACTAAAGGCCGTGTACCGGTACTCAAACCCGAGTACCGGTACCCAGTGCCAAGAATGCTGGGACAGTGAGATGAATTCTTTTGTAAGTGGGGGTAGTTTGGTAAATTCACCCCACCAGCTACCCCATTGCATAAAACCCCTCTCTCCCTCTCTCTCTCCTCATTCCCACTCTCTTCTCCCTCTCCCTGCGTGAGAAACCATAGAAAGGAAAGAGAAGAAGGAGAAGAAGGAAAAGAAGAAGAAGAAGAAGAAGAAGAAGAAGAAGAAGAAGATGAAGATGAGGCTAGGGTTTGGGATTTGATCTCCCAAGAAGCTTGGGGATTTCGTGGAAGGCCTCAAGGGAGCTTTCCAATTGAGCTCCAATCCTTTTCCCTCTCTCTTTTGGCCAAGAACTCAAGAGGAAGGTATGTAAAAAATCTAGGTTTTTCTTTTTTGAAATTTATATGGATTTTAAAAGAGATAGAAATGATCTCTTATGGTTCCAAACCTATTTTTAGGAATTTTCTTGGAGGTTTGAGGGATCAAACCCTAGTTCTTGCAACAAAAACATCAAGGTAGGAGATTCTTACGAAAATGGGTGACCTCTCCCCTTTGTCCTTTGATTTTCTGACCTAGAAGCATGTTAGTAAAGCATGTTAGGGTATTAGGACCATGTATGTGATAATGAGGGCCTAACCCTAAAAGAGGATTATATTAAACCTATTATAGTTTATTTATGCATCAGTATAAAGAGCAAAGAATTTATGTGTAGTGTGATCATGATAGGTATAACCCTGTAAAATTGTGCGAATGAATTTAGAGAAAAATGTATGATGGGTGTAAAACTAGGAGAAAACCTAGATTAAGGATTTAATGAGTGGCATGTCAACCTAGGAGTTAACCCTAGATAAACGAGTGGCGTCATCTTAGGAAATAACCTAAGATTGATTATAGAGTATTTAACATATAGACTATGAACTCTAGGTTAAGTGAAGTATGGAAAAACATAGAGTTAACAAACTCTAGGTGATAATGTAAAGTGGAACCTAGAATCAAGGAACTCTAAGGTAAAAATGATGTGGAGTTTAAAATAGAGTTAATGAACTCTAGGAATAAGTTGAATGCAAATAGAGTTAATAAACTCTAGGCCAAATGTAAAGTGAACGTAGAGTTAACAACTCTAGGCCAGGAAAATTGAAAAGGTTGATGTCCTTATGACATAGTGAAACCCTAAGGTTAATTATGAAAATAGGGTTGTGAAATAAGAATAAAAAAAAGTTTAAAAAGGGCTAAAGAGCTAAGAAAATTGCCAAGTGGCAAGATTAAGTGCAAATGTAAAGGAACAAGATGTTCAAATCTAAATTGGTGTTAGAGACACCCAAGCTATCCTAGAGTAAAGAACTTAGGATAAAAGAGAAAAGTAAAAAAGAAAGTATTGAGGCATGAATGCTAACGGGAGAATTGAGCATATGTCACTCCCAGGTGGATGAGTGCCAAGGTACTTTAAACTCATCTGAAAATAAAGTGTAAAGAAAATACTTAAAGAGCAAAAGAAGCTAAATGCTTAATTGAATGAAAGAAAGAAATGCTTAAAGAAAGGTAAAAAGAAAAGAAAACAAAGTACATTAAGCCGAGCACTACAGGAGGCGGTGCTTGCAACCTGTTCTTGTTTGATTGGGGTTGTAGGCATCCGTCTTTTGGAAACCCTCGGACCCGGAAAATGGTAAACTTATAAAGAAAAGTCTAAATGGCTAATGGGAGGGTTGAGCATAGGTCACTCCCAAGTGAATTAAAGAATTAAAGGCAAATTGCCAACGAGAGAGTTGAGCATATTTCACTCCCGGGGAAAATGTGTGAGCAAGACTCAACTTCCCAAAGGAATGGCAAGGTAAAGAGCTAAATGAAAAAAAAGAAAAGAAAAAAAAAAAAGATAAAATGGGCGTACCTTCGGGGGTGAAACGTAGCTCTTGTCGAAGCCAAGGGCAGTGTGAAAAAGATAAGTTGTAGAATTTCATTTGCATAAGAGTGAATGCAATGAACACATCATTGTGATTAAAGTTTAGTATGAATGCATGCTATGAGTTTAATATTAAGGATCTATATTATAAAAATGAGATTATAGATGTCTCTTGAGTTTTTAAAAGATTATGTTAATCCATTGTATGTGAATGTCATTATGGTTATTAAGTTGTAGAATTTCATTTGCATAAGAGTGAATGCAATGAACACATCATTGGTGATTAAAGTTTAGAATGAATGCATGCTATGAGTTCAATGTTAAGGATCTATATTATAAAAATGAGATTATAGATGTCTCTTGAGTTTTTAAAAGATTATGTTAAACCATTGTATGTGAATGTCATTCTGGTTATTAAGTTGTAGAATTTCATTTGCATAAGAGTGAATGCAATGAACACATCATTTGTGATTAAAGTTTAGTATGAATGCATGCTATGAGTTTAATGTTAAGAATCTATATTATAGAAATGAGACTTTAAGAGTCATCTTGTAAAATGAATGTATAAATGACCTAAAATAGGTTAATAGAATAAGAATCATGGTGGGCTAAGAGTCTCTAGAGCATGAACGGTTTTAATAAACCTAATGTATATGATGCAAGTCGTATATTGTTAAGTGTTAAAAGCTTAATGTTAAGGGTCTATGTTGAGCAATGATCATGATGACATAGGAGAAAACCTAGATTAAGTTTTGATGTGTGGCATTTATCTTAGGACTTCACGAGTGGCATTTATGTTAGAGTCAACTAAGGTTATGTTAAGGAGCTATGTGTTAACTTAGAATCAAGTCTCTAAGAGAAGAGAATATAGAGGTTGAGGTTAAATGTGTAAATGAGTAAATCCCTAGAATTGATCTTAGGAAGTTGGGCAAAATGAACCCTCACTTTAACTTCTACTTGAGCAAAGAATGAAAGTAAAAGAATTAAAGTCCAAGGAACTTTTGGTTACCCGTGTGGCAAGACTTAGGGTAAAGGATAAATTAATGAAAGATGTAAAGTTTAAAAAGGAAAAAGGTAATGAGAATGAACTTTCGGATTTGAGACTCGCCAATTTGGGAGCATGACTCTTTTGGTAGTGACCCGTCCGGCGAGGTAATTCCGAATGGTTCCAAGATAAAATATATTGTAAGAGGTTTGAAAAGAGGAAGGTAAAAGTGTAAGTAAAGAGTTAAATGCTTAAATAAAAGAGAAAGTGACTTGATGAATGGCAATGTAAGCTAAATGCTTAAAAGGAAAAAGAGAATGCATAAAATGCAAAAGAGGCTAAGTGCTAAAGAAAAGAAAAGAAAAGGAAAAAAAGAAAGATAAAACGAGCGTATCTTCGGGGGTAAAACGTAGATCTTGTCGAAGTGCAAGGGCAGTGACCCTCTCCCGGGCAGTGTCCCGTATGACAAAGTTCCCTGTAGGACGGGGTAGCACTTGAGGTGCTATCGGCAACCTTAGAAAATCTTGTCTTGTGGTAGCATGACTACCGGGCTGGGGCCCGTTGGGCAAGAATTTCCGAGGGTTTAGTAACTTGAACTAAAGCACAAAAGAAAGAGAATAATGAGCAAGTATGAGTTTTGGCTAGAATGGTACCTTAGTGGCGACATAGAGTCGTGTCATGGGAAGAAGTAAATATTTGTGAGCATACTAGTTAGAAATTTACAGTTTTCATTATTATGTCAATATCTATTATCTTGCTTCCATTGGACCAAGTAATGTAGAACATTCTCTCTCGGTGGTTGAACCCACTGGAAACTTTAAGTAGTTCTCACACCCTTGGGTGACCATCATTACTGGTTCAGGTACATCAGGCAAGGCACACGACAGGGGCAAAGGCCCGGCAGCTTAGCGACCTAGCAGTCTAGAGTCGCCAAGTTCACATTTTGGGTTTTTATTTTGAGTGAACTTTGTATTTGTGAGGAAATTGATGTAAATTGTAATATTCATTTAAGTGCCAGTTGAGAGATGAAAATATAATTAATTTTATGTTGTGGTTCACTCATGTGGTTGCTTTCATTATTCGTTTAAACTTGTTGTTTAATGAATGAAAGTGTTTAGTTAGTAGTGGTTTACTCTGATATCATCCCTCATTGATTGATTGTTTTTATTGAGATGAACGTTACCGTTCCTTTCGGGTATGGAGAGGTCATGCCCGATTGGCGGGTCTGTTGGCGTGCCCGAACTGTCCAAATTGGCAGTCTCGGGGCGTGACACAGTGTCTCTCTCCCGGGCAGTGACCCGTATGACTAGTTCCCCGTTGGGCGGGGTAGCCCTTGCGGGTGCTATCGACAACCTTGAAATTCTTGTCTTGTGGTAGCATGACTACCTGGCTGGGGCCCTTTGGGCAAGAATTTTCGAGGGTTCAGCAACTTGAACTAAAGCACAAGACTCCGAAAAAGGTAAAGAGGAAAATATAGTGGCCTAGGTGGCCGGGTTAGTATAACCCATTTGTAGCGGCATAGTGGCCGAGTTTTGGATAGTGGCCCAGAGGGGCAAGATTGATAGCAGTGAGACAGGGAACATACACAGATAGTGTAGAGTTTTTTTTTTGAGAGAAGGCAGCATGCTGCCGCTTCATTCAAAAGGATAATGAACTTAGCTACAGGACTGAGCCCAGAAGGCCTCCGACCCAGGAGAAAAGAAAGAGAAAAAAGAGGGGGTAAAAGAAGAAGGAAAGAGCAAAAGAGGAAGTAAAAGAAAACAAAGCAAGATAAGGCTGGGGTATGCCCCAGGCCTAGGTACAAAAAGCAGCCTACTGCGAACGGCAAGTCCTGATTTCGGCGAGGATGGCGCCGAGGGTACGAGTGTTGTTGTTGAAGACCCTTCTGTTTCTTTCGAGCCAAACCATCCACTAGGTGGTCGCGATGGTGGTAAGCGTCCTTCTGCCCCATGCCCCCCAGATAGTGTAGAGTTAATCATACAAGTTTATGATCCTGTTAGTTAGCATTTGCAGTTATTTTAGCATGTATTATCTTGCTATCTTGCTTCCATTAGACCAAGTGGTGTAGAACATTCTTTCTCGGTGGTTGAACCAACTGAAAACTTTAAGTAGTTCTCACACCCTTGGGTGACCATTTTTTCAGGTTCAGGTACATCGAGCGAGGCACACGTCAGGGGCAAGGGCCCAACGGCATTGAGACCTAAAGGGTCTAGAAGATGTATTCCTTTTTATATTTTGAGTGAACTATGTATTGCGAGGAAAAAGAATGTAAATTTGTGATATTGTTTAAGTTTCAAGTTCAGAGATGGAAATGTAATAAATTTATATGGTTCACTTATGTATGCTTTTATTTATGGTTTAAACTGGTTATTTAATGAATGAAAGTTTTTAATTAGTAGTGACTTTTAGTACTCTGATATTGAGCTTCCGCATACACTTGATGTGTTGTTTTGGATGTTATCATTCCTTTCGGGTATAGAGAGGTCATGCCCGATTGGCGGGTTTGGCGCGCCCGAACCGACCAAATTTGCGGCCTCGAGGCATGACAAATAAGAGTGGTATCAGAGCCTAGGAATAGTTCTCGGTGGTTAGCAAACCTTAGGGAGACCCTAGGGATTAGCACGAGAGAGTGTGTGGACTTTTGGCGAAAGTATTTGATTGGTTATTGTTGTTCCCACAAAGGATGTTGGGACTGATTGAGGGTAATGAGCTTTCATTCTTTGGACAATTAAGTTGGCGGCCGACAACGTAATGTTGGAGATGAACAGGAGTGCCCTCATATACTTTCGCATGATTGGGTCGACGAGCCATTTTACTGGTGTTTAGTTAACACGTTGTCCAAATTGTGAAATTTGGGCTAATCATTTCGTTGTGGTGTGCAGATTAGCAATGGCACCCTGAAGGGAGACGCGCTCCACTCGATTTGAGCCAGGAGAGGGCTCTGGGTCGAATGAAGTACACAAGTTGCGAGAGCAATTGGCCGCGCTTGTCGGCGCGGTCCAGCAGCAGGCGGAGATTTCTCGCCGACAGGCGGCGCAGATTGATAGGCTCCATGAGCAGTTAGTGTAGCAAGCTGAGGCTGCACGGACAGCGTACGAGCACACGGCGTCACCACGTGTAGGGGCGACAGTTGAGGGTACGGCAGTGGCCGCCGAGCCTATGTCGGCACGCCTTGCACGTCCAGTTGGGGTCACGAGGGAGGTGCCCCACCGGGCTGACTCGGTTGCATTTAACGCCGAGTACGCGGCCCAGAAGGCGGAACAAGACATGGCAATAGAGAGCTTTGCAAGTTTTCAGAGATTCAACCCGCCTATGTTTACCGGCAAGGATTCAGACCCTATGATCGTGGAGTCCTGGGTTGACTCCATGGAGAAGTTCTTCTCGAACCTGCGGATACCGAATCGGGATCGAGTCGCAAGGGCGGTTCCCTTCCTCGATGGAATGGCATACCGCTGGTGGAAGACAGAGCTTGAGGGGCGGGCTAGGGCCGGCTTGCCTACGCCGATGTGGGAGGAGTTTATGGACCTCCTTTTTGCGAAGTACTTTCCCGACAGTGCCAAGCAGCAAATGGAGGAAGATTTCCAGAATCTTCGTCAGGGGAGTTGCTCCGTGCAGGAGTACGAGTACGAGTTCGCTCGCATCGTCAGCTACCTTCCCTCCGTTGTGCACAGCGAGTGGGATAAGACGAGGTGTTTTTAGCGAGGCCTACGGCCCAGTATTTATTTGAAGGTCCAGCTACTTAACATCGCGACTTATCGCGAGATTGTGGATCGCGCCCGCTTGGTGGAGCGGGGTGAGGCTGTGATGCGCCGTGACCGCGAGGCTTACGAGAAGGATAAGGAGAAAATGGGGCTCCAGAGTGGCTCTGGGGATTCAGTTGACTATCAGTGGCCCCCTAAGCAGCAGCAGCAGCAACAATGGCACTCTCAGGAGTTTCGAAGGCCGGTGGCACACGGGTGGTGCGTCATTTGTGATGGACCACATCGAGCGTCGCGGTGCAAGCATCGCCGGAGAGGTGCTATAGGTGTGGCCAGGCGGGCCACATGTCCTCGGAGTGTTTTGAGGGCGTACCTCTAGCCTCAGTGACTATAGCAATTCAGGAAGCCCCATGGCAGGACTCATTGGCTGTATTGGCCCTACCAGCAGGGCGATCAACTACACCAAGCCAATCACCGGGTGCACGGGCTTTTGCCAGTTGGGTGATGGAGGAGCCAGCCGCAAGGAATTAAGTGCCGTGGCACAGGGGCGTGCCGCTCTTCGCCTGGCACGGTACGGTACGGGCGCGCTTCCGTGCCAACACGTGGCACGCTTGCGTACCGATGGATACGCATGACCTCCCAGTGGCACGCTCTAGCACGGTTTTTTTTCGTTTTTTTTGTTCCCAATAAGCTCTTATAATATTGTTTTGAAATATTTAGTCAAAAAATTATAAATATTGACTATATATAGCTGATTATACTCACCAATTAACATATTGATAACTTTTTTTGTATATAAAGTACAACTATACATCATAGAAAATAAAAATAATAATATAATAATAAAATTCACAAGTATAAAAAATATTTAACTATATGTTTACTGTAAAACCATGTTAAAAAAAAAAAAAAAAAAAAAAAAAAAAAAAAAAAAATATCTCGGCACGCTCGGCACTGCACGGGCGATACCCATTGGGTATCGCTCGCTCGAGCGATACCCAATTGGGTATCGCCGAGACGGGGGAGGGGGTAGATACCCCCCCGTACCGTGCCCCTATTGTAGGGGCACGGTACGTGCCGCCCCGTGCCACTCGGCACGGGCGGCACTTCAATCCCTGGCCAGCCGTGGACGACGACGTCGTGGCAGGTATGGATTAATTAATGCAATCGTATTTAGATCATAACCAATATGAGCATTGCATCGTGGTTAGACTAGTCGTTGCAATTGTGTGTGAGTAAGCGTCAGCTAGTCTACTGCCAAAGTGCAACCGATTAGGTCCTGCGATGACTCGGTGAAAGACCGACTCACGAGACGATGGTGATCGCTATGTTGCGAGAGCCGAGTTGCTGTGTCCTAAGATTTAGGGCAAGAAAGACTTGTGGACCAAATGGCGACAATTCGCCCTTGGTGACGGTAATGATAAGGTGTGGCCAAATCGCCACATAGTGGTGTTAGTGAGGTCTAGAGTAAGCTTCGAGATTCGAGAACCTCGCAGTAGAGCGGGAGTTTTGGGGCGCCGGTCCGATGGATCGGTGTAATGGCAAGGGTTGCCACCGTCGAGTTGCGTGTCGATCACCAGGTTTGGTGAACCGTCCTTACGGTGCCTCAGCCCAGATTGGGGGAGGGCATGTGAGGACCCGAATCCCCGCGATAGAATTACTGTTGGATCAGCAGCTTCTGGAGGCTTATGTTGAGTGTTGGAGGTGTTTATGCGCAAATTGGGCACAAGTGATGGACTCAGTGTGAAAAATGGATCACGAGTGTATTAGGATGCCGCACCGAATTTTAGAAGTGGAATTGGGCAAAACAGACATCAGATTTGGACTCAGCGCGCGAAAACGATGGAAATCGACTACTTGGTTGTATTTTTCTGAGTCCGGACGCCCAAAAACGGACACCCGAAAATTTTCTAGCGTTTTGGGTGCACGGTGGACCGGTGGACCGACAGTGTGCCACGTGGCGGGTTCTGATTGGCGCCGTACGCCACGTGGCAGAGCAGGAGACGCGGCGCAGTGGGCCTGGCCCACGGGGGCGGGCGCGGGCAGCGCGCAGGCTGGGCAGGCGGGCGGGCGGGCACGCTGGCGAGCGCGGTGCGCGGGGGCGGCGTGCCACGTGTCGTCTCCACGTTGGCTCGTAGGTGACAAGTGGCGGCAGCAAGTTGGTTGGCGCATCAGGCGCGGTCCACGTAGCAGGCGGGGAGGCGTCTCGGGCTGCGTGCATGTCAGGTGGCAGGCGGCGCGGCATGGGCGCGCATGTGGGCTGGCAGGCGCGTGTTGACGCGCGGTTCCCGCGCGTGGGCACGCCACGCGCCAGCTTCCGCGGTGGGCCACGTGGCGCGGAGAGGGTGGCGGGCTTCGCTGTTTGCTGTGCGGAGGTGACGTGGCGCTCCCAGGCGGTTTCGGGCGCTGGTCGAATGGGTGCGTCCGACCGGGGTTTCGGGGCCCGAATGTTTCGGGCGCCCGAATGTTTCGGGCGCCCGAATGTTTCGGGGACACCCCGGGTATTTTTGCATTAGTTCGCCCGAGCCTATAAATAAACCCTCTTCCCCTCCGTTTCTCCGTTTTCTGGGTTTTTCAAGGCTTTTCACTGAGGGATTTCTTCAGTGAAGTTCCTCCCCTCCCTCTTCTCCACCCTTTGATGGATTCCCGAGATTTTTGGAGGCCTCGGTATTGGTGTTTTCTGCGACGCGGCGCACTTCGACGCTCCTTCGTTTTTGGCTTCTACCGTCGCTTTTCAATCCGAGAGACCCCCTAGACTACCCCGTTGGACTTTTGAGCTGATTTTTGCGGCAGGGCATTCACGAGAGGTACGCCTTCGATTTCCGTATTGATCACTTCGTCTTATTTTGAGTTTTTGGCACGATTCCCGAGGCAAACTTTGACCCCTTGTACTGCTGTGAGATTTGGGACAGCGATGGAGTATTGTTGGATTTTCTCAGTCTATGAGCATCGGAATGAGGCGTTTAAGGACTCGATTGATATCTATGCTTCGAGAGGAACGCACCCGTATTTTTATCGGAATTTTTGGAGGACTCTTCGAAGGTGATAATTAAGCTTCTTTCGGACTGGTTTCCTACAGGATTTTGTCTGTGGATAGTTTGACTTACCGCGTTGTTATATTTATATCTTGGCCTACAGGTGTCGGAACGAGTTGTATAAATACTTGATTTGTATCTACTTGTCGCGAGGATCGCAGTCGTAATTTTTCTGAATTTTTCTGAGGACAGAATGCAGGTGAAAAAGGGCCCTTCTTGGTGCTGTTTTGGAAAAACAGCAAGAGTGTGTTGTGGTGTTATCTAATTGTTGGCTGTGTTGTTGGTTTGAGCAGAGGCTTGGGCGACTGAGTACCGAGGGTGCAGTTTCGGCGGATTTTGATAACGTGTGACTACGCACTTCACCGACTTCGGCTTTGCCTGCGGAAAGCGTTTCAAGTGGGTTGCTTTGTCCCCAGAACCGGTGGACGGTTCTCTAATTCAATCTGTTAGAATGCATGCATGTTTAGGGTACAATATATGTGATCGAGGGGTAAGCTTAGGAATGATAATTGTATAAGGAATTGCAAGTTAATTATTCATGTTATGACAATTGCCATAGTGGATATTCATGTTGATGATTAGTGGAAGCTTACCTAAGAGATTGTTACCCTATGTGATTATTAGCATGCCATGTTAGTACATAGCCTTTTATGAGATTGGATTATGCGATGGGGCAGGATTATGTATCTATGTGCGGGTATTACTCCGAGTAGTTATTATGGATCATGGATTATGGACAGGTGTAGTTCATTAGTGATTTTTAGCATGTTGGTTATATCCTTGTGGAGCTATTATGTGATTTACTCCCTTTCATTTTCTTGAGGACAATGCATACTTGTATGGACATCTAGATAGGCCATAATTTATTGCTACACTATCATGTTGGAACTTGACTTAGGAGAAACCGTGTTTGCTTCTTTTCTCCTTATTCGTTAGTCAGGTGTTTCATGTTGCTCGGGTTCGAGCAGGGGTTTGGGATAGTGTAGTCGAAACTTCGAGTCTGGGACAAGTTGGATTTGATTGTGGGTATCGCGGCGACCGCGGATATTGGGCGGTTGGCCGAGTGTCGGTTGTACTTGATTGGGGATGGCAGGATAGTGGGGCAACCGCAAATAGTGGGCGGTTGATCGGAGGTCGGTTATGGGTCTATGGATTGTGGGGCATTACGGCAACCGCGGATACTGGGCGGTTGACCGGATATTTACTTATGCATCAGATTGGATATCAGATTTCTCTAGTGGATGGAGTTTCTTACTTATTGAGTACTATTGCATCTGATTGAGGACCGGGGCTTTCTTTAGTGGATGGGTTTTCCCACTTTGATCAGAGTCGTGATCCAGTCCTGCTGTTTTATGATACTTATGATACTTGAAACTGAGATACTTTACTCGTGTGGGTCGCTCCCCTCGAGTGCCACTCCGGAGTGTGCGACAGACAGGCTTTGAGTCCTCGAGACTCCTTTTTCTCATCGGTGCTATGCGTTGGCCAGCATACCCGATACGGCAGGCACAGCAGGCAGTACCAGTTCTTACTGGTCCATTGATTGGGTTTATTACAGGCAGGTACTTTTTTGTGTACTCGTGTCAGAGGGCTGAGTGGAGTCTAGTAGCTGTGTTTAGACCAGTGCTAGTGTTGTTGGGAACCGTTTGGGGTTAACGGTCGTCCCGAGGTCATTGTGAGTTTTTCAACCGTTGTGCGAGATGTCGAGGATCTTGAGTCTATCCGTTTTGAGAGAGAGCGTGAATTTTGACTATAGCCTGCATGTGCCACTATTCGATAGCGAGTTAGTCCGTATGGACACCCTATGTAATTCCTGCCAGGCAGTGGGAGGTGGTTGTAGGTGGGCGCAGGCTTGACTGGACCAGATGTGGCAGTCAGCTCGATTGGGTCGATTGTGCACTTCATGTACGTGGTTGCATACCTTTCTTTGGTTTTCCTCATTTGAGCATTTAAATAGAAGCATGGTAGCTGTAGAGTATCTCCAGCATTGTTGTTCAGTTTTTACTGCATGGTTATCTTATGCCTCTAGTAGACTTAGTGGGCAGATCGTCGGGCCTGGTGGCGGTACCCACTGAGAACTCCCTTTTTGGTGTAGTTCTCACACCCGTTGGGGGTTTTCCCCCTCCTCTTTCTTTTCTCTCCTTTGTTTTGCAGAGTTTTTGCGAGTGTCGCTGATTCTGCGGTTGCTGTTCGAGGCGAAGGAGTTGCGAGCTAGATCCGTACCCGTCTGTGGAGAGTAGCGGTACCCCTACTTTGGAGATCCTGAGTACAGTCAGTAGATTATTTATTTTTTCGCTTTTGAGAGATCGTATTGTGAGGATCTGACTTGTACGGAGAGCCTGTACACTGATGTATTATTTCAGGTTACCTCCCTGTTGAGTTCTGGTTTATTGTATTTGAGGATATTGTATGATTATCACTTATGGAAGATGGATATTGTATCATTATTTCCAGTTTTACAGATAGTTGGTTTTAGTTTTACAGCACTTTTATTTTATAGCTCTGATATCTGTTTAGCTGTAGTCCCTTTTCTTGCAGGTAGGACGCTTCGCCTATGCGGGATTTTGTATAGGCGACGGATCTGCTGGCGGGCCCGGGTCGTAGTTTCAACCCCGGGGCGTGATAGGGCACATAAACCATAGGGGTGTTCAAGCAAACTGCTTAACACTAAGGACTTTTGCGAGTTGGCATAAGGGCGTAGGACGCTCAATCTTTTAGGTGCTCGGGAAGCACATGTACCATTCAGCCAGAGAGAGCTGGTTAAGTGGCACCTTAGCTTTTGCTAAGTGTGGCAAGAGTCGATAGCAAGTTTGGGTCGTAGAGTGACGACTAGTGCCTATGTGATGCTCGGTGGAGCGTGGTAGTCGCGTGACGACGATTAGTGGGTTCTCTGAGGGATGATCCGTGCCTGGACCATGTGTGAGGATTGTGGAGCCGGTAGCCATGTGGGCAAGCGCAGCCGGCTGAGAGAGGCAGCGGCCCGAGACCTGAGGGCGGGGCATGATAGAGTTTTGGTCGAGGCGGTAGTCCGAGCGATGACCCGGGAACGTGGAAACCCACGTGTGAGCCTCGAGGCTTTTAGAGCGCCGAGTGTGTGGACGCGACCTGGCCTTAGAGCTAGTGCTGGTTGAGATATCGTTGCTCCAGTTGTAGTATGGTGCGGTAATCCTAAGTGAGGATCTAGTCGTATGATGATTTATGTACTGATGAGAGCCGTTATGCGGTGTCAAGTTAGAGGTCGGGTTATAGGCCTATATGGTACCGTGGTCTGTGGACCGTTGGTAATTTGAGATATACGGGATAGTTGAGAACTAGTATATTAGAGCGCTAGTGGCGTGCGGAATAGTTGAGAGTGTGGATTGGCTTTTGCCCTCCACGTTGAGCCGATGGAACGGCGGAAGAATGTGATTAAAGTAATTAGTTGCGGATACAGCCTTGTTATGGAAAAAGGACTGCGGAATTGTCAAGGAATTCCGCAAGTCGAGATTAGGTCATTACGGGCGATAGGAGGAACAAGTGCTCGGTTGTACTTTCACCTACTTGGTGTAGTAAGATGCAAGGTCCAAGCTTCCGCGGAGTCGGGTTGAAAGTTCGCGAGCGAGGAGTTCGTGTGAGTTTGTCGAGCGGGCAAGATGATGCCCCGTGGTGGCATGTAGTAGACTTAGTATTGGGGGTGAAACTCCCTTTAATTGACGAATTTCGAGTCGAGGCTCGATTTTAGTTTCGCGGACGAAACTCCTAAACGGAGGGAGGAATGTAGTGCACCAGCTTCGTAAAATAGCAAAGTGTGGTTAAATTACTCCGAGCATGTCCAAAATGTTATTAAGAATGAGTTTGGAGTGTCTAGGTTCGAAGCAAAAGTCTTCGAATCAAAAGTGAATTGAGAAGGTAGCAAACTGAAACTTGGTGTTTCGGTTTGAACTTTGACCACATTGGGCAAAGTGTGGTGAGAACATGTTTTAAAGGTGTTTCCCAAGGTGCGTGCAAAATTTCAGGCAAAACCGAGCTCATATGGTGCGAAATTGCCTTAGAAATGGACTCTGAAAGCTAAATGTGCAAAAATCTGCCTAAGTGCAAAAATTTGTACTGGGTATGGGTATGCCATTTTGGGTACCGGTACGCCATACATTTGGTGCTGAAAATTACATAGGGTACCGGTACTGAATGCTGGGTACCGGTACGTAGTGTGCCCGAGTGTAAGAAAATTGGCCAAAAATATTCTAAGTCCTTGGATATCGGTACCAAATGTTGTGTGGAGACCCGAATCCCCGCGAAAGGATTACTGTTGGTTCAGCAGCTTCTGGAGGCCTTTGTTGGGTGTTGGAGGTGTTTGGGCACGTATCGGACTCAAGAAAGGGGCTCAGTGCGTTGAATGGATCACGAGTGTATTCGGATGCCCCCGTCAAATTTTAGAAGTGGTTTCAAGCGAAACGGATATCGGATTTGGATTCAGCGCAGAAAAACGATGGAAATTGACTACTTGATTGTATTTTTCTGAGTCCGGACGTCCGAGAACGGACACCCGGAAGTTTTCAGTGTTTTCGGGCGCACGGTGGACCGGTGGACCGAGGGGTGAGCCACGTGGCGGCTTCCTATTGGTGCCGTACGACACGTGGCGGAGCGGGAGGCGTGGCGCAGTGGGCTCGGCCCACGGGAGCACGCGCGCGGGCCGGGCAAGCCCGCGTGCAGCCGCGACACATGGGTGACCAGTGTGCCACATGGAAGCTTCTCATTGGCCCGTTATGGACAGGTGGCAGCAGAGGATAAGTGGGTGCAGCAGGCACGGTCCACGGGGCTGGCGAGGGGGCGCCTCGGGCTGCGTGCAAGGCAGGGTGGCAGGCAGCTGGCGCAGGCGCACGTGGGCGCGGCGACCAAGCCGTTGACGGGCGGGTTCCCGCGCGCGTGGGCAAGCCACGCGTCGACCGCGTCGACGCGTGGTGGGTACGGGCCACGCGGCGCAGCGCGAGAGGCTGGATCGGCTGTTTGCTGTTAGGGGGCGACGTGGCGCGACAGGGGCGATCCGTGGGCTGGATGGACGGCTCCGATTGGGCGGTTTCGACGCCCGAAAGATTCGGGTGCCCGAAACATGGGCCCGGATTTGGGCCTTCTTCTTTGGATTTCAGCCTATAAATAGGCTTTGGGTTGGGCCTATTCGAGATTTTGGAGTTTTCTGGGAGCCTCCCCTGTAGCAGAGCCCTCCTACATTGTGTTCTCTACTCTCCGATGGATCGTGGGTATTTTTTGAAGCCGCGCCATCGACGTTTTCTGCGACGTGGCGCACTTCGGCGTTCCTTCGATTGTGGCTTCTGCCGTCGCATTTCAGTCTGCGAGGTCCCCTAGATCACCCCGATGGAGTTTTGAGCCGATTTTTGTGGCAGCGCGTTCACGAGAGGTACGCCTTCGATTTCCGTGTCATTCACTTCGCTCCGTTTCGAGTTTTTGGTGGTGTTTCCGAGGTATCTTTTGACCCCTCGTACTGCTGCGAGTTGTTGGACAGAGGTGGAGTATTGTTGGGATTTTTCGGCCTACGGGCATCGGAACGGGACGTGTGAGGACTCGATCAGCATCTACGCTTCGAGAGGAACGCGACCGTATTTTTATCGGATTTTTCTGAGGTCGTTTCGAAGGTGATATTTAAGCTTCTTCATGGCTGATTTTCCGCAGATTTGCGATTGCGGGTAGTTTGGCTTACCGCGTTGTTTTGGGTGTAACTTGGCCTACAGGTGTCGAAACGAGGAGTTTAAATACTCGATTTGTATCTACTCGTCGCGAGGAGCACAGCCGTGATTTTTTTGGATTTTTCGGAGGACTGCACGCAGGTGAAAAATCCCTTCTTTCTGTGCTGGTTTGTAAAAACAGCAAGTGTTGTTTGGGGTGTGGTGTGTTTGTGGTGTTGTTTGATTGTTGGCTGTGATGTTGGTTGGAGCAGAGGCTTGCGCAACCGAGTACCGAGGGTGCGATTTCGGCGAATTTTGATAGTGAGTGACTACGCACTTCACCGACTTCAGCTTTGCCTGCGGAAAGCGATTCAGGTGGGTTGCTTCGTCTCCAGAACCAGTGGACGGTTCTCTAATTCTATCTGATAGAATATTTGCATGTTAGTGTACCCATGTATGTGATGGAGAGGTAAGTTTAGTATCGGTATTTATTTGAGAATCGCATGAGTAGTATCCATATTATGTTTTAAGAGAATTGCGATAATGGATGTCATGATGATGATTAATAGAAGCTTACCTTTGGGAATATTGCCCCTTTTGATTGATAGCATGCATGTTTAAATGTACAATCTCTAGGATTGAGATGTAAGCATGAGGAATGGACTAGATTATGTGGATTGATGCTTACCCGTTATATTGTACATGCTAGATGGATATGTTTATTTCATGCTAGAGGAGATAGGAAGCATGCTTATGAGAGATGAGGATTTTCTATAATCAATATGTTAAATTACATGCTGTTACGATATATTTAGCATTACCTTTATTGTTTCTATATTATATATTACTTACCATCCATAGCGTAGGATTATATAGCATGTAATCCTAGTTATATTATTACTATGGTTTTTATACTATATATTACTTACCATCTATAGCGTAGGATTATATAGCATATAATCCTAGTTATATTATTACTATGGTTGTCATTGTTACCATAGAAATACCTTCTCATGTACTATATAATTGATGTTAATACAAACCATAGAATATGCTTTTTGCCCATCTATCATGGTATCAGAGCGGGAACCCTAATATTGGAAATATCGATCCTTAGCCACCATCTACCACGAGTCTCACCTTCTTCCATAGTTTTTTTTTTTCTTTGGATTTCTCTCTCCGTCACAACTGCTGCTACAGTGCCGCTGCTACAGTACCGGCGCTACAGTACCAGCGCTTCAGTAATTTCGGCCTCTCTTCATTATTCTGGTATCGTTCAGATGCCTACTTGCTCCCTAGTGTAGTTTGGTTCTTCTCTGGTGCAATCAAGGTCAACTTTGATTCATTCAGCTTTTCCCATCGGGTTCTAATCTGACTTACTTATCTTTATTCTGGATTTGTGACTACTTGGTATTATTTTCTACTCATCGGATTTGCCTCGGTTACTCTCTCGTGCTGATATTTTCTTTTTGTGGTAACATGTCTTCTTTCTCAAATTTACCAGTGGTTAATATCAAAACTCTCATACCACTTGAACTAACAGATTCCACATATCTTGTGTGGAAACAAATATTTCTTAATATTTTGGAGAGTTTTGGTGTTACTCCACATGTGGACGGAACTGATATTATACCGCCTCAGACTATCGACACTTTTGAAAAGAAAACAATTATGAACTCGGAATATCTAAATTGGAAAAAAGAAGACACCACTATACTCTCGTGGATTAATGCCACCCTTTCGCTTAGCATATTACAGATGGTTGTTTCTAGCTCTCCTAAAACTGCGTATGATGCTTGGAAAATTATCGAAATATATTTTCTTGATAAAACTGCTTCCACCGCTTTCTCTCTAAAGTCTGAATTACGAAGCATCAAGAAAGGTTCAATGAATATGACCGATTATATGCAAAAGATTAAATCTATTAGTAATGCCCTGCAAGCGATTGGTGAAACTGAGTCAGACCATAACTTGGTCATGACTGTTCTTCTCGGGTTACCAGAAGAATATAGAGGTTTCGTCAGTGCCCTTAATACATACCGAAACAAGCCTACTTTTGATCAACTTCGTCTACTTCTGATGCAAGAAGAAACAGAAGTACAACGTCGTACTAGTTCAACAACATCACCTGCCATTCCCACTATCGACAGCGAAGCTCTCTATGCAAATCGTGGACGCGGAAATCGTGGAGGTCGTGGAGGCAGATATCGCGGTGGTCGAGGACATCGCGGTAGACACAACTCATATCATGCTCGTGGATCTCCTGGAATCTATCCACATTCTTCACCCAATAATCTTCCTCAACCTTATACTCCAAATCAACAATCTTATTTTTCGAAGTCTGGCACACAGTGTCAGATCTGTGGAAAGTACAACCATTCTGCTCTTCAATGCAGACAACGCTTCAATCACTCATTCGTGGCCGATGATGTCCCTCAAACTTTTGCTGCTATGAATCTCTATGAACCTGCTAAGGAAGTATGGTATCCAGACACTGGAGCTTCCAATAACATGACCGCGAATTCTGGTATTCTTTTCTCTTCCAAACCTTATACTGGGCATGAAAAAATTCTAGTTGGTAATGGAAATTTACTTGATATTACTCAGACAGGTGAAACTCAATTGAATACATCTTCTAAATCCTTTGCTCTTAAAAATGTTCTTGTTGTTCCTTCCATCAAGAGAAATTTACTTTCGGTGCGTCAATTCTGTCGTGACAATAATTCCGTTATTGAATTTGACTCTTCTGGTTTTTCTGTGAAGGACAAGGTAACAAGGACGGAGCTTCTGCACTGCCCTAGCTCGGGAACATCACTCTATCCAATTCCTTCTAAAGTTGCAAGTGTAGGGAATAAGCAACAGATTGGTCTTGTTGCATCTAGATTTAGTAGTGATGTTTGGCATAGACGATTAGGTCATCCCAGTCTTCCTGTTCTTTCGGTATTTATTAAAAATAATAACATTGTTTCTGATGGTAATTCTGCTTTGGCATTATCTGTTTGCAATGCTTGTAACATGGAAAAACATGTTAAACTCTCATTTTCTGATTCGGAATCTAAATCTGCTTTTCCCTTTCATATTGTGCATTCTGATGTGTGGCAATCACCTATTCCATCTGTTTCTGGTTATAAATATTATGTTATATTTATTGATGATTATTCTCGATTTTCTTGACTTTACCTTTTGAAATTTAAACACGAAGTTTTTGACAAATTTCTCGAATTTAAAGCAATGGTGGAAAACAGATTTCATAGCTCAATCAAGATTTTCCAATCTGATAATGGTACGGAGTTTGTAAATGATAAGTTTTCCAACCTTTGTTCACAAAATGAAATTTTTCACCGTTTTTCTTGTCCTTATACTCCTCAACAAAACGGCCTCGCCGAAAGGAAGCATAGACATTTAACTAACGTTGTTAGAAGTTTACTATTTCAAGCTTGTATGCCTCCTCGTTTTTGGGCTGATGCCATTCAAACTGCTGTATTTCTTGTGAATCGAATTCCCTCTCTTACTATTTTAAAAAGACAATCGCCATATGAAATTCTGCATGGTTGCTCTTCCCCTGACTTGCAACTTGTCAAAGTTTTTGGATGTTTGTGTTACCCTGATGTGCAGGATATTGCAGCTCACAAGCTCTCTCCTCGGTCACTTCCTTGCGTCTTCTTAGGACTCTCTGACAAACATAAAAGTTTTCGATGTCTCCATCCCAGCACTGGCAAGGTTTTTATTTCTCGACATGTTACCTTTGTGGAAACTGTTTTTCCGTTTTCTTGTCTTTCTAAATTCTCTTCTTCTCCTTCCTCTACTTTTTCCAACCTTGATATGTTTCAAAATTTTGTTTCAAATCCTCCTTTGCTGGGTGAGAATCCTTCTACCATTGATGAAATCTCTGGCTTCTCCTTCACACGCCCCTCTGCTGAGAGTGGTTCCGGTACACGTCCACCTGTTTCACCGTCTGAGAATTTATCAACATTTTCTTCTACCTTGAATTCTGATGACTCACAGGTTAGGAATGGGAACGATGCCACTGCCGTTGGTCCATCAGAACTTCGTGTCTATACCAGACGACGCATTACACGATCTGCTGCTACTACACCTACTATTGTTGAACCACCACCGTCCACCTCTGATCGTCCGCCCTCCCCTCGGCCTACTATAGTGCCGTCTGAGCCTTCTTCACCTCCCCGCATACATCCTATGCGCACTCGATCTATGACTAAGGGTTTAACTGAGTCTACCTCCTTACTGGCCTCTACGAATTCTGCTCTACCTACTGAGCCTAACTCATTTCATAAGGCCTTTCAGGATGCAGGTTGGCGCGCTGCCATGGCTGAGGAGTTTGATGCCCTCCTGACAAATGCTACTTGGGATCTTGTATCTCCTTCGCCTGTTAATCTTATTGGTAGTAAATGGGTATACAAAGTAAAGCAGAAGGCGGATGGGTCTCTTGAGCGTCTCAAAGCTCGGCTTGTGGCTCAAAGTTATAAACAGCAACAAGGCATTGATTTTGATGAGACCTTTTCTCCCGTTATCAAGTCGACCACTATTCGCACTGTTCTTTCGGTGGCCCTCTCCTCAGGGTGGTCTCTTCGACAACTTAATGTGAAGAATGCTTTTCTTCATGGCACACTCTTTGAAGAAGTTTATATGAGACAACCGCCTGGTTTTGTGCATCCCTCTTTTCCGCATCATATTTGTCGTCTACGCAAAGCCATCTATGGTCTTAAGCAAGCACCTCGGGATTGGTTTCAACGGTTTACGTCCTTTCTATCTGAAATTGGTTTTGTTGGGAGCACTGTTGATCCTTCAATGTTCATCTGTCACTCCTTTTCTGGCACTCTTATTCTTCTATTATATGTTGATGATATTATTGTCACTGGCAGTTCCTCCTCTCTTCTAAGGGCTCTTATTACCACCTTACAGTAAGAATTTGCAATGAAGGATCTCGGGCCGCTACATTATTTCTTGGGCATTGAGGTAAATAGGTCATCTTCTGGTTTTCATCTGACTCAGCACAAATATGCGCATCAGCTGCTTCAGCGCCATGGTTTTCTTAATAGTAAGCCCGTCTCTAGTCCTCTCTCTCCAACCTCTCGTCTATCTTCTCATGAAGGGCAACTTCTTGAGGATCCCTATAACTATCGTCAGCTTGTTGGTGCTCTCCAGTATCTTACTTTCACCCGACCGGATATATCATATGCTGTCAACTCTGTTGCCCAGTATCTACATACTCCTCGTGAACCACACATGCAAGCGGTTAAGCGCATTCTACGATATATTCGGGGCACGCTGACTTATGGACTGCCTATATCTCGCTGTGTCAATCCCTCTCTTGTCGCATTTGCAGATGCTGATTGGGCCAGTTGTCCAGATACATGCCAATCTACTTCTGGATATTGTATATTTTTATGGCCCAATCTTATCTCCTAGTCCGCCAAAAAGCAGCCCACCATTTCTCGCTCTAGTTCTGAAGTAGAATACCGTGCTGTCGCCTACGCGCTTGCGGAGACGATATGGATCCGTCGTCTACTTCGTGATTTTCGTGTTTTCCTCTGGCGACCTATTAGCATCTACTGTGATAATCTAAGCACTACTTATCTAGCGGCAAATCCTGTTCTTCATGCTCGCACAAAGCATATTGAACTTGATCATCAATTCTTGCGCGAAAATGTTCAGACTGGTGATTTAGAGTTGGTTCATATCTCTTCTGATAAACAACTTGCTGATATTTTCACCAAGCCCTTGCCACCCTCTCGGTTTTCGATATTACGGCTCAATCTTCGCATCCGTCCACCTGATGCTTAGCTTGCGGGGGGATGTTACGATATATTTAGCATTATCTTTATTGTTTCTATATTATATATTACTTACCATCTATAGTGTAGGATTATATAGCATGTAATCCTAGTTATATTATTACTATGGTTGTTATACTATATATTACTTACCATCTATAGCGTAGGATTATATAGCATGTAATCCTAGTTATATTATTACTATGGTTGTCATTGTTACCATAGAAATACCTTCTCATGTACTATATAATTGATGTTAATACAAACCATAGAATATGCTTTTTGCCCATCTATCACATGCTATTGTTGGAACTTGACCTAGCACTCTGTCATATGATGCATGTTGAAACCAGACTAGTAGAGAACCTTCACTTGGGCTAGGTTCCTTATTGCTTTAGACATCCCACACCTTGCTTATTTCCTGGACTTAGTGTTTCCTCACCCGGGTAGTGGGCCGAGAAGTCAGGTTGTTGTGGGACGTATGTCGCACTCGTGCCTGGGGTCTGAGTGGAGTCTGGTAGCTGAGCTTAGATCAGTGCTAGTGTTGTTGGGAGCCGTTAGGGTAGACGGTGATCCCGGGCCGTAGAGTATCTTTCGGTCGGTGTTGTTAGGAGCCGTTTGGGTAGACAGTGATCCCAGGCCGTAGAGCATCTTCCGATCAGCGTTGTTGGGAACCGTTTGGGTGACGGTGGTCCCAGGTCGTTGAGTGTCGTCCGACTAGTTTTGTTAGACCTCGAGTTGCGGGTCGATCCCGGCTGTAGAGTATCTCCAGCCAGTGTGTTTAGAGAGGCGAGTTGGGTGTCTCGTTTTGGGAGCCGTTCAGGTCGACGGTGGTCCCGGCTGTGGAGTATCTCCGGCCAGTGAGTTCTGCGTCACGAGTAGTTGTGTCGCTAGTGTCTCGGGATTCATGAGAGCTTTATTAGCTACGTCGTTGAGAGTACTCCGACCTTGTACGAGATGTTGAGGATCCCGAGTTTATCCGTTCTGGGAGAGAGAGCGTGGATTTTGACTATAGCCTGCATGTGCCACTGTTTGATACTCTATACCGCACCGTTTTCCTCAGCTGGGGGAGCACCCCGTGAGATGCCGCAGTGGATACGATGTTTGGCCTGTTGATGCAGTTTTGCGCGAGGGGTGAGTTAGTCCGATTGGACACCCTACGTTGATACACTAGGGGACCCTACGTTGATACACTAGGGAGGCGCAGGCTTGACTGGGCTAGATGTGGCAGTCAGCTCGATTGGGTCGATTGTGCACCTCGTGTGCGAGTGGTTACATGTCTTTCTTGGTTTTTCCTTTGAGCATTTAGATAGAGGCATAGTAGCTGTAGAGTATCTCCAGCTTTTCTTGTTCAGTTTTTACTGCATTGTTAAATTTTGCCTCTAGTAGACTTAGTAGGCAGACCGTCAGGCTTGGTGGCGGTACCCACTGAGAACTACGTGTTGATGTAGTTCTTACACCCATTGGGGGTTCTCCCCCTCCTTTTTCTTTCCTCTCTTTTGTTTTGCAGAGTCATTACGGGAGTTGCTGATTCTGCTGTTGCTGTTCGAGGCGAGGGAGTCACGAGCTAGATCCCTACCTGTCTTTGGAGAGTAGCGGTACCCACATTAGAGATTTGTAGTACAGTCAGTAGATTATTTTATTTTCACCTTTGAGAGACTGGTGTATTGTGAGGATCTGACTTGTACTGAGAGCCTATATACTGATGTATTATTTTAGCTTACCTCCATATTTGAGTTCTTGGTTATTGTATCAGAGGATATTGTATGTTGATCATTTATGGGAGAGGATATTGTATCGTTATTTCCAGTTCTACAGTGGATGGATGTGAGATTTACAGCAGTTTATTTTATAGCTCTGATATCTGTTTAGCTGTAGATTTTTCTTTGCAGGTTGGACGCTTCGCCTATGCGGGGTTTTTGTATAGGCGGCGGATCTGTTGGCGAGCCCGAGTCGCAGTTTTGATCCCGGGGCGTGACATGTTGGGTACCGGTACCCCATGCAAAACAGAAAATTCCAACCCTCGGGTTGGAGATTTCGTAGGTTTAGTACCGGAACTAAAGGCCGTGTACTGGTACGCAAACCCGAGTACCGGTACCCAGTGCCAAGAATGCTGGGACAGTGAGATGAATTCTTTTGTAAGTGGGGGGTAGTTTGGTAAATTCACTACCCCAATGCATAAAACCCCTCTCCCTCTCTCTACTCGTTCTCACTCTCTTCTCCCTCTCCCTGCGTGAGAAACTAGAGAAAGAAATGAGAAGAAGGAGAAGAATGAAAAGAAGAAGAAGAAGAAGAAGAAGATGATGATGATGAAGAGGAGGCTAGGGTTTGGGATTTGATCTCCCAAGAAGCTTGGGGATTTCGTGGAAGGCCTCAAGGGAGCTTTCCAAATGAGCTCCAACCCTTTTCCGTCTCTCTTTTGGCCAAGAACTCAAGAGGAAGGTATGTGAAAAATCTAAGGTTTTCCTCTTTTGAATTTATATGGGTTTTAAAAGAGATAGAAATGATCTCTTATGGTTCTAAACCTATATCTAGGGATTTTCTTGGAGGTTTGAGGGATCAAACCCTAGTTCTTGCAACAAAAACATCAAGGTGGGGGATTCTTCCGAAAATGGGTGACCTCTCCCCTTTGTCCTTTGATTTTCTGACCTAGAAGCATGTTAGTAAGCATGTTATGGTATTAGGACCATGTATGTGATAATGAGGGCCTAACCCTAAAAGAGGATTATATAAAACCTATTGTAGGTTAATTTATGCCTGAGTATAAAGAGCAAAGAATTTATGTAGTGTGATCATGATAGGGTATAACCCTAGAAAATTGTGTAAATGAATTTAGAAAAAAATGTACGATGGGTGTAAAACTAGGAGAAAACCTAGATTAAGGATTTAATGAGTGGCATGTCAACCTAGGAGTTAACCCTAGATGAACGAGTGGCGTCATCTTAGGAAATAACCTAAGGTTGATTATAGAGTATTTAACATAGAGTCTATGAACTCTAGGTTAAGCGAAGTATGGAAAAACATAGAGTGAATAAGCTCTAGGTGATAATGTAAAGTGGAACCTAGAGTCGAGGAACTCTAGGGTAAAAATGATGTGGAGTTTAAATTAGAGTTAATGAACTCTAGGAATAAGTTGCATGCAAATAGAGTTAATAAACTCTAGGCCAAATGTAAAGTGAATGTAGAGTTAACAACTCTAGGACAGGGAAATTGAAAAGGTTAATATCCTTGTGACATAGTGAAACCCTAAGGTTAATTATGAACATAGGGTTGTGAAATAAGAATAAAGAAAAGTTTAAAAATGGCTAAAGAGCTAGGAAAATTGCCAAGTGGCAATATTAAGTGTAAATATAACGGAAAAAGATGTTCAAATCTAAATTGGTGTTAGAGACACCCAACTTATCGTAAAGAACGTAGGATAAAAGAGAAAAGTAAAAGAGAAAGTATTGAGGTATGAATGCTAACGGGAGGGTTGAGCATATGTCATTCCCGGGTGGATGAGTGCCACGATACTTTAAACTCATCTGAAAATAAAGTGTAAAGAAAATGCATAAAGAGCAAAAGAAGCTAAATGCTTAATTGAATGAAATAAAGAAATGCATAAAGAAAGGTAAAAAGAAAAAGGAAACAAAGTACATTGGGCTGAGCACTACGGGAGGCGGTGCTTGCAACCTGTTCTTGTTTGATTGGGATTGTAGGCATCCGTCTTTTGGAACCCTCGGACTCGAAAAATGGTAAATTTATAAAGAAAAGTCTAAATGGCTAATGGGAGGGTTGAGCATAGGTCACTCCCAAGTGAATTAAAAAATTAAAGGCAAGTTGCCAACGGGAGGGTTGAGCATATTTCACTTCCGGGGGAAATGTGTGAGCAAGACTCAGCTTCCCAAAGGAAAGGCAAGGTAAAGAGCTAAAAGAAAAGAAAGAAAAGAAAAGAAAAAGATAAAACGGACGTACCTTTGGGGGTGAAACGTAGCTCTTGTCGAAACCAAGGGCAGTGTCCCTCTCCCGGGCAGTGACCCGTATGACAAGTTCCCCGTAGGGCGGGATAGCACTTGCGGGTGCTATCGGCAACCTTGAAATTCTTGTCTTGTGGTGTAGCATGATTACCGGGCTGGAGCCCGTTGGGCAAGAATTTTCGAGGGTTCAGCAACTTGAACAAAAGCACAAGACTATGAAAAAAGTAAAGAGGAAAATAGAGTTGCCTAGTTGGCCGGGTTAGTATAACCCATTTGTAGCGGCATAGTGACCGAGTTTTGGATAGTGGCCCAGAGAGGTAAGATTGATAGCAGTGAGACAGGGAACATACACAGATAGTGTAGAGTTAATCATACATGTTTATGATCCTGTTAGTTAGCATTTGCAGTTATTTTAGCATGTATTATCTTGCTATGCTACTTCCATTGGACCAAGTAGTGTAGAATATTTTTTCTCAGTGGTTGAACCCACTGGGAACTTTAAGTAGTTCCCACACCCTTGGGTGACCATTTTTCAGGTTCAGGTACATTGAGCGAGGCGCACATCAGGGGCAAGGGCCCAGCGGCATAGAGACCTAGAGGGTCTAGAAGATGTGTTCCTTTTTATATTTTGAGTGAACTAATGTATTGTGAGGAAAAAGAATGTAAATTTGTGATATTGTTTACGTTTCAAGTTCAGAGATGGAAATGTAATAAATTTATATTATGGTTCACTTATGTATGCTTTCATTTATGATTTAAACTGGCTGTTTAATGAATGAAAGTTTTTAATTAGTAGTGAATTTTAGTACTCTGATATTGAGCTTCTGCATACACTTGATGTGTTGTTTTGGATGTTACCGTTCCTTTCGGGTATAGAGAGGTCATGCCCGATTGGCGGGTCTGTTGGCGCGCCCGAACCGACCAAATTGGCGACCTCGAGGCATGACACAAGTTCCCAAAAAAGTTACTAGAGAAGCTGGGTCTTCCAAGACTAGGAGGTAGACCACTTCAAGAACCCAAGAGTGGGTTAGATTAAAGAGAGGCTTCCGCTTCTGGTGCAACCCTTTTTCCCGAGCTCTTCTGCCTCTGAGCCCTCAAGTGACTTTGATCTTCATCTTGTTTTGCATCTTGCGAAGGAGTTTCGGAATTTTTGGAGGTCGCGGCATCGACGTCTTCAGCGAGTTAGCGCAGTGCGACGTTCTTTCGTTGGTGGCCCATTTCCGTCGCGTTTCGGTCCACGAGGTCCACAGAGCTATCTCGACGGAATTTTTGGACTATTTTCACGGCATCGGATTCACGAGAGGTAAATCTACGATTTTCGTATTTTCCACTCCTAGATTTGAGTTCTTTTAGGGGTTTCGGGTACTTTTTTTAGCCCTATTTTGCTGGTGGCTATTCCTGGACAACAGCACCTTGTTGGACTTTTATCTCTGCACTCGATTATCGGAATTCGACATTTAGGGACTCGATTGACATCTACGCATCGCGAGGATCGCTGTCGTATTTTTATTGGAATTTTTGGAGTTTTTCTCGCAGGTGATAATTAAGCCTCTCTAGGACTGAAATTTCAGCAAACTGTACACTTGGAAATTTCGTGTTGACTGTAACTTTGGACTATATCTTTGTACCCAGGAGGAGTTTTTGAGTGCTTTTGAACCCGTTGGAATTGTGGGAATTGGAGGATTATTCCCGTGCAGTTTTAGCTTCTTGGACTTTGGACAGCTTTGCACTTCCAGGTGGGTTGCTTCGTCTTCAAAACCGGTGGATTGATCATTAATTCTATATTGTAGTAAACATGCATGATTGTGAGATGTATTAGGAAGCATGCTAGAAGGAGAGAATTCATGTTCTTTGTGTTGCTATGATGATCATATTGATTTATTGCTTCGTAAATATGTTCAATCAAATGCAATCTTTGGAACTTGACCTAGCACCCCGTCATTTGCTGCATGTTTAACCTGACTAGTAGAAAACTCCAACTTGGGCTAGGTTTATTTATGCTTTAGACATCCACACGTTATACTCTATTCCTGAACTTAGGGTTTCTCCTCGCCCGGGTAGTGGGCCGAGTGGTCGGGATTTATTGTTAGTGTGGGATACATGTTACACTCGTACTTGGGAGCAGAGTGGAGTCTGGTAGATGTAGCTGGTCTTTTATCTGTGGCGGGAGCCGTTTGGGTGAACGGTGGTCCCGGGATGTCTTGTTTCTCTGGTTATGTATCGCCACAGTTTTAGTGGTAGTAGTATACCAGTCATAGCAGGACCTTGAACCCAGAACCCTTTTGGACACACATGATTTTAGTCAACCAATGTTTTTCTTCCAAACATCGAAGGGTCGCCGGAGTTTGTTCTTATTTGATTGGACGAAGGCATTAGCCCTTCAGGGTTTGGGTATAAAAACTTGTTTTCCAACTGTTTTTCCTAAAGAACTAAAAATTATTAAAAAATAGGTTTTCCTCAAATCAAGATGGTTTTTTTCAAAAATGAACTACATTTAGTCCTCACCCCGCGTGGGTTTGAGTGAAAAATGGTTTTCAGTAATAAATGTCACATTTTTTTTCTGTAAACTTCCCCACTCAAGAGGATTCGAGTGGTCTGGGTTCTAAGGACCGCCTTTTTCTTTGGGTCGCGAACAACGAAAGGCTATGCCTAGAGCCTGTTCTTATTTGATTTGGGTTGTAGGTTCTAGTCTTTCGGGGTTCCCGGACCCTTCACTGTTGTTGGGTAAGCTTACATCAACCATCACATGGATATCCACTATTGCAATTGTCATAAGACATAACATGAATATAAACCTTGCAATTCCTTATACAATTACCCTTACTAAGCTTACCCCTCAATCACATATATTGTACCCTAAACATGCATGCATTCTAACAGATAGAATTAGAGAACCGTCTACCGGTTCTGGAGACGAAGCAACCCACCTGAATCTCTTTCCGCAGGCAAAGCCGAAGTCGGTGAAGTGCGTAGCCACTCGCTATCAAAATCCGCCGAAATCGCACCCTCGGTACACGGTCGCACAAGCCTCTGCTCAAATCAACATCACAGCCAACAACACAATCAACACCCCAACAATCCACCAAGCAGCACTTGTTGTTTTGCCAAAACAGCACAAAGAAGCGAATTTTTCACCTGCGGTGCAGCCCTCCGAAAATTCCAGAAAAATCACGGTTGCGATCCTCGCGACGAGTAGATGTAAATCGAGTATTTAAACTCCTCATTCCGACACCTGTAGGCCAAGATACAATCAAATCATCGCGGTAAGCCAAACTCCCTCACAAACACAAGTCTGCGGAAATCAGTCCCAAAGAAGCTTAAACATCATCTTTGAAGAGTCCTCCAAAAACTTCGATAAAAATACGGTTGCGTTCCTCTCGAAGCGTAGATGTCGATCGAGTCCTCAAACGTCCCGTTCCGATGCCCGTAGGCCGAGAAATCCCAACAATACTCCACCGCTGTCCCACACATCACAGCAGTACAAGGGGTCAAAAGATACCTCGGGAACACCAAAAACTCGAAACGGAGCAATGTGATCAACACGGAAATCGAAGGCGTACCTCTCGTGAACGCGCTGCCCCAAAAATCAGCTCAAAACTCCATCTGGGTAGTCTAGGGGACCTCACGGACTGAAATGCGACGGTAGAAGCCACCATCGAAGGAGCGTCGAAGCGCGCCGCGTCGCAGAAAACGCCGATGCCGCGGCCTCCAAAAAATCTCACAATCCATGTAAGAGTAGAGGACAAAGTGGTGAAGAGCTCTGCTAAAGGAGAGGCTCCCTGAATCTCCAAAAAAACACGCACTCGAGCTCCAACTGCCTAATTATAGGCTGAAATTCAAGGGGAAAAACACACTTCGGGGGACACTTTCCGGGCGCCCGAATCTTTCGGGCGCCTACAGTACCCCGAAAAATCCCCCAAACCATCAGCACGCCCGAATCGCTCCCATCGCGCCACATCGCCCATAACAGGAAACAGCAAAACCGGCCTACCCGGTCGCGACGCATGGCCCGCACCCAACGCTCGGGTGGTTGGCGCCCGCCAACCACGCGCTGACGCGTAGCCGCGCCCGCGCGACCGTCTCCCCTGCGTCAACGCATCGGTCGCCGCGCCCACGTGCGCCCGGGCCGGGCTGCCTGCCCCCTGCCACGCACGCATCCCGAGGCGGCCCCCGACACCTTCGTGGACCGCGCCTGCTGCACTTGCCAATCCCCTGCTGCCACCTGTCCAAAGCGATGGGAAGCCGCCACCTGGCACACCAGCCCCCCATGCGCCGTGGCTGCCCGCGCTTGCTCCCGTGGGCCGAGCCCACTGCGCAGCGCCTCCCACTCCGCCACGTGGCGTACGGCACCAAAGGGAAGCCGCCACGTGGCACACTCCTCGGCCCACCGGTCCACCATGCACCCGAAAACACAAAAAACTTTCGGGTGTCCGTTTTTGGGCGTCCAGACTCAGAAAAATACATCCAAGTAGTCAATTTCCATCATTTTTCCACGCTGAATCCAAATCCGATATCCGTTTCGCGCGAAACCACTTCTAAAATTTGACGGGGGCATCTGAATACACTCGTGATCCATTCTACACCCTGAGCCCCTTTCTTGAGTCCGATTTGCGCACAAACACCGCCAATATACAACATAGACCTCCAGAAGCTGCTGATCCAACAGTAATCCTCTCGCGGGGATTCGGGTGAACACACGTGCGCCAGCAGTGCGAGGCCTACAAAAAAGAGAAGGGTAGGGATAAGAAGAGGGAGTCTTGAGGTTCTGGGGATCAGTCCAGCTCCAAACGGCCCCTTAACCACCCACGGCAGCAGTCGCATCCTCGAAGGTCTTATCAGCCGCCAACCCTCAAGAAGTACGTCATTTATGGAGGACCCTATCGAGCATCATAGTGCGAAGAGCGCCATGGGAGGTGCGTCAGGTGTGGCGGTCAGGCAACATGGCGGCAGAGTGCTATAGGGGCGCATCTCCGGCCCCGTTGCGCCCCGTCCACAACTTCTATTCCATCAGCCCCTACGTAGAGAGTATGAGGACACCACTAGCTCTATCTGGTGGGCAACCTTCTGTATCCCGTCAGCCACCAAGTGGATGGGTTTTTGCAACTTAGGTGGTGGAGCCGACAGCCAACGACATCATGGCAGGTATAATTTCAATTAACGATATTCGATGCAGAGCTTTATTTGATACAGGAGCATCGCATTCGTTCGTCAGTAGATCCTTTGCCATGACACACGAGCTTAGTGTACTAAAGTCAGAGGGTATTGTAGTAGTGCAAGTACTAGAACATTCATTCGTGGTTACCGAACATAGCCCTCATGTTCGGTGCGGATAGCCGATTGGATAATGACCGTCGATTTCTTGGTCTTGAGACATCTGGGAGATTTCAACACGAAGTTGGGAATGGACTGGTGTGATGAGCTGGGGCCCTGTGGTAGTGGTATTGTGGGTTGAAAGGCTTTGACCATACCTTTTTGGTGTGTCGGAGTCCTCGGTTCGTAGACAGCTGGAAATCGACTGGGCCGCCAGACATAAGATCACGGATCGGTAGGTCACCACCAGGAGTTTCTCCAAAAGAGACCCCATCAGAATGTAAAGATAGAGAGAAATCCCAATCGGTTGGCGATAAAACATCGCCAGTTTCAGATTGAAAGGTTGCCTCGAAAGTATCCTCGAAGACGAAAAAGCTATGACTAGAACATTGTTGTAGTAATAGTGTAAGGATCGTCATGAGGAAAAAAAAAGATAGAGAAAGCTGCAAGCCGGGGGCCTTTTTATAGGACGGCGAAAGAGAGCAGAGCGATAGAAACCGCTTTGAAAATGGCAGCTTCGGATATGGAAACGGTGAAGGAAAGATTTGCCGAGAATCGAGAAGAATCAGCACGTACCCGCGAATCCCTCGGGCGGGGAGCAAATAATCTACCAAGATACGAGAAAGATCGTGGGCATCGATATTTGCGCTGAAAGTTGACTCAATTTCGATACTCACCCGAACGGTACATCAGGCAATTGTCGAGGGGGCATTGTTGAGGCCAGAATTTTCGCCACTCGAGAGCATCTGTCATCGGATGAAGGCATCAGTCGACGGGGAGTAACCCCAAGTGCGAAAGCCGACATCGTGCGATATATTATCGGGGGAAGGCATCGGCCGTTGGCAAAAGCAACCGACGCAGAGATTATCACATGATCCAGGGTTGGTCGCGGTTGAAGAACAATAGCCGGCCGTCCCGATCATACAACAAAGCCGGTAGAGTCAGAATCAAACTTCGGTCGATCAAGCTGAAGATCAAAAGACCTATGTCCGGATACTGACTAATCTTAGGCGCGTAACAGTACAACACAAGGCGCGCGCCATCGGTTGAAGATCTCAGCCAAAGAAGAGTCAGCATACCGATCGGGATTTCATTCAGTTGCGCAAAGACGAAAGGCGCAACAAACGCCATCGGTTGAAGAAACTCGCTGAAAGCGCCGGCTGAAGAAAAGTCAGCCGGCAAGGGGAGCGGTCGACAGAAAAATACACAACCGTCTATCAGCCGAAGAAAGATATCAGGCCGTCTCAGTCAAGCGACAGAAAAGGCGAAGTCAAAATCAATCCTCAACTGCTCGAGACCACGGAGGGAAAGATCTTGAAAGGAAGGAGTACGAGATCAAGGTACAAGTCTCGCAACTAACCTGGAACGGCAAGCGGAGCCCGGCATTGGAAAGCGCCGAGAAATACGGGCCGATGCGATAACAAGGGGACGAACTTGAGCGGAGAAGCGGCTACTATCCTAATTGAGAGTATTTTGCCTCAACAGAAAACTGTTGCTAATTGTCCGCTAATTCCCCTAATCAACGCTGATAAATCAAATCGGCGCCTAATAATATAGTTCAGGATGTGTATAAATACCCGAACCATCGAAGAGATCGGGGTCCAGCAATCTCGTAAGCCCGGTATGACCCCAGCACCTCTTTATTTATCTAGGAGTAGGGTAACTTAACTTTTATTTCTTTTTTTTTACTGCTTTCCTAGGAGTAGGCTTAATTGTAATCCTTCTATTTCTTTTCCCCACTTGTATCTCCTTCTTTTATCAATATAAAGTGTACACCGGCCTTTCGGTCGTGTCTTTATTTATCAAGTTTAGAGTGTAAACCGGCTTAGCCGTGTATTTATCTTGTTTTTTTCTTTAGAGTGTAAATCGGCCAATCAGCCGTGTGATGACCCGGATCTCCACGAAGGTCTTACGGAGTGAATTGTGGCTTCTGGAGGCCTTTGATGTGTGTTGGAGATGGTTGCGCGCAAATCGGACCTCAGAATTGGACCCAGCACGAAATTTGGATTAAGAATACCTATCCGGATGCCTTTGACAAATTTTAGAAGTGGAATTTGGCAAAACGAACATCGGATTTGGACTCAGTGCGCGAAAACAATGAAAATGGACTATTTACTTGTATTTTTCGGAGCTCGGATGCCAAAACATGAATTTCGAGGCATTTGTTACTGTTCCGGCAGGCTAGGGCAGCGCCGGCGGCGACGGGCAGCGACGGAGCGCGGCTGCACGGGCGCGGGCAGACGCGTGCGCAGCGGCGGACAGGCCGGTCCACAGGTTTTGGCGTGCACCGGGACCAGCCAACGAAGGGCATGCCACGTATCGCACGCTGATTAGCGGGTCAACGCACGCGCGCCTTGCGCCGGTCGCGGCGCACGGTGGACCCCGCCGGGCCACGTGTCGCTTGTTCATTGGCGGGCGCAGTTGTCACGCCCCGGGGTCGAAACTGCGACCCGGGCTCGCCAACAGATCCGCCATCTGTACGGAAATCTCCGCACAGACGAAGCGTCCAACCTGCAAATCAGATCTATAGCTAAACATGTATCAGAGCTGTAAAAATAAAAATATGTAGCTATAGAATCCCAACACTGAACAGTTGAAGTAACACATCCAAAATACATAGTCATCTCCCAGACTAATACATAATACATGATACATCAAACCTCTCAGACTGTTCAGTACATAAATAAATCTCTCAGACATGGTACATCTACCTCTGACTCTCAAAATAAAACTAGTGAGCTACTCGGCCACGCCCTTACCTCGATCTGCTGCCTCCGCCCGAACCGGTGCCGGAACAGCTACCTCAGGAAAACCTGTCACCACAGCGGGTGTGAGAACTACTGCAGAAGGTAGTTCCCAGTGGGTACCGTCACCAATATCCACGGTATGCCCACTAAGTCTACTGGAGGCAAGACAATAGGTATACAGATAGATAATATGAAAGCTGAAATGAAACTACAGCTAATATGCCTCAAGTATCATGCTCAAAGGAAAAACTCAACTAAGAACATGCAATGCATCCACTCGCTCATGAGGTGCTTACATCAACCCAAATCTCAATGACTGCCAAATCTGATCCAGTCAAGCCTGCGCCCCCTAGTGTATCAACTAGGGCCCCTAGTGTATCAACTGGGGTGTCCAATCGGACTATCATAATATCACGCAAAGCAGCCTCATCAAGCGCATCATCATCAAGCAGCCTCATCAGGCGCATCATCATCATCGCATCCGGAGCGGCTCTCGTGGAGAGCGACCCCACCGAGGAACAAGCGTGTCTCATCTGGCTCAATAAGCGGCATCTGCAGGCTATAATCTACGATCGAACAGATCGAAAACTCGAATGCCAACTAACCCATAAACAGGTCAGAGAACCCTCCACGACTCAATCTGATAGTGCACACAAACCCCCAAGACACTAGGAAACCCATCCACTGAGTCAATAAAAATCTCCTCGGCCTCCAGGCGCGAGAGTACATGCATCCTGAACCTATCCAACCACTCTGGGTGATCACAATGTATAAAACTGTTTTTGAAGCCACTTTTTATATTAAAACGGGTTCAATGATTTTAAAGCAGTTCAGATGCAGTTCGGAAGTCAACTAATCATGCAATCTAGTGTCAAACAGTCTCAAGATCATATTGATGATAATTGAGGTTCAGGTTTGTCATTCAAAGATAATCTAGACATCTATCAGATTTTACCAGCTATACAAATAGCTAAACTAGGCATGCTAACATGCTTTCAACAGAATTAGAAGGCATTCCATAAAGTTTGGAAAAATTCCAACCCACCTGGATGTGCGCGTTAATCCTGAGTCCAAAAGAGCTGAAATTTAACGGGTGCGATCCTCAGGTTCTCACGATTCCAACGCACCAAAAATCGACCAAAAATTCCACCCGGTCGCTGAGATATAAGCTGAACATCGTGGTAAGCTCAAATCACTCAAAACAGTAATTTTATCGCACATCTGTCCACAAAACAGGAAATTACCTCCTGCGAGATGCCCTCAAAAAATTCCAAGAAAAATACGATGGCGATCCTCGTGAAGTGTAGATAGAAATCGAGTCCTTAAACACCAAATTCTGCCTCTCATAGGCCGAGAAATTGCAAGATTACTCCTCCGCTGTCCAAAACATGCAACAGCAAAAAAGGGGTCTAAAAATGCTGCACGCACTCCTATAAAAACTCAAAACAGAGCAACGCGATGAATATTAAAATCGAAGATCTAACTGTCGTGGAAACGTCACCGCAAAAATCGGCGAAAAATTCCAAGAACTCAGCTCGGGGGAGTCCGCGGACGAACAGTCAACGAAAACGATCGATATCGAAACAGCATCGAAGCTTGCGAGATCGGGGAGGAAAAATATCAAACGGTCTCCAAAATTTCTCCAAAACCCCCAAAAGTGTAGAAGACTCGAAGTAGAAACTCGCTGTCAAAAACGGCACTCAAAAAGGATCTCAGAAAGTCCAGAAATGAAGCTCTCAATGGCCTATTTATAGCGAAAAGTCCACTTAATGAGCTGTCGGATTCGGGTCCAAAGACCGGGCGCCCGAAAAGTACTGTAGCCGCCCGAATCAACCAGATAACGCCACGTGTCCCGCCCGAATCCACCGGATCACGCCACTTGTCCCGCCGCCCCGTGTTCCGCACGCCTCGCGCACGTGGGCGGCGTGCGGCAACCAATGGAACAGTGCCACGTGTCCCCACGTGGTTCACGCGGCGCACGCGCCCGGTCCACGCGCCGAATCTTCCGGAATCTGTCAGCCAATCACACGACGCCACGTGTCATAGCCGCCGCCACGTGTCAAGCAACTTTGTTCCTCATCTTGTCTGCATCTCTCGAGAAAGGTTCAGAATTTTTGGAGGGCGCGGCATCGACGGCTTCGGCGATTCGACGCAGTGCGACATTTCTTCTTCGGTGGCCCATTTTCGTCGCGTTTCGGTCCACGAGGCCCACAGAGCTACTCCGAAGGAATTTTTGGACGATTTTCACGGTGTCGGTTTCACGAGAGGTAGATCTCCGTTTTTCGTGTTTTCCGCTCCTCTCAGTTTTGGGTTTTTATTGGGGTTTCTGGAACATCTTTGAACCCTATTCATGCTGGTGGTTTTTCTGGACAGCGGAGGCTTGTCGGATTTTTATCTCCGCGCTCGGGTATCGGATTGCAGCCTGTGAGGACTCGATTGACATCTAACTCTTCACGAGGATCCCCGCCTTATTTTTATTGAAATTTTTGGAGTTTATCTCGCAGGTGGTATTTAAGATTTTTCTGGACTGATTTTGACAGCAGTGTATAATTGTGGGAAATGTTGCTTATCGCGATGTTTGGACTGTATCTTTGTACCCAGGAGGAGTTTTTGGATATTTTTGGGCCCATTGGAATCGTGGGAATCCGTGGATTGTTCCCGTACAGTTTCAGCCTATTTGGATCTTGGATTGACGCGCGCTTCAGGTGGGTTGCTTCGTCTCCAAAATCGGTGGCCTATTCATTAATTCTATCGTGTAGTAAATCATACATGATTGTTAGATGTGTTAGAAATCATGTTAGATATAGAGAGGATGTTCTCATGTTGTTTCATGATCATGTTGATGTATGCTTCCTATCTGCGTTAACTTAAGTACCACTATTGGAACTTGACCTAGCACCCTGTCATTTGATGCATGTTAAAACCAGACTAGTAGAGAATCTTCACTTGGGCTAGATTCTTTTATGCTTTAGACATCCTACACTTTGCATCTTTTCCTGGACATAGATTTTCCTCGCCCGTGTAGTGGGCCGAGTGGTCAGGTTACTGTGGGACTTTGTTGCACTCGTGCTTGGGGGCAGAGTGGAGTCTGGTAGATGTAGCTGGTCTTACTTCTGTGACGGGAGCCGTTTGGGTAAACGGTGGTCTCGGGATGTCGTGTTTCTCTGTTTTATGTGTCGCCACTGTGTTCGCAGTAGTGGTGTGTTAGTGATAGCAGGACCTTAAACCCAGAACCTTTTTGAACACACATGATTTTAGTCAACCAATATTTTTCTTCCAAATATCAAAGGGTCGCCGGAGTCTGTTCTTGTCTGATTGGACGAATGCATTAGCCTTCAGGGTTTGGAAATAAAACTTGTTTTTCTAACTGTTTTTCCTAAAAGAACTAAAAATCATTAAAAATGGGTTTTCCTTAAATCAAGATGGTTTTACAAAATGGACTACTTTTAGTCTTCACCCCGCCTGGGTTTGAGTGAAAAATGATTTTCAGTAATAAATGTCACATTTTTTCCTATAAACTGCCTCACTCGAGAGGATTCGAGTGGTCTAGGTTCTGAGGGCTGCCTTTTTTCTTTGGGTCGAGAACAACGAGAAGCTATGCCTAGAGCCTGTTCTTGTTTGATTTGGGTTGTAGGTTCTAGTCTTTCGGGGTTCCCGGACCCTTCATTGTCGTCGGCTGGGGAGTATACCCAACTAGTGAGTTTACATGTTGAGTTGATATGCTTTTCTGGGAGTCGTTTGGGTCGACGGTGATCCCGGCTGTGGAGTATCTCCAACCTATGTGTTTAGCGCCACGAGTTGGTTGAGTTCGTTAGTGTTTCGAGATTCGTGAGAGCTGGTTAACTGAGTCGTCGAGAGTACTTCGACCGTCGTGCGAGATGTTTGAGGATCCTAAGTCCTTCTGTTCTGAGAGTGAGCGTGGATTTTGACTATAGCCTGCATTAGCCACTTTGAGCTCGATAGAGATACGCGGATATCTTTTTCCTCGGTAGGGTCGCGCCCCTCGAGTGCCCCGTCCGGAGTGGGCCTGTTACTTTTGTATCGCGACCTGTCGATGCTGTCCCTCTGGCTGGGCCTTTTTTAGGCAGTCACGGATGTAGTCCCTCTGGCTGGGCCAGTTTTGGCAGTCACGGACGCCCTACATAAGTCCAGTCCTCCGTGGATGTACTGGCATTAGGTAGGCGCAGGCTTGACTGGACCCTATGAGGCAGTCAGTTTGATTGGGTCGATTGAGCACCTTGGGTGCGAGTGATTGCATCATTTTCATCTGGATCACCCTTTGAGCATTGTAGATAGAGGCATGATAGCTGTAGACTCTTTCCAGCTTATCTTTTCATTATTACAGTTTTCTTGTTATTTTATGCCTCTAGTAGACTTAGTGGGCAGAGCGCCGGGCTTGGTGGCAGTACCCACTGAGAACTACGTGTTGGTGTAGTTCTCACACCCACTGGGGATTTTCCCCCTTCTTTTTCCTCTTTCCTCTCCTTTATTTTGCAGTCTCCTGGGAGAGTTGCTGTTTCTTCTGTTGCTGATCGAGGTGAGGGAGTCGCGAGCTAGTTTCCTACCCGTCCTTGGAGTATAGCTGTACCCCTTTTTGGAGCTTGTAGTACAGTCTGCTGGATTTTACTAGTTAGTTCCTTTTGAGAGTTTTTTTTTTGAGAGACTTATGTAGTGAGGTTCACACTTGTACTATTTGACAGTTGTATTTTCTTATTTCAGTAGTTTACTTTTCAGCTCTGATATCTGTATAGATTTAGTACCCTTCTTTTTGTAGGTTAGACGCTTCGTCTATACGGGGCTCACCGTATGGGCGGCGGATCTGTTGGCGGGTCCGGGTCCAGTTTCGGCCCCGGGGCGTGACAGATTAGAGCGGTATCAGAGCCTAGGTTATAGGTCATTATGGACTTAGAAACCCTAGGCATGTGGATGGATCTTAGGATGACTATGTGAGAGTCGTGACTTATAGCGAGAGTCCTGATTGAGTTTTATACCTCCTAAGAGATGGATGAGTGATTGACATGTTTATTTTTCTAAGCGATTATGTTGGCTGCAGACAACATAATGCTATGGAATGGATGACATGTCCTAGACTTTTGCTGTCACGCCCCGCGGTCGAAACTGCGACCCGGGCTCGCCAACAGATCCGCCATCTGCACGGGAAACCCCGCACAGACAAAGCAACTAACCTACAAGTAAAATCTATAGCTAAACAAATATCAGAGCTGAAATGAAACTAAAGCTACAGAAAACATAAACTGAACATCTGAACCCACATAAATCCAAAATATCCAAAATACAAAGTTCTCTCACTATGAAAAATAAATACAATCCCAGACTGTCCAGTACAAAAGTGAAAACTCAAAAATACAGGGTACCTCTACCTCTGACTCTCAGACAGAATCAGGTAAGAAACTAGTCGGCCACGCCCTTACCTCGATCTGCTGTCTCCACACGAGCTTAAGCCGAAACAGCCACCTCAGGAAACCTGTCACCACAGCGGGTGTGAGAACTACTGCAAAAGGTAGTTCTCAGTGAGTACCGTCACCAATATCCACGGTATGCCCAATAAGTCTACTGGAGGCAAAACAAATAGGCATGCAGATAGATAAAATGAAAGCTGGAATAAAACTACAGCTAATATGCCTCAAGTATCATGCTCAAAGAAAAAACTCAACTAAGAACATGCTATGCATCCACTCGCTAACATAACCCAATCTCAGTGACTGCCACATCGGATCCAGTCAAGCCTGCGCCCCCTAGTGTATCAACCAGGGCGTCCCATCGGACTATCTCAGTATCACGCAAAGCGACCTCTAGTGTATCAACTAGGCACATCATTATCATCGCATTCGGAGCGTAACTCGAGGGGAGCGACCCCACCGAGCTCAAGCGTGTCTCGTCTGGCATAAAAAGCGGCATCTGCAGGCTACAATCCACGATCAAACAGATCGGAACTTCAAATGCCAACATCCCACACTCATGTCTAGGTCGGAGAACACTCCACGACTCAATCTGATATGCCCCCAAAAACCCCAAGACACTAGCAATACATCCTCTAAGTCAAATAAAATCCACTCGGCCCCCAGGCGCGAGGACATATGCACCCTGAACCCATGCCACCCCCTCTGGCAATCTCAAAATTTAAAAACCATTCTTAAAATGCCGATTTTCATTACAACGGGTTTTCTTGATTTTTAAAATGGTCCAGGTGTAAGTATGATGCCAACTAATCATGAAATCTAGTGTCATGCAGTACCAGGAGTATACTAAAAATAATCTGCAGTTCCGATAAATTTTCTGTAATTTCCTAGGCAACTATCAGATTTATCAACTATAAAAATAGACATACTAGACATTATCAACATGCATACAGAAGCATTAGAGGGCATTCCATACAGTTTGGAAGAATTTCCAACCCACCTAGAATGCTTTCCGTAGGCAAAGCCGAAGTCGGGGAAACGCCGAACCCACAATCTGCCGAAACTGCCGAAACTGCACCCCGCGCGCGCACACACTGTCGAGTGCCTCGGAAAATCCCCTGAAGCTCGCAACAGCCTCCCAAGTCCCTCTGCAAGATCCCTGCATGCTCCGGCCCACTCCGCTGCCAGCCCACAACACGCACGCATGCACCCTCGTCGGCTCCGCGCAGTGCAACTCCGGAAACCACAGCCCACGCAACAAGCTGCTCCTCATGGCGAAGTGGAAAAAGAGGAAAGGAAAGCAACAAAATCCAAGCTCAAAATCCTACTCAAAATCCAAAGAAGAACCCAAAAAATTCAAGCTTGGAGAAGCATCAAACTCACCTTGGATGCTGCCAGCGGGAGCGCGCACTCCGCTCGATCACCTCACAGCAGGACAAGGACCATCCACAAGATCTCCCTCTCTTCTCTTCTCTTCTCTTCCTCTGGTTGTAATGGAGAAGAAGGGTGGTGGCTGGGCTATTTAATGAAGGTGGCGGGGTGTGGTGACGGAGCTGGGGGTAGCTGGGAAGTGAAAAGACGCAAAAGCCCTCACTCAAAACAAGAAATCACTAAAATCCCGAAATCTGGAGACTGGGGTACAGGTACCCCCCTTTCAGTACCAGTATCCACCACCCGGTTATGGAACACAAGGCCCGGTTACGGAACCAAACCTTCAGTTCCGGAACCCAGCGCCCAGTTCCGGAACTCCAAGCCTCCCAGGCCAAACCGCAGGCTGAAGCTCCTGTTGTCGACGCCGCCAACTCACTTTTCACCCCGAATGCTCCCGCATCGATCCGAAACCTCCCGAACTCCACTGTAATCATAAAATACACGTCCCAAGTGGTATCCACCCACCATGCTCAACTACGGAGTCGATGCTCTACACCCAACCCCGGTACTCTACACCCAACCCCGGTACTCTACATTCGCTGGATTGGGTCGAATGGTTGTTGTGTCCTGATGTTTGTTATTGTGCAGTGGACTACGATGCCCCTGAGACGTCATGCAGTGAGTAGGGCACATCCCGCATCTGATGAGTAACCCGAGCAGCGGGAGGTAGAGCTATCAGAGCATAGCGAACTCAGGAATTATGGGCCCAGATGGCACAGATATCGGAGGCTGTCCGACGCCAGGAGGAGGCCATGGAATGTTTGATGCGCCTGTCGAAGCAGAGAGCACAGCCAGTTGCAGCACCACCTGAGTGTCCTCTAGCACTTTCTTCCCATGCAGTGGCATCTCCAGCTATACCAGTGGCACCGATTGAGCGAGCAGCCCCCTCCGTGTCGATGAGTAGTACCGAGGCACTGAGGCTGTAGAGTACTAGGGCTTCGTATAGTGCACCAACCTCACAAGATGGCGTGGTACGGAGAAATCACCTTGGGCGTGTTCTATTTATGTTTACAGATGAGTTCGGGTTGTTTCGGATCGACGGGAAGCCCCAGCTTGAATCGGCATTTTCAGGGCATTGCGCACCTGTAGAGTATTGGATTGGATAGAGTACCGACTCCGCCGTGGTGCACAGAAAAATTGGAAAATGTTTGGAACAAGTGTATTTTATGTTTACAGTGGAGTTCGGGAGGTTTCAGAGTGATGCGGAAGTTTCCGGAGCGAAAAGTGAGTTGGCGGCAAAGGAATCTAATGTTTCAGACGAATTTTGGAGTGTTTGGGCATTGGGTTCCGGAACCAAGCTGTTAGTTCCGGAACTGCATGCTGGGTTCCGGAACCAGATGCTTGGTTCCGGAACCAAACTGGTTTGGCACCGGTACCCAACTATGGGTACCGGTACCCAACATCACAGGGAGCCGGATTTAAGCTGAGGTGGATTTTATTTGGAGGGGCACTATGGTCTTTTCACTTCCCAAGTGTTTTGCCCAACGCCACCTTCTATAAAGAGCCCAGCCACCCTGCCTTCTTCTCCACGACAGCTTGAGGAAAAAGCAATGAAAAGAGAAAGAAAGAGGAGGATTGAGAGAGTGAGTTAGAGAGGGAGTGGCTGTGGATTTTGGTGGAGTGTTCTTCGCGCCGAAGCTTCGGATACCGTTTGAGAACGCGTTGGAGAGCGTGACCGGTTTGAGGAGAGCTCGGATGGAGCTCGCGCGCGTGCGGACAGCCAGTAGAGGTTAGTACTGTGCGTTTCTGAGTTCTCGAATTTTCGGATTTTTCGCAGATTTTCGGTTTTGGACAGGGAATGGATTTTGAGCTTGAGTGGAATTTTTGTGTTTGTTTCTTCTCTCTGTTGAGGAGTGCAACAGAGTGCTGCCCGTGCCACGAGAAGTGCGCGCGAGGGCCTTGCGCACTGTGCGGAGCCGCGGCAGAGCGCGGGTAGTGTGCGCAGGTGAGCCGGCAGGATGGATTTTTGTGTTGACCGCGGAGTTGACCGAGCGCTGTTGGAGCATCCTAGAGGCCATTGGAGTGTGCTGTGAGCTCTCAGGGTTTTTCTGGACACTTGGCAAAGGTGCGCGCGGTGAGGAGCCGAGGTGCAGTTTTCAGCAAAATTTGACAGTGAGCGGGTCCGCGCTTCGCCGACTTTAGCTTTGCCTACGAAAAGCGTTTCAGGTGGGTTGCTTTGTCCCCAGAACCGGTGGACGGTTCTCTAATTCTATATGTTAGAATGCATGCATGATTAAATGTACAATTAATAGATTTGAGATGTAAGCATGGAAATGGCCTTGATCATGTGTTTAATGCTTACTTGTATATTGTACATGATTTAAAGGAATTAAGATATAGCATATGGTGGATGGTTGTGGTTATTAGACACTAGATGTGATGGAGATCATGTTTCATTATTTTTTGCATCGTTTTGCGAGATCGATTTATTATAGTAGCAAGTTACTAGCATGCCAGGTTAACACATAGACTTTCATGGGATTGGATTTACTCGATGGAGTAGGATGATTTATCTATGTGCGGAAATTACTCTCAGGAGTTTTCATGGATTATGGACAGGGGTAGTTCATCTTTGATTTTCGGGCATGCGATTATTTCTAGTTGATGCTCCTATTCGTTATCTCATCTTTATTCTTCCTTGAGGACAAATGCATGCTTGTATGGACATATAGTTAGGCCATCTTTTACTGCTACACTACTTCTTGGAACTTGACTTAGGAGAAACCATATTATTCCTTTCTCCTTCTTCGTTAGTCAAGCGGTCTGTGTTGCTCGGGTGCGAGCAGGGGTTTGAGATAGTGTAGCCGGGACCTTGGTGTCAGGGACGGGTTGTGGTACCGGGTTGTGGTACCGGATTGTGGTTGGCAGGGTTTTGCGGTAACCGCGGACTTTAGGCGGTTGACCGGAGATCGGTTATGGGACTTGATTGTGGTTGGTAGGGTTTGGCGGCAACCGCGGCTTTTGGGCGGTTGACCGTATATTTATTTATGCATTAGATTGGGTATCAGATTTCTCTAGTGGACGGGGTTTCCCACTTATTAAGTACTGTTGCATCTGATTGAGGACCAGGGTTCTCTTTAGTGGATGGGTTTTCCCACTTTGATTGGAGTCGTGATCCAGTCCTGCTGTTTTATGATACTTATGTTACTGACTACTTATTTTACTCGTGTGGGTCGCTCCCCTCGAGTGCCACTCCGGAGTGCGCGGCAGACAGACTTTGAGTCCTTGAGACTCCTTCTTTTCATCGGTGTTGTGCGTCGGCCAGCATACCCGATACGGCAAGGCACAGCAGGTAGTACCAGTTCTTACTGGTCCATCTGATTGGGTTTGTTTCAGGCAGGTACTTTATTGTTGCACTCGTGTTAGGGGGCTGAGTGGAGTCTAGTAGCTGTGTTAGATCAGTGCTAGTATTGTTGGGAATCATTTGGGATTAACGGTGGTCCCGTGGTCGTTGTGAGTTTTCGACCGTTGTGCGAGAGGTTGAGCATCTTGAGTTTATCCGTTCTGAGAGAGAGCGTGGATTTCGACTATAGCCTGCATGAGCCACTATTCGATAGCGAGTTAGTACGTTTGGACATCCTACGTAATTCCTGCCCAGCAGTGGAAGGTGGTTGTAGGTGGGCGCAAGTTTGACTGGACCAGATGTGGCAGTCAACTCGATTGGGTCGATTGTGCACCTCGTGTGCGAGCGGCTGCATACCTTTCATTGGTTTTTCCCCATTTGAGCATTTAGACAGAGGCATGGTAGCTGTTGAGTGTCTCCAGCTTTCTTGTTCAATTTTTACTGCATTGGTTATCTTATGCCCCTAGTGGACTTAGTGGGCAGATCGTCGGGCCTGGTGGCGGTACCCACTGAGAACTCCCTTTTTGGTGTAGTTCTCACACCCGTTGGAGGTTTTCCCCCTCCCTTTCTTTTCTCTCCTTTGTTTTGCAGAGTCTTAGCGGGTGTTGCTGATTCTGCAGTTGTTGATCGAGGCGAGGGAGTCGCGAGCTAGATCCCTACCCGTCGTTGGAGAGTAGTGGTACCCCTTCAGAGGAGATCTTCAGTAGATTAGTTATTTTATTTTTCCTCTTTTGAGAGACTGATGTAGTGAGGATGTGTTTTGTATTGAGAGTCTGTACACTGATGTTTTATTAGAGATACCTTCCAGTTGAGTTTTGGATTATGATATCTGAGGACTTGTATGATTATCACTTATGGGAGATAGATATTGTACTATTATTTCCAGTTGTACAGTGGTTGGCTTTAGTTTTACAGCAGATTTTTATTTATAGCTCTGATATCTATTTGCTGTAGCACCTTTTCTTGCAGGTTGGACGCTTCGCCTATTCAGCAGGTTTTGTATAGGTGGCGGATCTGTTGGCGAGCCCGGGTCGCAGTTTCGACCCCGGAGCATGACAGAGGCAGGGTGGATAACTGATAGTGGATGAGCTTTGAGACATCATCGATCGATGGAGCCAGTCCCGGCAGTCTGATCCATCCCAATTTGCAGGATTGAGTTTGGAGCCGTGGGAGGCAAAGTCATGGATCACAGCAAAGGAGCGACTCTTTGAGACTCTTTTTATCGAGGAAAGGTTTCAGGTTTTTTCTGGCGACGAATTTTCTGGAGCACAATATCAAGGCCTGGTGGCGGCGAGTTCGACCTGTCGGTCCGCCTAGGACACAGTTGCTCACTTAGGCGGAGTTCCGCAGCCTTCTTCTTGGAGCCTTCTTCTCGGAGAATGTCAGACAGAGGCTGGAGGAGGAGTTGAAGAATCTCCAACAGGGAGATCGTACTGTGCTGGTGTACATTGAGGATTTCAACCGGTTGTTGGCCAGTGTACCACACACGGTCGAGGACGAAGCGCCCAGCACAGGTTGACGAGGGACTGACGAGTCGGCAGGGACCTCCGAGACCTCCACGATTTCACCCTGAGGATCGTGGGTTTCAGAGGCGCCAGAGATCTGGTGGGCCCCAGCAGCAGCCGCTGTACCAGCAGTCTCAGCAGCAATATCAGTATCAGTAGTGGCGGTAGCTTGGATGTGTTATTTGCGGAGGAACCCATTCGTTGCCCCAGTGTGAGTAGAGGCAGAGGCCGTGCTTCTTATGTGGATAGTCTAGATATTTTCTGACAGACTGGACTTTGACGTCGAGACAGACTGAGCGACGACCCCCTGCATCGAGCGGATGAGTCTGTGCCGCCCGGTTGGAGGACACCACGGCAGTGGACCGGGTTGTCGCAGGCATGATTTCATCACAGCAGTCTGAGTTAGAGTATTTTGCTTTCCTGTATGGACTAGAGGTAGAGTTGTTACCACGTGCACTAGAGGTACAGGTTCCTATTGGTGTTGTGCACTTGGAGGAGGCTTGTGGATCATGTCCAGTGCAGTGAGACCGCGGGTTATACCGGCAGGTGTGACAGTTTGGTGGCAGCTCCAAGACTCTGATCGAGCACACGGTATGGACCGATTGGCGCGATATCATGCAACAACTGATTGTGGATTGAGAACAGTGACCCTTCCGCGAGCTGGACTGGAGGAGTTCATTTCCACTGGTTGCCGACGTACTCTTCTTGCGGCGATGGCTTCAGCGGCAATGGACAGACGCCACCACTACAGCGTATGTGACGATTAGGACTAGAGGTTGTGTCCCTAGGGGTCACGGTTAGATCGTAGCTTTCGTATTTGTAGCCACAGCAGGAACGGCTTCAACACTTCTCTCCCTTTTTATCGCCTTTATGCTGAAACTTACGAACAGGACGAAAACTTCGAAAGGCTACTCCAGAAATAGAGACAGTGGCCGAACCTGTTCTTGTTTGATTGGGGCGAGGGCACCGGCCTTTCAGAATTTTCGGACTTTTCGTTATTTTCGGCTGCTTTCCAAATTGAGAGTTGGAGTTGATGACGTTCCTGATCGTGGGGCCTTTATCTTTCTTGTTTGGTTGTGATGGCGTACTCGAGTAGATTTGGACGAGTTAGTACCGAGGGTTTGCTTTTTGAGTTTGTTGCTTGTCCCCGCAATTTGTTGGAAGTTCTCGTGTTTCCACATCCCAACTCAGTGGTATTATGTTTTGGATTCCTCGCCCGTGATTGACTCACTCCACTTAAGATCCGTGAGTGTTTGGAGTACGAGGAACGCCCGTTGCGAATCCTGCCTCGTGAGATGAGAGGATTGCGCAACAGGGACATACCGTACTTGTTGTTGTTGAGGAGCAATCACGGGGAGCGAGTGGCGATTGGGGAGCTGGAGATGGTGTTGATGGATACCCACCCTTCTGTTTGAGACTCCCGTTGAGGTTTGTTAGTTTCGAGGACGAAACTTTCTTTTGGCGGGGGGGATGTGATGACCCGGATCTCCGCGAAGGTCTTACGGAGTGAATTGTGGCTTCTGGGGGCCTTTGATGTGTGTTGGAGATGGTTGCGTGCAAATCGGACCTCAGAATTGGACCCAACACGAAATTTGGATTAAGAATACCTATCCGGATGCCTTTGATAAATTTTATAAGTGGAATTTGGCAAAACGGACATCGGATTTGGACTCAACGCGCGAAAACGATGAAAATGGACTATTTACTTGTATTTTTCGGAGCCTGGATGCCAAAATACGAATTTCGAGGCATTTGTTACTGTTCCGACAGGCTAGGGCAGCGCCGGCGACGACGGGCAGCGGCAAAGCGCGGCGGCGCGGGCGCGGGCGCTGGCAGGCGCGTGCGGCGGCGGCAGGCAGGCCGGTCCACAGGTTTTGGTGTGCACCGGGACCAGCCAACGAAGAGCATGCCACGTGTCGCACGCTGATTGGCGGGTCAGCGCACGTGCGACAACGCGCGTCTCGCGCGGCGCACGGTGGACCACGCCGGGCCACGTGTCGCCCGCTAATTGGCGGGCGCAGTGACCCGGGCGGCCCGCCGTGAACCGCGGCCCACGGTCCCCGCCGTGGACCGCGTCGCCGCGGCGCGCCGCAATTGGCGAGCGTGCGTGCGCCGGGCGAGCGGGGCGCGGAGCGGGCGACGTGGCGGGCCGAGAGGGATTCGGGCGAGGGTGACCTCTCCCCTTATCTTTTGCTTTTCTTAGAAGCATGTTAATAGAGTGGCTAGGATAGTATTTTCATGCTTGTACAGAAGTGGTTTGTGGTATATGGAAATTTTGACTTAGGAGAAAACTTAGATTAGGCTCTAATGTGTGGCATTCACTATAGGACTTCACGAGTGGCATGTTTGCTTGAGTCAATTAAGTGTGTAGATGGAATTAGGGCCTAATTTAGAGTTATGTCTCTAAGAAAAGCATAGTTTAGTTGAGGTTAAAATCCAAAGTATTTGAAATCCCTAGAGTTGTCATAGGGAGTTGGGTTAATATACCTACACTTTAACTTCAACTTGAGCATAATGAAAGTTAAGAATTGAGTCTAAGGGACTTATGTACCTTGAGGCATGGACCTAGGGTAAATGTATGAGTATATTAAAAGACAAGCTAAAAGCTTAATTGCAAAGAAAGACAAGGGCCAAGAGGCAATGTGAGCTATAAGCTCGAATGAAAAGGAAGCTATATGCTAAAGAGCAAAAGGAAAGGCAAAGGTTAAAAGAGCAAAGAGGCTAAATGCAAAGTAATAAAAGAAATAATAAAACGAGCGTACCTACGGGGTGGAACGCGGCCCATGTTGGAGTAGCAGGCAGTGTCCCTCTCCCGGGTAGAGACCCGTTCGGGACGTTTCTCCCGTAGGGCGGGGTAACACTTGCGGGTGTTATCGGCAACCTTAGAGGACTTGTCTTATGGCAGCATGTCTGCCGGGCTAGGGCCCGTTGGGCAAGTTTCTCCGAGGGTTTAGCAACTTGAACTGAAACACAAAGAAAGGTAATGAAAGTTATTCGACAAGGGACAGGTTGGTTAGAATGGCATCCTACAGCGACATAGAGCTATGTCATGGCAAAGGTAAAAGTATTAAGCATGCTAGCTAAGATTTACAGCTTTTATTTACTGTATTTCATTCTCTATTATATTGCTTCCATTAGACTAAGCGGTGCAGGGCATTTTCTCTCGGTGGTTGAACCCACTGGGAACTTGGTTGTAGTTCTCACACCCTTTGGGTGACATCCCCACAGGTCCAGGCACATCGGGCGAGGCACGCGACAGGGGCAAGGGCCCAGCAGAGTAGCGACCTAGCAGTCTAGAGTCGCCAGTACCATTTTGGAGTTTTATTTTCTTGAGCGAACTTTTGTATATGAGGAACAATGTAACTTTTAAATGTTTAAGTTTCATGTTGGAAAAGAAAGAAAAAAAAAATATGGATGGATTTCGTATTGTAGTTTCATGTTAAAAGAGAGTTGTATTGTAAACAAAAGTGTTTGTTTTCGCTCAAGTGATGTACTTTCATTTCTTCTAACTATTTGTTTGAATGATTGGAAATTTAAATTCATAGATCTCTCCTCTGATCGCTTACTCTTCCGCTATATTGAATTGAAATTGTTGGAATAAACCGTTCCTTTCGGGTCTTGAAAGGTCATGCCCGATTGGCGGGTCTGTTGGCGTGCCCGAACTATTCAAATTGACGGTTTCGGGGCGTGACATCTTCTTACAATGCGAAAGGTATGAACGCTTTATATAATTCTCTTTCCTCGACTGAGTTTACAAGAATTTCCGCGTGTGAAACCGCGAAGGAAATTTGGGATATTCTCAAAATTACACATGAGGGTACTAATCTTGTAAAAATTCAAAAGCTCCAGATGCTTACAAGTCAATTTGACTCTATTCATATGGAAGAGCATGAATTGTTTACAGATTATTACACTAGACTTCAAGATGTAATTAATACATGTGCTAATTTAGGAGAAAAGATCCCGGAGTCGAAAATTGTAAGAAAGATACTTCGGACTCTTCCGGAACGGTTTAGGGCAAAGGTTACCGCCATTGAAACCGTTAGTCATCCGGATGAGATGAGTGTAGAGGAATTAGTAGGTGCTTTACAAACTTATGAGATGACTTTCCTACTAATCAAATTTCTTCCAAGTCTTCTTCTAAGCTTACAGGTATTGCATTCAAATCAACAAAGGAAGAAGATGGCGATTCGAGTTCCGACGATGAAATCTATTTTGCCGAGTTTGAAGAACAATTGGCGCGGATCACAAAGAAATTTCGTCGGAAATTTTGGAAGAATCGAACCGATGGATCTTCATCCACGAAACCATCTAAAGGATCATCGGGTTCTAAATCCTCTAAACTCAAAGGCGTTGCAAAACCTTCTAAAGAAAAAAAAAAAGATGATTTTGAAGGGGAAATCCAATGTTATCGATGCAAAGGCTACAGCCATATTTCAACGGATTGTCCTTCTAAGAAATCATACAAAAAGAAGGCTTTGCAAGCAAAAACTTGGGACGATTCTAGTTTCGATGAATCGACCTCAAGTGAAGAGGAAAAAGAAAAAATTGTTGCTTTTCATGCCTCTCAAATTCCCTCTTCTAATTTGTGTTTATCATCTTTAGTCACTGACTCTATTCCTTTGATTTTGCATGAAACATCAACATCCGGAGGAGAGTCATCAAGTGATGGGGAGTCGGACGAAGAAGAACTCGTTGAGGCATACCAACAACTTCTTGCGGAATCAAAGAAGATGGCGAAGCATATCAAGAAGTTGAGGAAGCAACGACTTGAAGTTCAAGACGAGAATCAAGCTTTAAAGATCAAACTCCATGATCTCGAGGAGGAACAAGGACGTTTATTGGATAACAATAAAATCCTCCAAGAAAAGTTAAACCAATCGGAGACGAACGCAAAATTATATATGGACAAGATTGGTTTTCTAGAAAAGCAGTTTGAAGAAATTCATGTCACCAACCAAGCTTTGACCAAGCAAGTTCATGAACTCAAATCCGACATACAAAGGCTTTCAACCGGTTCCAAGAAACTTAATTGTGTGTCCGGATTAGGTCAAACAAGCAAGGCTGGTTTGGGATTTAAAAAGGACCAAACTGTGCATGCTTCAAGTTCCACAGTAAAATTGAAAGAAAGAACTTGTCACCTATGTGGACTTGGAGGACACTTGGTGAAGAATTGCCCGAAAAAGAGAAAGAAAAATCCTTCGGCAACTTCATCTACGGAGCGGACTCAACGGAATCAAAAGACACATCAAGTCAAAGGAGTTCACTCAACCCACCAAAGGTCCGAGCCACATCATCAATCATACAAGTGGATCATTGCGAGGCAAAGACCTAAGGTGGATCAACAGTCAAAGCGGACAACCCCCGGCCACAACGAATCAAGACAACCCAAAATCCAGCGATTTTGGATTCGGAAAGGTGATATCTTTCCTTGTCTTAAGTTCTAAATAGCTTATGACTGTGTGTAATGCTTTGATTGGTTTTCCCTTCATATTTTTCTTAATCTCTGCATTACATGTTTTTCAATGCTCTTCGTTTTTATACTTTGTTTTTGAACAAAAGAGTTTTTATTGAATAAGTGCATTGAATAAAAAGGGCTTCACGTTCATTCACTCCAATTTAATTTTATATGAATTATCAACTTTACTCCATAATCATAATCTTGAAGATACTTCATTATAGGAGTTTTTGATAGTTATAAGCATCAAATTTTAGAAATCATGTGTGATCTTTAGATGCTTAATCTATCTCGATTGTGTGAATTCATTGTGATAAATGTGAGACAACCGATAGACTAAAATTTGGGATTTAATTCTTTCACGTAAGAGATTGCCTTCTTACAAGGGTAAATAATTGAATTGTGAAAGATGTGGAAAGAGTTACATCCGAAAGGAGTGTGAAAACTACCACCACATGTAGGAAAGAGCTGCCACCCCGGGCATCCGGTTTGTGTGTGAAGCTACCACATGTTATGGATGCTTGGAAAATATTTTATGAAATTTTTAGTTGAAGCATTCGGAGATTTAAATTCAAAATTCTTATTTTGAACAATCTCCTGGTGGGTATAAGGTGGGATAGTTAAAAAGGATGCTCAAAGAGCCACCCTTAGGTAATTTAGTGCTTATCTCTATTTGAAAGGGTAGAATTCAAAATTGATGTCATTTGGAAAATCTCCGTAAGTCATCTTTGTAAATCCGTTACATCTTGATAGAGTTTGGATCTCAAGATTATTTTTGATGACTTGTGTTTGATGAATATAACATGAAAAAACTATTTATAATGTTTTATCTTTGTTTTTCATGATTTAGGAGTAAATTTTTTTAATTTTGTGAAATTAATTGGATTGAATGGCATCTGTGTGAATTCGTTGTTTAAAGCACTTAAATTGATTTCTTGATGGAATACAAATCGGTATTTGAAAAGTTTTCAAAATTTTGGATTTGTTTCAAAAATTCTTGTCTTTTTGGCTCTGGTGTACCCGTACTTGAATTTTAGTACCGGAACCAAAATTCCGGATCAAAAACCCAATCCGGACCCCGAATCATGAAAATTCCTGTTTTTCACTTGAGTACCGGTACCCCATGTTTAGTACCGGAACTACCTTGCGGATCCGGATCAGAGGGATTTTTCAGTCCGGAACCCGAACGAAGTTTTTTCAGGATTTTGCACTACGTACCGGTACGCGATTTACTGGTACCGGTACGCGGACTGGATTGCATTATATACCGGAATCCAAGTTTTTTATTCAATCTCTCCCACTTCAAAACACTCCCTCTCTCTCTCTAAAACATCTCTAGGGGTATTCTCTTCAAGATCATGAGATTTGTTGCTCTCATTTGTAAGTTTTTTCATGAATCTTGCTTTCTTTTACTTCAAAACCCTAGTTCTTAGGTTTTGATGTTGTTTTTAGAGATTTTTGAATAGATCTTTGCTTCTAATGAAATCTCTTGCATAAATTACCCTTAACTCATGTTTAGAACATATATGGTACATCTCTATGCAATTAGATTCAGGTTTTCATGCTTATATGATTGAATCTAACATTTACATATGTTCTTGACATAGAAAAAAATTGAGAATTAGGGCTTTCAATGTAAATAGTTTTTAAATGATGAATCATCAATTGTGACATGTTTAGAATGTTTCTTAGTCATGTTTAAACCTTCCTATACGATCAAATCATAGTGCATTGTGTTCTTTGTAGGAAATGGCGTTTTCATGGCTACTTGCACTAGTGATTTTGATGGCCACTGGAAGTGGACGTGGTCGCGGTTCTGGAAAGAAAAAGGCGACTAAACGATCACGAGATGAAGGGACGACAAGCTCAGATTCTGAGCATTCATCAGAATATGAAGAAGAAACGGTTCAAGGAAAGGGGAAAGCACCTATGGCTCCAAGGGAAAAGAAGGGTGCGGATTCTCCTCCGCGTAGAAGTACCGGTGGACCGGTAATACGCGACCGCTCTCAACGGAGATCTAATGTTGATGAAAGTGAACAGCATGTAAGTGCAAAACGCCGAGCCAGATTTGCAAACCGTACATGCATTGGAGAGCGTCACGTGAATTTCAACGAGCTATGTCGCGAGGTGCCAGACTTTGTGAGGCTTTTGGAACAAAGTCATATTCGGCCACTTGGCAGAGTCTAACCAAAGATGGGCTTTTGTGTTGAGATCATCAGTGAATTTTATATGAGAGCTAACATACTCCAAAAGGACCATGACACAGGGGCTTTCATTATTGAAACAACAGTTAGAGGCGTCAAGTTTGACATTACTCCAGCAGTAATTGGGGCAAACCTTGGGCTAGCTGTTGATACTTCCGGTCTTTACTACACAGATGGTGATTTCCAGCATGACACCCATTGGGACATAGTTGTGGACTCAATTTGCAAGTCAGGGACACACACAAATAGGTTATATGTTGAATCAAAGGATCTAAAACCAGAATATCACATTTTGTCCTTGATCGTCTGCTACAACTTATTGCCTACAATGGGGACCAAAAGGATTCGATAGGATCGATTGTTACTTCTCTTCTTCCTTGGTCACCCGGAAAGTGCAAATGGAATCAACATCAACATTCCATTCTTAATTTGGCAGCAAATGGTACATGTTATTGAGGGATTCTACCGTATCCAATCATGATTACTCGTATTCTGGAAGATCACGGTGTTGACATTTCTTGTACCAAATTTGACTACGGCTTAGGCTCAATCGATGGAATCACGTTAGCCAAGTCAGTTAGCACTTTAAAGACATTTGGACATACAAAGGGCTATGCAAGCGAAGCAACTATGAGCGCACCGCCTCGCCAAGAATCTCCTGAACCAGATGAAGTGGTCACTCTTCAGACCTTGCATCGGGATGTTCGATCTTTGAAGAAAAGGATGGAGCAAGGCTTCAAGAAACTCGAGGATGGTTTGAAGAAGATATTCGATATCCTTGGGTGCAAACACGACGATGGGTCACTGGAGCAACTGCACCGAGTACATCTCATGGACCTACATCACATGAGGACGATGATGATTCAGATCAGGATGAGTGATTTCTTTGCCTTCTTGTTTTTGGTTTTTAGTTTCTTTTCACTTTATGATGAACAAGAACTCTAATGGACATGCAACTATGAACGTATCCTGCTAGTATGTTTCTTTTTGTCTATTTTGACTGTTTGACAATTTGTGACAAAAAGGGGGAGAACAGAAAATATTGATTGAATCACAAAGGGGGAGAACATAGATGCTCAAGACAGGGGGAGAACATGGATAACATGGAGAACATGTTGGAGATGCTCAAGATAGGGGGAGATAAAGAAAAGATTGAAAGAGCCACAAAACAAAAGAACCAAAAGAAAGACGAATCAAATGTAGGATTTTAATTTCTAACGACTAACATTTGATTTTGTTTGGAGTTTTGTTTTGCAGGAATTACATCACTTTAAGACTCCAAGTCCTAAGTCATAGAGTATGTTCTAGGACTGTTTGGTTCAAATGTAATTTTGTATTTATTGGATCTTTCACGCAAAGAAAATCAATGTTTTGGTGATGACATTGAATTTCGAATTTTTGGTTTAAGATGAGTGACTTGAGCGTTTTTATGTATTTTTGGGTTTTGTCACGAAATTGCCAAAGGGGGAGATTGTTACGGCTTTTTGGTGTTGGCATATTTCGTGAGTCAAGTCAGTGAGTTGAGTCGGAGTCTTAAAGGGATCAAATTGTCAAATCAGCCTTCGAAGACTCATTGAAGATTCAACATGAGCCCAAGTCAACTCTCAGGTATGATTAAATATAGATCATGGTGATTAAAGTTCATTTATAATCATTGGAAACAGGAAATTAATGAAAACCGGTTTAGACTTGGTTTTAGGAACTTGGTTTTATCTTACAACTTATTTTAAGTTTGGATTCCGGTACTTGGTCTGTTTTGGATAAAATTTATCTTGGAAAAATCAGTTTTTACATTGAGTACCGGAACCACACTTGAAGTTCCTCAAACCCGACACAGAATTTTCTGAAATTTGTATTGCGTACCGGAACACAGACTCGCGTACCGGAACACAATAGAAAAATCTGTGTTTTGCACCATTGAGTACCGGAACACATTATTTGGTACCGGTACACAATGCTGCCTCGGGAAAAGTTTCCTAAACCGACTCTAATTCGTTTCCAAGGTCTATAAATAGACACTTAGGGTTTCTCGACTAAAATGACCAAGACCGAAAACACTCGAGAGCAACCCTAGAGGCTGGTTTTTATCTTTCTTCTCTTTAGCCTCTTTTAGGTCAATTCGACGGTTCTTCTAAGATCTATCTTTTGTCGAATTGATCTAAACTTTGCTTAGAATTTCTTTCTACGGTTCTTCAATGATAATCTAAGCAAAGGATCACCATCGAAGCCTATATTTCTTTATCGGCTGAGTTTGCGTCGTGGATTCGACGGAGCACTGTGGATTCGGTGTGTTGAAGGCGTTTCGTGGATTCGAAACGTGTGCTCGTGGATTCGAGTGGCGTTCGTGGATTCGAACGTGTGCAGTGGACGTGCAATCGGTGGAGCGCAAGATCCGAAGAAGTTGAAGGAGGGGTCGAGTCCGTGGAGTCGGTAATCACCTTGTTATTCTTCTTTTCTTAGTGGATTGTTATTGCATGTTGGTCCCGTGGTTTTTCTCTAGGATTGGAGTTTCCACGTAAATCTTGGTGTGCTGTTTTTATTTTCTGCATTGGTTTTTATTTTGCACTGAGATTTGATTTTTAAATATTACACCTATTCACCCCCCCTCTAGGTGTTTGATAGTACCTATTTAGATCCTTGTGGATCCTTAAAAACCAACACTCTCTACTCCCCTCACCTGATTGACTAGGAAGGGGATCAAATTCATATGGACTGAGCAGTGCTAGCAGAGTTTTGATGAGCTGAAGTTGAGACTGATATCAACGCCGATTTTAGCACTGCCAGTGATGGAAGAGGGATTTGTGATCTACAGTGATACCTCCCACAGCGGTTTAGGTTGTGTTGATGCGGCATGGTAGGGTAATTGCTTATGTTTCACGTCAATTAAAGAATTATGAGAAGAATTACCCTACGCATGATTTGGAGCTAGCCGCTGTTATTTTTGCTTTGAAGCTATGGCGACATTACCTGTATGGTGAGCACTGCGAGATCTTTACCGACCACAAAAGTTTGAAGTATTTGTTCACTCGGAAGAAGCTGAACCTGAGGCAACGCCGGTGGTTAGAGTTATTGAAAGATTATGATGTGAGCATCCTGTATCACCCCGGCAAGGTCGGCAAGGCCAATGTCGTGGCAGATGTTTTGAGCAGGAGGATAGTGCAGAGTTTGAGCTTGATGACTACACAGCATGCGCCACTGGTTGAGCAGATGAGGCAATTGCAGATTGAGGTCGTGTCCCCTGGGGTCTCTGCTAGACTTATGTCTTTGGTCGTGCAGCCCACTCTGTTGGACAGGATTAGAGAGAGACAGAGTGAGGACCCCCACCTGAGGAGGATTAGAGATTAGATCCAGACTGACCAGACAGAGGATTTCTCAGTGGATGCTTCGGGAGTGCTGTACAGGTACCAAGCGTGTGTGCCTATGGATACCGAGATCACAGAGCAGATCATAAGAGAGACCCATTATACACCTTATACCATTCATCCTGGTGGGACTAAGATGTAGGGACCTCAAGGCACACTTTTGGCGGAACGGGATGAAAAGGGATATTAGGAGATTTGTGGCTTTGTGGCTCATTATTTAATTTGTCAGCAAATAAAGGCAGAGCACCGAGTCTCTGCTGATAAGTTACAGAGTCTCCCAATCACTGAGTGAAAATAGGATCACATCACTATGGACTTCGTCGTTGGACTGCCGAGAGCGCAGAGAGGAGCAGACACAGTATGTGATGACCTGGATCTCTGCAGAGCTGTGGTGGAGTCATTGGTGACTTCTGGGAAGCCTGTACTGTGTATTGGAAGTGTTTGTGCATAATTGGACACAAGTGTTGGACCTCGAGCTTAAATGGATCACGTGGGTGATCGGTTGACCCCGTCGGATCTTTGGAAGTGGTTTCGCGCGAAAGGGATATTAAAATTGGGCTCAGCGCGAAGTTTGGACAAAAGAACATCTTTCCGGATGCCTTCGGCAATTGTTAGAGTTGGAATTTGGCAAAACGGACATCAAATTCGGAACAGTGATTGAAAACGGTCAAAATGGACTACCTACTTGATATTTTGCGCAACCGGTTACTGTTCACGCCGGAACAGTGATTCCGGCAACCGGCGGTAGGCGGCGGTGGCGGCGGGCAGCGGCGAAGCGCGGCGGGCAGCGGCGGAGCACGGCGGAACGCGGCCGCCGGCAGCGCACGGGCGCGGGCAGGCGCGCGGGGGCGCGGGCAGGTGCGCGGTCCACGCGGCCGGCGTGCACCGGAGGGAGGACGCGTGGCGGCTTTCCATTCGACGGCTCACTGGTCGCGGTTTACGGAACGGCACGAGTGTATGGTGCACCGGGTCTGGACACGTGGCAGCTGGCTATTGGTTAGGTGTATGGGATTGCGTGCACCGGGTGCAGCAGACAGAGAGACTGACACGTGGCGTCTTCCCATTGGTTGGGGTACTGTGTGGGCAGGCCGGGCAGGTGCGCGGGAAGGCGCGGTGGTGCAGGCTAGTGGTGTGCCACGTGGCGATTCCTTATTGGTAGAGAATTGGACACGTGGCAGCTGTTGGTTCGTTGGGTGCACGAAGTATGTGCACCGGGTGCAGTGAGCGAGGGAGTTGCCACGTGGCGCGCAGGGATTGGGCACGTCACTGTGCGCGTACGGGGGGCAGCTGGCGCCACTGGCGCGGGGGCAGGCACGGTCGGCGCCACGTGGCGCGACCGCAGTGGCCAGTTTTGCTGTGCGCTGTTCGGTGGCCATGTGGCACGTGGTGATTGGCTCATTTTGGTGTTTCCTATTCTAGGGGCATAACGGGTATTTTCTGAATTGTTTGTTTTGGATTTACTCAAGGTTGCAATCCGAGGGGGCTTCATGGAGGGTTTTGACCACCTTCGAGGCATTTTCTCCCTGAGGGATGAGAAGGTGAAATCTTCTCCAAGAAAAGAGGAATACTCCTGCTAATTTTCGGATTTTTCGGCGGCACGCATTTCGGGATTTCCATTTTCTTCGGCGCGGCGCGACGTTCCTTCGTCGGTGTACCCTTTCGTCGCGTTTCGGTGCGAGAGCTCTCCCGGCCTACCCCGACCACCTTTTCCGGCGATTCTTGCGCCATTGGAACGGCGACTGACAGAGCTACGATCTTGTTATTTCCTGTTTCCCCTCATTTCGCGCTTTTCGAGGTGTTTTTCTGAGTTTACTGTGACACTGTTTGCTGTGGTTGAGTTTTGGACAGCGGTTCGGTCTTTTGACGATATCTTCGCGCACAGGCATCGGATTTGGGTGATTCAAAAGGCGTTTTGCATCTACACATCACGAGGAATATCCCCAAATTTTCTTGGAATTTTCTAAATTTTCCCCGAAGGTGAAAAGTCCCTGTTTACAGAACCTTGTGATTCAGTTTTTGTGATTGGTTTATTTCGGGGTGGTTCCCTTGTCGAATTTGTATCTCAGCGTAGGAAACTCGGGTGTGAACGTGCAGGTACTCGTTTCGACCGGTTCGTCGCGAGGATCGCGATAGTATTTTTTGGGAATTTTCTGTGCATAACTCGCAGGTGAAAAAGGCACAACTCTGGATTGTTTGTTGGGACAGCATGTTCTTAAGTGTAATTGTATGTTTAATTGTATGTTTTGGGGTAATTGTGAGCAGTGATCGCGGCGGTTTATCTGTTTGGGCTTTTGGCGTGAAAAAGGGATTTTGGACAGCGAGGAGGTTTTACAGCTGAGGATTGCGCGCGTCCAGGTCGGTGGTTGTTGCTTGCCTCTACTTCTGATTTGCTCACTAAGTTTATTAGAGAAGCCCTCTTTTGGACATATTGATTGATTACCATTCATGTTTGACTAATATAAATGTGAGCCTATCATTTGAGAATAATTTTGTGGACATAGCATGTTGGGAATCTTATTGGGATAATATTATTGTGGAAACATGATTGCGGGGACATTTTTCATAGTGATAGTTAACATGCCATATTAGCACATAGATCTTATGAAGTTGGTTAAGTGGACTAATTATTGGGACATGATGACATCTATGTGCGGGTATCACTTTGGGATCTATTATGGATCAGGGGTTATATACATGTGTAGTTGACTGATGATTTTAGCATGATGGTTATGTTTATGTGGATGTATTATTCATTACACATGTGGAACTGTTAGTTAATATTCTCTCTTTTATCTTGCATGAGGACTTTTGCATGCTTGTTTGGACATCTAGATAGGCCACTATTTTATTGCTACACTATCATATTGGGATTTGACTTAGGAGAAACCATGATTGCTTTCTTTCTCCTTCTTACTTAGACTTTCGAGTCATGTTGCTCGGGTTCGAGCAGGGGTTTGGGATAGTGTAGCCGGGACCTTGGGGTCGGAGACAGGGTGTACTTGATGTTGGATTGTGGGTTATTGCGGCAACCGCGGACAGTAGGCGGTTGACCGAATATTGATTATTCTACCCGATTGTGGATTGTGGGTTATTGTGGTAACCGCGGATATTGGGCGGTTGACCGGGTGTGGGTTGTTGGGCTTGATTGTTGATTGTGGGGTGTCGCGGCGACCGCGGACATTGGGCGGTTGACCGGATGTTTACTTATGCATCAGATTGGGTATCAGCTTTCTCTAGTGGATGGTGTTTCCCACTTATTAAGTACTTTTGCATCTGATTAAGGGTCGGGGTTTCCTTTAGTGGTTGAGCTTTACCACTTTGATCAGAGTCGTGATCCAGTCCTGCTGATTTATGATACTTGTTACTGAGGCACTTTACTCGTGTGGGTCGCTCCCCTCGAGTGCCACTCCGGAGTGTGTGCATGTTTGACCGTGCCGGTCAGGAGCCGATCTGTTGCCCTTGGGATGGGACCGTGCCGGTCAGGAGCCGGTCTGTTGCCCTTGGGATGGGACCGTGTCGGTCAGGAGCCGGTCTGCATCCCGCAGCTGTGTTGTGAGTTAGTAGGCATAGTTGGCAGTACCGGTGTTCACCGGTGTCTAGATTGGGTTACCCAGGCAGGCAGGCATATATATATATATATATATATATATATATATATATATATATATTCTGATGCATACATTTAGCTATTCTTTTAGCTTGGCATATTAGAGGCATAGTAGTGGTAGTTTCCTCTCTTCAGCAGTTCTGTTTACAGCTTTACCACTTATTCCTTTTCTTGCCTCTGGTAGACTTAGTGGGTACGCCGGAGTTTGAGGCTTTACCCACAGGGGGAGGCTACTGGTTTACTAGTGGTTCTCACCCCCATTGTTGTTTCCCTCTTTTCTTCCTCCTGTTTTACAGAGTCTTCTGCAGGGGTTGCTGATCGTTCGGTCGTTGTTCGAGGCGAGGGAGTCACGAGCTAGATCCTTACCGCCCAAGGAGTATAGCTGTATCCCCTGGTTAGAAATTCCTTATAACTGTCAGCTGGTTTTTACTGTTTACCTTGGGAGAGATCTTTTTGTATTTGGAGAGGCTGATGTAGAGACTGATGCACTATAGTTTTGTTTATCTCCCTTTCATAGTTGAGAGATGCTATACTGAGGACATTGTATGGTGATTATCTGTATTTGAGAAGATGGATGTTGTACTTTATTTCATGTTGTACAGTGATTGGATTTTTATTTTACAGCATCTTATTTCCCGCTCTGATATTTGCGTAACTATAGTACTATCTTTTGCAGGTTAGACGCTTCGCCTATGCGGGATTTTGCATAGGTGGCGGATCTGTTGGCGAGCCTAGGTCGCAGCTTCGACCCCGGGGCGTGACACAGTATGGGTAGTCATGGATAGACTCACCAAGTCTTCTCACTTCTTACCGGTGCAGATGACGTGGCCGTTGGAGCGACTTGCTCAGGTGTACCTGGACGAGGTGGTGAGGTTACATGGTGTACCCGCCTCGATCGTATCAGATAGAGATCTACAGACGACATTGGGGACACAGCTTTGTTTTAGCACAGCTTTCCACCCACAGACCGATGGACAGTCTGAGCGCACCATACAGACCCTCGAGAATATGTTGAGAGCGTGCGTCCTGAATTTTGGAGGGTGGTATCGGCACCTAGGATTGGTTGAGTTTGCGTACAACAACAGGTATCAACCGAGTATTCAGATGGCTCCCTTTGAAGCGTTGTATGGATGCAGGTGTCGGTCGCCTTTATATTGGAGTGACGTGGGTGAGAGGAGGACTTTGGGACCTGATATACTGCTGGAGACAGAGAAAAAGGTCAAATTAGTATGGCGACATCTTGAGACCGCCCAGAGTCGACAGAGGAGCTATGCTGATACTCGACGGCGAGACTTGGAGTTTTAGATTGGTGATCATGTCTTCTTGTAAGTCTCGCCTTCGAAGGGGGTTCCGAATTTGGAGTTCGTGGGAAGCTCATTCCCCGATTTATTGAACCCTTTGAGGTACTTAAGAGTGTGGGCCCAGTTGCTTACCGAGTTGCGCTACCCCCGCGCTTAGCAAGAGTTCATGATGTATTTCACGTCTCAACTCTGAGGAGGTATGTCTTTGATCCCTCGTACGTAATTGACTTCACTCCACTTGAGATCAGTGAGGACCTTGGGTACGAGGAGCGCCCGTTGCAGATTCTGGCTCGTGAGGTGAGAGAATTGCGCAACCGGGCTATACCGTACGTGAAACTGTTGTGGAGTTATCACGAGGAACGAGAGGCCACTTGGGAGCTGGAGACGGTGATGATGGACACCTATCCCTACTTGTTCGAGACTGCTGGCTGAGGTATATTTAGTTTCAGGGGCGAAACTTTTTTTTATTACAGGAGGATGTGGTGCCTCGTTTGCCCGTGTGACTTAGCTGTGTGGTCGGTGATGAGAAAACACCTATTTTTGGTGTATCGAGTGCGTTGCGCGTCAAACGGATGCAAAATACGGACTCGGCACGCGAAAATAGTGAAAAATAGCTTTTTCGGACAAAATGGGCTTTTGGGCTCATTTTGGAAACGGGCCGGCTCACGGCCCACTTGCGCGTGCACCGGGACCAGCGAGCAGCGGGCGGTACACATGGTGCAGCTTGATTGGCCAGGCCGCTTCCATCGCGCCGCGATCAGCGCGAGCAGGCCACGTGGCGCAACACCATTGGCCAGTGCGCGGACGCGGTAGACCCGGCACAGTCCACGCCGCGTGCACCCCGCCATGCGCCCCGATGCCACATGGCGGCGTCCTATTGGCCAGCGCCAACCACCAGTCGGGGCGGGAGCCACGTGGTGCGATCCCGCGGATTCGGGCGCTGCGCGGAAGCTGCGCAAATGAGTGTCGCGTGTTCGGGCACGGCACTGTGCGATTCGGGTGCCCGAAACCCGGCCCTTGAACCCAAAAGTGGGTTTTTTCTGGTTTTTTTCCTATAAATAGGCCATTCCACCTTCATCTTTCGAAGTCTTCTTGGAACCCCCTTTGGCAGAGGTGATCTTCTACAAGTCTTCTTCACTTCTAGAATTTTTGGAGGATTTTTGGAGGTCATTTCATCAGCTTCTTCCCCGACTCCGCGAGCTTCGACGTACCTTCGATTGTGGTTTTCTTCGTCGATGTTTCGTCTGCAGACACCCCTGGGCTAACCACTTAGATTTTTGGGCCAAAAATTTCAGGAGATCATCTTCACAGGTAGGCCTTCGACTTTGGTATTTTGCGCTTCCCTCCATTTTTGCTTTTTACGAGGTTTTACAACACATCTTTGGACCCCTCTTTTACTGTGGTATTTTCCAGACAGCGTGGGGGTTTTATGCTTTTTCTCGGCCGTTTGTTGGCGGAATTGGATGTTTAAGGACTCGATCGCCATCTACACTTCGAGAAGAACGTAGCCGTGCCCTTCCTTGGATTTTTCGAAGGTATTTTCTAGGCGAACTTTATTTGTTTCTGGAGCACTGTGACAGTTTGGTGCTTGCTGTTTTTGGTTTGGGCAGCACACCTTGTTTTGGACACAGCCGACTATCCGGGAAGAATTATTTGGAGTTTCTTGGTTCGTTGGAACCATGAGAGCCTGAGGAACGCGCACGTCCAGTTTCAGCCAGATCGGACTCCGAATCAGCACGTTCGAGGTGGCTTGGATTTTCCTCCAAGAATACGAACTTCTTTCTAATTCTAGTAATTGTAGATCTCAGCATACTAGAATAGGTACTATTATTGTTGTATCTTGATAATTGTAGAGTTGTTGAACTCTGACTAGCACCCTGTTATATGTTGCATGATATCTGACCACACTATTAGAAAACCCTCACTTGGGTTAGTTGCTGTATTTTAGACATTCCTACACAGTTATCATTGTTTCCCTGAACTTAGAGTTTCTCCTCGCCCGGATAGTGGGCCGAATGGTCGGGATAGTGTAGGTTACATGTTGCGCTCGTGCCTGGGGGCTGAGTGGAGTCTGATAGCTGAGATTAGATCAGTACTGGAGTTGGGAGCCATTCCGGTAGACGGTGGTCCCGAGCCGTCGAGTGTTTCCGGCTATCATTGTTAGTGGTTAAGTTATTGTTTTTCCGATCTGGTTGATCGTGGATTTGGATTATAGCCTGCATGTGCCGCTTGTTGAGCTTGATGAGACACGCTTGTTCCTCGGTGGAGTCGCTCCCCTCGAGTTGCCGCTCCGGATGCGATGCTGGGCCTGATGAGGCTGATTGCGTAGTATTGAGATAGTCCGATTGGACACCCTACGTTGATACATTAGGGGGCGCAGGCTTGACTGGACCCGATGTGGCAGTCAGTGTGATTGGGTCGATTGAGCATATCGAGTAGATATATTTTATCATCTGTATCATTCCTTGAGCATGATAGATAGAGGCATAATAGCAGTTGAGTTATTTCCAGCTCTTTTTTTTATCACCCCTTTTATCGCTTTGTTATCTTATGCCTCTAGTAGACTTAGTGTGCAAACCGTAGTCTTGGAGACGGTACCCACTGAGAATTACTGTTTGATATAGTTCTCACACCTGCTGCGGTATATTATTTTCAGAGGTATCTATTTCGGCTTCAATTCGTGCGGAGGCTGCTGATCGAGATAAGAGTGTGGCCGAGTAGTTCCATTTCCTGCATTATGGTGAGGTTTAGTGGTACCTTGGTGGACTTATGTATTTGTACTGGACAGTCTGTGACTTTTGATGTACTTTTATTTTGGGAGATGGATTTTGCATATTGACATATGTTCAGTTTATGAATTTCTGTAACTATTTATTTCTTTTCAGCTCTGATATATGTTTAGATATAGATCTGATTTTGCAGGTTAGATGCTTCGCCTGTGCGGAGCTTCCCGTATAGGCAGCGGATCTGTTGGCGAGCCCGGATCGCAGTTTCGACCCCGGGGCGTGACAACTAGAGTTACTCCTTTTGTACTTACATAACGACATGACGCTATGCTCCCATTGGAGATCATTGTTCGTTCTTTTCGAGCAGCTAAACAAGGAGAACTCACGATAGCTGAATACAATTAAGCCATGACAATGGAATTATAACAACTATTTTGGTTCGACTCGAAGCACTTGATCACTTGATGGCACATTAAAATGGAGTGTCGAGTGCTAATAATAAAAGGGCTCTCCAAAAACCTTTGCATAGATGACTTAGTCTGGAAGATCATCCTACCTATTAGTCAAAAACCTTCACAGTAGATGCGGCCCAAACAAGCAGCAGAAGCTTTTCGGCTGAGAAGTCAGAAAACTAAATGTCAAGAAAAAATTTATGGAATGGAACATCAAGAACTCAAACACATTCTCATTTCAAAAGTTGTTACAGGACTTAGTCGAAGCTCGTACAGGCGATTACGCAAAGAAAAGTACAAAGTATTGTGAAAAAAGAAAAGGATTGGGCACAATCGCCTTCATCGCTCTTATAGACCCCAAGAAGCGGCGCAGAACTCCAGCCATGTTGCAGGCCAACAGCAACAGTTCGGCGACCATCGATGTGACACCCCCGGAATTTGGATTAGTCCTCTATATAAATGATATAATAGGACTAAATCTCTAACCCGGCTATAGCATTTTGGATGGTAGCAAGATCCAAGAGGAACATGAGAGTTAAGCGTGCTAGAGCTACAGTAGTTCTAGGATGGGTGACCCCCTGGGAAGTGGGGCGTCACAGTTGGTATCAGAGCCATTCACCAGCCGGAAATGTGAGATGAGTCTCGGCTGAGCCAAGGTTATATAGCGGGTAGAGCGAGGCTCCCCGGCTAATGACCGTTGTGAGTGGAGTGCAGCTCCTCACAAGGTCGGCTAAGGCTAGCGAGACAAGTCTCACATCACCTGGTGCTTGTGAGTGTGCTTGAGCCTGACGTGGACGTCAGGGCTTAAAGGGGGGAAGAATGTGACACCCCCGGAATTTGGATTAGTCCTCTATATAAATGATATAATAGGACTAAATCTCTAACCCGGCTATAGCATTTTGGATGGTAGCAAGATCCAAGAGGAACATGAGAGTTAAGCGTGCTAGAGCTAGAGTAGTTCTAGGATGGGTGACCCCCTGGGAAGTGGGGCGTCACAATCGAAGACGGACGCATGACTCCACCCTCGAGAATCGCCGTTGAAGCATCTGCTCAATGCTTTTCTAACAGCCATTTTCCAAAAGAGTCGTTTGAAGTCACAAGAGCTGGATCAGAGATCAAGTAAAGGAAAAGGTGCTGAACTAGTGGATTCACTGAGGCACCAGCACCGCTCACATAATGTCTTCGAAAATTTCTCAATGCCTGTAAGTCCTTGGATATTATTCGATCCTCCAGCAGGTTGACGATAATAAAGAAAGAGGAACCCGAGGAGTCAGAGACAGGGCAAAATGAAGGCCAACCTCCTCAGTCAATACAGCTAGAGGAAGCTAGCAGAACCATCATGAGAAGAAAAGGAAGGAGAAAGGGAACACCATGATCCAAAGGAGAAAGCCAAAGGGGTATATATATAGAGCTAGGTGGGCCAAAACTTAGGCTGACAAGGTGGCCTAATGTGCCCTAAGCTAGATGAATTGTTCGGTTTGATGTAGTTAAAGATGCAAAATAATTGGAGATATATACAGTTGAAGACGTAGTAATTTTATTTACATCTAACATATTTGATGGTATGCAATTGAGAGTGATGCAAATATAAATTTTTTTGCTTGGTTAGTTGCGTTGAAAGCCATATTTAATTATTTTATTATCTTACATATGCCATGGCGAAATTATCTCTAAAAGATATAAATTTGTTCTTTTTTATTTAAGAGATGAATGCAAGGTTACGTCTTGCATAAACAACTATTTCCAACAATTTCCAACTATATCCTCTTTGGGCACAGTTTAAAAATACATCTGTTAGACCTTCAATTACAGGTTCAACAGCAGTACGTAGATGCAATAACAACAAATCAAACAAAATTTCTAAATTTATCTATAGTTACAGTGACACTTAAAATGCAATCCATCGAACAGCCACTAAAAAAAAAAGCAGCACTCCACAATTTCTAGCATATAAAGACCATATTTTATCAAAGCATTTCCATAAAAGGAAAAAAAATCGACCAAAGACCAAAAGAAAAAAAAAAAAAAAAAAGAAAAAAGAAAAAAGTGAAAGAAAACATTTACCGAGTAAATGGGAAGGGTAGAGCTTACCATCCTGCCGCCGTCGACGAGAATGGAGTCGCAGAGGCGAAAGTAAAGCTCTTTCTTGGAAGAGTACTCGAGGGGTCGTACGGCGCGCGACAGTATCTGGGCGCAATCGGGCGGCAGGAAATTGGCCCACACGGCGTCTGAGGTGGCGGCAGACAGGAGTGCGGCGGAGACGAGGGCTGCCCTGCACGAATCGCGAGGCGTGGTGAAGGCGAGCACGCGGACCACGCACTCCTCTGGCAGCCGAGCGAATCCGCCGATGCCGGCACCATCGTCGCCCTCGCCTTCTCCTTGTTTTGTTCTTTTTCCCATTCGGCTTTCCATTCTTCAAAAGATTCGATAAAGCATCCTGTGACTGATCTACAAGTTTGTATAGACTGACGTACAAGTCGGTGTTGACTTGGTAGCAGATTAGCACGGGCGTGGAAAATATGCATACCAAGTCGATAACGCAAAAGATCAGTTACGACGAGGGATTGTCCTGAATGCGTCGTCCCTCGAGTAAATAAAGTAAAAGGCAAAAGACTTTCAGAATTCATTTGGTTCGTATTATCTAAAAATAATTCAGTGGAAATTATTATATTTGTTTCGTCTTGTCCGACTGTATATAGTCGGTAATATAGAATTATAAAAAAAAAAAAATTAAAAAGTTTAAAGAATAGGGATGGGTATCTCATATTATCTTATACTAATTCAATACCCGCGCTTCGCTGCGGAAGGTACAATCTAATTAAATATTAAATATTAAACATCTTATATATTACATAAAGAATAAAAATATTAAATATTAAACTAATTAATTATTCAACATTAAACATCATATATTAGATATAGTACAAAAATATTGATAATTATTTAATAAGTAGGCATTAGACCGTATCTATTACATAAAAAACAGAAATATAATATAAACAAAATAAACTGGATAAATCGTCATTCTTCATTTACTTTGTTCATTAGATGGATTTGCTTCATTTAATAGACTTGCTTCATCAAACCTGCAATCAATTTCAATAACAATTTCAATAATTTGATATTATAATTAAATAAATAAATAAAATATATTAAAATTATATAATATAATTGTGAATTATTTAGTAGCAAAATAGTCAATGGCATACCATATTCACAGAATCAGTATTTATAGAAATAAAAATAAAAATTAAATTTTATGGATAGGAAAAGTGAGTAGTTATGATGACAAAATCTCTTTAAAATATATGGATATTTGCTAATTTTTTTCAAAATCTGTTGAAAATCTGTAGAAATTAAGTATATTTGACAATATCACATCACATCAAATCAAATCAAATATTTATAGAAGAATCTTATGGATAGCAAAAGGGAGTAAATCTCTCAGAATCAAAAATTAGTAAATATCACATCAAATTATTTAGGGACAGAGAGCAACTATGAGATGATAGTAAATCTCTCAGAATAAAAAATTAGTAAATATCACATCAAATCATTTAGGGACAGAGAGCAACTATAATAGCAAATATACCAAAATTTTTCAAAATCTGTTGAAAATCTGTAGAAATTAAGTATATCTTACAATATCACATCACATCAAATAAAATCAAATATTTATAGTAATTTTAGATATATTAATATCTACAGTAATTTTAGAAAGAGGGAAAAAAAAGAGCAATTATACTAAAATTTCACATATTATACCAAAATGTATAATTGCTCCTTTTTGGGGGAAGCAAATGTACCAAAATTTCACATATTTGATTAAATTTGATATAAAAAATTACTTTCTTCTTTAGTTAGTCGCCATATGGTTATTATTTTTTAAAGATTTTCACAGATTTTATAAAATAATAAAATTAGCTTTCAATCACTAAGTCATATAGAGTAGCTAAGATAGTAGAATCTCATAATATTTTTTGAAAACTTCACATCAAATCAAATCAAATATTTTATAATCATTTTATAGTAGTTATGATAGTGAATCCATTAGAATCGGACACAATCTCTCCAAAATATACACATCAAATCACTGAGTAACTATAATAGCAAAATCTGAAAATAGTAGAAAGATCGGTTTGAAATTAGTTCTTTAAATGTTCCATTAATTATAAATATCTGTTATTATGAAAATATATTAAAAAAAAAGTTAAATATCTTATTTGTATTATTATTATTATAATTAACATTTGGAGGAATAAAAATTTAATATAAGATTTTGTATGATTAATTAATAGTTAGAAATCTGCTAAGATTTATTTATTTATTTAGTTCTATTTCATACAATAATTTGAAATTTAGTGTACCAATATTTAGAAAGTTAAATTTTAAATTAGTGTATATGTATATGTATATATATATATATATATATATATATATATATATATATATATATATATATATATATATATATATATATATATATATATATATATATATATATGAGAAATATAACATACCAATATTTGAAAAAAAATTATATTTTACATTTAGAGAAATAAAAATATTAATATAAGATTTTGTACTATTAATTAATCGTTAGAATTTTGAGAAATATAACAAACTATTAATAGTTAGAATTTTTAGACATAGAATCAACAAAATCTATTACGATATATTTATTTTTTTAGTTCTATCTAACACGGTATTTTTAAATTTAATATATTAAAATTTGCAAAGCTAAATTTTAAATATACCATTAATAGTTAGGACTTTTAGAGTTAAAATCAACAAAATCTGTTAAGATATATTTCTTTTTTAGTTCTATATGATACGTTAATTTTAAATTTAACATACCATAGTTAAATTTTAAATTAATATATATTTATATATGTATATATGAGATATATAACATATCAATATATATGTATTTAAATATACTCTAGATATTTTATAAGATTTGTTATCATAAATACTCTCTTTTATAAATATTTTTTTTTTCTTACCCAAAGATTTTTTTTGATTTTGTTAAAATTTGCTATCATAACTACTCTTTTTTTCTATTTTCAAGATTCTCATAAATACAACTTTGAAAATAAAAATATTATATACCAGATTTTGTAAAAGTAATATTTTCATATCTCATTTAATTTGATTGATGTGTTCTTGAAAATAATGAATCCCATAAGATTTGTTATCATAAATAGTCTCTTTTTCTTACCCTAAGATTTTCTAGATTTTGTCAAGATTTGCTATCATAACTTTTTTTTTCTATTTCCAAGACTTTCATAAGTGCAGATTTAGAAATATAGCTATTCACTTGTCATATTTTCAAGATTTTCATAAATGTAATTTTAAAAATAAAAATATTATATACCAGATTTTGTAAAAGTAATATTTTCATATCTCATTTGAGTTGATTGATGTGTTCCTGAAAATTTTGAAGTTAATATATTAAGATTTGCAAAGTTAAATTTTAAATTTATATATATATATATATATATATATATATATATATATATATATATATATATATATATATATATATATATATATATATATATACCATTAATAGTATCTGATACATTCATTTTAAATTTCATATACCAAAGTTAAATTTTAAATTCATATATATCTATATATGTATATATGAGAAATATAACATACCAATATATATGTATTTAAATAGATCGTAGAGATTCGATAAGATTTTGCGATCATCAATACTCTTTTTTATAAATACTTTCTTTTTTTCACCTTAAGATTTTTTTGATTTTGTTAACATTTGCTATCATAACTACTTTCTTTTCTTATTTCCAAGATTTTCATAAATCCAACTTTGGAAATAGAAATATTATATACCATATTTTGTAAGAGTAATATCTTTATATCTCATTTGATTTGATTGATGAAAATTTCTTAAATTTTGTCAAAATTTGCTATCTGCTCTCTTCTCCTATTTTCAAGACTTTCATAAGTGCAGATTTAGAAATATAGTTACTACCTTTTTCTATTTCCAAAATTTTCATAAATGTAACTTTATAAATAACAATATTATATACCAGATTTTGTAAAAGTAATATTTTTATAACTTATTTGATTTTTAGAACTGAAATCAACAAAATCTGTTAAAATTTATATTTTTTTTAAATTTAATATACCAAAGTTAAATTTTAGAGTTAAAATCAACAAAATCTGTTAAGATATATTTCTTTTTTAGTTCTATATGATACGTTAATTTTAAATTTAACATACCATAGCTAAATTTTAAATTAATATATATCTATATATGTATATATGAGATATATAACATATCAATATATTTGTATTTAAATAGACTCTAGATATTTTATAAGATTTGTTATCATAAATACTCTCTTTTATAAATATTTTCTTTTTTCTTACCCTAAGATTTTCTTGATTTTGTTAAGATTTGCTATCATAACTACTCATTTTTCGTATTTCCAAGATTCTCATAAATACAACTTTGGAAATAAAAATATTATATACCAAATTTTGTAAAAGTAATATTTTCATATCTCATTTGATTTGATTGATGTGTTCTCGAAAATAATGAATCCCATAAGATTTGTTATCGCCTATTTTTCTTACCCTAAGATTTTTTAGATTTTGTCAAGATTTGCTGTCATAACTCTTTTTTTCTATTTCCAAGACTTTCATATGTACAGATTTAGAAATATTGTTACTCTCTTGTCATATTTTCAAGATTTTCATAAATGTAATTTTAGAAATAAAAATATTATATACCATACCAGATTTAAAAATATTATATACCAGATTTTCATAAATGTAATTTTCTTGATTTTGTTAAGATTTGCAATCATAACTACTCATTTTTTCTATTTCCAAGATTCTCGTAAATACAACTTTGGAAATAAAAATATTATATACCTGATTTTGTAAAAATAATATTTCCATATCTCATTTGATTTGATTGATGTGTTCTCGAAAATAATGAATCCCATAAGATTTGCTATCATCTCTTTTTCTTATCCTAAGATTTTTTAGATTTTGTCAAGATTTGCTGTCAAGATTTGCTGTCATAACCCTATTTCCAAGACTTTCATATGTAGATTTTCTAGATTTTGTCAAGATTTGCTGTCAAGATTTGCTGTCATAACCCTATTTCCAAGACTTTCATATGTACAGATTTAGAAATATAGCTCTCTCTTGTCATATTTCCAAGATTTTCATAAATATAATTTTAGAAATAAAAATATTATATACCAGATTTTGTAAAAGTAATATTTTCATATCTCATTTGATTTGATTGATGTGTTCCAGAAAATTTTAAAGTTAATATATTAAGATTTGCAAAGTTAAATTTTAAATATATATACCCTATAATATTCTGGCCCAATGTTATACGATTATTTATTTAAAAAAATTTAAAAAAATAATAATAAAATTATTTTTATTTTTAACTGATGAACAAATAAATTATTTCTAAAATATCAAATAAAATTTGAAATTATTAAGAGCCTAAAAAAAAAAAAATTATTTGTGAAAAAACCAATACATGCATTACCCTATAATATTCCGACCCAATGTTATACGATTATTTATTTAAAAAAATTTAAAAATAAAATAATAAAATTATTTTTATTTTAAACGGTTGAACAAATAAATTGTTTCTAAAATATCAAATAAAATTTGAAATTATTAAGAGCCTAGAAAAAAAAAATTATTTGTGAAAAAATCAATGCATGCATTACCCTCTCAAACTGGTGGTGGAGAGGATGAAGGAGGAACACACGACGTCGACCTGTCGCTGCTGGAGGCAGTGGAGCGGTCGCAGAACGGCGGGGTGGAGGTGCTAGACCTGCGGGCGGTGAAGAAAGTGGTGCTGTCGTTCAAGCGGAGGCTCCGAGACAACCTGGAGGCGCGGATGAAGCACCCGGAGGAACCCGAGCGGTAAAAATAAAATAATAAAATTATTTTTATTTTAAACTGATGAACAAATAAATTATTTCTAAAATATCAAATAAAATTTGAAATTATTAAGAGCCTAGAAAAAAAAAATATTTGTGAAAAAATCAATGCATGCATTACCCTATAATATTCGGGCCCAATGTTATATGATTATTTATTTAAAAAAATTTTAAAATAAAATAATAAAATTATTTTTATTTTAAACTGATGAACAAATAAATTATTTCTAAAATATCAAATAAAATTTGAAATTATTAAGAGCCTAGAAAAAAAAATTTATTTGTGAAAAAATCAATGCATGCATTATCCTCTTAAACTGGTGGTGGAGAGGATGAAGGAGGAACACGCGACGTTGACCTGTCGCTGCCGGAGGCGGTGGAGCGGTCGCAGAACGGCGGGGTGGAGATGCTAGACCTGCGGGCGGTGAAGAAGGTGGTGCTGTCGTTAATACAAAGGGATAAAAATGTTATGGAACGTAAAAATTTGGGCCCCGCTATAACCATTGGAATTTTGGGGATCAAACTGAAACCTTTTGGAAAGGTTGACAGCTCTAGGTCCAATTTAGCCATGCGCTAGATAAATACTGCAATATCAGAATAAAGCGAGGAAGCAATCACAACTCACCGCATCATAAATTTCATCGTTGTTCTCAAAATCTCCCTTCTTCCTGGGGAGAATGTGAATGCGCACATGTGGAACCTTCTGTCCTACATGAGGTCCATCCTGAAATTTTCAGTACCAAACATAATTTTAATTTTATTTATTTTTAAAATTATATACATTTATAAAATAAATAATTTATGCTTATTTCTAAAACAAACGACACAGCTATATAAGCTTCAAAGAGAATCTTCATAGTTCAAACTGAGATTAAAACAAATTTAAAATTAAAGATAAAAAGACTGATTTAATTAAAATAAAAATAAATTTAAATATATTAATAATAACGAATTAAAACTCGATTACATAAGCAAAATTTAACATAAGTTTATTGCTAATTTAATATATATAAAATAATATTCGGTATATTATATTACGCTCTGCGGTGTGATATAATAACTATTCATTACTCTGCATTTTTTTTTTTTTTTTTTTTTTTTTTTTTTTTTTGATTAAACAGGGTTAAACCCTATTTGATAAGAGATACAAGAGTACCCAGGATGACACCCCCCCCCCCCCCTCACAGGATGGGGATTAAAACCTACAGAGCCCAAAAAACACCAACAACAAAGAGCTAATGTATCAACTCAAACAAGGACTGAACAAACACTCCAACAACAGCAACTGCAGAAAAAGGACCCATAACCGCTTCAACATCCACCGCATCCGCTTCGCTTCCAAAATAAGAACCACCCACCCGAAGTAAACGGAGAGAAGTGATGAGAGCGAAATCACGCCTGCGACCGATAGAGGTAAGAAGCCGATGCAAATTCTCATGTTTCAAAAACGAACTTGATGTGTCTGATCAGCATCTACATGGTGGCCTTCAAAGACAGCCATGAAATAAAATAAATCCGCCATATGCAATGTCGTCAAAATTTGTAAAAACACAGACACGAAACCAGGATCCTACTGCAATGTAGTCCAAACAAGATAACCCAGAGAACTTCTAACTTAAAAAAAAAAAAAAAATTGAAAAGAAACTCAGCCGAAGCGGAACACCGGGAAGCCGGAAGGCTAATAAGGAGGTCAGAGCAGAACAACCGCAATGAGAAGAATTCTTCCACTGAAAGCAGTTCCAAAATACTCTGTTGAATTTATCCAACGCCTGAGATTTCCAAATAATTAAAATACATAATCCTTGCTGCTGAGAGATTGCAGGAGAAACAGAGGAACAAGCAGTTTTTCGCCGTCGGTTTACACAAAGAACTCGAACACTTGCTTCGCCGGCTTCTCAAAGCAATCTTCAAGTGAGATGGGTTCTCAACTGAAAGCTAAATCGAAAAGCCAGATTGTAAAACACCTCATTAATAGATATAAACTGCTAGACGAATCAAAGGATCACCAAGAGCACATAAAGAAAAAACCCAATAATACCCAGATTAGTTCAAGCACCATTCATTCGTTCGACCACCAAAGCAAGAGAGAAGCCAGAGCACATATAGAGAAACTCCAATAATACCTAGATTGCTTCCTGCGTCAGTGAATGAATAACCGTAATGCAGAGTCCATCCAAAGCGCTCTCGCGGCAACTGCTGTAATTGTAGATCCCAACTAAATACTGAGGCAATGTGACATCAGCGGTAATTAGCCGAGAGACAAAGAGAACCAAACTAGAGGCCATGAACACCAAGAGAAGCAGTGTTAGGAAAGGATTAACTCCGGTGTGCCGAAGGGGAAGCCGAGGGTCCCCCAAGAGTTAGAGTCCAGAGAGAGGAGGTGTATTGGATTCTTGAAGCGCAAGAGGTGCTCTGGGACGAGCGGTCATTGAAGATACGCCTATTACGTTCCATCCAGAGTTCCCAACAAGTAGCGGCGAATAAAAGGTCGAAGTGCGTTTTAGTTCGATCCGGTAAGGTCATCCTCGCCCTCCTCCATCTACTCGCAAAATCCCCCGAGTAGTGGAGTAATCTGTGACAAGTGAGAGGCCAAAGGTGTAGAACTTCCCCCCAGAGCGTCCTCGCAAACGCGCAAGAGAAGAAAAGATGGTCCAAGTTTTCATCTCCATCACGGCAGCACATGCAGATAGAAGGGCCAGACCAGCCTCTTTTCTTAAGGAGCTCCGCGGTGAGAAGCCTATATCTAGCTGCAATCCAAAGAAAAATTTTTGTCTTGAGTGGTATCCGGATGGCCCACAGATGTAAAATCCTACAGTCGTTGACTCCGTCAAAGGAAATAGAGTCATATGCAGTCTTGGCAGAGAAGAGCCCGTTAGAACTCCATCTCCACTGGATCAAGTCGTCGGAGTTGGACAGCCTGAAACTGCTGACCAACGTTTGTAAGGCATTGAGCTCCCGCCTAGCCTCCGGGCAGTGAATACCTTGGAAACCCAAATCGGTCTGAGAGGCGAAGCGGCGAAACCAATTGTGCACAGAAAGATGTTTGAGTGATGTCGCTCCAAATAAACGTGGGAAGCTATATCGCAACGATGAAGCACCGCTCCAACGTGCGTTCCAGAAAGACGTCGACTTCCCGTTCCCGATAGAAAAAGAAGTTGATGAGCTGAAGAAATGACCATTAGAAAGCACACCCTTCCAAATCGGGCAGCAGCCGGTCGGCTTCCTCTCAGATAAAAGGGGCGGCCGGCGGGAGTAGTGTTTAGCAGTCAGCAGGCGCACCCAGGGGAGCGACTTGGAGGAATGAAAGGACCATAGACCCTTCAAAAGGAGAGCGGAGTTGGAGTTGCGGAGGTTGCGAATTCCCAAGCCCCCAAATTTAGTAGGGCGACATAAATGGTCCCACTTAACCAGGCAATGAAAGCCGCTATTTAAGCTTTTTCCCTTCCAGAAGAAATCCCGGCGAAGCTTGTCGATCGATTTTATTACCCAGGAAGGGAGAGAAAAGGCCGAGCAAAAGAAAGACGGAATAGATGAGAGAACCGAGTTTAGAAGCACCAGACGTCCCCCTCTAGAAAGCAAAAGTCCCTTCCACCCCGCGAGTCGCTTATCCGCTTTCTCGATGATAGTAATAAAATCAGATTTACGCAACGCCTTGGGCGATAGAGGCAAACCCAAATATTTCAGGGGGAATCCAAGGGATTGACAGCCCAATAATGTAGCTATAGCCTCAGTTCTGGAACTCGGAAGATTAACCGAAGAAATGGAGCTTTTATCGTAATTGATTTTAAGACCAGATATCTCCGTGAAAGCCTCGAGTATAACGTTGATGACCCTAGCCGATCTAACAGCGCCATCGAAAAAGATCAGGAGATCATCCGCAAATTGTAAGGTGTGAACTCTAACCGTCCCGATTCCCACCGAAGGGAGATCGGGAGATGAAGAAACAGCCTGTAGCATTCTGAATAACACGTCAATAGCAAGGATAAAGAGAAGAGGGGACAAGGGGTCGCCCTGCCGCAGACCACGTTTGCTAGAGAAGGGGGTGCCCGGAACTCCATTAAGCAAAACGGCCGTACTGGAGGAATTTAAGAGTTCTAGAATCCAACCAATCCACTTGTGCCCAAATCCCCTGGCCGATAATAGGTCCTGCAGGAAAGCCCAATCAATGTGGTCGAAAGCTCTTTCGAAATCAATCTTGAAGAGCGCCGCTTCTTGCTTCGTAGAGTGAAGGTGATGAAGTAATATATGAGCGCAATAGAAGTTGTCCAGAAGCGATCTCCCTTTAATAAATGCCGTCTGATACGGATTAATAAGGTTGCCCAAGATGCGCTGAAGTCTAGCGGCTAGGACCTTAGAGATACTTTTGACCATGCTGTTCTCAAGGCAGATAGGCCTAAAATCGCTCGCAGTGATAGACTCGCTCTTTTTCGGAATAAGGCACAACCAACTCTCATTTATCTCGCGCAGGTCCAGGCGACCGTTATGGAAATCGGAAAAGAGCACCATAATTTCGGTTTTGAGAACTGGCCAGAAGCGGTGGAAAAACGCCATTGGAAAACCATCGGGCCCAGGGGCTTTATCCGGCGCGCAAGCGAAAATAGCACTTCTGACCTCATCCTCCTGAAACGGTGCCTCAAGGCCCAGAAAGTCGACATCCGGGTCGGGGGAAGAGTACAGCAAGGCAAAGTTAAGAGGAAGCCTGGTTCCAGACGCCTCCCCCAGTTGCTTCGCAAAGAAGTTAAACAAGTAGGCCGCGATTGATTCGTGGGAAAACCGAGTGATAGATCCGTCAACCAGGTGGGAGATGAAGTTTTTGTTCTGACGACCACTAGCTTTAAGATGGAAGAATTTGGTGTTGGCATCTCCCGCCCTAAGCCATTGCACCCTAGATCTTTGCCTCCATTTGATTTCTTCTTGTAGGCACAGTTCTTCGTAACGGGCTTTGAGGAGAGGTCTAAGAATACGTTCCAAATAAATAAGAGGTCTAACCTCTTCAGCAAGATCGAGCCACTCAAGCCATCTGAGGCAATTGGCTTGTTGGATAGAAATGGTGGAAATAATCCCGGCGCTCCAAGAGCGAAGAGCCGACTGGACGCTCTTTAATTTCGACGAGATTGTGGAAACAGAATCGATCCCCGTATCCGAGGCCATCCAAGCCTTAGAGATCACCTCAGAGATCGCCGGATAGCGGAACCAGAAGTTCTCAAACCTGAACAGGTGGGGGGAAGGCACAAAGGAAAAGGCCGAGAGCAGTAAAGGAGAATGATCGGATCTAGGGCGAGGTAAAGCCCGAAGCGTAGAGCGCGGGAAAGAGAGAAACCAATCGTTGGACACGAAAACTCGGTCAAGACGTTCAAGAGTAGGAATATGCCTTCCATTGGACCACGTGAAGCTTCTGTTCTGAATGGGAAGATCAAGAAGACCGAGGTCAGCCACCACATTTCTGAAGTTGAGGATGTCGGTCAAATTCGAAGGCGGGCCGTTCTTATCCCGCAGAGAAAGAAGAACATTGAAATCGCCTAAAATCGTCCACAGTCCCGCCGACTGAGTTCCAATAGACCGAAGTTCTTGAAAGAAATCCGATTTCAAGGCGGAGGAATTGGGTCCATAGATATTGGAGACAGTGAAAAGCAGGCCGTCCACCTTCCTTCTCAAGACAACGTTTACCGAGAACGCTCCTACCCAATCAAGCGCACAATCGAAAAGCGCTGGATTCCAAGCTGTCAGGAGGCCCCCCCTCGTCCCGACGGCATCGAGAGTGCGAAAATCACGGAGGTGGAACCCGCAGAAAGTAAGAAACTTTGCGAGGGGGGTGGACGAGAGCTTGGTTTCTTGCAAGCATACCACACAACATTTCCGGTTTTTCAAAAAGGACTTGACCGTGGCGCACTTGGCAGGGTCGTTGAGCCCGCGAATGTTCCAAGACAAGAATCTGTAAAGTCGGTTTCTAGCCATAAAGACGAAGAATACCCCCGACAGCAGGTGAAAGGTGAGGAAAAAGGCTCAGGCCCCGTCCCCCTCGCCCCTAGGGCCACCCCCCCCCAGGGGCAAGCTCCTGCTGAGTAGGGGGGGGGTTGTCCTCACAGGAAATACCACAGGCTTTCTTGATCCGATGTACTTCCGCCAATGAAAGAGGGTTGAGAAGATCCGATCTGGGAGAGGGGAGTGGTCCGTTGCTAGATTCGCCTTGCTCAATAGGCGTAGCCGGATAAGAAGACGAAGATCCACGCGCGAAAGCCGAAGGGGTAGGGCTACAAGACAGTGTCGGGGTAATCTCTTCAAAACTCGGGTCAGAAGGAGGCGAGTCGACGAGCTCCGAAGAGAAACGCACCGATTTTGGTTTAGAGCTCCTACGGTCAAACGCTCTGATGATAGAAGATCTTCTTGCCCCTTTCAAGTTAACAACCAGCCGCGGACTATGCCAACGATGGGCCAGCGAGCCGGACCCGGAGGGGTCCAAAAGGGGAGCCGAAATCAGCCCCTTTCCTCGACCCTCCTCTCTCCCCGGAGAGCAGCCGGCCAAGGATTCCACCGCACAGGTTGAAGGGTTCCCCCGGTCCGCACAAGCCGGTTGGAGGGTGCCAAAAACTGGGGAGCTATTAGTCTCGCCTGTGGAGGGCCCGAGCAATAGAGGCGAGGCCGGGCAGGGCAGGGGTGAAGTAGACGAATTCTGGAGTGGCGGGAAGTTGGAGTCCGAAACTACCAAAGTACTCAACCGCTGTTGACCCCCCCCCTGCCCCCCTGGCCCATCAGTAGGAGGGTCTTGCTGATGATGATCAAAAGGGGGGGGAACCGAGCCCATCGCCGGGATAGCAGAAAACCCCGAGCTCTTAATGAAATCCTCCTGAGCAGCCGAAGTATCGAGGCCGAGATGGTGATCAAGTTCTTCCCCTAGGAGAATAGGCTGAGTCGCTTCCCATGAATCTATGACGACGCGAATGCGAAACCTTCTATCTTCCACCGTCAAGTTAAGATACTCGGGTATCAAATCAACACTAGAGCAGCGGATTCGAATCCTAAAGCACGAAACATCCGCTAAGTCAGTACTCCGGGTGTCGCTCTCCCACAGCTCGCCGAAGCCGCTAACAGCAGACTTCACAGCCTCCTCGTTCCAGCATAAAATTGGCCAGTCTATAAGCCGGATCCAAGCCTTGTGAAAAAGCCGCCCTCTGGCCAACTCCCCCGATTCCGCCCAATCAGAAAAGGAGAAGGTAGTGCCATCAAAACTAAGGGGGCTACGCCCAACGGTCGATTCCCTGACCGCCCAGCTTGGGAAGATTACGGCGGACAACGGAGGTCGGAAATGGGCCACCTTGAAGTCGGAGGGGGTGCCGCCGAACAAACCCGCCAGGCCCCTCGACAGAACAACGGAATCCACAGGAGAGTCTGATCCTCTTATCTGGACTTTCGCGACTCGGCTCAAAACAGAGGCCTGCCCGGCTAGTGGAATCGAGCTAGGCAGGAAGACGGGAAGCTCCCTCGGACGTCGGGGGGGGGGGCAGTTGGAACCGTAGACTCGACGTCCGGAGGGGCCGAGCACCTGGAAGCGGCGTGTCCAACGCGCATACAAAGGAGGCAGCGGCGAGGCTTCCTGCAGCGCGCCGCCCGATGTCCCCTCTCGAAGCACCGAAAACATCGGCCCCGGAGCAGGGGGCTGAGAATAAACCGTGGAGGGGAGGCTGGTAAAGCAGGGTGTCGGACGTACCTTGGTCCCCTGGGAGGGTGGCAAGCCGGCGGCGGGCTCGAGGGAGGAGATAATACCGCATCCTTGTATGAGAACAGCGGACGGATCCGCGCCCCACCCAACTGGAGAGGTGGTTGAGCGAAGACCTCCCGGTTCGTCGACGGGATCTCCACCTGCTCGCTCTGCGCTTTGGTCGGCGCGTTCTGCGCTATGATCGGCACGTTCTGCGCTTTGGACGGCGCGTTCTGCACTTTGGTCATTGACTGAAGAGGGAGCTTTGGACGGTAGCGGGGGCGCGAAGAGGATTCGAAGAAAGGATTAGGGTTATGGCGCGGGAGTCGGAAGGGATCTCTCATCTTCCCTGCAAACTCGCGCAAACACTAGCCGGGCGAGGCGCTTCCGCCGTTGATCTCCGCCGCCGCCGCCCCGGGGAGAGGCGGAGCCCTAGGTCAGCACTCGGAAAGCGACGATCTCCTCCTCCGCCGCCCTCTCTCTCTCTCTAGAACACTTAATTTTCTAGAACACTTAATTTTTTTTTTTTTTTTGAAGTAGTTGCTCTGCATGTAATAGTTTTACTAACAATTTAATGCTTTTTAATTTTTCTAACATTTATTATATAAAAAAATTAAAATTTTAGATAATATTTTATTAAAATAAAATTATTTTTTTTAATTAGTATTTTATTAAAATAAAATTATTTTTTTTAATTAGTATTTTATTAAAATAAAATTATTTTTTTTAATTAGTATATATATATATATATATATATATATATATATATATATATATATATATATATATGTCACGCCCCGGGTGTAAACCAGAACCCGGGCCCGCCAACAGATCCGCCGTGCACACAGAATTTTCCATGTACACGAAGCGCTGGTAACCTGCTCAGATATAAGAAATACAATAAAAGAGCAATAAAAACAGAGCTGAACTAAAATCTAATACATCTCAGACTGAAGCTGGAAATAAAAATACAATACATCTGTAAAAATGATACATCAGTCTCTCCCAGCTCACCAAAATAAATACAACTTGCTGGCAAAAGCCAGTCCCAAATGTAAATGTACAACCGTCTGAGGAAACATAGGTACATCAACAGTCCAGCTAACCCGCTCATCCTGCCTCGAGATCTATCTACTCAGTCGTCATCTCTCCTCGACCCGCCGCTGAAAACCCAGCAGCACCCGCAGAAGACACTGCAAAACAAGGAAGAAGAAGGAGAAGAAGGAAGAATGGGGGTGAGAACTACTAGTAAACCAGTAGCCTCCCCTAGTGGGTAAAACCTCAAACTCTGACACACCCACTAGGTCTACCAGAGGCAAAAGGGGAAGAAGAGTGGTAAGAAATAATGACTGCCAAAGAAATGAAACTACCACTACTATGCCTCTAAGACACAGTCCTAGACTGGAATATCCGTATGCGACCATAACCAACCGTCCCAGATGAACCCAATCTGTACCGTCCTCATCATCGGGCAAGTAAGCCGCGCCGATGTGATAGCAAAGCTCCTGCTGCCGCCCTCATCATCGGGCAAATAAGCCGCGCCGATGTGATAGCAAAACTGTCCATAACTGTCCGGCCCCGGCCTCCGGAGGGGAACTCGAGGGGAGCGACCCACTCGAGGAAAGCATTACCGGGCAATAACCGCACCGGTAAAATCCACATCAAAACACCACCGGGCAATAACCGCGCTGGTAAGATAAGTACCAAAAGCAGGAGTAGATCACAACTGTAAAGCCCCAGTGGAACACACCCTCCGCTAAAAGAAACACAGATCCCCCAATCTGATGCACAAATGAACATCCGGTCGATCGCCCAAAATCCGCGATCGCCGCAATACCCACAATCACAATCATGTCCTACATTCGACATCCGGTCAACCGCCTACTGTCCGCGGTAGCCGCTATAATCCCGCAACCCAGAATCAAACACAACCTATCACCGACCATCAGGTCCTCGCTACACTATCCCGAACCCCTGCTCGAACCCGAGCAACCAGACTCAAAGGTCTAAATAAGAAGGAGAAAAGAAAACAAACATGGTTTCTCCTATGTCAATTCCAGCATGATAGTGTAGCAGAAAAAGGTGGCCTATCTAGGTGACCAAACAAGCATGCATAAGTTCTCAGGAGCGATAAAAGAAAGTGTCCCAATAATCCTGTTCCAACATGCTATATCCACCAAATTAATCTCACATAAATCATCCACCTATGCATGTACAAAATCCTCAAGTGGTGCTCTCCTACAAGTCATTTCATATTATCCCATCATGAAAGTAAATTCCACATGCAAGGTTAAGTGCTAAAATTCTATCCATACAACATGTATAAGTCCCAACCATTATCAGATATCCATAATAGTACTTTTCATGTGATGGCTCACAATTATATTATTTTAAAGCATGCAGGTCCAAATAAAGGAATTACTCTAATATTCCTAGTGAGCATGTCAAAATAGAGGTAAACAACGACCACCCACCTGAAGTGCAACTGTCCAAGTCCGTACAGCCAGAAAATACCAAAACTCCAAATCCTTGCTCCCACAATTTCAGCACACCCGAAATATTCCTGGTACAGTACAAAGCTCACTAATTACACATAGGCTCCCAATTATAGCACTAATAATCACATACAACCACGAATTCTGAACTGTTAAATTATCACCTGCAGAAATTGCCCAGAAAATTCCAATAAAAATATCACGGCGATCCTCGCGTCGATAGCTTCGCAACGGTACCTTGCACGCCCAAATCCGAGTTCTGTACATCAAGATAAAAATTCGGCAAGGGGGCACACTCATACAAAAATCTGTATTAAGGACAGATTACTGTTCACTGAGAAAACAGTAATTTTCACCTCGAAATAAAATTCACAAAAATCCAATAAAAATACGAGCGCGTTCCTTGCGATCCGTAGATGAAAAAGTTGTATAAGCTCGTTTCCGTCAGACGCTCGTGCGCAAAGATATGGCCGAAATACTCCGTTGCTGTCAAGTAAATCCACACAGAAGATGGGGTCACTGTTTGCCTCGGGATCCGTGCCAAAACCTCGAAACGGAAAGTGCGACCAAAACGAAAGATGAAGTCCTACCTCTTAGGAGTCTGCCGGTGCAAGAATCACAGGAAAATGATGTCGGGGTAGCCCAGGGGAGCAAAAACACTATCGCTGCGCCGAAGAAGAACACTAGAAAGCAACGTCGCGCCGCACCGTAAAATGGGGAACCTCGGGATTCGTGCCTCCAAAACTCTTGAAACTTGGCAGGGAGATCAAGCACTTAGAGATGAAAAACTTTGCTTAAGGAAGCTCGGGGAGATCTTGCACAGGTTGGGAGAAAAAACCCTTTGAAATGGGCTCGGGTTGGGTATTTATAGGCTGGAGAAAACATTTGCCAAAATACCCAACGTATCCTTTTTTCCGGCGCCCGAAATTTTTCGGGCGCACACAGTGCGGCCCGGCCCAGGATTTCCGGGCGCGCACAGTGCGGCCCGGTCCACCCTGCGGCCCAGTCCACTACTCCCCGGGCCCCGCTGCACCCGGAGCACCTGCGCCAACCAATGGCGACGTGACACGTGTCCCGGCAACCGTGCACCGCGCACGTCGCGCCGTGGACCGCGCACGTCGCGGCTGACCCGTGCCGTACGGCCACCTGCCCCGCCGTACGGCCACCTGCCCCGGTCAATCACCTCCACCGATTGCGTGGACCGGGAGCACAGCACCGGACCAACCACCTCACGCCACGTGCCACCCGGTCTACCGTGCACCCGGGCCCAAACTCCGTGGACCGCGTCTGCTGCGCCGACCAACCGAAGGCGCCACGTGGCCCGCCTCCGGTGCACGACCCCCGCGGTGGACCGCGCTCCTGCCCGCGCCCTCAGCCGCCTGCCCGCGCCCTCAGCCGCCTGCCCGCGGCGGCGCCGCCGCCCGCCGACGCTGCCCGCCGCCGCCGGCGATCGCCGGCGACACTGTTCCGGCGTGAACAGTAACCGGAAGCTCAAAATCAACAAGTAAATAGCCCATCTTGACCGTTTTCGCGCGCTGATTCCAAATCCGGCGTCCGTTTTGCCAAATTCCAATCCTAAAATTTGCCGGAGGCTCCCGGAAAGGTATTTTCAATCCGAATTTCACGCCGAGTCCAAATTTGATATCCGATTCGCGCGAAAACACTTCTAAACATCCGACGGGGTCTTCCGGTTATCCAAGTGATCCAATAAAGCTCGAGGTTCAACACTTGTATCTAATCATGCACCAACACCTCCCGAAACACAGAACAGGCTCCCCCGAAGTCTCCGACGACCCTACCACAACACTGCAGAGGTCCAGGTCATCACATCCTCCCCCACTAAAAGAAAGTTTCGTCCTCGAAACTAAAGTCGTTCCTCAACACGGAATCTCAACCAGATAGAGGGGGGTAATTATCCGATCATCCGCCACTCAAGCTCCCCAAGCTGTCAAATACCTCCTCCAGGGACACGATACAATCCTCGGGTCTCTAACAAGAACAAAATAAGGGTGGGCACTCCAGGAATCCGTACTACCTCAACCAAATACAGCTGGACTAACCGCTCGAGCTACCAAGTAGTCCACATCGGTACACGCATCCGCTCCTCCTCAGCCTCAGATAATCCAGCCACAAGTCCATCGGCACACTAGCCCGATCCAAGTACCTCTCTTCTTCCCGCGATATCCAATGTAAGTCCCTCAACCACACCAGCCAAAAAGGCTACTCAACCACTGCGAAACATCCGCCTCACGCACAAAATCAAAACCATAGAGGCGAAGATAGCTCTCAAGCAACCCAGGTACACCCAAAACCTCCGGGCCTGGCTTCCCACGAAAACCGTCCTCGCGGCATAATCAACCGCCGCGAAAAGAAGAAACCGAGCCAGCCCAACCCGTCCTAAGTGCCAAACCAAGTCCCGCCACTAGGTTAAGACCATCAGGTCTACCGGTACTAACGTGTTACGGAATTTGAGTTGGCGTATTTCGTGAATGTAATATGTCTTGAAGATTGAAGATGAAGAAACTTCGGATCGTATACCTCAATCTCAAGAAAGAAGAATTCAAAAGGATCAGGTACGTTTAACTAAAGAATTTTGATGATCCGAATACTTCTTATAGAGTAGAAACACTTGGAAGAGGTTTTAATTGCTTTAACATCAAAAACTGGACATGGGACATGTTCAGGATCCGGATCAGTGTGCAATCCGGATCCCGAAAGGTGTTGTTCATACACTGCTTCAATCCGGATCACAGCTTCTGCAATCCGGATCCCGAACATGGTATTTTTGCAAAATGTATGAACGATCCGGATCGGGGACTACGATCCGGATCCCGAACATCAATTTTTCTGGAAACCGTATTTCATGCTTCTGCAATCCGGATCGCCAAATCCAATCCGGATCGCCGTCGGAAAACTTTCCAGAAAAGTTTGTTTTTGATCCGAATATTCTTCCTAGGGTTTCTAACCTATAAATAGCCCTTCTTTTCATTTCTAGGGCATCCGCAATAGATCGGCTGATTAAGAAAAGATAGCCGAAAAGAAAAATCCACATATATAGAGAAGAACGGAAATCATTAGATCTATTCAATGGTTCTTCATCTATATTGATTGATTTGATTCTAGGTTTTCCATACTCACATTTTGAGTAGAATCAAATCAATGAATACTTAGATGGTATTTCCGATCTATCTTTAATCTAAGTATTCGGCGGATCATCACCACCCAAACAAACAACGATTTATCCCAAAATCGGCGCGTGGACTCGCGTGGCCTTGTGGATTCAAGGTGTTATCGCTCTCGTGGATTCGGAGCGAGGTGCGTTCGTGGATTCGAAGCGTGCCATTGGGTGAAGACCGTGGATTCGGTTGGACGTCGTGGACTCGACGTTGGACGCTGTGGATTCAGCGTTGGGCGCGGATCGTGGATTCGAGAAGCGTCGTGGAGCGAGCGGAGAAGATCTACTAGGAGCGTATGGTAAGAGGTTGAGTCGTCTGTGAGTACGCTATATCACCTTGTACGTGTGTTAATTCTAGTGGATTTCGCCGTGTTATCGGTCCCGTGGTTTTTTACTCCGGTTTGGAGTTTTTCCACGTAAAAATCTTGCGTGTTCTTTTATTTTTCCGCATTGGGTTTATTTGCGCAATGATTTTTTGAGTGTTTATTGTTTACACCTATTCACCCCCCTCTAGGTGTTTTTTCCCCTATTTAGATCCTTATTAACCTAAACCCAACAAGTGGTATCAGAGCGGGAATAGGGTTGTAAACAATGGTTGAAGGTGGAAACATCAATCGACCCCCTTTCTTTGATGGAACTAATTATGCGTACTGGAAAGTACGGATGAAAGCTTTCTTAATTTCCATCGACGAAAGGGTGTGGCAATCAATTGAATTAGGATGGTCTAATCCAACTGAAATTTTAGATGATGTTCGCACCTTAAAACCTAGGTCGAAATGGACCAAGGAAGAGATAGACTTATCTTCTTACAATGGCAAAGGGATTAATGCTCTATTTAATGCTTTGTCACAAACTGAGTTCTCTCGCGTCTCGGCATGTGAGACTGCGAAAGAAATCTGGGATGTTCTTCAAGTTACGCATGAGGGAACTAACTTAGTGAAGATTCAGAAACTGCAAATGCTCACGAGCAAGTTTGACTCTATCTCTATGGCAGAGAATGAATCCTTCACTGACTATTACACACGATTGCAAGATATCGTGAACTCATGTGCTAACTTGGGAGAGAAGATTCCAGAATTTAAAGTTGTAAGAAAAATTCTAAGAACTCTTCCTGAACGATTTCGCCCGAAGGTCGCAGCCATTGAAACAATTAAACACCCGGACGAAATGCGTGTAGAAGAATTAGTAGGTGCTTTACAAACTTACGAAATGACTTTTCCTACTAACTATTCTTCGGGAAAGGCATCCTCTTCTAAGTCTTCAGGTTACGCTTTGAAAACAACTAAAGAAGAAGACGCGGATTCTTCCTCCTCGGACGACGACGAGAATCTTTCTATGGAGGACTTTGAGAAGCAGCTCGCTCTCTTGACAAGGAAGTTTCGCCGCAACTTTCGAAGGGGAAATTCAAGCAAACCTCAATCCTTCGGAAAGACGAAGAAAGGCAAGGGTCCTTCATATCACAAGTCAAGAAATCAAGAGAACTTCTCAAAGGATAAGAAAAGTTCTGAGGGACAAGTTCAGTGTTTCAAATGTCGAGGCTACGGCCACATTGCAACTGAATGTCCCAACAAGAATCCGGCCAAGAAGAAAGCGATGCAAGTAGTTACTTGGGATGACAACTCCACGTCAAATGAGTCATCGTCAAGTGATGAAGAAGACAACGCGACAGCTTTCCACGCGTCCACCAAACCTTCACCCTTCATGTGCTTAATGGCAAGTACATCTGACTCACTGTCCAACTCCACTGTTGAAAAGATTGCAACGGACGATGAATCAGATGATTCGGAAGGTGAAGATTTTGTTTTAGCCTACCATAAGCTTTTGAGGGATTCAAAGAAACTGGCTAAGCAAAACAAGGGGTTGAAAGAGAGATTACAGGATCTTGAAGATGAAGTAAAAAGGGTAACCTCTATCTCAACCGATCTTGAAGTGGAAAGGGACAATCTGATTAAGACAAATGTTTCCCTTCAAGAGTCCAATGAGCAACTCGAGAAGAATTATATGGATATGGTGAACAAAGCGAATTACTTCTTGAAGCTCAACGGCGAGGCTCGACAAGAAAAATTGGAAATGACGGAGACCATACGCCAACTAAAGGATGACTTAAAGAGATTTTCTTCTGGAAGGAGTAAGTTGGACAGACTGCTTGGTCTCGGTCAAAGAAATAAGTTCGGCCTCGGATACACTCAAACTGGAGACATTCCAAGTTCGAGTGGTACAGTGTTTGTGCCCCAGTCGGTATCTCCTCCTCCGACATCGGTGTTCACGACAAGCAACGACAACGAACCTACTACATCTTCCTCGGAATCGACAAGAACCAAGGTATGTTTTCGTTGTGGCATTTCAGGGCACATAAGAAGAAATTGCAAGACGGAAGCTAAACGCACATCTCAAGCACATCTTGCAACGACTACCAAAAGGGCTATTCCTCGGAAAAAGTTCAATTCATTCAAAGGAAAAGAGCCTTGGTAGCACATCTCTCAAGACGACATCATCAAGGAGCAGCAATTCTTCAAGCAAGACGCCCTCACCTAGGAAATCAACCTCACGACCATTACCAACGCACTTCAAAAAGGTTTGGGTGCGCAAAGGTGAGATCTTTCCCTGTCTTGCTACCAATGTTTCTTTGCATGCATATGATAGTTCGTCTTGGTACCTGGATAGCGGGTGTTCCCGTCATATGACCGGCGATAAAAACTGTTTTCAAACATTTGAGAAAAACTCCGGAGGACTTGTTGTTTTCGGAGATGGTCGGTCCAAAATTGTTGGAAAGGGAACGGTAGCTATTCCAGATGGCCCGGTTCTAGATAATGTATTATTTGTTCATGGCCTTAAGACTAACCTCATAAGCATAAGTCAACTGTGTGATAGTGGTTATTCAGTTAATTTTTCATCTGATAAATGCACTGTAACTGACATGAACCATGCTTTCTTTTTAAAGGGGGTTAGATCAGAAAACAACTGTTATGTAGTTCCTTCTAAGATTTCTGAAAAATGTAACCTAGCATCTTTGAAAAATGAAACACTTTGGCATGAAAGGCTAGGTCACATAAACTTTAAGGAACTTTCTAGAATTTCAAATAAAGATGTGGTCAAGGGGGTTCCAAAACTTTCTTTTGAACAAAACCTTGTGTGTGGCGGTTGCCAAAAGGGAAAACAGTCTAGGACTGCACACAAGAATTTGAACCACATAGGTACAAAACGGCCTTTGGAACTTTTGCATATGGACTTAATGGGGCCAACTCGTCAACCATCTCTGGGAGGTAAATGGTATATTTTCTTGTTGGTTGATGACTTTTCTAGATATACTTGGGTAGCCTTCTTAAAAGAAAAAGCTGATACCTTTGATTCTTTTCTCGAAATCTGCAATCGTATTATGATAGAAAAGAATGATAGGATTACTCGAGTTAGGAGTGATAGAGGTGGGGAATTCATAAATTCCAAATTCATTGATTTTTGCACTTCTAATGGCATTAAACATGAATTCTCCGCACCTTACACACCTCAGCAAAATGGTGTAGTCGAGCGCAAAAACAGGGTCGTACAGGAAATGGCACGTGTTATGCTTCACAGCCGGAACTTACCTTTTTACTTTTGGGCTGAAGCGGTAAACACTGCTGTTTATGTTATCAATCGCGTGTATTTGCGCCCGGGGACCTTGAATACACCATATGAACTTTGGTTTTGTAGAAAACCTAACATCAAATATTTTCGCATCTTTGGGAGTCGATGTTTTATTTTACGTGATCGTGAGAACCTTGGAAAATTTGACTCTCGAAGTGACGAAGGGATTTTCTTAGGTTATTCTACAAACAGCAGAGCATATCGAGTTTTTAACTTAGAATCTAAGACGATCGTAGAATCGATAAATGTTAAGGTAGATGAAGCTTTTCATTTTGAATCTGAAAAATCTACCCTCGATATCTCTCTTGATGATGATACACCTGCTAATGCATCTTCCTCTAACAATTCTTTCGATAATAACGTTGATGCATCTAACGGTTCTTCAAGCTTATCTGATGTGCAGGAATCATCTCGTGTACCTCCGCCTACTCCTCTACCTCAAACGTTACGCATCTCCAAGGATCACCCTGAATCGAACATAATTGGAGATCCACAAGAAGGAGTTAGAACACGGAGACAATTGGTTTGCGGATTTGCATGCTATGTATCACAAATCGAACCAAAGAATGTTGATGAAGCTCTCCAAGATGATTATTGGATTAAAGCAATGCAGGAAGAGCTCCATCAATTCGAGCGAAACAAAGTCTGGGAACTGACGAAGCCTCCGAAGCAACACAATGTGATAGGTACCAAATGGATCTTCAAGAACAAGAAAAACGAAGAAGGTACTATCATCAGGAACAAAGCAAGGTTAGTTGCTCAAGGCTATTCTCAAGTAGAAGGTATAGACTTTGATGAAACCTTCGCCCCTGTAGCTAGACTCGAGTCCATTCGTATATTGTTTGCGATCGCTTGTCATTTCAAAATCAGATTATTTCAAATGGACGTTAAGAGCGCCTTTTTAAATGGATTTTTAAATGAGGAAGTTTATGTAGCTCAACCGAAAGGTTTTGTGGATCATAAACTACCTAACCATGTTTTTCGACTGAAAAAGGCTCTTTACGGTCTGAAACAAGCACCGCGAGCATGGTACGAAAGGTTGACAAAGCACCTTTTGGAAAAGGGCTACACTCGAGGGGGAGCTGACAGGACTCTCTTTGTGAAGCATTATCAAAACAATTTCATAGTTGCTCAAATCTATGTTGATGACATTGTTTTTGGAGCAACGAGAGATAATGATGCTTCTAAATTCGCGGAGACCATGGAAAGCGAATTTGAGATGTCCATGATGGGCGAGTTGAATTATTTTCTTGGATTACAAGTTAAACAAAACGATGAAGGAATTCACTTGTGTCAATCCAAGTATGCACTGGAGTTGGTCAAAAAGTTTGATCTTGAAAATTCTAAAGATTTTCCGACTCCAATGGGAACTAGCCATAAGGGACTTGGAAGTGAATCACAAAGTGAGAATGTAGACGAGAAACTGTACCGCAGTATGATTGGGAGTCTACTATATCTCACGGCTAGTCGCCCGGATATATCCTTCAGTGTTGGGATTTGTGCGAGATATCAATCAGCACCGAAGGAGGTTCACCTGAAAGCGGTGAAACGGATCATCCGGTATATCAAAGGTACAATCAATTTCGGAATTTGGTATCCTATGGGAACGACTTTGGATATTGTTGGATACTCAGATGCCGATTGGGCTGGATCGGTGGATGACCGGAAAAGCACGAGTGGTGCATGCTTCTATCTCGGCCACTGCCTTGTTGCATGGCACAGTAAAAAGCAGAACTGCATAGCACTCTCGACTGCCGAAGCGGAGTACATTTCTGCAGGAAGTTGTTCAACCCAATTGATTTGGATGAAGAGCGTGTTGAGCGATTTCCGAATTTCAACATCTTCGGTAACCATTTTATGTGACAACACTAGTGCTATTAACATTTCAAAAAACCCTGTGTTGCACTCTAGAACAAAACATATTGAACTTAGATATCATTTTCTTAGAGAGCTAGTTGAATCAAACATTCTTCAACTGTCATACATTTCAACTGAGGATCAATTAGCCGACATCTTAACAAAACCTTTGGATCAAAAACGTTTCATTCACTTGCGAAAAGCAATTGGCATGCTTTCCTTGAAATAAACTCTTTTGAAACCTTTGCTTAGATTAGGTTTTGTTTTTGTTCTTATTTTTGTTTTGTTCTTTATCTATGTTCTGTACATAGCACACTAATTGAGCATAAATCATGATTGACTTTAATTGCATCCTTTTATGCATTTAGAAATTTATTATGTTTTTGATGTCATAATGTTTCAATGTTGCAATGATCATTTACGTTAATTAAACCATCTTTTAAGTGATCAAAGTCAATTTCTCTCTCACTGATCTCTTGGTATAGTCATTATCATATTTGATTGCTTAGTCGAGTATGAATTCGAGATCAATGGTTTGGTTGAATACCTTATATATTATATAATTGATAGCCAATTGAGGGGGAGTCAATGAAATGTGAAATGCTCAAAAGATGTGGAAAGAGTTACATCCCAATGAGGAGTGTGAAAACTACCACCACATGGAGGAAATGAAAGAAAAATATCTACCCCATGAATGAAGAGCAAATTTTTGTTTTGAAAATGTTGATGAAATACATATTGAAATATTTGACTCAGTCATATTTCATGGTTGGTATAAGGTGGGATTTTTAATAAAAGATGCTCAAAGAGCCACTCCTTCAACAGATTGTCTAGATATATTATCTAACTTATTTGGGATTTCAAACATCTATTGATCTTGGTATTTCATTTTCTTTACCAAAATTGATGATTTGATAAAGGCATTACGCATAAGATCAGGATAGATGTAATTGAAATTGTTCAACTTTAAGTGTTTTAACTTTCGTAAATTTTCGTTTCATTTTTGGATATTTTTGATAGATTTTTCATAATCTATTTCTTGTTGTGTGAAACGATGTCATTTGTTTAAAGTTGACATGGTAATGTGCTTACATACTTTTTCTGGTTTTTATTGAATTTTTCTAAATTTTTCTGAAGAAAAAGGTGTAGCCGATCCGGATCGGGTCAAGTGATCCGGATCCCGAACGCAGGATTTTTCCTGCGGGTGCCGATCCGGATCACATGCTCGACCGATCCGGATCGCGGCTAGGGTTTTTATAAAAACAACAGATTCTTGATTTCTTTTACCCTAATCTTTTGTTCTAAAATCTCTAGAGCTTCTCTCTCTAGATCTCTTGCTGTTTGGAGCCTCAAAACTCAAAGTTCTTCGGATTCAAGTAAGTTTTATTGATCAAAACTCAGTTTTTATGGTTTTTCATCAAACGTGAGTAAAATTCATGGGATTTTTTCGTTTGTGAATGGTTTTTGATCAAATTTCTTTTGAAATAAGGACTCTGGGTCAATTAGTTTTGCTTTTATGCTGGGATTTCACCTGATTAACGAGTTTTTAGCCTTCGATTTCAAAAATTCGGTTTTAGGGCATAAAAGAGGAATTTTTGTAAATCATGAAATTGATCTATTTTTAAAATTCTTTTTGAAAAACTAATTTGATTCTTGGCTTCTCTACATGAATATGATTGTCTAGGTACAATGTTTTCAAATTTTTCAAAATTGACGATTTTTCATATGTTCTTGAGTTGGTTTCACAGGACATTTTCTTAAACTCAAAGTACTAGAATCAATGGCATTCTCCTGGTTGATTCTGTTACTGGTGGCAATGATGCCCGGGAGGTCATCTGTTAAAGAAGAACCAGGCGTCTCAACTCGAGACAAACCAAACGAAGCCAATGAAGACAGCTCAGATTACGATACAGAAGAATGGGACGAATTCTTCAAGGATGTTCAGCGAAAAATTGATGAAGAGGACAGGAAATTCACCAAAGGAAAGAGACTTATGAAATCTGCCTCCACGACCAGACAATATACAAGAAGAAGAAATGTTCAAAGAAGTACGAGTCAGCATAGTGGGCCTCTCACCAGAGCACGCTCACTTTCTGGAATTCTGCAAACTGAATCACCATGGACTGCAGGACCAGATGCACCATCTGCATCTAGACAGCGTCCATCTTACTCAAAGACACGGACAACTGAGACAGAGATTTTAGAATCGATTTGTCAGGAACAACACCGACTCTCTGCTACACAAGAGAGAATATCGAAAGAGCTTCAGCAGATCTCTTCTGAACACAAGAAGATCAAGAAAAAGTACTCAAATCTTAAGAATTTGCTTAAAGGGATTTTGAGCAAGCTGAGCTGTACTAGTTCAGATTCTTCAGACTGAGCCGCACCTTCTGTTCACCTTGTCTACTTTAGCTCTTAGTTTTCAGGACGTTGTTTTTCTCTCTTCTTTTGGTTTAGTTCTCAGTTTGTGCATACTATTAGGACTTTATGTTTTCTTTACTCTCCTTACATATTGTAGCTCATGCTACGTTTTGGCTTTGTTTTGTGACAAAAAGGGGGAGAGAGTTTGAGAGAGAGAGTTAGAGTTAACAATGAACTTTGAACAATGATTGTGAATATCAATGACTAATCAAGGTAAGTATGACCTCAACTCAACTTTGGTTTTTCTTTTGTGATTTATTTTACATGCTTCTATACTAACTATTCGACTAACTATTTGGGCATGTAATATGACTAACAAGTTGATGTTGGACTAACATACTTTGACATTTGGTTTTTGACTGCTTAGAAGATATGTTGGTTTTAACTATGATTTTCTTACATATCTGAATTTTTCAAATGTCATGATGAGAAAAACTCTATCTCTGTAGCTGGTTTTTGAATGTTTCAATTCTTGAGGTATCTAATGATTTTGTTTGTCAAGAATGCTTTCTTTGTGCAGAGATTACAGATGTCTAAGTCTAGAGTCTGTTTTAGGAGTTTATCTCATGTATTTAATTTCTGGAACTCTTTTGTAAATTTTTGTTGTATGGTGATAGCAACAAAAATATCCTTTTTGAATTTTCTTTTGTGGATTTGTGTTTTGTCACGAAACCGCCAAAGGGGGAGATTGTTACGGAATTTGAGTTGGCGTATTTCGTGAATGTAATATGTCTTGAAGATTGAAGATGAAGAAACTTCGGATCGTATACCTCAATCTCAAGAAAGAAGAATTCAAAAGGATCAGGTACGTTTAACTAAAGAATTTTGATGATCCGAATACTTCTTATAGAGTAGAAACACTTGGAAGAGGTTTTAATTGCTTTAACATCAAAAACTGGACATGGGACATGTTCAGGATCCGGATCAGAATGTGCAATCCGGATCCCGAAAGGTGTGTTGTTCATACACTGCTTCAATCCGGATCACAGCTTCTGCAATCCGGATCCCGAACATGGTATTTTGCAACAATGTATGAACAATCCGGATCGGGGACTACGATCCGGATCCCGAACATCAATTTTTCTGGAAACCGTATTTCATGCTTCTGCAATCCGGATCGCCAAATCCAATCCGGATCGCCGACGGGATTTCTTTCCAGAAAAGTTTGTTTTTGATCCGAATATTCTTCCTAGGGTTTCTAACCTATAAATAGCCCTTCCTTTTCATTTCTAGGGCATCCGCAATAGATCGGCTGATTAAGAAAAGATAGCCGAAAAGAAAAATCCACATATATAGAGAAGAACGGAAATCATTAGATCTATTCAATGGTTCTTCATCTATATTGATTGATTTGATTCTAGGTTTTCCATACTCACATTTTGAGTAGAATCAAATCAATGAATACTTAGATGGTATTTCCGATCTATCTTTAATCTAAGTATTCGGCGGATCATCACCACCCAAACAATCAACGATTTATCCCAAAATCGGCGCGTGGACTCGCGTGGCCTTGTGGATTCAAGGTGTTATCGCTCTCGTGGATTCGGAGCGAGGTGCGTTCGTGGATTCGAAGCGTGCCATTGGGTGAAGACCGTGGATTCGGTTGGACGTCGTGGACTCGACGTTGGACGCTGTGGATTCAGCGTTGGGCGCGGATCGTGGATTCGAGAAGCGTCGTGGAGCGAGCGGAGAAGATCTACTAGGAGCGTATGGTAAGAGGTTGAGTCGTCAGTGAGTACGCTATATCACCTTGTACGTGTGTTAATTCTAGTGGATTTCGCCGTGTTATCGGTCCCGTGGTTTTTTACTCCGGTTTGGAGTTTTTCCACGTAAAAATCTTGCGTGTTATTTTATTTTTCCGCATTGGGTTTATTTGCGCAATGATTTTTTGAGTGTTTATTGTTTACACCTATTCACCCCCCTCTAGGTGTTTTTTCCCCTATTTAGATCCTTATTAACCTAAACCCAACATAACGAAGACTCAACTGCACCGGGCAGGACCAACCACACGCCCCTACGTGCCAAAGATCGGGAATATGAACCTCCCGAAACACTAGGTAACCGTCCTACCCCTAACCCAAGCAGAGAAGTACAAGAACTACCCTCCAAGAGGGAAAACTCCCGTATCAAAAAGATACGAACCCAAAAGCCCGGAACAACTCAAACCTACCACCACACCGACCGCTGTACCCTATGCGCTCTGACAGTCTCAGAAATCCACTATCCTGGAAAAGAAATCGAGAATCCTCATCCGACTGATCTGTCCTCCATCACCCACCGCCAAGCGCCTCAATCAGAACTCGCCTCAGGCGGCAGATCCCAATCCAAAGGAACTACAATGCCACGCTCCATACCCGGCGCCTACTCCATATGAGGCGTCCTAATCCGTACTGGAGGGACCCAACAAGTTAAAAGGTATCCTGGCGCAATCCACTCTCAGACACTCATATCCTACGCGCCCCGTCCCTCTATACATGGAGCGTGCAGTTCAGCAACTGCGTTAACTCTTGTCATAAAAGGCCTCCAAGGCTCCATACTCAATCCCACGAATCGGAATGACTCACCCGCCAAAACTGGCTCACTCGATCGACGCAATCCCACAGCTTACCCGCTGTCCACTATCCACCCTGCCTCGGTGCCTCAACACTAAACGCGGCACGGAGGGGGCTACTCGCTACTCCGACAACTGTGCCACTGCGCTGCTCCGACAACTGTGCCACTGCGCTGCTCGACAACTGTGCCACTGCGCTGCTCCGACAAACTGTCCCTGCGCTGCAGAATGCTCTGCTCCCAACACTACTAACCTTCGGGTCCGGAGCTCTCAGACCCCAATCTGGGTATCCGGCCCGAAACAACCAGCCCAGACCCAACTGCGCACCCAAGGTCACCCGGGTCAGGGCCCAACGTCGGGGAGACACCGCTCACCACGACAAAACCGCAAATCAGCACACCCCACACTCGACCAATCTAGCGAAAGTCAAGACATTCCCCTATTTTTGTAACTTTATGTTGTCTGCAGCCAACATAACTGTCCAACAAAATAGGATATGTCGATCCCTCTTCACTCACAGGAAGAGTCAAACAAGTAAATCACCGACTTTCGTAAAATGTCGCGTCTCTCACGCACTAACATCCTAGGGTCCGCCGAAAAGCTAGGGTTCCTAAGTCCCAACTGACCTATCCCTAAGCTCTGATACCACCTAATCTGTCACGCCCCGGGTGTAAACCAGAACCCGGGCCCGCCAACAGATCCGCCGTGCACACAGAATTTTCCATGTACACGAAGCGCTGGTAACCTGCTCAGATATAAGAAATACAATAAAAGAGCAATAAAAAACAGAGCTGAACTAAAATCTAATACATCTCAGAGGAAGCTTAAATAAAAATACAATACATCTGTAAAAATGATACATCAGTCTCTCCCAGCTCACCAAATAAATACAACCTGCTGGCAAAAGCCAGTCCCAAATGTAAATGTACAACCGTCTGAGGAAACATAGGTACATCAACAGTCCAGCTAACCCGCTCATCCTGCCTCGAGATCTATCTACTCAGTCCGTCATCTCTCCTCGACCCGCCGCTGAAAACCCAGCAGCACCCGCAGAAGACACTGCAAAACAAGGAAGAAGAAGGAGAAGAAGGAAGAATGGGGGTGAGAACTACTAGTAAACCAGTAGCCTCCCCTAGTGGGTAAAACCTCAAACTCTGACACACCCACTAGGTCTACCAGAGGCAAAAGGGGAAGAAGAGTGGTAAGAAATAATGACTGCCAAAGAAATGAAACTACCACTACTATGCCTCTAAGACACAGTCCTAGACTGGAATATCCGTATGCGACCATAACCAACCGTCCCAGATGAACCCAATCTGTACCGTCCTCATCATCGGGCAAGTAGCCGCGCCGGATGTGATAGCAAAGCTCCTGCTGCCGCCCTCATCATCGGGCAAATAAGCCGCGCCGATGTGATAGCAAAACTGTCCATAACTGTCCGGCCCCGGCCTCCGGAGGGGAACTCGAGGGAGGGCGACCCTCGAGGAAAGCATTACCGGGCATAACCGCGGCGGTAATCCACATCAAAACACACCGGGCAATAACCGCGCTGGTAAGATAAGTACCAAAAGCAGGAGTGATCACAACTGTAAAGCCCCAGTGGAACACACCCTCCGCTAAAAGAAACACAGATCCCCCAATCTGATGCACAAATGAACATCCGGTCGATCGCCCAAAATCCGCGATCGCCGCAATACCCACAATCACAATCATGTCCTACATTCGACATCCGGTCAACCGCTACTGTCCGCGGTAGCCGCTATAATCCCGCAACCCAGAATCAAACACAACTATCACCGACCATCAGGTCCTCGCTACACTATCCCGAACCCCCTGCTCGAACCCGAGCAACCAGACTCAAAGGTCTAAATAAGAAGGAGAAAAGAAAACAAACATGGTTTCTCCTATGTCAATTCCAGCATGATAGTGTAGCAGAAAAAGGTGGCCTATCTAGGTGACCAAACAAGCATGCATAAGTTCTCAGGAGCGATAAAAGAAAGTGTCCCAATAATCCTGTTCCAACATGCTATATCCACAAATTAATCTCACATAAATCATCCACCTATGCATGTACAACAGATCCTCAGTGGTGCTCTCTACAGTCATTTCATATTATCCCATCATGAAAGTATTCCACATGCAAGGTTGAGTGCTAAAATCTATCCATACAACATCTCTAAGTCCCAACCATTATCAGATATCCATAATAGTACTTTCATTATGGCTCACAATTATATTATTTTAAAGCATGCAGGTCACAAATAAAGGAATTACTCTAATATTCCTAGTGAGCATGTCAAAATAGAGGTAACAACGACCACCCACCTGAAGTGCACACTGTCCAAGTCCGTACAGCCAGGAAATACCAAAACCTCCCAATCCTTGATCCCACAAAATTCGGCACACCCGAAAATATTCCTGGTACGTACAAAGCTCACTAATTACACATAGCGCCCAATTATAGCACTAATAATCACATACAACCACGAATTCTGACTGTTAAATTATCACCTGCAGAAATTGCCCAGAAAATTCCAATAAAAATATCACGGCGATCCTCGCGTCGATAGCTTCGCAACGGTACCTTGCACGCCCAAATCCGAGTTCTGTACATCAAGATAAAAATTCCGCAGGGGGCACCTCATACAAAAATCTGTATTAAAGGACAGATTACTGTTCACATGAGAAAACAGTAATTTTCACCTCGAAATAAAATTCACGAAAATCCAATAAAAATACGAGCGCGTTCCTTACGATCCGTAGATGAAAAGTTGTATAAGCTCGTTTCCGTCAGACGCTCGGGCGCGAAAGATATGGCCGAAATTACTCCGTTGCTGTCAAGTAAATCCACGACAGATATGGGTCACTGTTTTCCTCGGAGCCGTGCCAAAACCGAAACGGAAAAGTGCGACCAAAACTAAGATGAATTCCGTACCTCTTAGGAGTCTGCCGGTGCAAGAATCACAGAAAATGTGTTACGAATGTGAGTTGGCCGCTATTTCGTGAATAGTTCATGTCTTGAAGATTGAAGATGAAGAAACTTCTGGATCGTATACCTCAATCTCAAGATAGAAGAATTCAAAAGGATCAGGTACGTTAAACTAAATAATTTGTGATGATCCGAATACTTCTTATAGTGTAGAAACACCTGGAAGAGGTTTTTAAACTTGCATATTCATCAAAAACTGGACATGGGACATGTTCAGGATCCGGATCATGTCTTTCGATCCGGATCCGAAGTGTTCGTTCATACACTAGTTCAATCCGGATCATGGCATTTGATGATCCGGATCCCGAACATGAGTTTTACCTGTTGGCTTGAACGATCCGGATCGTGAATCTCAATCCGGATCCCGAACACATTGTTCTGGTAAAACTGTATGAACGATCCGGATCGTAGATTATGATCCGGATCCCGAACAGGCGGTTTTCTGGAAATTGCTTCTACGCGTCTGCGATCCGGATCGCCAAATTTTGCGCAGTCCGGATCGTCGCCCCGTAAAACTTTCCAGAAAAGTTTGTTTTTGATCCGAATATTCTTCCTAGGGTTTCTAACCTATAAATAGCCCTTCCTTTTCATTTCTAGGGCATACTCCACACATCGGAAAAGAGCCGTCATTTTCAAATATCATTTTACGGCTTAGATCCACATATAGAGAAGACGGAAATCATTAGATCTATTTATGGTTCTTCATCTATATTGATTAGTTGATTCTAGGATTTTCATACTCATATCTTGAGTGAATCAAACTAATGATACTTAGATGGTATTTCCGATCTATCTTGATCTAAGTATTCGCGGATCATCACCACCCAAACAAACAACGATTTACCCCAAAATCGGCGCGTGGACTCGCGTGGCCTTGTGGATTCAAGGTGTTATCGCTTTTCGTGTTCGGAGCGAGGTGCGTTCGTAGGATTCGAAGCGTACCATTGGGTGAAGACCGTGGATTCGGTCGGACGTCGTGGACTCGACGTTGGACGCTGTGGATTCAGCGTTGGCGCGCAGATCGTGGATTCGAGAAGCGTCGTGGAGCGAGCGGAAGAGGATCGACTAGGGGCGTATGGTAAAAGGTTGAGTCGTCTGTGAGTACGTTAATCACCTTGTACGTGTGTTAACTCTAGTGGATTTCGCCGTGTTATCGTCCCGTGGTTTTTTTACTCCGGTTTGGAGTTTTCCACGTAAAATTCTTGTGTGTTCTTTTATTTTTCCGCATTGGGTTTTATCGCACAATGAATTTTTGAGTGTTTATTGTTTACACCTATTCACCCCCCTCTAGGTGTTTTTTCCCCTATTAGATCCTATTACACCTAAACCCACAAGTGGTATCAGAGAGGGAATAGGGTTGTACAACAATGGTTGAAGGTGTAAACATCAATCGACCCCCTTTCTTTGATGGAACTAATTATGCGTACTGGAAAGTACGGATGAAAGCTTTCTTAATTTCCATCGACGAAAGGGTGTGGCAATCAATTGAATTAGGATGGTCTAATCCAACTGAATTTATAGATGATGTTCGCACCTTAAAACCTAGTCGAAATGGACCAAGAAGAGATAGACTTATCTTCTTACAATGGCAAAGGGATTAATGCTCTATTTAATGCTTTGTCACAAACTGAGTTCTCTCCGCGTCTCGGCATGTGAGACTGCGAAAGAATCTGGGATATTCTTCAAGTACGCATGAGGGAACTAACTAGTGAAGATTCAGAAACTGCAAATGCTTACGAGCAAGTTTGACTCAATCTCTATGGCAGAGAATGAATCCTTCACTGACTATTACACACGATTGCAAGACATCGTGAACTCATGTGCTAACTTGGGAGAGAAGATTCCAGAATTTAAAGTTTGTAAGAAAATTCTAAGAACTCTTCCTGAACGATTTCGCCCGAAGGTTGCAGCCATTGAAACAATTAAACACCCGGACGAAATGCGTGTAGAAGAATTAGTAGGTGCTTTACAAACTTATGAAATGACTTTTCCTACTAACTATTCTCTGGAAAGGCATCCTCTTCTAAGTCTTCAGGTTACGCATTGAAATCAACTAAAGAAAAAGACGCGGATTCATCCTCCTCGACGACGACGAGAACATTTCTATGGAGGACTTTGAGAAGCAGCTTGCTCTCTTGACAAGGAAGTTTTCGCCGCAACTTTCGAAGGGGAATTCAAGCAAAACTCATCCTTCGGAAAGTCGAAGAAAGGCAAAGGGATTTCAAGTCACAAGTCAAGAACCAAGAGAACTTCTCAAAGGATAAGAAAAGTTCTGAGGGACAAGTTCAGTGTTTCAAATGTCGAGGCTACGGCCACATAGCAACGGAATGTCCCAACAAGAATCCGCTGAAGAAGAAAGCGATGCAAGCGTCACTTTGGGTGACAACACTCCACGTCAAATGAGTCATCGTCAAGTGATGAAGAAGACAACGGCGATAACAAGCTGTCCACGCGTCCACCAAACTTCATCCTTCATGTGCTTAATGGCAATACATCCGACTCACTTTCCACAACTCCCTGGAAAAGAAGTGCAACGGACGATGAGTCAGATAATTCGGAAGGTGAAGATTTTGTTTTAGCCTACCATCAACTTCTGAGGGATTCAAAGAAACTGGCTAAACAAAACAAGGGGTTGAAAGAGAGATTACTGGAAACTTGAAGTTGAATTAAAAAGAGTAACCTCTATCTCAACCGATCTTGAAGTGGAAAGGGACAATCTGGTTTTAAGACAAATGTTTCCCTTCAAGAGTCCAATGAGCATTTTCGAGAAGAGTTATGTAGACAATGTGAACAAAGCGAACTACTTCTTGAAGCTCTATGGCGAGGCCCGACAGGAAAATCTGCAATGACAGAGACCATACGCCAACTAAAGGATGACTTACAGAGATTTACTTCTGGAAGGAGTAAGTTGGACAGACTCCTATTGGTCTCGGTCCCAGAAACAAGTTCGGCCTCGGATACACTCAAACTGGAGACATTCCAATTTCGGTGGTACGGTAGTTTTTCTGTAATTGTTTTGTGCTTTCGTCGGTATCTCTCCTCTCCTCCGACCCGGTGTTCACGCCAGCAACGACAACGAAACCTACTACAATCCTCTTCGGAATCGACAAGCCAAGGTATGTTTTCGTTGTGGCATTTCAGGGCACATCAGAAGAAACTGCAAGACTGGAGCCAATGCCACACCTCGAAGACATCTTGCACAACTACCAAAAGGCTATTCCTCGGAAAAACACTTCCAAACACAGTGACGAAAAGAGCCTTGGTATACATCGCTCAAGACGACATCTATCAAGGATCGCAATTCTTCAAGCAGACGCCCTCACCTAGGAAATCAACTCCACGAGTACTACAGTCGTGCATACCAAAGTTTTGGGTGCGCAAAGGTGAGATAATTTTCCCTGTCTTGCTACCACTGTTTCCTTACATGCATATGGATAGTTCGTCTTGGTATTAGGATAGCGGGTGTTCCCGACATATGACCGGCGATAAAAACTGTTTTCAAACTTTTGAGAAAACATCCGGAGGACTTGTTGTTTTCGGAGATGGCCGGTCTTTCCCAAAATTGTTTGAAAGGGAACAGTAGCTATTCAGATGCCCCGTTTCTAAGATAAGGTTATTATTTGTTCATGGCCTAAAGACTAACCTCATAAGCATAAGTCAACTGTGTAGATAGTGGTTATTCAGTTAGTTTTCATCTGATAATGCACTGTAACTGACTTGAACCAGGCTTTCTTTTACAAGGGGGTTAATCAGAAAATAATGTTACTGTAGTTCCTTCTAAAAATTCTTAAAATGTAACCTAGCATCTTTGAAAACATGAAAACTTTGGCCAAAGGCTAGGTCACATAAACTTTAGGAACTTTCTAGAATTTCAAATAAAGATGTGGTCAAAAGGGCGTCCGAAACTTTCTTTTGACCAAAACCGTGTGTGTGGCGGTTGCCAAAAGGGAAAACAGTCTAGACTCGCACACAAGAATTTGAACCACATAGGTACCAAAACGGCCTTTGGAACTTTGCCATATGGACTTAATGGGGCCAACTCGTCAACCATCTCTTGGCAGGTAAATGGTATGTTTTTATTGTTGGTTGATGACTTTTCTAGATATACTTGGGTAAGCCTTTCTAAAGGAAAAAGCACTGATACCTTTGACATCTTTTATCCTTCTCGAAATCTGCAATCGTATAGTGATAGAAAAGAATGAAAGGATTACTCGAGTGAGGAGTGATAGAGGTGTGAATTCATTAACTCTAGCTTCATTGATTCATGTGTTTCTAATGGCAATTAACATGAATTCTCCGCACCTTAACACCCTTCAACAAACTGGTGTAGTCTAACCGCGAAACGGGTCAGTTCAGGAGATTGTCTCGTGTATTCTATCATAGCCGGAACCTTCCATTTATACTTTTGTGCGGAAGCGGTGAACCAGCTTTCCTATGTTATCATCGAGTGGTACTTCTCCCGGGACCTTTAATACCCATATGAAACTATGGTTTAGTAAAACCTAAATACAATATGTCCGTATTCCCTCGGGAGTCGATGTGTTATCTCTTACGTGATCGTGAAAACCTTGGAAAATTTGACTCTCTAAGTGACGAACGGGATTTGCTTTAGTTTATTCCTACAACAGCAGAGCATAGCGAGTCTTTATCTTAGAATCTAAGACGATCG
>CM054934.1:11878703-11915438 GCA_029168755.2 Tillandsia fasciculata | reverse complement strand
ATCGCCGGCGGCGGCCGTCGGCGGCGGGCGGCGGCGGAAGGCGGCGGAGGGCCCTCGCAGCGGCGGCGCGTCCGCGGGCAGCCGCTGAGGGCGCGGGCAGGCGCGGCAGGGGCGCGGCAGGCGCCGGTCCACACGCGCGCGGGCGTGCACCAAGGCGGGGACACGTGGCGCCTGGTGGTTGGCTGGCTCACAACACCCGGTGCAGGGAGTCGAGCGGCGGTGCATGGATTTGGGCGGAGCCACGTGTCGGTTTGGATTGGTGCGGTGCATGGAGGTTCGTGCACCGGGTTCAGCAGACAGAGGCGGGACACGTGGCGCGATGCTATTGGACGGTCAACTGTGCGGGCTGAAGCTACTGTGCGGGCAGGCGCGGCGGTCGCTGGTCGGACACGCGTCGGCGCGACGCGCGCCCCGCACGCTGTCCGCTGTGCGGATGCGCGCCGATCCCCTGTGGGGGACGCGTGTCGGCGACTGGTTGGATCCGCCCGGTCGGACGGGGTGCGTCCGACCCGGGCTGGCGGATCCGGGCCGGATTTCGGCCCGAAACCCTTTAAGAAGTGGTTTTCTCCCTTTATTTGATCCTTAGGGTTTTTGAGAGGGGTTTTTCTCTCTTCCTGTTGAGATTTAGCCCGAGCTCCTCTCTGGGACTTTTCTTCCTCTTCGAATCCCTATCTACTGTAGCATCCCCGAGAGTTTTGGAGGTTCGGATCCCGAGGTTTGCGAATTTTCCGGCGCGGCGCGACGATTGTTCTTCGATTTTCAGATTCGTCGCTTCTCGGTGTTCAAGCTCCCCTGGTTCTCCCCGACATCGTATTTTCACGATTTTTGCGCCATCGGATTCTAGACAGGTAGGGCTTCAATTCATCCTCTAATGGGTTTCTCCTGGTTCTGAGGTTTTGATGATGATTTTGAGGCTTCTTGTTGACCCTTTTTCCGTCGCGGAGTTTTTGGACAGCACCAACTTGTTTTGGCGATAACTTTGCGCTCGAGCATCGAAACGGGCGATTCAAAGGGGATTTGCATCTACACATCACGAGGAGTCTACTGGAATTTTCTTGGAATTTCGTGGATTTTCCCTGAGGGTGAGGAATCTCTTTTTACAGATGTTTTTACTGCTGTTTTGGGATGAGAGTATCGTTGAGATAGTCCTCTTGTCGATTTTCGTTCTCAGCACAGAAAAATCGTGGGAAAACGTGCAGGTACTCATTTCGACCGTATCGTCGCGTAGATCGTGATAGTATTTTTCTGGGATTTATTGGGCACGTTTCGCAGGTAAAAATTATCGAACAGTGAATCTGATTTTAGGGGACTGAATTCTGGATTAAACTTGATTAGTAATTTGTCGGTATTCTTTGGGACCCTTTGGCACAGTGTCGCGGAGGTTTTTGGAGATCGAGCGCGGACTTCGCCGTCGGACCTTGGATTTAGCGCTCGAGGTGGGTACCGTTGTTTAACCTCCTACTTATGATGTCCCCATTAGGCCTATTTGAGTGCTTTTATTACCTTGCTAAATGAATCGGTAAAAGTAAATAAGTGGCAGGATAATTGGGAATTGGACGATATTGCTTATACACATTGGGACCTCTTATGTTGATGAGATAAATGGACATGGGATTACTTGGCAAATGGAAATTTAATTAGTGGCATACCTTATCTTGTGGAATGATAATAATAATTAAACCCTGTTTATAAATAAAGGACTTTGCATGCTTGATTGGACATTTAGTTAGGCCACCTTTTTCTGCTACACTATCTGATGGCATTGACTTAGGAGAAACCATGCTTTTCTATTCTTTTGTCTACATTTGGGGGATAGTACGCTCGGGTTCGAGCAGGGGCTGGGATAGTGTAGTCAGACAGTTGTGGGTATTGCGGCACCGCGGACAGTAGGCGGTTGACCGGATATCGATTATTCTCCCCGATTGTGGATCTTGGACTTTGGGACAGGTAGGCTTGATGGCAGGGTATTGCGGCAACCACGGACCTTGGGCGGTTGGCCGGACAGTGGTTATTGCATCAGATTGGGTATCGGGTCTTTTAGTGGATGGGGTTTCCCACTATTGTTTGTCTTGCATCGGGTTGAGATCGGGTCTCCTTTTAGTGGATGGGTTTTCCCACTTTGATCAGAGTCATGATCCAGTCCTGCTGTTTTGGTACTTGTTACCCAGGTGTTATTATGGTACTTGGTACCCAGACATTATACTCGTGTGGGTCGCGCCCCTCGAGTGCCACTCCGGAGTGTGCGTTTTACAGGCTTCGAGTCCTCGGGACTCTCATCCCCTTTCGGTGTTATGTGGGGCCAGCATATCCGATTGGGCAGGCACAGCAGGCAGTACCAGTGTTTACTGGTGTATCGATTGGGTCTAGGCAGACAGGCATTTACCTTCTGATGCATATATTTAGCTATATTCCTAGCTGGCATTTTAGAGGCATGTAGTGGTAGCTTTACCCATCATCAGCAGTTTTGTTTCAGCTTACCACCTTTGTTCATTCTTCCGCCTCTTATAGTCCTGGTGGGCACATTTGAGTTGAGGTTTACCCACTAGGAGGAGGCTACTGTTTTATAGTAGTTCTCACTCCCCACTGCATTTCTTTTGTTCTTCCCCTTTGTTTTGCAGAGTCGTCTGCGGGAGTTGCGGGACCCTCCTCAGCGGATCGAGGTGAGTGGATCGCGGATTAGATAGCGGTCTACCCAGGCACCAGTTATGTTACTAGATGTACCCCGGATATTCTCAGATACTCTACTTTTCATTTCATTTTGGGTCCGGCTGCGTCCGGCTGGTTGTATTTGATTAGTGAGCTGGGAGAGACATATGTATTATTGAGAGTTATTTCTGCACTTTACTTTTCAGCTTTATCTGAGATGTACTAGTTCTAGTTTAGCTCTGTTTATGCTCTTTTATTATATCTTTTATATCTGAGCAGGTTACCAGCGCTTCGTATACACGGAAAATTCCGTGTATACGGCGGATCTGTAGACGAGCCCGGGTTCTGGTTTACACCCGGGGCGTGACAGATTAAGTTGGTATCAGAGCTTAGGGATAGGTCAGTTGGGACTTAGGAAACCCTAGGCTTTTGGCAGACCTTAGGAAGGCAGGACGTGAGTGACGTGACATTATGCGAAAGTCGGCAATTTGGTCATGTGTTTATTGACTCTTCCAGGGAGGGAAGAGGGATTGGCATACCCTATTTTTGTGGGACAGTTATGTTGGCTGCAGACAACATAAAGTTACAAAAATAGGAGGATGCCTTTGACTTTCGCTAGATTGGGTCGAGTGCGGTTTCGTTATTGATCTGTGGTTCTCTGTGTGACAGGATGCCTCCCCGACGTCGGATTCCTACCCGGGGTGCCCCTACACCCCCTGTTGAGCGAGGACAGGCTGGATCTTCTGAGATTGCTGAGTTGAGGGCCATGGTAGCCCAATTGGCGGAGAGCAGCCGCCGGCAGGAGCAACGGATTGAGCAGCTACTGGCGCGGAGAGGGGCGCCGCCTCCGACAGTGTCAGAGACCCCGGCACCACCTGTGGAACCACTTGTGCCGACGGCGCCATCTTGGAGTAGCGGGGCTCAGGGCGTGGCCCAGCCTTTGACCCCGGCGGAGGAGCAGGACTTCGCGGATAAACTGGTTAAGTTCTGTAAGCGCGGGCCGCCCAGGTTCTCGGGGCGGGATATGCAGCCGTGGGAGGTTGGGACATGGTTAGCGGCGATGGAGAAGATTTTTCGGGATTTCTTCATCGACCCAAGGTACAGAGTTTACATGGCGGTGCATTGCCTAGATGGAGATGCAGACCTCTGGTGGCATCGGGTGGAGCCACGGGAGTTTCAGATTTCTCGACAGTTACCCTGGTCCGAGTTTCGGCGTATGATTGTGGACACCTATTTTTCGACCAGCGTGAGGAGGAAGCTGGAGGATGATTTGAAAAACATTCAGCAGGGCGACCGGTCAGTTCAGGATTACCATCAGGAGTTCATGCGACTGTTTGACTGTGTGCCCTATGTCGCCCGGGATGGACCACACCAGGTCGAGTTATTCGAGGCAGGCCTCCGCAGCGAGCTCTATATCCTTGTGCATGCACAGCGACACCAGACTCTTCAGGAGGCCGTCGAGCATGCCTCTTGGGTGGAGAGAGGCGACGCAGAGGTGGCAAGGCGAGGCGGGATGGTCGTGCTGAGTTCTGTGAGGAAACGACCAGCACCCGAGGATGAGGGACAGACTGATTCATGGAGACCGCCACGGCCTCAGTCACCTAGCCGTGGGCGTGTGGAGCAGCGAGAGCTTAGCGGATCCCAGTGGCCATCGCAGCAGCAGCATCGGAGCAGCAGCAGCAGCCCGGTCTTCAGTTGGGTGTGTTTTCTGCAAGGGCCAGCACCCCTCTGATACTTGTGATTTGCGGCATGGTCGTTGTTTTCGGTGTGGACAGCCAGGCCACATTCGAGCTACGTGCCCCCTTTCGACTTCAGCGGCACCCTCATCAGCATCGGCTCCTCTTTCGCCTCAGCAGCAGTGGTCGACTCAGTGGCCTTATGCTCCAGCGAGCAGGTCACCACCTTTTTACCCTGCGGATCAGCAGTTGCCGGATCGGGCGGTCCGGTCTACGCCACTCAGGTGGAGGATTTTGCAGCAGCCGACTTTGTGGGGGCAGGTATGGTTTTACTGTATTTACCGGCATTGTTTGTGCATTGTATTGCATTTGGGCATCCTAGTCATTTGTTAGGGGTGCATGTGTTCCTTGCATTGGGTTATGGGTAGGACGGTTACCGGGTGTTCGGGAGGTCGTATTTCCGGTCTTTAGCACGTGGGGGCGTGTTGTGGGTCCTGCCTAGTGCAGTTGAGTCCTTGGTGGTACCTGTAGGCCTGATGGTCTTGACCTAGTTGTGGGGCTTGGGTTCGGTACTTAGGACGGTTAGGCTGGCTCGGTTATCTTTCCTTGTCGCGGCAGCTGATTATGCTGCAAGGACGGTCCTTGTGAGAGCCAGGCCTGGAGGCGTTGGTGTACCTGGGTTGCTTGGGGGTATCTTCGCTTCTTTGGTTTTGACCTTGTGAGCGAGGCGGATGTCTCGTAGTGGGTGAGTAGCTTGTTTGCTGGTGTGTTTGAGGGATCTGCGACGGCATCGGGACTTGGTGATACCCCTTTTGGTGGTGAGTTCTAGCTGTTCTCCTATCGGAGTTGTTTAGCATGACACCAGTTTGGGGGTGGGGTTGAGGACCCAACCCCAGGATTTGATGCGTTGGATTGTGTCAGGCCAAGTGTGGCACCTTTGGGAGCGCCGGTGCTATCCGTGTGTGGAAGGTTGGGTTCACTTCGGCTTTGTGAGAACCCTTAAGAATTTGTCGGAGTGATCATCGGGAGCTAGCACCCTTCTGTCCAGCTTGGGGGATTTGAGTTACGAGCTGCAAGGATATTGGATCTTCGCGAAGATGGATTTGCGATCTGGTTCTCTCGACAGCTCCTGGCTGAGTGTTGATTGCTTCTACATCCCGACGATTTTGTTTTGGAGATCTGAGGTTCTGAGACCAGTTGGGAGACTTATATCGGATACTTTGGGAGTACAGAGGTATTTGGATCGAGCTTTGATGTCGACGGACTGGTGATTGGATATTTACCCCCCTATTGGTTGAGATTCCGTGTTGAGGAATGACTTTAGTTTCGAGGACGAAACTTTCTTTTAGTGGGGGAGGATGTGATGACCTGGATCTCCGCAGAGCTGTTGCGGTGCTTTGTGGTGGCTACTGGGGCCCTACGCGGTGTGCGGGAGGTATTTGGGGCTTTTACGGAGTGACCAGCAGCTTCTGGAGGCTTACGGGGCATGTCGGCGGTGTTCGGGCGCCAATTTGGACACAAGTGTTGGACTCCGGGCTTCAAGTGGATCACGTGGGTGATCGGGGGACCCCATCGGGTGTTTAGAGGAGTTTGCGCGCTAAACGGATATCGAGATTGGGCTCGGCGCGAAATTTGGACCAAGAATACTTTCCGGGGGCTTTCGGCAAATTTTAGAGTGAGAATTTGGCGAAACGGACGTCAAAATCGGACTCAGCGCGCGAAAACGGTCAAAACAGTGTATTCGCGGCATTTTTGGGCTCGGGTTACTGTTCATGCCGGAATAGTAACTCCGGCGATCGCCGGCGGCGGCCGGCGGCGGCGGGCGGCGGCGGAAGGCGGCGGAGGGCCCTCGGGCAGGCGGCGCGCGGCCGCGGGCAGCCGCTGAGGGCGCGGGCAGGCGCGGCAGGGGCGCGGGCAGGCGGCCGGTCCACCGCGCGGGCGTGCACCAAGGCGGGGACACGTGGCGCCTGGTGGTTGGCTGGCTCACAACACCCGGTGCAGGGAGTCGAGCGGCGGTGCATGGATTTGGGCGGAGCCACGTGTCGGGTTTGGATTGGTGCGGTGCATGGAGGTTCGTGCACCGGGTTCAGCAGACAGAGGCGGGACACGTGGCGCGATGCTATTGGACGGTCAACTGTGCGGGCTGAAGCTACTGTGCGGGCAGGCGCGGCGGTCGGCTGGTCGGACACGCGTCGGGCGACGGCGCGCCCCGCACGGCTGTCCGCTGTGCGGATGCGCGCCGATCCCCTGTGGGGGACGCGTGTCGGCGACTGGTTGGATCCGCCCGGTCGGACGGGGTGCGTCCGACCCGGGCTGGCGGATCCGGGCCGGATTTCGGCCCGAAACCCTTTAAGAAGTGGTTTTCTCCCTTTATTTGATCCTTAGGGTTTTTGAGAGGGGTTTTTCTCTCTTCCTGTTGAGATTTAGCCCGAGCTCCTCTCTGGGACTTTTCTTCCTCTTCGAATTCCCTATCTACTGTAGCATCCCCGAGAGTTTTGGAGGTTCGGATCCCGAGGTTTGCGAATTTTCCGGCGCGGCGCGACGATTGTTCTTCGATTTTCAGATTCGTCGCTTCTCGGTGTTCAAGCTCCCCTGGTTCTCCCCGACATCGTATTTTCACGATTTTTGCGCCATCGGATTCTAGACAGGTAGGGCTTCAATTCATCCTCTAATGGGTTTCTCCTGGTTCTGAGGTTTTGATGATGATTTTGAGGCTTCTTGTTGACCCTTTTTCCGTCGCGGAGTTTTTGGACAGCACCAACTTGTTTTGGCGATAACTTTGCGCTCGAGCATCGAAACGGGGCGATTCAAAAGGGGATTTGCATCTACACATCACGAGGAGTCTACTGGAATTTTCTTGGAATTTCGTGGATTTTCCCTGAGGGTGAGGAATCTCTTTTTACAGATGTTTTTACTGCTGTTTTGGGATGAGAGTATCGTTGAGATAGTCCTCTTGTCGATTTTCGTTCTCAGCACAGAAAAATCGTGGGAAAACGTGCAGGTACTCATTTCGACCGTATCGTCGCGTAGATCGTGATAGTATTTTTCTGGAGATTTATTGGGCACGTTTCGCAGGTAAAAATTATCGAACAGTGAATCTGATTTTAGGGGACTGAATTCTGGATTAAACTTGATTAGTAATTTGTCGGTATTCTTTGGGACCCTTTGGCACAGTGTCGCGGAGGTTTTTGGAGATCGAGCGCGGACTTCGCCGTCGGACCTTGGATTTAGCGCTCGAGGTGGGTACCGTTGTTTAACCTCCTACTTATGATGTCCCCATTAGGCCTATTTGAGTGCTTTTATTACCTTGCTAAATGAATCGGTAAAAGTAAATAAGTGGCAGGATAATTGGGAATTGGACGATATTGCTTATACACATTGGGACCTCTTATGTTGATGAGATAATGGACATGGGATTACTTGGCAAATGGAAATTTAATTAGTGGCATACCTTATCTTGTGGAATGATAATAATAATTAAACCCTGTTTATAAATAAAGGACTTTGCATGCTTGATTGGACATTTAGTTAGGCCACCTTTTTCTGCTACACTATCTTGATGGCATTGACTTAGGAGAAACCATGCTTTTCTATTCTTTTGTCTACATTTGGGGGATAGTACGCTCGGGTTCGAGCAGGGGCTGGGATAGTGTAGTCAGACAGTTGTGGGTATTGCGGCAACCGCGGACAGTAGGCGGTTGACCGGATATCGATTATTCTCCCCGATTGTGGATCTTGGACTTTGGGACAGGTAGGCTTGATGGCAGGGTATTGCGGCAACCACGGACCTTGGGCGGTTGGCCGGACAGTGGTTATTGCATCAGATTGGGTATCGGTCTTTTAGTGGATGGGGTTTCCCACTATTGGTTTGTCTTGCATCGGGTTGAGATCGGGTCTCCTTTTAGTGGATGGGTTTTCCCACTTTGATCAGAGTCATGATCCAGTCCTGCTGTTTTGGTACTTGTTACCCAGGTGTTATTATGGTACTTGGTACCCAGACATTATACTCGTGTGGGTCGCGCCCCTCGAGTGCCACTCCGGAGTGTGCGTTTTACAGGCTTCGAGTCCTCGGGACTCTCATCCCCTTTCGGTGTTATGTGGGGCCAGCATATCCGATTGGGCAGGCACAGCAGGCAGTACCAGTGTTTACTGGTGTATCGATTGGGTCTAGGCAGACAGGCATTTACCTTCTGATGCATATATTTAGCTATATTCCTAGCTGGCATTTTAGAGGCATGTAGTGGTAGCTTTACCCATCATCAGCAGTTTTGTTTCAGCTTACCACCTTTGTTCATTCTTCCGCCTCTTATAGTCCTGGTGGGCACATTTGAGTTGAGGTTTACCCACTAGGAGGAGGCTACTGTTTTATAGTAGTTCTCACTCCCCACTGCATTTCTTTTGTTCTTCCCCTTTGTTTTGCAGAGTCGTCTGCGGGAGTTGCGGGACCCTCCTCAGCGGATCGAGGTGAGTGGATCGCGGATTAGATAGCGGTCTACCCAGGCACCAGTTATGTTACTAGATGTACCCCGGATATTCTCAGATACTCTACTTTTCATTTCATTTTGGGTCCGGCTGCGTCCGGCTGGTTGTATTTGATTAGTGAGCTGGGAGAGACATATGTATTATTGAGAGTTATTTCTGCACTTTACTTTTCAGCTTTATCTGAGATGTACTAGTTCTAGTTTAGCTCTGTTTATGCTCTTTTATTATATCTTTTATATCTGAGCAGGTTACCAGCGCTTCGTATACACGGAAAATTCCGTGTATACGGCGGATCTGTAGACGAGCCCGGGTTCTGGTTTACACCCGGGGCGTGACACATAAGCAACCAAGCACTTCTCACATAACCCCATCAAGTCCTCACATAAATCAATCAACCATTCACATATAACTATCACCATCATTCTCACATAATTATGTTAACCATTCATCACAAGGTGTAGGTTGAAGATTAGTTTCCTAATTACCCTCACATAGAATAGGTTTAAGGATGATCACTTAATATCAACTTCATATGAGATAATATAATTTTAACCAACTAATCATTAACTCATGCATAAGCTAAGGATCCAATAACTTAATCTAAACATGGATATCCAAGCATATTATACCAAGGAGAAGAGAACAACAATCAACTATGCCATGAGGGAAACCAATAGCCCGAGTGGGTAAATCGTCGTTTTCGGCAAAGCACAACCACCCACCTGAAACTTGACGATCCGCTGCCCGCTGTAGCTGAAATTTGGCGTGAGTAATCCTTATCCTCCCAGGAGACCGATGCCGCGAAAATCATCCAAATACGCCTCACGGATTGGGCGCAATCACTGAAACAATGCACACTGCGCACTCAAATTCCAGAATTTCAGCAAGTGCAACAAGATTAATTAAAAGGTATGTGCAACCTCAAATACCTCAAAATGAAGTCTCCAACAGTAAAATAAAGATCTCCTCTTTCATACAAATATCTTCAAGTCCTCAATAACCCAACCATTAATTTCCCTTAACATTCAAATGAAGCAAAATTACAATGCTGTCCAAAAACTGCTAACATAAACTTGCTAGCATTTCCAAGCTTAATTAGGGGCATTTCCAAAGGGATTTATCCACAGATCACAAAAGGGAATTTGCTCACCTTGAAGTTAAGAAGAAGTCCCAACTTGAATTTCTGAAAAAGACCTTATATTCACAAAGTTATCTGCATTCCAAGGTGCATTGCTCAAATCCAAAATAAAACAGGGACTGCAGTAATCCATATAATCGCACTTAAAAAGATCATTAAAGTTACCTAATCAAACGTGCTCCAAATCCTGCAAGAGAGGTACCATTGGATTCCTTGTTGAGAGTAGATACAAATTGAGCTAAAGAACTCCAAATTTCATGCTCAGATGAAGGAGAAAACCCATAAACACTTTGAACTATCCACCAAGTTCCATCTGTACATGACTGCAGCAAGGTGCTCCAAAGATCATGCATAAACCCTAATAAAAACTCAGATCTGGGGAAAATGATACATACCAATATTGTAGATCTCCAAGTCTTGGAAATTTCCCCGCAAAAATCATCCAAATATTCCCATCCTACTGTCCAGAAAGGCCAAAACACTAAGAACTGTTCAGGATTCCAGACTGAAATGAAGGGTTCCAAAGATGGCCTTAAAACTCTGTAAAACATGAGATCTGAGGGGAGAGTTGAATACCAAGATTGTAGCCTTACCTCTTGTGAAAACATAGAACCAAGAATGAGCTCGAAATTCCAAGAAATGAAGCTTGGGGAATTTTTGCACTAAACTGCGACGGTGGAGCTCCGAAAATCCAGCAATGGTGCATGTGTTCCATCATGGGGAAAATGATGATCATGGAGCTCCAATGGCCCATCCATGGTGATGAAGGTGAAGTAGGGTTGCTGGTGCAGCTCTGCCAGGAGTCCCCAAAACCCTGGTCCAGGAGGAAGAAGGTGGAGGAAGAAGAAGAAGAAGAAAGAAGAAGAAGGAGGAGAAAACACAACTTAATCCCCTCCCCCTCTCCCCCTCAGCTACAGGACGGGCCCGGCCCGCTCGGCCAGGCGGGCCGGACACGTGGCGGCCATCCGGGCCGCCACGTCGCCCGGGACAAGCCTCCCGGATCAAGCCACGCGGCTTGATCCGGGTGGCCGCGGCGCCACCAACGGGTGCGCGCCTCGTGTCCCCACGCGCGGGGAGGCGCAGCGCGCCCACGTGCGCGCGGCGGCGGGCCCAACCACGGCCCGCCACGCGTCCGCCCGCAAACCCGCTGGACCCCGCTTCAACACCGGCCCAATGGGGTGCCGACACGTGGCACCCCCGGACCACGGCCATCCCATGCACCCGAAAGACCCCCGAACTTCAGGTTGCCCGTTTTCGCTCACCCGGACTCCGAAAAATACAACCAAATAGTCGATTTTCAACGTTTTCCGCGCTGAATCCAAATACGAAGTCCGTTTTACAAGAATCCACTTCTAAAAATTTACGGGGGCTTCCAAACACACCAACTCGATCCATTTTTCGCGCTGAGTCCGATTTTGAAGTCCGATTTGCGCGCAAAGCCTCCAACACTCAACAAAAGGCTTCCAGAAGCTGCCGAACCAACAGTAATCCTTACGTGGGAATTTCGGGTCCTCACAATACCAAGAGATCATTGAGAGAGAAATTGACTTTGATCACTTAAAAGATGATTTAATTAACATAAATGATCATTGCAACATCGAAATATTATGATGTCAAAAGCATAATAGATTTCTAAATGCGTGAAAAAATGCAATTAAAGTCAATTATGATCAATGCTCAATTAAAAAAAAACTATAATGAAGTGTCTTCAAGATTATGATTATGGAGTAAAGTTGATAATCCATATAAAATTAATTTGGAGTGAATGAACGTGAAGCCCTTTTTATTCAATGCACTTGTTCATTAAAAACCCTTTTGTTCAAAAACAAAGTATAAAAACAAACAGCATTGAGAAACATGTAATGCAAAGATTAAGCTAAATATGAAGAGAAAACCAATCAAAGCATTACATACAGTCATAAGCTATTTAGAACTTAAGGCAAGGAAAGATATCACCTTTCCGAATCCAAAATCGTCGGATCTTGGGTTGTCTTGATTCATTGTGCCAGGGGGTTGGTAGCTTTGACTGTTGGTCCACCTTAGGTCTTTGCCTTGCAATGATCCACTTGTATGATTGAAGTTGTGGCTCGGACCTTTGGTGGGTTGAGTGAACTCCTTTAACTTGATGTGTCTTTTGATTCCGTTGAGTTCGCTCCGTAGATGAAGTTGCCGAAGAATTTTTCTTTTTCTTTTTCGGGCAATTCTTCACCAAGTGTCCTTCAAGTCCACATAAGTGACAAGTTTTTCCTTTCAATTTCATTGTGGAACTTGAAGCATGCACAGTTTGGTCCTTTTTAAATCCCAAACCAACCTTGCTTGATTGACCTAATCCGGACATACAATCAAGTTTCTTGGAATCAATTGAAAGCCTTTGTATGTCGGATTTAAGTTGATGTACTTGTTTGGTCAATGCTTGATTGGTAACATGAATTTCCTCAAACTGCTTTTCAAGAAAACCAATCTTGTCCATATATGATTTTGCGTTCGTCTCCGATTGGTTTAACTTTTCTTGGAGGATTTTATTATTTTCCAATAAAAGCTCTCGTTCCTCCTCGAGATCATGAAGTTTGATCTTTAAAGCTTGATTCTCGTCTTGAACTTCAAGTCGTTGCTTCCTCAACTTCTTGATATGCTTGGCCATCTTCTTCGATTCCGCAAGAAGTTGTTGGTATGCCTCAACGAGTTCTTCTTCGTCCGACTCCCCCTCACTTGATGACTCTCCTCCGGATGTTGATGTTTCATACAAAATCAAAGGAATAGAGTCAGTGACTAAAGATGATAAACACAAATTAGAAGAGGGAGTTTGAGAGGCATGAAAAGCAACAATTTTTTCTTTTTCCTCTTCACTTGAGGTCGATTCATCGAACTAGAATCGTCCCAAGTTTTTGCTTGCAAAGCCTTCTTTTTGTATGATTTCTTAGAAGGACAATCCGTTGAAATATGGCCGTAGCCTTTGCATCGATAACATCGGATTTCCCCTTCGAAATCATCTTTTTCTTTTTCTTTAGAAGGTTTTGCAACGCCTTTGAGTTTAGAGGATTTAGAACCCGATGATCCTTTAGATGGTTTCGTGGATGAAGATCCATCGGTTCGATTCTTCCAAAATTTCCGACGAAATTTCTTTGTGATCCGCGCCAATTGTTCTTCAAAATCGGCAAGAGAGATTTCATCGTCGGAACTTGATTCGTCATCTTCTTCCTTTGTTGATTTGAATGCAATACCTGTAAGCTTAGAAGAAGACTTGGAAGAAACTTGATTAGTAGGAAAAGTCATCTCATAAGTTTGCAAAGCACCTACTAATTCCTCTACACTCATCTCATCCGGATGACTAACGGTTTCAATGGCGGTAACCTTTGCCCTAAACCGTTCCGGAAGAGTCCGAAGTATCTTTCTTACAATTTTCGACTCCGGGATCTTTTCTCCTAAATTAGCACATGTATTAATTACATCTTGAAGTCTAGTGTAATAATCTGTAAACAATTCATGCTCTTCCATATGAATAGAGTCAAATTGACTTGTAAGCATCTGGAGCTTTTGAATTTTTACAAGATTAGTACCCTCATGTGTAATTTTGAGAATATCCCAAATTTCCTTCGCGGTTTCACACGCGGAAATTCTTGTAAACTCAGTCGAGGAAAGAGAATTATATAAAGCGTTCATACCTTTCCCATTGTAAGAAGATCTTTCGATTTCCTCTTTGGACCATCTAGAGCGAGGTTTTGGGGTAGTAGAATTTCCTACTTCCTCAACAGGATGCACCCAACCGTATTCAACGGTTTGCCAAACACGCTCATCAATTGAGATGAGAAAAGCTCTCATCCGCACTTTCCAATATGCATAATTGGTCCCATCAAAAAGAGGAGGTCTAAAAATATTACCACTTTCACCCGACATGATAGATAAACCTAAAACCCGCTCTGATACCAATTGTAGAGTTATTTAGGATCCACAAGGATCTAAATAGGTACTATCAAACACCTAGAGGGGGGTGAATAGGTGTAATATTATAAAAACCAATCTCAGTGCAAAAATAAAAAACAATGCGGAAAATAAAAATCAACACACCGAGATTTACGTGGAAACTCCAATCCAGGAGAAAAACCACGGGACCAACACGCAATAACAATCCACTAAGAATTGAAGAATAACAAGGTGATTACCGACTCCACGGACTCGACCCCTCCTTCAAGTTCTTCGGACCTTGCGCTCCACCGATTGCACGTCCACTGCACACGTTCGAATCCACGAACGCCACTCGAATCCACGAGCACACGTTTCGAATCCACGAAACGCCTTCAACACACCGAATCCACGGTGCCACGTCGAATCCACGACGCAAACTCAGCCGATAAGAATATAGGCTTCGATGGTGATCCTTTGCTTAGATTATCATTGAAGAACCGTAGAAAGAATTTCTAAGCAAAGTTTAGATCAATTCGACAAAAGATGGATCTTGGAAGAACCGTCGAATTGACCTAAAAGAGGCTAAAAAGTAGAACGGTAAAAACCTAGCCTCTAGGGTTGCTCTCGAGTGTTTTCGGTATCGGTCATTCTATTCGAGAAACCCTAAGTATCTATTTATAGCCCTTGGAAACATATTAGAGTCGGTTTAGGAAACTTTTCCCGAGGTAACATTGTGTACCGGTACCACTTATCATGTTCCGGTACTCAATGGTGCAAAACACAGATTTTTCTATTATGTTCCGGTACGCGAGTCAGTGTTCCGGTACGCAATACAAATTTCAGAAAACTCTGTGTCGGGTTTGAGGAACTTCAAGTGTGGTTCCGGTACGCAATGTAAAAACAAATTTTTCCAAGATAAACTTTATCCAAAACAGACCAAGTACCGGAATCCAAACTTAAATAACGTTGTAAGTTAAAACCAAGTTCCTAAAACCAAGTCTAAACCGGTTTTCATTAATTTCCTGTTTCCAATGATTATAAACGAACTTTAATCACCACGAACAATAATTAATCATACCTGGGAGTTGACTTGGGCTCATGTTGAATCTTCAATGAGTCTTCGAAGCCTGATTTGATAATTTGATCCCTTTAAGACTCCGACTCAACTCACTGACTTGACTCACGAAATATGCCAACACCAAAATGCCGTAACAATCTCCCCCTTTGGCAATTTCGTGACAAAACCCAAATTTACATAAAACCGCTCAAGTCACTCATCTTAAACCAAAAAATCGAAATTCAATGTCATCACCAAAACATTGATTTTCTTTGCGTGAAAGATCCAATAAATACAAAATTACATTTGAACCAAACAGTCCTAAAACATACTCTATGACTTAGGACTTGGAGTCTTAAAGTGATGTAATTCCTGCAAAACAAAACTCCAAACAAAATCAAACGTTAGTCGTTAGAAATTAAAATCCTACATTTGATTCGTCTTCCATTTGGTTCTTTTGTTTTGTGGCTCTTTCAATCTTTTCTTTATCTCCCCCTATCTTGAGCATTCCAACATGTTCTCCATGTTTTCCACGTTCTCCATGTTCTCCCCCTGTCTTGAGCATCTATGTTCTCCCCCCTTTGTGATTCAATCAATATTTTCTGTTCTCCCCCTTTTTGTCACAAATTGTCAAACAATCAAAATAGACAAAAAGAAACATACTAGTAGGATACGTTTAGAGTTCTTGTTCATCATAAAGTGAAAAGAAACTAAAAACCAAAAACAAGAAGGAAAAGAAATCACTCATCCTGATCTGAATCATCATCGTTCTCATGTGATGTAGGTCCATGAGATGTACTCGGTGCAGTTGCTCCAGTGACCACATTGTCGTGTTTGCACCCAAGGATTTCGAATATCTTCTTTAAACCATCCTCGATTTTCTTGAAGCCTTGCTCCATCCTTTTCTGCAATGACTGAAGAGTTACCACTTCAGCTGGTTCAGGAGATTCTTGGCGAGGCGGTGCGCTCGTAGTCGCTTCACTTGCATAGCCTTTTGTGTGTCCAAATGTCTTCAAAGTGCTAACTGACTTGGCTAACGTGATTCCATCGATTGAGCCTAAACCGTAGTCAAATTTGGAACACGAAATGTTAACACCGTGGTCTTCCAGAATACGAGTAATCAGGATTGGATACGGTAGAAGGTCACGTTGCCTTGATCCCTCAATGACATGTACCATTTGCTGCCAAATTAGAAATGGAATGTTGATGTTGATCCCATTTGCACTTTCCGGGTGACCAAGGAAAAAGAGAAGTAGCAATCGATCCCATCGAATCCTTTTGGTCCCCATTGTAGGCAATAAGTTGTAGCAGACGATTAAGGACAAAATGTGATATTCTGGTTTTAGGTCCTTTGATTCAACATATGACCTATTTGAGTGTGTCCCTGACTTGCAAATTGAATCCACAACAGTGTCCCAATGTGTGTCATGCTGGAAATCACCATCTGTGTAGTAAAGACCAGAAGTATCAACAGCTAGCCCAAGGTTTGCCCCAATTACTGCTGGAGTAATGTCAAATTTGACGCCTCTAACTGTTGTTTCAATGATAAAAGCCCCTGTGTCATGGTCCTTTTGGAGTATGTTAGCTCTCATATAGAATTCCCTGATGATCTCAACACAAAAACCCATCTTTGGTTGGACTCTGCCAAGTGGTCGAATATGACTTTGTTCCAAAAGCCTCACAAAGTCTGGCACCTCGCGACATAGCTCGTTGAAATTCACGTGACGCTCTCCAATGCATGTACGGTTTGCGAATCTGGCACGGCGTTTTGCACTTACATGCTGTTCACTTTCATCAACATTAGATCTCCGTTGAGAGCGGTCGCGTATTACCGGTCCACCGGTACTTCCACGCGGAGGAGAATCCACACCCTTCTTTTTCCTTGGAGCCATAGGTGCTTTCCCCTTTCCTTGAACTGTTTCTTCTTCATATTCAGAGGAATTTTCAGAATCTGAGCTTGTCGAACCTTCCTCTCGTGATCGTTTAGTCGCCTTTTTCTTTCCAGAACCACGACCACGTCCACTTCCAGTGGCCATCAAAATCACTAGTGCAAGTAGCAATGAAAATGCCATTTCCTACAAAGAACATAATGCACTATGATTTGATCTTATAGAAAGGTTTAAACATGTCTAAGAAGAATTCTAAACATGTCACAATTGATGATTCATCATTTAAAATCCATTTACATCAAAAGCCCTAATTCTCAATTTTTCTATGTTAAGAACATATGAAAATATTAGATTCAAACAAATAAGCATGGAAACATGAATCTAAATGCATAGAGTTGTACCAAATAAGTTCTAAACATGAGTTAAGGGTAATTTAGGCAAGAGATTTCATTTGAAGCAAAATCTAAAACAAATTTTTTCAAGATAAACTTTATCTAAAACAGACCAAGTACCGGAATCCAAACTTAAATAACGTTGTAAGTTAAAACCAAGTTCCTAAAACCAAGTCTAAACCGGTTTTCATTAATTTCCTGTTTCCAATGATTATAAACGAACTTTAATCACCACGAACAATAATTAATCATACCTGGGAGTTGACTTGGGCTCATGTTGAATCTTCAATGAGTCTTCGAAGGCTGATTTGACAATTTGATCCCTTTAAGACTCCGACTCAACTCACTGACTTGACTCACGAAATATGCCAACACCAAAATGCCGTAACATCTTACACAAGCATGTTCAAGCATTGCATTTCGCACACATGTTCAAGCATTGTTCATTGTTCAAGCATGCATCTCTCCCCCTTTTTGTCACAAACTCAGCCAAAATTACAAAATGGAAGGAGAGTTAAAGAGTTCAAATGCCTAGAAAAACCTGAGCACTAACAGAAGAAAAGATGAAACTAAAACGCTGTAAAGATTAAAACCTGCACAAAAAAGAAAACAGAATGAGGGTTAGAACACAACGTAAAGGTCAAGCCACGTCCGAATTGTCTGAACTTTCGCAATTTAATTTGTGTAAGATCCCTTTCAGCATTCCTGTTATTTCAGAACATTTTCTTTTCATCTTGCGAATGTCAGTTGACATTCTTTCTTGTTCTTCTGACATTTTCTTCTGTTCTTCAACCATTTTCTTCTGTTCTTGACGAATAGAGGATAAAATATTGGCCTCTGAAGTGTCTTTCTCGGAAGTTGATGGATGAGGTGTAGATGCAGATGGTGCATCCTGGCCTTCAATCCATGGAGATTTACTATGTGAAATTCCAGGAAGTGAGCGTGCCCTGGTAAGTGGTTTATCGAGTTGAATTCCGCTTCCTTTGACATTTTTCCGTCTTGAATATTGTTTGGTCGTTGAGGCAGATTTCATCAGCTTTTTATTTTTCAAATATTGCCTGTCCTCCTCATCAACTTTTTGTTGATTTAACCTCAGGAATTCTTCCCACTCCTCTTCATCAAAATCTGAGCTGTCTACATCAGCCTCTCTTGTCTTGTCCCGAGTTGAGTCATTTTGTTCCTTTTTAACAGTTGCACGTGTGTGCACCATTGTGACCAACAGAAGGATGATCCAAGTGAATGCCATTGATCCAAGTGCTCAAGAAGAAAGAAGTCCTGTGAGCACAACTCAAGAACACGAAAAATTTTCAGTTTTCAAAAATTGAAAAAGTTGAACCCAAACAATCATAATCATGTAGAGAGACTAGGGATCAAGTTAGTTTTCCAAAAAGAATTTTTAAACTAGATCAATTTCATGATTTTTAAAAATTCTGAAAATATGCCCTAAAACCGAATTTTTAAAAATCGAAGGCCAAAAATCCATTTATCTTGAGAAAACCTAGCATATAATCAAAACTAATGCTCTCAGAGTTCTTATTTCAAAAGAAGTTTGATCAAAAACCATCCACAAACGAAAAAGATCCAAGTTTTCTTACACGTTTTGAGGAAAAATATGAAAAACAGAGAAAAACCGAGATTTTGATCTAAAGAACTTACTTTGATTTGAAGAACCGAGTTAGAAGGGCTCCAAGATCTTTGCTTTCTAGAGAGAGAGAGTTTGGAAACTTAGAAACAAAAGATTGGAGTAAAGAAAAATCAAAAATCCTTTTGTTCTATATAAACCCTCGCCGCGGTCCGGACCCTCTGAAGAATGCGATCCGGATCGGCTACCCGCAGGATTTTCCTGCGTTCGGGATCCGGATCGGCTTGTCAGGTCCGGATCGGCTCCAACTTTTTCTTCAGAAAAATTTAGAAAAATTTCAGAAAAAACCAGAAAAAGTATGTAAGCACTTTTGTGTATCAACTTTAAACAAAAGTCATCGTTTCATACAACAAGAAATAGATTATGCAAAATCTATCAAAAATATCCAAAAATGAAACGAAAATTTATGAAAATTAAAACCCTTAAAGTTGAACAACTTCAATCACATCTAACATGATCTTATGCGTAATGCCTTTATCAAATCATCAATTTGGTAAAGAAAATGAAATACCAAGATCAATAGATGTTTGAAATCCCAGATAAGTTAGATAATATATCTAGACAATCTGTTGAAGAGAGTGGCTCTTTGAGCATCTTTCATTAAAATTCCCACCTTATACCAACCTTGAAATTTGACAGAGTCAAGTATTTCAATATGCATTTTATTTAATCAAAAATTGAAAAACCATGCTTGGTATACATGTGGTAGCTGCACACAGTACTCGGACGACCGAGGTGGTAGCTCTTTCCTCCATGTGGTGGTAGTTTTCACACTCCTCATTGGGATGTAACTCTTTCCACATCTTTTGAGCATATTACTTTTCTTTGACTCCCCCTCAATTGGCTATCAATTATTTAATATATAAGGTATTCAACCAAAAATTGATCTCGCATTCATACTCGACTAAATAGTCAAATAAGATAATGACTATACCAAGAGATCATTGAGAGAGAAATTGACTTTGATCACTTAAAAGATGACTTAATTAACATAAATGATCATTGCAACATTGAAATATTATGATATCAAAAGCATAATAAATTTCTAAATGCGTGAAAAGATGCAATTAAAGTCAATATAACTAATGCTCAATTAATGTCCTATGTACAAACATAGATAAAGAACACAAACACAAAAACAAAACCTAACCTAAGCAAAGGTTTCAAAAAGAGATTATTTCAAGGAAAGCATTCCAATTGCTTTACGCAAGTGAATAAAACGTTTTTGATCCAAAGGTTTTGTTAAAATGTCAGCTAATTGATCCTCAGTTGAAATATATGAAAGTTGAAGAATATTTGATTCAACTAGCTCTCTAAGAAAATGATATCTAAGTTCAATGTGTTTTGTTCTTGAGTGCAACACAGGGTTTTTGGAAATGTTTATAGCACTAGTGTTGTCACAAAGAATGGTTACCGAAGTTGCTGAAATCCGGAAGTCGCTCAACACGCTTTTCATCCAAATGAGTTGGGTTGAACAACTACCCGCTGAAATATATTCCGCTTCGGCAGTCGAGAGTGCTATGCAGTTTTGCTTTTTACTGTGCCATGCAACAAGGCAATGGCCAAGATAGAAACATGCACCACTCGTGCTTTTCCGATCATCCACTGATCCTGCCCAATCGGCATCTGAGTATCCAACAATATCCAAACTTGTTCCCATAGGATACCAAATTCCGAAATTTATTGTACCTTTGATGTACCGGATGATCCGTTTCACCGCTTTCAGGTGAACCTCCTTTGGTGCTGATTGATATCTCGCGCAAATCCCAACACTAAAGGATATATCCGGGCGACTAGCCGTGAGGTAAAGTAGACTTCCAATCATACTGCGATACAGTTTCTCGTCTACATTCTCACTATGTGATTCACTTCCAAGTCCCTTATGGCTAGTTCCCATTGGAGTCGGAAAATCCTTAGAATTTTCTAAATCAAACTTTTTGACCAACTCCATTGCATACTTGGATTGACACAAGTGAATGCCTTCATCGTTTTGTTTAACTTGTAATCCAAGAAAATATGTCAATTCGCCCATCATGGACATCTCAAATTCGCTTTCCATGGTCTCCGCGAATTTAGAAGCATCATTATCTCTTGTTGCACCAAATACAATGTCATCGACATAGATTTGTGCTACAATGAAATTGTTTTGATAATGCTTCACAAAGAGAGTCCTGTCAGCTCCCCCTCGAGTATAGCCCTTTTCCAAAAGGTGCTTTGTCAACCTTTCGTACCATGCTCGCGGTGCTTGTTTCAGACCGTAAAGAGCCTTTTTCAAACGAAAAACATGGTTAGGTAGTTTATGGTCTACAAAACCTTTCGGTTGAGCCACATAAACTTCCTCATTTAAAAACCCATTTAAAAATGCGCTCTTAACGTCCATTTGAAATAATTTGATTTTAAAATGACAAGCAATCGCAAATAGGATACGAATGGACTCGAGTCTAGCTACAGGGGCGAAAGTTTCATCAAAGTCTATACCTTCTACTTGAGAGTAGCCTTGAGCAACTAACGTGCTTTGTTCCTGATGATAGTACCATCCTCATTTTTCTTGTTCTTGAAAATCCATTTGGTACCTATCACATTGTGTTGCTTCGGAGGCTTCGTTAATTCCCAGACTTTGTTTCGCTCAAATTGATGGAGCTCTTCCTGCATTGCTTCAATCCAGTAGTCATCCTGAAGAGCTTCATCAACATTCTTTGGTTCGATTAAGGATACGTAGCATGCGAATCCGCAAACCAATTGTCTCCGAGTTCTAACTCCTTCTTGTGGGTCTCCAATAATGTTCGATTCAGGATGATCCTTGGAGATGCGTAACGTTTGAGGTAGAGGAGTACTCGGAGGTACATGAGATGATTCCTGCACATCAGATAAACTTGAAGAACCGTTAGATGCATCATCATTATCGAAAGAATTGTTAGAGAAGATGCATTAGCAGGTGTATCATCATCAAGAGAGATATCGAGGGTAGATTTTTCAGATGCAAAGTGAAAAGCTTCATCTACTTTAACATTTATCGATTCTACGATCGTCTTAGATTCCAAGTTAAATACTCGATATGCTCTACTGTTTGTAGAATAACCCAAGAAAATCCCTTCGTCACTTCGAGAGTCAAATTTTCCAAGATTTTCGCGGTCACGTAAAATAAAACACCGACTCCCAAAGATACGAAAATATTTGATGTTAGGTTTTCTACAAAACCATAGTTCATATGGTGTATTTAAAGTCCCCGGGCGCAAATACACGCGATTAATTACATAGACAGCAGTGTTCACCGCTTCAGCCCAAAAATATAACGGTAAGTTCCGGCTGTGAAGCATAACACGTGCCATCTCCTGTACGACCCTGTTTTTGCGCTCGACTACACCATTCTGTTGAGGTGTATAGGGTGCTGAGAATTCATGTTTAATGCCGTTGGAAGTGCAAAAATCAATGAATTTAGAATTTATGAATTCTCCACCTCTATCACTTCTAACACGAGTAATCTTTTCATTCTTTTCAATCATAATACGATGGCAAATCTCGAGAAAAGAATCAAAAGTATCAGCTTTCTCTTTTAAAAATGCTACCCAAGAATATCTAGAGAAATCATCAACCATAAGAAAATATACCATTTACCTCCCAAAGATGGTTGACGAGTTGGCCCCATTAAATCCATGTGCAAAAGTTCCAAAGGCCGTTTTGTACCTATGTGGTTCAAGTTCTTGTGTGCAGTCCTAGACTGTTTTCCCTTTTGGCAACCGCCACACACAATGTTTTGTTCAAAAGAAAGTTTTGGAACCCCCTTGACCACATCTTTGTTCGAAATTCTAGCAAGTTCCTTAAAGTTTATGTGACCTAGCCTTTCATGCCAAAGTGTTTCATTTTTCAAAGATGCTAGGTTACATTTTTCAGAAATTTTACTAGGAACTACATAACAATTGTTTTCTGATCTAACCCCCTTTAAAAAGAAAACATGGTCCTTATCAGTTACACACATTCATCAGATGAAAAATTAACTGAAAAACCATTATCACAAAGTTGACTTATGCTTATGAGGTTAGTCTTAAGGCCATCAACAAATAACACATTATTCAAAACCGGGCCATCTGGAATAGCTACTGTTCCTTTTCCAACAATTTTGGAAGACCGACCGTCTCCGAAAACAACAAGTCCTCCGGAGATTTTCTCAAAATTTTGAAAACAGTTTTTGTCACCGGTCATGTGACGGGAACACCCGCTATCCAGATACCAAGACGAATTATCATATGCATGCAAGGAAATATTAGTAACAAGACAAGGAAAATTTCACCTTTGCGCACCCAAACCTTTTTGGAATGCGTCGGTAATGATCGTGAAGTTATTCTCCTAGGTGAAAGCGTCTTGTTAGAAGAATTGCTGCTCCTTGATGATGTCGTCTTGAGCGGTGAACTACCAAGGCTCTTTTCCTTTGAATGATTTGCAATTGATTTCTGAGGAATCACCTTTTGGTAGTCATTGCAAGAGGTGCTTGAGGTGTGCGTTTGGCTCCCATCTTGCAATTTCTCCTTATGTGCCCTGAAATGCCACAACGAAAACATACCTTAGATCTTGACGATCCCGAAGAGGATGAAGTAGGCTTGTTGTCGTTGCTTGTCGTGAATTCCGGTGTCGGAGGAGGAGATACCGACTGAGGCACAAAAACTGTCCCACTCGAACTTGGAATGTCTCCAGTTTGAGTGTATCCGAGGCCGAACTTATTTGTTTGACCAAGACCAAGAAGTCTGTCCAACTTACTCCTTCCAGAAGAAAATCGCTTTAAGTCATCCTTTAGTTGGAGAATGGTCTTCGTCATTTCCAATTTTTCCTGTCGAGCCTCGCCGTAGAGCTTCAAGAAGTAATTCGCTTTATCCACCATTTCTCATGTTCCTTCTCGAAAAGCTCATTGGACTCTTGAAGGGAAACATTTGTCTTGATCAGATTATCCCTTTCCACTTCAAGAGCGTTGAGAGAGAAGTTGCCCTTTTTACTTCTTCTTCGAGATCCTGCAATCTCCCTCTCAAACTCCTTGTTTTGCTTTGCCAGTTTCTTTGAATCCCTCAAAAGTTTATGGTAGGCAAGAGCAAAATCTTCACCTTCAGAATTACTCGATTCATCGTCCGTTGCAATCTTTTCAACATGGGAGGAGTTGGACAGTGAATCGGATGTACTTGCCATTAAGCACATGAAGGGTGAAGATGTGGACGCGTGGAATGCTGTCGCGTTGTCTTCTTCATCACTTGAGGATGACTCATTTGACGTTGAGTTGTCATCCCAAGTGACGACTTGCATCGCTTTCTTCTTTGCCGGATTCTTGTTGGGACACTCCGTTGCAATGTGGCCGTAGCCTCGACATTTGAAGCACTGTACTTGTCCCTCTGAACTTTTCTTATCCTTTGAGAAGTTCTCTTGCTTTCTTGACTTGTAACTTGAAGAACCCTTGCCTTTCTTCGACTTTCCGAAGGATGGAGTTTTGCTTGAATTACCCCTTCGAAAGTTGCGGCGAAACTTCCTTGTCAAGAGAGCGAGCTGCTTCTCAAAGTCCTCCATAGATAGGTTCTCGTCATCGTCCGAGGAGGATGAATCCGCGTCTTCTTCTTTTGTTGATTTCAATGCGTAACCTGAAGACTTAGAAGAGGATGCCTTTCCAGAAGAATAGTTAGTAGGAAATGTCATTTCATAAGTTTGTAAGTGCACCAACTAATTCTTCTACACGCATTTCGTCCGGGTGTTTAATTGTTTCAATGGCTGCGACCTTCGGGCGAAATCGTTCAGGAAGAGTTCTTAAAATTTTTCTTACAACTTTAAATTCTGGAATCTTCTCTCCCAAGTTAGCACATGAGTTCACGATGTCTTGCAATCGTGTGTAATAGTCTGTGAAAGATTCATTTTCTGCCATAGAAATAGAGTCAAACTTGCTCGTAAGCATTTGCAGTTTCTGAATCTTCACAAGGTTAGTTCCCTCATGCGTAACTTGAAGAACATCCCAGATTTCTTTCGCAGTCTCACATGCCGAGACGCGAGAGAACTCAGTTTGTGACAAAGCATTAAATAAAGCATTAATTCCCTTGCCATTGTAAGAAGATGAATCTATCTCTTCCTTGGTCCATTTCGACCTAGGTTTTAAGGTGCGAACATCAGTAATAATTTCAGTTGGATTAGACCATCCTAATTCAATTGATTGCCACACCCTTTCGTCGATGGAAATTAAAAAGGCTTTCATCCGTACTTTCCAGTACGCATAATTTGTTCCATCAAAGAAAGGGGGTCGATTGATGTTTCCACCTTCAACCATTGTTTACAACCCTATTCCCGCTCTGATACCACTTGTTGGGTTAAAAGTAATTGGATCTAAATAGGGGAAAAAACACCTAGAGGGGGGTGAATAGGTGTAAACAATAAACACTCAAAAAATCATTGCGCAATAAAACCCAATGCGGAAAATAAAAGAACACGCAAGATTTTTACGTGGAAAAACTCCAAACCGGAGTAAAAAACCACGGGACCGATAACACGGCGAAATCCACTAGAATTAAACACGTACAAGGTGATATAACGTACTCACAGACGACTCAACCTTTTCCATACGCTCCTAGTAGATCTTCTCCGCTCGCTCCACGACGCTTCTCGAATCCACGATCTGCGCCCAACGCTGAATCCACAGCGTCCAACGTCGAGTCCACGACGTCCGACCGAATCCACGGTCTTCACCCAGTAGCACGCTTCGAATCCACGAACGTACCTCGCTCCGAATCCACGAGAGCGGTTGCACCTTGAATCCACAAGGCCACGCGAGTCCACGCGCCGATTTTGGGAAAATCGTTGTTTTTGGGTGGTGATGATCCGCCGAATACTTAGATTAGAAATAGATCGGAAATACCATCTAAGTATTCATTAATTTGATTCTACTCAAAATCTGAGTTTGAAAACTTAGAATCAAATTAATCAATATAGATGAAGAAACATAGAATTAAATCTAGTATTTCCTTTCTTCTCTATATGTGGATTTTTTCTTATTCACACGTCTTTCGATCTGCCCTAGAAAAAGAATCATAGGGTCTATTTATAGGTTAGAAACCATTGGAAGAAGATAAACATAAAAAACTAACCATTTCTGGAATTTTACAAGACGACGGTCCGGACTGGATTTGGCGGTCCGGACTGTCTCAGCGAAACAGACAATTTCCAGAAAAGAGGACATTCGGGGTCCGGACTGAGATCCACGGTCCGGACTCTGAACAGGTAAAATGTCCAGTTTTTGATTTTTATACAATTAAAAATTCATCCAAGTGTTTCTACACTATAACAAGTATTCGGATCATCAAAAATCTTTAGTTAAACGTACCTGATCCTTTTGAATTCTTCTTTCTTGAGATTGAGATATATGATCCAAACTTCTAATCTTCAATCTTCAAGACTTAGATAAATTTCACGAAATACGCCAACTCAAATTCCGTAACATGTTGGTGGCTTCGGAGGTGGTGGATCGATGGTTCGAGAGAGATAGATAGAGAGAGGGGGAACCCATGTGCGGGCACATGGATTGGAAAAGAGAGAGAGAGGGTTTGGGAGAGAGAGAGAGAGAGAGAGGGGGGAACCCATGTGCGGGCACATGGATTGGAAAAGAGAGGAAAAGGTTTGGGCAAATAAAGGGCCGAGCGAGCGAGAATGAGAAAAACCCAAATACCTGAGAAGGCGACACGTCCACACTCTAATACCTGAGAAGAAGACACGTGGCCACAGTAGAACTGAGAATTCATTCTCTGTGACAATAGGAACTAAACCCTCCACTTGATCCAATTTACCAAACGGTTTACTACACCTTCTTTTATAAATAGTGTGTATATATATATATATATATATATATATATATATATATATATATATATATATATATATATATATATATATATATATATGTAAATAAATAAAAGTAGTATATATATAGATATAGATATAGATAACAATAACTTTTTTCAAAAGAGTTTTCTTTTATTGCTTTTCTCTTTATTTGTGCATCTTTATCTTACACACCAAAATTTTTCTCCAGCAACTAAATATTAAAAATAAAAATTATGCGAAGAGATGAAAGTTAACAGTGAGAATATATTTGAAAGGGCATACGGTCAAATTCGTTGAAAAATCTATTTTTTTTTTGAATTTTCAAAATGCTTGACTAAAATTAATCCAAAATTAAAAGTCATATAGTTAAAAATGACATACAATTCACGGGAGTCTAGCCCAGAGCTGGGAGTCACCCGCCTCCTGTTTTATTTCTTATTGAATTTGAGACCGTTAATTTTTATTTTATTTTTAACTGACTTCATTTTAGATGAATAGGGAAGGAGAATTTAGAATTTTTGACAAATTGGAAGAATAAATTCATAATTTTATATAGAATCTATACAATATATAATTTGGCGGTCCTCCGTCATGATGTGTCAAAATTTTATGCATTGTGCTGAGGTGTCACAATACTATGCATCGCTGACATGGCATTTTTTTATTCGTTGTTCCCCCTGCTCCTCCCCCGGTGCACTTCGGTTTCTCCGCCCCCTACTCCTCGGTCCCCCCCCCACTTCCCACTCTTTGGTCGCTTCGGTTTCTCCGCCCCCCATACTCCTCAGTTCCCCCTCCCCCTCTCCTCCGGTACTCGGTTCCCCTCCCCCATTCTTCCCCCCGGCCTCCTCCTCCGCGGCCGCGCCACCGCCGCCGCCGCAACCGTCCTCAGTCGCATGGTCGCCGTCGACGGGCTCTCCCCCAGTGCCGCCACCTACGACGCCCTCGCCCACGGCCTCAACACCCTCGGGCAGCCCCTCGACGCCCTCCGCGTGCTCGACCCCCTTGGGCACCCCCTTGACCCCCTCGGGCGCCCGCGACGCTCGACCTCGCCGCCGCGTGGGGACTCAATCTCCCGGGCGGCGCCGGCCCCCGCCATCCGCTCTTCCCCGAGCTCGATAGCGCCGTCTTCGCCGTCGATCCCGAGTTCCACGACCTCTACGTCCCCTGCGCCGCACCCCCCGAGATCGCCCCTCCGCCTTCTAAGAATCATCTCCTGCAGCGGCAGCGGCAGCAGAAGGGGGAGGAGGCGCTGCTCCAGCAGCTGGTGGAGATGGCGAATAGGGAGGCGGCCTCTTCGCCGGCCACGGATGGCTCCGTGCCGTCGGATCTGAGGCCGTGGCGGTGACGTGCGGATGGTGGTTACGCTAACGGTATGTTTTTCTTTTTTCTTTTTTTTTTTTTTTTTTTTTTTTTGCCTTTTTTGGATGGGAGGGAGGAGGAGATCGGACGGATGAGATTGTTTTAAGAGAAGCACGCGATCCGTGTGCTCTCTTCTGATTGGTTGCCTTTAGCTGGGTTGGATCAAGGAGGGGGGGGGGGGGGGGGTGGGGAGTTGGACTCGGATTAAACTTGAAACAAAAACCAACCGAAAATAACTTATATATATATATATATATATATATATATATATATATATATATATATATATATATATATATATATATATATATATATATTGTGATGACCTGGACCTCTGCAGTGTTGTGGTAGGGTCGTCGGAGACTTCGGGGGAGCCTGTTCTGTGTTTCGGGAGGTGTTGGTGCATGATTAGATACAAGTGTTGAACCTCGAGCTTTATTGGATCACTTGGATAACCGGAAGACCCCGTCGGATGTTTAGAAGTGTTTTCGCGCGAATCGGATATCAAATTTGGACTCGGCGTGAAATTCGGATTGAAAATACCTTTCCGGGAGCCTCCGGCAAATTTTAGGATTGGAATTTGGCAAAACGGACGCCGGATTTGGAATCAGCGCGCGAAAACGGTCAAGATGGGCTATTTACTTGTTGATTTTGAGCTTCCGGTTACTGTTCACGCCGGAACAGTGTCGCCGGCGATCGCCGGCGGCGCCGGGCAGCGTCGGCGGGCGGCGGCGCCGCCGCGGGCAGGCGGCTGAGGGCGCGGGTAGGCGGCTGAGGGCGCGGGCAGGAGCGCGGTCCACCGCGGGGGTCGTGCACCGGAGGCGGGCCACGTGGCGCCTTCCGGTTGGTCGGCGCAGCAGACGCGGTCCACGGAGTTTGGGCCCGGGTGCACGGTAGACCGGGTGGCACGTGGCGTGAGGTGGTTGGTCCGGTGCTGTGCTCCCGGTCCACGCAATCGGTGGAGGTGATTGACCGGGGCAGGTGGCCGTACGGCGAGGCAGGTGGCCGTACGGCACGGGTCAGCCGCGACGTGCGCGGTCCACGGCGCGACGTGCGCGGTGCACGGGTTGCCGGGACACGTGTCACGTCGCCATTAGTGGCGCAGGTGCTCCGGGTGCAGCGGGGCCCGGGGGAGTAGTGGACTGGGCCGCAGGGTGGACCGGGCCGCACTGTGCGCGCCCGGAAATCCTGGGCCGGGCCGCACTGTGTGCGCCCGAAAAATTTCGGGCGCCCGGAAAAAAGGATACGTTGGGTATTTTGGCAAATGTTTTCTCCAGCCTATAAATACCCAACCCGAGCCCATTTCAAAGGGTTTTTTCTCCCAACCTGTGCAAGATCTCCCGAGCTTCCTTAAGCAAAGTTTTCATCTCTAAGTGTTGATCTCCCTGCCAAGTTTCAAGAGTTTTGGAGGCACGAATCCCGAGGTTCCCCATTTACGGTGCGGCGCGACGTTGCTTTCTAGTGTTCTTCTTCGGCGCAGCGATAGTGTTTTTGCTCCCCTGGGCTACCCGACATCAGTTTGTTGGGTTTAGGTTAATAAGGATCTAATAGGGGAAAAAACACCTAGAGGGGGGTGAATAGGTGTAAACAATAAACACTCAAAAAATCATTGTGCGATAAAACCCAATGCGGAAAAATAAAAGAACACACAAGATTTTTACGTGGAAAACTCCAAACCGGAGTAAAAAACCACGGGACCGATAACACGGCGAAATCCACTAGAGTTAACACACGTACAAGGTGATATAACGTACTCACAGACGACTCAACCTTTTACCATACGCCCTAGTCGATCTTCTCCGCTCGCTCCACGACGCTTCTCGAATCCACGATCTGCGCGCCAACGCTGAATCCACAGCGTCCAACGTCGAGTCCACGACGTCCGACCGAATCCACGGTCTTCACCCAATGGTACGCTTCGAATCCACGAACGCACCTCGCTCCGAATCCACGAAAGCGATAACACCTTGAATCCACAAGGCCACGCGAGTCCACGCGCCGATTTTGGGTAAATCGTTGTTTGTTTGGGTGGTGATGATCCGCCGAATACTTAGATCAAGAGTAGATCGGAAATACCATCTAAGTATTCATTAGTTTGATTCAACTCAAGATATGAGTATGAAAACCTAGAATCAAACTAATCAATATAGATGAAGAACCATTAAATAGATCTAATGATTTCCGTTCTTCTCTATATGTGGATCTAAGGCCGTATAAAATGATATTTGAAAATGACGGCTCTTTTCGATTGTGGATTGCCCTAGAAATGAAAAGGAAGGGCTATTTATAGGTTAGAAACCCTAGGAAGAATATTCGGATCAAAAACAAACTTTTCTGGAAAGTTTTACCGACGGCGATCCGGATTGCGCAAGTCACGATCCGGATCGCAGACGCGTAGAGAGCAATTTCCAGAAAACCGCCTGTTCGGGATCCGGATCATAATCTACGATCCGGATCGTTCATACAGTTTTACCAGAACAATGTGTTCGGGATCCGGATTGAGATTCCACGATCCGGATCGTTCAAGCCAACAGGTAAAACTCATGTTCGGGATCCGGATCATCAAATGCCATGATCCGGATTGAACTAGTGTATGAACGAACACCCTTCGGGATCCGGATTGAAACGACATGATCCGGATCCTGAACATGTCCCATGTCCAGTTTTTGATGAATATGCAGTTAAAACCTCTTCCAGGTGTTTCTACACTATAAGAAGTATTCGGATCATCAAAATTATTTAGTTAAACGTACCTGATCCTTTTGAATTCTTCTTTCTTGAGATTGAGGTATTGATCCAGAGTTTCTTCATCTTCAATCTTCAAGACTTAAACTATTCACGAAATACGCCAACTCAAATTCCGTAACAATCTCCCCTTTGGCGGTTTCGTGACAAAACACAGATCCACAAAGAAAATTCAAAAAGGATATTTTTGTTGCTATCACCATACAACAAAAATTTACAAAAGAGTTCCAGAAAATAAAAACATGAGATAAACTCCTAGAACAGACTCTAGACTTAGACATCTGTAACTTCTGCACACAGAAAACATTCTTGACAAACAAAATCGTTAGATACCTCAAGAATTGAAACATTGAAAACCAATACAGAGATTAGAGTTTGATCTCATCATGACATTTGAAAGAATCAGATATGTGAAAGAACATAGTTAAAACCAACATATCTTCTAAGCAATTGAAAACCAAATGTCAAAGTATGTTAGTCCAACATCAACTTGTTAGTCATATTACATGCCCAAATAGTTAGTCAAATAGTTAGTATCAGCATGTCACAATCCACAAAAGAAAACCAAGTTGAGTTGAGATTCATACTTACCTTGATTCATTCCTTGATTCATTCACAGTCATTGTTCAGAGTTCATTGTTTTTCATTGTTCAGAGTTTATAACTCTTCAAACTCTCACTCATTCTCTCCCCTTTTTGTCACAAATAAAGCCAAAAATGTAGCATGAGCTACAATATGTAAGGAGAGTAAACAAAAAGTTCATAAGTTTCTAACAATATGCACAAAAAGAGAATTAACCTAAGAATATGCACAAACTGAGAGATGAGTAAAGAAAAGTAATGTCCTGAAATCTAAAAACCCAAACAAAATGTCCAACTCTGTTTTCAGTCTGACGAGCCAGAGCTAGAAGAGCTCAGCTTGCTTAAAAATCCTTTAATCAAGCTCTTAAGATTTGAGTATTTCCTCTTGAGTTTCTTGTGTTCAGCAGAGATTTCTTGAAGTTCTCTCAATATCCTTTCATGTGTAACCGAGACCCTCTGTTGTTCTCGACGAATCGATTCCAAAGTTTCTGTCTCTGTGTTTGCGTCCTTGGAAAAGATGAACGCTGTCTAGATGCAGATGGTGCATCAGGTCCAGCAGTCCACGGTGATCCAGTTTGCAAGGATCCTGAAAGTGAGCGTGCTCTAGTTAGAGGCCCACTCGTTGGTTCGTGCTTCGCTTCACACTTTTCTTTTCTGTGTACTGTTTGGTTGTGGAGGCAAATTTCGCCAGCTTTTTCCCTTTCCTGAACTCTCTTCTTCTTCATCAATTTTTTCTGAACTTTAAGGAACTCATCCCATTCTTCACTATGTAGTCTGAGCTGTCTTCATTTGCTCCTTCGGGTTGTCTCCAGTTGAGACGCCTGGTTCTTCCTAACCGATGAACCCCGGGTAGCATAGCAACCAGCAGGATGAGCAACCACGAGAATGCCATTGACTCTAGTGCTTTGAGTTTAAAGAGAATGTCCTGTGAAAACCAACTCAAGAACATATGAAAAATTGTCAATTTTGAAAAATCTTAACACATTGTACCTAGACAATCATAATCATATAGAGAAGCTAAGAATCAAATTAGTTTTCCAAAAAGAATGTTAAAAATAGATCAATTTCATGTTTTACACAAATTCCTCTTTTATGCCCTAAAACCGAATTTTTAGAAATCGAAGGCTAAAAACTCGTTAATCATGCAAAAACCCAGCATAAAAGCAAAACTAATAGATCCAGAGTTCTTATTTCAAAAGAAATTTGATCAAAAACCGTTCACAAACGAAAAAGAAAATCCATCTTTTCTGCTCGCGTTTGATGAAAAAACCTAAAAACTGTGAAAAACCGAGTTTTGATCATGAAAACTTACTTGAATCCGAAGAACTTGAGTTTTGAAGCACTAGGAAGCAAGAGATCTAGAAAGAGAAACTCTAGAAGCTTGGAAATCAGAAATTTTGGTAAAGAAATCTTGAATCTGAAGGTTTCTATAAGAAAGCCCTAGCCGCGATCCGGATCGGTCGTGAATGAGATCCGGATCGGCCACATACAGGGAAAATCCTGCATCGGGATCCGGATCACTTGCCACGATCCGGATCGGCTATACGCAGGGAGAGATCCTGCGTTCGGGATCCGGATCACTTTGCCACGATCCGGATCGCCTACACCTTTTTCTCCAGAAAAGTTAAAAAAATACAATAAAATCCAGAAAAAGTATGTAAGCATTTTATCATGTCAACTTTAAACAAATAGCATCGTTTCATACAACAAGAAATAGATTATGAAAAATCTATCAAAAATATCCAAAAATGAAACGAAGATTTACGAAAGTTAAAACACTTAAAGTTGAACAACTTCAATTACATCTATCCTGATCTATGTGTAATGTCTTTATCAAATCATCAATTTCAGTAAAGAAAATGAAGTACCAAGATCAATAGATGTTTGAAATCCCAGATAAGTTAGATAATATATCTAGACAATCTGTTGAAGGAGTGGCTCTTTGAGCATCTTTTACTAAAAATCCCACCTTATACCAACCATGAAATACGACTGAGTCAAGTATTTCAATATGAGTTTCATCAACAATTTTCAAAACAAAAAGTTTGCTTTTCATTCATGGAGTTTCTTTTTCTTTCATTTTCTCCATGTGGTGGTAGTTTTCACACTCCTCACTGGGATGTAACTCTTTCCACATCTTTTGAGCATTTCACATTTCATTGACTCCCCCTCAATTGGCTATCAATTATTTAATATATAAGGTATTCAACCAAACCATTGATCTCGAATTCATACTCGACTAAGCAATCAAATATGATAATGACTATACCAAGAGATCATTGAGAGAGAAATTGACTTTGATCACTTAGAAGATGGTTTAAATAACGTAAATGATCATTGCAACATTGAAATATTATGACATCAAGGACATAATAAATTTCTAAATGCATGTCAAGGTGCAAGTAAAGTCAATTATGAAATATGCTCAATTAGTGTGCTATGTACAAAACATAGATAAAGAACAAAACAAATACAAAGAACAAAAACAAAACCTAATCTAAGCAAAAGTTTCAAAAGAGGTTATTTCAAGGAAAGCATGCCAATTGCTTTACGCAAGTGAATAAAACGTTTTTGATCCAAAGGTTTTGTCAAGATGTCAGCTAATTGATCTTCAGTTGAAATATATGACAGTTGAAGAATGTTTGATTCAACTAGCTCTCTAAGAAAATGATATCTAAGTTCAATATGTTTTGTTCTAGAGTGCAACACAGGGTTTTTAGAAATGTTAATGGCACTAGTGTTGTCACATAAAATGGTTACCGAAGATGTTGAAATTCGGAAATCACTCAACACGCTCTTCATCCAAATCAATTGGGTTGAGCAACTTCCTGCAGAAATGTACTCCGCTTCGGCAGTCGAGAGTGCTATGCAGTTCTGTTTCTTACTGTGCCATGCAACAAGGCAGTGGCCAAGGTAGAAGCATGCACCACTCGTGCTTTTCCGGTCATCCACTGATCCAGCCCAATCGGCATCTGAGTATCCAACAATATCCAAAGTCGTTCCCATAGGATACCAAATTCCGAAATTGATTGTACCTTTGATATACCGGATGATCCGTTTCACCGCTTTCAGGTGAACCTCCTTCGGTGCTGATTGATATCTCGCACAAATCCCAACACTGAAGGATATATCCGGGCGACTAGCCGTGAGATATAGTAGACTTCCAATCATACTGCGGTACAGTTTCTCGTCTACATTCTCACATTGTGATTCACTTCCAAGTCCCTTATGGCTAGTTCCCATTGGAGTTGGAAAATCTTTCGAATTTTCAAGGTCAAACTTTTTGACCAACTCCAGTGCATACTTGGATTGACACAAGTGAATTCCTTCATCGTTCTGCTTAACTTGTAATCCAAGAAAATAATTCAACTCGCCCATCATGGACATCTCAAATTCGCTTTCCATGGTCTCCGCGAATTTAGAAGCATCATTATCTCTCGTTGCTCCAAAAACAATGTCATCAACATAAATTTGAGCAACTATGAAATTGTTTTGATAATGCTTCACAAAGAGAGTCCTGTCAGCTCCCCCTCGAGTGTAGCCCTTTTCCAAAAGGTGCTTTGTCAACCTTTCGTACCATGCTCGCGGTGCTTGTTTCAGACCGTAAAGAGCCTTTTTCAGTCGAAAAACATGGTTAGGTAGTTTATGATCCACAAAACCTTTCGGTTGAGCTACATAAACTTCCTCATTTAAAAATCCATTTAAAAAGGCGCTCTTAACGTCCATTTGAAATAATTTGATTTTAAAATGACAAGCAATCGCAAACAGTATACGAATGGACTCGAGTCTAGCTACAGGGGCGAAGGTTTCATCAAAGTCTATACCTTCTACTTGAGAATAGCCTTGAGCAACTAACCTTGCTTTGTTCCTGATGATAGTACCTTCTTCGTTTTTCTTGTTCTTGAAGATCCATTTGGTACCTATCACATTGTGTTGCTTCGGAGGCTTTGTCAGTTCCCAGACTTTGTTTCGCTCGAATTGATGGAGCTCTTCCTGCATTGCTTTAATCCAATAATCATCTTGGAGAGCTTCATCAACATTCTTTGGTTCGATTTGAGATACATAGCATGCAAATCCGCAAACCAATTGTCTCCGTGTTCTAACTCCTTCTTGTGGATCTCCAATTATGTTCGACTCAGGGTGATCCTTGGAGATGCGTAACGTTTGAGGTAGAGGAGTAGGCGGAGGTACACGAGATGATTCCTGCACATCAGATGAGCTTGAAGAACCGTTAGATGCATCAACATTATTATCGAAAGAATTGTTAGAAGAAGATGCATTAGCAGGTGTATCATCATCAAGAGAGATATCGAGGGTAGATTTTTCAGATTCAAAGTGAAAAGCTTCATCTACCTTAACATTTATCGATTCTACGATCGTCTTAGATTCTAAGTTAAAAACTCGATATGCTCTGCTGTTTGTAGAATAACCTAAGAAAATCCCTTCGTCACTTCGAGAGTCAAATTTTCCAAGGTTTTCACGATCACGTAAAATAAAACACCGACTCCCGAAAATGCGAAAATATTTGATGTTAGGTTTTCTACAAAACCAAAGTTCATATGGTGTATTCAAAGTCCCCGGGCGCAAATACACTCGATTGATAACATAGACAGCCGTGTTCACCGCTTCAGCCCAAAAGTATAAAGGAAGGTTCCGGCTGTGAAGCATCACACGTGCCATTTCCTGTACGACCCTGTTTTTGCGCTCGACTACACCATTTTGTTGAGGTGTGTAAGGTGCGGAGAATTCATGTTTAATGCCATTAGAAACACAAAAATCAATGAATTTGGAATTTATGAATTCACCACCTCTATCACTCCTCACTCGAGTAATCCTTTCATTCTTTTCTATCATAATACGATTGCAGATTTCGAGAAAAGAATCAAAGGTATCAGCTTTTTCCTTTAGAAAGGCTACCCAAGTATATCTAGAAAAGTCATCAACCAACAAAAAAATATACCATTTACCTCCAAGAGATGGTTGACGAGTTGGCCCCATTAAGTCCATATGCAAAAGTTCCAAAGGCCGTTTTGTACCTATGTGGTTCAAATTCTTGTGTGCAGTCCTAGACTGTTTTCCCTTTTGGCAACCGCCACACACAAGGTTTTGTTCAAAAGAAAGTTTTGGAACCCCCTTGACCACATCTTTATTTGAAATTCTAGCAAGTTCCTTAAAGTTTATGTGACCTAGCCTTTCATGCCAAAGTGTTTCATTTTTCAAAGATGCTAGGTTACATTTTTCAGAAATTTTAGAAGGAACTACATAACAATTGTTTTCTGATCTAACCCCCTTTAAAAAGAAAGCATGGTTCATGTCAGTTACAGTGCATTTATCAGATGAAAAATTAACTGAATAACCACTATCACACAGTTGACTTATGCTTATGAGG
>CM054934.1:11803851-11878603 GCA_029168755.2 Tillandsia fasciculata | reverse complement strand
TGATAGGCCCAGCAGCTCCCACAGACGACTCTGCAAAACACAGGGGGAAAAAGACAGAAAACAACAATGGGGGTGAGAACTACTAGATAAACCAGTAGCCTTCCCTAGTGGGTAAAACCTCAAATGCTGACACACCCACTAGGACTAAAGAGGCAAAAAGGAAAGAACAGTGGTAAGCAATAAAGACTGCTGGAAAAGGAATGCTACTACAATGCCTCTAAATGTAGTGCCAAAAAAGATAACTGTATGCATACAACTGTAAGGCTAACCATGCAACTATAAGGCTAACCGACCAAAGAAACCCAATCAAAGGGCCGGGAAGTACCGGCACTGCCTGCTCTGTCATCACTCACAACTCCCCACTCTGTCGTCACTCACAACTCACCAACTCACAATGGTGCCCGGCGCTCGGCACGGTGTAAAGCCTACTCCGGAGTGGCACTCGAGGGGAGCGACCCACACGAGTAAAGTATGTAAAGTATCTCTGTATCAAGTATCTCTGTAACCAATGTCTCACAATAGCAGGACTAGTAAAGTATGTAAAGTATCCCTGTATCAAGTATCTCTGTAACCAATGTCTCACAATAGCAGGACTGGATCATGACTATGATCAAAGTGGAAAATATCCATCCACTAAAGTAACCCTGATCCCTAATCAGATGCAATAATAATCAACAAGTGGGAAACACTATCCACTAGGAAAATCTGAAACCCAATCTGATGCATAAGTGAACATCCGGTCAACCGCATAATGTCCCCGATCGCCGAAACACCCTATAAGTCCAAAATCTGATAAAGTAATCAACATCTGGCTAACCGCCTCAAGTCCGCGGTTACCACAATGCCCCACAATATATATAATCGAGTCAAACCTGTCCCAGACTCAAGTCTCAACTACACTATCCCAAACCCTGCTCAAACCGAGCAACATATATCCGAATGCGAAGGAGAATAGTGAAACATGGTTTCTCCTAAGTCAAATCCCAAAGATAGTGTAGCAATAATTAGTAGCCCATTTAGATGTCCAAACAAGCATGCAAAGGTTCGCATTTAAAAAACAGAAGGAAAGTATTGAATATTTATTTAGAAAAAGATGGTTTTATGATAAGACTTTAGCATGCGATGATAGGTTACAGCATATGTCCAACAACAGTGTCCCAGTTTATCATAAATGAGCTGTCATATTATTTGTGGGGTTTACTTATGCATTTCATGATTAAAAGTACCGATTATCAGTTTAAAGTCGGGAGTCTCTAATACTCCTAGTGAGATAGTCAAAAATGAGGTAAGCAACAACCACCCACCTCGAAAAGCGTGCACAATACACCAAGAAAATATCCGCTATCCTCCAAGCACACCGTCAGCTGAAACAGTATCCTACAACATCACATAAGTGTACGCGATGTAAAAACTACAAGTCTCAAAACAGATTTTGCTGTTTTTATAATCAGCAAGCAAAACGAGGAATTTCACCTCTGTCCTGAGCTCCTAAAATCTCAGAAAAATCACGGTTGCGTTCCTCGCGAAAAGTAGCCCAAAATCGACTTTTGAATCGCCTCGATCTGATATTACTACGCGGAGAAACAGTTCGTCGAAGTCGCCGCTGTCCAAAAACCCAAACAGCAAAAGAGGGGGTCAAAACACCTCGGGAATCGTGCCAAGGAATCTGAATCCAGAGAAACGACCAACACGAAAAACGAATCCCTACCTCTTAGGAACACACTGGCGAAGAAATCGTCGAAAAAGGACTTTTGTACTGCGCAGGGGACTCCTCGGACTGAAATGCGACAATAACGGGCCAAGATTGGAGAAAAACGAGGCACACTGTAAAATCCGGATCGCCGCTGTCGAACTTCCAGAAAATCTGGGAACGTACCACGAGGTAGAAAATGATGAGATGAAAAACTTCTCTAAAGGTCCCTCCCACTGGTTCTCTCTCTATCTCTCAGAAAACAGGGAAAAAGAAGAGAGGGGAGGCCTTTATATAGGCCCATTAGAACAATTGGAAAAATTCCCAATATGTCCTAACTTTCGGGCGCCCAACCCATTTCGGGCGGCTACAGTGCGGCCCGGCCCACGAATTTCCAGGCGCGCACAGTGCGGCCCGGCCCAGCCCGGCCCGCACACGGGATCCAGCAGCGTCCAACCGTCCGTCCGACCCGGCCCAGGGCCCGCCATGTGTCCGCCAAACAGGCGGCAGCCGTGCGGCCCAACGGGGAAGCGCCACGTGTCCCCCGTGATTGGCGGCGCGGTGGGCGCGCCAGCCAATGGCGTGGCGACACGTGGCCCCCGCCCGACACGGCTGTCGGCGGCCGCCGCCGCCACGTGCTGTGGTGGCCCTAGTTCCCATGCAGTGTTTTTCCGATGGATCCACTGTTAGAACACCTAGTATTGGTGTCCCCGGCCCACAGTGCATCAATTGGGTGCTATTGGTGGACCCTGTGTGCTTTATTTTACTGTTTTGGCCTTCGGCTGGGTTTGCCGAAGTTTCTGAAAAGATTTAGGCCAAACAGAGGTCGTAGATGGATTCAGCACGGAAAAACGCTTGAAATCGACTATTTATTTGCTTAATTTGGAGTCCGGATGCCCAAAAACGGACACCCGGAAGTTTTTAGTGGAAAATGGTGCATGGGAGGGGCCGTAGACCGCCGGGATGCCACGTGGCAGGCTCTGATTGGCCGGTCTGCGGTGCGCGGTCCACAGAGCAGCGCGGCGGGGTGCACAGACCCGGCGCACGGACACGTGGCGCCGCCTGACTGGCGGGCTCAGGACGCGCGGTCTACTGGAGGTGCGCGGCGGTGCATGGTCCAGGCGGGTGCCAGGTGGCAGCCCCGGGTTGGTCGGTGCACGCTGCGCGGTCCACGGAATTGCTGGGGAAGGCGTGGACCGGGTGCAGGGGACACGTGTCACCTCCTCATTGGAGGGTGCTGTGCTCGCGGTGCACGGAATGCGCGCGGTCGGTGCCTCGGGAACCGTGCGCGCGTGCGACCCACGTCGCGCGACCGGGCGCACGTCGCGCGGTCGGCGGGTCAGCCGGGGACACGTGGCGCCCGCTCATTGGCGGGCGCTACCGCCTTACTGTGCCCGGGGAGCGGACACGTGGCGGGCGGTGAGTGGCCCGCTTCGGTGTTCGCTGTTCGGGCGACACGTGGCGGCTTCCGAGGCGGGTCGGACGGATCTGGGATCCCGTCCGACAGCGTGTATCGGGCCGGGCCGCACTGTGCGCGCCCGAAAGTTTTGGGCCGGGCCGCACTGTGCGCGCCCGAAAACTTTCGGGCGCCCGAAAGTTGGGCCCGAGCCCAATAAGACTTGCTTTTTTGGGCTTTTCTTTTGAAGCCTATAAATAGGCTGTCTTGGGCTGGCATTTACACTCTTTTTCAGAAGGATTTAGCTCGAGAGTTCTTCATGAAAAATCCTCCTCTCCCTCTTGGCTAACTCCTGGTGAAGTTTCAGGAAATCTGGAAGCCGTGACGACTGTGTTTTCTACCTCGTGTGCGGAGCGACGTTCTACAGTGTGAGGCCCATTACCGTCGCATTTTCTTCCGGGAGACCTACAGAGCTACCCCGACATCCGATTTCTGCGATTTTTGCGGCGTTGGTTTCACGAGAGGTAAATCTTCGACTTTCGTGTTGAGTGTTTTGTCCAGATTTGGGTTTTTGGCACGGATTTCGAGACATTACTGAGCCGCTGTTTTGTTGCAAGATTTCTGGACAGCACCCACTTCGCGGATTTTTATCTCCTCATCCGGACATCAGAATTCGACGATTCAAGAGCCTATCGACATCTACACTTCGCGAGGATCGTCGTGATATTTTTATTGGGATTTTAGAAAATTTATTTTCAGGTGAAAATTTCGTGTGAACAGGAACTATGCTTGCAGATTTTTGGAATAGTGATTTTATGTGTGATTTGGTTGTAATTGTGAGTTGTTGTTGTACCCAGGACATTGTAAGCACCACTATGGTGCTCTTTGCTTAGTGGACTCGGAGTTTTATCAGTTTCAGGGCGTGTTATCTGTATCATCCTGGACAGTTAGCGTGTTCAGGTGGGTGATTCTGCTTGCAATAACTTTGGACTGCTCTCTAAATTCTGCAATTAAAAGGCATACATGATAGTATTGGGACAATATAAACTGTGCAAACTGTATGATAGTACCAACTGTTAATAATTGCTAAAATTGATAATCTTTTGGAACTATTGCATCATATGAACCACAAATTGGAGAAAGACTTGACTTAGCACATCTATTAGACATTGTATGTCATCCTCAGACAGCTACTATTGGATTTATGCCTTTGCTGTAGTTCTCCCATGTCATTGATACTTTTGTCACCTTGAGACATAGTGGTTTTCCCCTGAGTTGTGGGTTGGTAGGTTTAGTAGCTTTGGATGCATTGTACTCGTGTCTGGGGACCGAGTAGAGTTGGCAGCAGTCTATAGTTATTCATCATTCGAGTTAGTGATATGTGGGGCTGGGATCTTTGGGTGATGATCATAGCGACAGTGTGGACCTCTTTTAGTGAGTGAGTCAGGGATTGGATTATAGCCTGCAGGAGCCATTCTTGAGATCGACAGAGATGCGCAGTTACTTTGCTCGGTGGGGTCGCTACCCACGAGTGCCACTCCGGAGTTGGGCTTGCTACTTCTTTCGCGGCTTGTCGATGTTGGTGTCCCCCTGACTGAGCCAGTTTTGGCAGTCATGGACATCGTCCCTCTGGCTGAGCCAGTTTTGGCAGCTATGGACGTACCTACAGCAGTAGGTAGGCGCAGGTTTGACTGGACCGTTTGGCAGTCAGTTTGGTTTGGGTTTTGAGTCGAGTACCTGTAGGGACATATTGGTCTTCGATCCTTTTCCTCGAGCATATAGTTAGGGGCATAGTAGCAGTAGATGTTTTGACTTTCCTGCTTTCTTTACTGCATTTCCTTTTGTTACTTTATGCCCTTGTAGACTTAGTGGGCAGGCCGTCGGGCTTGTTGGCGGCACCCACTGAGGACTACTGTGGGAGGTAGTTCTCACACCCGTCGTGGTGTCTTTTCCCCAGGGACTTCTGTTCCAGTTCCTGCGGTGCCCGTTGCTGATCCATCCCCTTCAGACCGAGGTAAGGGAATCGCGAGGTAGATCTTTTCCCTTTCAGCAGCAGAGTGTGGTAGAGGTACCCGATACACTTTTTGGTTGTGTTTTACTTTTTGGTTTGAGTGACCATGTAGTGAGGTATCGAGTTGTACTCTTCTGTTTTCTTTTGAGAGACTCCTGTATTTTGTGTGAGGACTTTATGTATATATTGGTGGGACAGCTTTACTTCTTATATAATTGTTAGTTTTATGTTTACAGCTCTGATATCTGTTAGTTTAGATACTTACTTGCAGGTTAGACGCTACGTCTCTACGGGACTTCCTGTAGGGGCGGCGGATCTGTTGGCGAGCCGGGGTACAGTTCCGACCCCGGGGCGTGACAGATTAGAGTGGTATCAGAGCCTAGGATGTAGGTCTTTGGGGACTTAGGAACCCTAGGCTTATGGTTTAACCCTAGGATGACCACGTGAGAGCCGAGACTCTTGGCGAAAGTCTTGATTGGGTATTTAAACTCTCCCGAGAGGATAGGGACGAGTGACAGACATGTTTTCCTTTTGTAGCGACTATGTTGGCTGCAGACAACATAGTGCTTCGGGAAGGGGGACATGCCTTTTGACTTTCGCTAGATTGGGTCGAGTGTTGCTTCTGGTTCTGATTGTTTGTTTTGTCCCTCAGGTGGGGATGCCTCCTCGACGTTCATGGTGACGCGTTCGCAGCCTTCATCCTCAGAGCCCGAGCAGGAGGACTCGGGGCGAGGACCTCAGGCTGAGATTCAGGAGCTCCGTGCCCAGATGGCACAGATGGCTGAGGCGGCTAGACGCCAGGAGGAGGCAGTGGCACGGCTGACACTCTTATTGGAGCAGAGAGCACAGCCGGCGGTGGCACCCCCTGAGGCTTCGCCGGTGCCTTCTTCCCCTGCTGAGGCACCCCCTGTGGCGCAGACTGCACCGGCGGTTCCTGCTGTGCCGGTTTCGAGTAGGCCACCCGCCGAGGCGACGGGAGCGTTGACTGAGGCAGAGCAGCGGGAGGTTGTTGATTTGCTGATGAGGCTTCGGCGGTTCGATCCGCCCCGCTTTTCAGGCATGGATGCTGAGCCCTGGGCAGCCGAGACTTGGATTACCACCTTGGAGCGCCACTTTGAGAGCCTATTTGTGGATGATAGGTATCGGGTCTTTCTGGCTACGCATTTTCTGGAGAGCAACGCCGAGGCGTGGTGGCGGCGTGTGCGCCCTGCTGGTCCATCGGGGATGCAGCCTATTCCCTGGACCGAGTTCCGAAGCTTGTTGTTGGGAGCTTTCTTTCCGGAGAGTGTCCGCCAGCGGCTGGAGGAGAGGTTGAAGAATCTCCGCCAGGGAGATAGACCGGTGCAGATGTACATCGCCGAGTTTAACCAGCTTTTGGCTTGTGTGCCACATGTGGCCAGGGATGAGAGCCATCGTGTTTACATGTTCGAGAGAGGACTTCGTCGGGACATCTATCAGTTCGTCCGCTCCCGTAGACTGCAGACCGTGGAGGCCTCGATGGAGCAGGCCTTGTATGTAGAGAGTGGAGAGGCGGTGATGGATGAGGTGTCTCCCATCCCTGTAGCGACTTCTGGGGCGAAGCGCCCGGCTCCCGCGGAGGAGGGGCAGTCTAGCAGGCAGGGACCCCCGAGACCCCCGCGTTTCCATCCTCAGGGCCGGGGGCATCAGGGACGCCAGAGATCGGGGGCGTCTCGACAGGCACAGCAGCAGCAGCAGCAGCAGCGTCGACCCCCGCGACAGCAGCAGCCCCCACAGCAGTCTTCTCGACAGCAGCGCTCAGATCGGTGTGTCATTTGTCGGGGCCCTCATCCGCCGACTCAGTGCCCGCAGAGACAGGGCCGGTGTTTTCGATGTGGGGAGGCCGGCCATATTGCTAGTGCTTGTCCCAGGGCCGGCCATCCAGCTCCTTCTTCTGCATCAGCACCGACCGTTCCTTTCCAGCCGGCCGGACCTTCTGCAGCCTACAGCAGGCCAGATTTCGCTTCTTCTTCTTCTCGACAGCCAGAGAGACGTCCCCCGGCACCGAGCGGTCGTGTATATGCCGCTCAGATAGAGGATGCTTTCGCAGCAGAGCAGGTCGTCGCAGGTATTGTTCTGATTTCTTCAGTCCGTGCTCGGGCTCTTTTCGATACCGGTGCTTCTCATTCTTTCATTAGTAGATCATTCGCATCCTTGCATGGTTTAGCGGTAGCTTCTTTATCATCTGCATTAGAGGTTGAGATACCGGGTCATGTTCTTCATGTTGAGGAGTGCTGTAGAGGTTGCCCCATTCAGTTGGGATCCTGGATTCTGCCGGCCGACTTGCTTGTCTTGCGACAGCTCCAGGATTTTGATGTTGTTCTGGGTATGGATTGGTTGTCGAGATATTATGTTACCATTGATTGCCGCGATAGGACTGTTACTCTTCGTGAGCCGGGGCAGGAGGTGTTCGTCTTCCAGGGCTGTCAGAGCTCCTTGTTCGCCTTGACTATTTCTTCAGCGAGGGCCAGGCGGTTGATGAGTAGAGGATGCACTGCATTTCTGGCGACGATGGTAGAGGTGCCTACGGCGGCACGGGGACTCGAGGATATTCCAGTGGTCCGCGAGTTTCCCGATGTGTTTCCCCCAGAGCTGTCGACCATGCCGCCAGAGAGGGAGATTGAGTTCGTGATTGATGTGGTACCCGGAACCGCACCAATCTCGAAGGCACCTTACAGGATGGCGCCAGCCGAGCTGAGAGAGTTGAAGGCCCAGCTACAGGATCTTTTGGACAGAGGCTTCATTCGGCCCAGTGTTTCGCCGTGGGGAGCGCCTGTTTTGTTCGTGAAGAAGAAGGATGGGACACTTCGCTTATGTGTGGATTACCGGGAATTGAACAAAGTGACCATCCGGAATAAGTATCCTCTACCACGGATTGATGATTTGTTTGATCAGCTACAGGGAGCCTCCGTGTTTTCGAAGATTGATCTCCAGTCCGGTTACCACCAGCTGAGGGTGAGGGCCGAGGACATTCCCAAGACGGCTTTCAGATCCCGGTATGGACATTACGAGTTTACGGTTATGCCGTTCGGCTTGACCAATGCCCCAGCTGCATTCATGGATCTGATGAACCGGGTTTTTCAGCCGTACTTGGATCGTTTTGTGGTGGTATTTATTGATGACATCCTGATTTACTCCCGGAGCGATGAGGAGCACGAGGGTCACTTGAGGATAGTGCTGCAGCTTCTACGTGATAAGAAGCTGTATGCCAAGCTAAAGAAGTGCGAGTTTTGGCTTCGGGAGGTTGCCTTCTTGGGCCACATTGTTTCAGCTGCTGGAGTAGCGGTCGACCCGACGAAGATTGACACAGTTCGGGATTGGCCGAGGCCGACGACGGTTTCTGAGGTACGGAGTTTCTTGGGCCTAGCCGGTTATTATCGTCGGTTCGTGGAGGGCTTTGCGAAGCTCTCTACTCCCCTGACCAGTTTGACAAGGAAGGGGACGAAGTTCATTTGGACCGAGCGGTGTCAGCAGAGTTTTGAGGAACTGAAGAGAAATTGATCTCCGCACCAGTTCTTGCACTGCCGGTTATGGGAGAGGGTTTCGTGATCTACAGTGACGCCTCACACAGTGGACTGGGTTGTGTTCTTATGCAGCATGGTAGGGTAATTGCCTATGCTTCACGGCAATTAAAGGATTATGAGAAGAATTACCCTACACATGACTTAGAGCTTGCAGCTGTTGTTTTTGCACTGAAGCTGTGGCGGCATTACCTCTATGGTGAGCATTGTGAGATTTATACAGATCATAAGAGCTTAAAGTATCTGTTCACCCAAAAGGAGCTGAACCTTAGGCAACGCCGGTGGTTGGAGCTGTTAAAGGATTACGATCTGAGTATCCTTTATCACCCCGGCAAGGCCAATGTGGTGGCAGATGCTTTGAGCAGGAGGTCAGTGCATAGCTTGAGTTTGATGATTACCCAGCAGGCACAGCTGATAGAGCAGATGAGGCGACTTCAGATTGAGGTAGTATCCCCTGGGGTCTCTGCGAGGCTTATGACTATGGTCTTGCAGCCCACTCTGCTGGACAGGATCAGGGAGACGCAGAGTGAGGACCCCCACTTGGAGAGGATCAGGGCTCAGATTCAGGTTGATGAGAGAGGGGATTTTGCAGTGGACAGCTCGGGAGTACTACGGTACAGGGACCGAGTTTGTGTGCCATCAGACTTGGAGATTAGAGATCAGATTTTGAGAGAGGCCCATTATACACCTTATACCATCCATCCTGGAGGTACTAAGATGTATAAGGACCTTAAGGCACACTTTTGGTGGTCAGGGATGAAGCGGGACATTGGAAGGTTCGTTGCTCAGTGCTTAACTTGCCAGCAAGTGAAGGCAGAGCATCGTGTTCCTGCTGGCAAGTTGCAGAGCCTTCCAATTCCCGAATGGAAGTGGGACCACATCACCATGGATTTCGTGACTGGGCTACCGAGATCTCAGAGTGGAGCAGATGCAGTTTGGGTGATTGTTGACAGACTTACCAAGTCAGCGCATTTCCTGCCGTACAGATGACTTGGTCCTTGGAGCGCTTGGCACAGCTTTATTTGGATGAGATCGTGAGGCTGCACGGAGTACCAGCGTCCATCGTTTCAGATCGAGACCCGAGATTTGTGTCACGGTTTTGGGGGAGCTTACAGTCAGCCATGGGTACTCGGCTTAGTTTCAGCACGGCTTTCCACCCACAGACAGATGGTCAGTCAGAGCGCACCATTCAGACGCTTGAGGATATGTTGCGTGCGTGCGTTATGGATTTTGGAGGAGGTTGGCACCGACACTTACCCCTGGTTGAGTTCGCGTACAACAACAGCTTCAAGCGAGCATTCAGATGGCTCCGTTTGAGGCGTTGTACGGACGCAAGTGTCGGTCGCCCCTTTACTGGAGTGATGTGGGTGAGAGGAGGACGCTGGGGCCAGACTTACTGCTGGAGGCAGAGGAGAAAGTCCGTGTTGTTCGTCGGCACTTGGAGACGGCCCAGAGTCGCCAGAAGAGTTATGCTGATGTTCGGCGGCGAGACCTTGAGTTCCAGGTTGGTGACCATGTCTTCTTGAAGGTCTCGCCCTCGAAAGGGGTCCGGAGGTTTGGAGTGCGGGGGAAGCTCAGTCCCCGCTTCATTGGACCCTTTGAGGTGCTTGAGAGGGTAGGCCCTGTGGCTTATCGAGTTGCTCTACCTCCCCGCCTGGCTGGTGTTCATGATGTCTTCCATGTTTCGGCCTTGAGGAGATATGTGTTCGATCCGTCTCATGTCATTGACTTCGCATCCTTGGAGATCGGCGAGGACTTGGTTTACGAGGAGCGCCCGTTGCGGATTCTGGCTCGTGAGGTGAGGGAATTGCGCAACCGGGCAATACCCTATGTGAAGATCCTTTGGAGCAACCATGAGGAGCGAGAGGCTACCTGGGAGCTTGAGACGGCGATGCGAGATGCCTACCCTTTTCTGTTCGAGACTGCTGGCTGAGGTACGTCTGTCTTTGCTCTGTTTCGTTTCGAGGACGAAACTTTCTTTTAGTGGGGGAGGATGTGGTGGCCCTAGTTCCCATGCAGTGTTTTTCCGATGGATCCACTGTTAGAACACCTAGTATTGGTGTCCCTGGCCCACAGTGCATCAATTGGGTGCTATTGGTGGACCCTGTGTGCTTTATTTTACTGTTTTGGCCTTCGGCTGGGTTTGCCGAAGTTTCTGAAAAGATTTAGGCCAAACAGAGGTCGTAGATGGATTCAGCACGGAAAAACGCTTGAAATCGACTATTTATTTGCTTAATTTGGAGTCCGGATGCCCAAAAACGGACACCCGGAAGTTTTTAGTGGAAAATGGTGCATGGGAGGGGCCGTAGACCGCCGGGATGCCACGTGGCAGGCTCTGATTGGCCGGTCTGCGATGCGCGGTCCACAGAGCAGCGCGGCGGGGTGCACAGACCCGGCGCACGGACACGTGGCGCCGCCTGATTGGCGGGCTCAGGGCGCGCGGTCTACTGGAGGTGCGCGGCGGTGCATGGTCCAGGCGGGTGCCAGGTGGCAGCCCCGGGTTGGTCGGTGCACGCTGCGCGGTCCACGGAATTGCTGGGGAAGGCGTGGACCGGGTGCAGGGGACACGTGTCACCTCCTCATTGGCGGGTGCTGTGCTCGCGGTGCACGGAATGCGCGCGGTCGGTGCCTCGGGAACCGTGCGCGCGTGCGACCCACGTCGCGCGACCGGGCGCACGTCGCGCGGTCGGCGGGTCAGCCGGGGACACGTGGCGCCCGCTCATTGGCGGGCGCTACCGCCTTACTGTGCCCGGGGAGCGGACACGTGGCGGGCGGTGAGTGGCCCGCTTCGGTGTTCGCTGTTCGGGCGACACGTGGCGGCTTCCGAGGCGGGTCGGACGGATCTGGGATCCCGTCCGACAGCGTGTATCGGGCCGGGCCGCACTGTGCGCGCCCGAAAGTTTTGGGCCGGGCCGCACTATGCGCGCCCGAAAACTTTCGGGCGCCCGAAAGTTGGGCCCGAGCCCAATAAGACTTGCTTTTTTGGGCTTTTCTTTTGAAGCCTATAAATAGGCTGTCTTGGGCTGGCATTTACACTCTTTTTCAGAAGGATTTAGCTCGAGAGTTCTTCATGAAAAATCCTCCTCTCCCTCTTGGCTAACTCCTGGTGAAGTTTCAGGAAATCTGGAAGCCGTGACGACTGTGTTTTCTACCTCGTGGTGCGGAGCGACGTTCTACAGTGTGAGGCCCATTACCGTCGCATTTTTCTTCCGGGAGACCTACAGAGCTACCCCGACATCCGATTTCTGCGATTTTTGCGGCGTTGGTTTCACGAGAGGTAAATCTTCGACTTTCGTGTTGAGTGTTTTGTCCAGATTTGGGTTTTTGGCACGGATTTCGAGACATTACTGAGCCGCTGTTTTGTTGCAAGATTTCTGGACAGCACCCACTTCGCGGATTTTTATCTCCTCATCCGGACATCAGAATTCGACGATTCAAGAGCCTATCGACATCTACACTTCGCGAGGATCGTCGTGATATTTTTATTGGGATTTTAGAAAATTTATTTTCAGGTGAAAATTTCGTGTGAACAGGAACTATGCTTGCAGATTTTTGGAATAGTGATTTTATGTGTGATTTGGTTGTAATTGTGGGTTGTTGTTGTACCCAGGACATTGTAAGCACCACTATGGTGCTCTTTGCTTAGTGGACTCGGAGTTTTATCAGTTTCAGGGCGTGTTATCTGTATCATCCTGGACAGTTAGCGTGTTCAGGTGGGTGATTCTGCTTGCAATAACTTTGGACTGCTCTCTAAATTCTGCAATTAAAAGGCATACATGATAGTATTGGGACAATATAAACTGTGCAAACTGTATGATAGTACCAACTGTTAATAATTGCTAAAATTGATAATCTTTTGGAACTATTGCATTATATGAACCACAAATTGGAGAAAGACTTGACTTAGCACATCTATTAGACATTGTAGGTCATCCTCAGACAGCTACTATTGGATTTATGCCTTTGCTGTAGTTCTCCTATGTCATTGATACTTTTGTCACCTTGAGACATAGTGGTTTTCCCCTGAGTTGTGGGTTGGTAGGTTTAGTAGCTTTGGATGCATTGTACTCGTGTCTGGGGACCGAGTAGAGTTGGCAGCAGTCTATAGTTATTCATCATTCGAGTTAGTGATATGTGGGGCTGGGATCTTTGGGTGATGATCATAGCGACAGTGTGGACCCTCTTTTAGTGAGTGAGTCAGGGATTGGATTATAGCCTGCAGGAGCCATTCTTGAGATCGACAGAGATGCGCAGTTACTTTGCTCGGTGGGGTCGCTACCCACGAGTGCCACTCCGGAGTTGGGCTTGCTACTTCTTTCGCGGCTTGTCGATGTTGGTGTCCCCCTGACTGAGCCAGTTTTGGCAGTCATGGACATCGTCCCTCTGGCTGCGCCAGTTTTGGCAGCTATGGACATACCTACAGCAGTAGGTAGGCGCAGGTTTGACTGGACCGTTTGGCAGTCAGTTTGGTTTGGGTTTTGAGTCGAGTACCTGTAGGGACATATTGGTCTTCGATCCTTTTCCTCGAGCATATAGTTAGGGGCATAGTAGCAGTAGATGTTCTGACTTTCCTGCTTTCTTTACTGCATTTCCTTTTGTTACTTTATGCCCTTGTAGACTTAGTGGGCAGGCCGTCGGGCTTGTTGGCGGCACCCACTGAGGACTACTGTGGGAGGTAGTTCTCACACCCGTCGTGGTGTCTTTTCCCCAGGGACTTCTGTTCCAGTTCCTGCGGTGCCCGTTGCTGATCCATCCCCTTCAGACCGAGGTAAGGGAATCGCGAGGTAGATCTTTTCCCTTTCAGCAGTAGAGTGTGGTAGAGGTACCCGATACACTTTTTGGTTGTGTTTTACCTTTTGGTTTGAGTGACCATGTAGTGAGGTATCGAGTTGTACTCTTCTGTTTTCTTTTGAGAGACTCCTGTATTTTGTGTGAGGACTTTATGTATATATTGGTGGGACAGCTTTACTTCTTATATAATTGTTAGTTTTATGTTTACAGCTCTGATATCTGTTAGTTTAGATACTTACTTGCAGGTTAGACGCTACGTCTCTACGGGACTTCCTGTAGGGGCGGCGGATCTGTTGGCGAGCCGGGGTACAGTTCCGACCTCGGGGCGTGACACGTGCGCCCACGTGCGCCCATGTGCGTACGGCCGCACCCGCGCAGCTATGCGTGTGCCACGCGTACATGAGCCGACCAATCCGGGGCCGCCACGTGGCGCGCCCCGGTCCACAGTGCACCGCGCACGCGCCGCACCTGCCCGGCCTGCCCGAGCTGCCCGCGCCTGCCCCCGCGCGCCGAGCGCACTACACCGGGCCAATCGCATGCCGCCACGTGGCCCGCCGGTCCACCGTGCACCGGCGGTCTTTTTCGTGGACCGAGAGTGGCGCGCCGGCCCAATAAGGGCCTGCCACGTGTCCCCGGCTGGTCCACGGCTCCCCCCATGCACCATTTTGCGTAGAAAACTTTCGGGGGTCTGTTTTTGGGCGTCCGGACTCCAAAATAAATAAGTAAATAGCCGTTTTCAAGCGTTTTTCCGCGCTGAATCCAAATACGGCCTCCGTTTGGCCCAAAGCCTTCTCTAAAATTCGGCAAATACCGCCGAAGGCCAAACCAACAGTAAATACCACACTGTGTCCATCCGTAGCATCCCTTTGATGCACTGTGGCCTAATACACCAATGATAGGTATTTCACACCAAGAATTCACGGGAAAAACTATACGGAATCCCGGACCACTACAGTACCCTACACCTGCATGCAATTCTAACATATAGATTTAGAGAACCGTCCACCGGTTCTCGAACAAAGCACCCACCTGAAACGCTTTCCGTAGGCAAAGCCGAAGTCGGTGAAGTGCTTAGTCACACGCTAACCAAAATCTGCCAAAATCACACCCTCGGTAATCGGCCGTGCAAGCATCTGTTCCAATCAACAACATCACCAACAATCAATCACAAACACCACAAATCCCCAAAACAGCACACGCTGTTTTTACCAACCAGTAGAGAGAAGAGGGATTTTCACCTGCATGCAGTCCTCTAAAAATCCTAGAAAAATCACGGTAACGATCCTCACGACGAGTAGCCCCAAAACGAGTATTTATACACCTCATTCCTGTAGGTTTTTATAATGTAGGATCCACAAGGATCTAAATATGTACTATCAAACACCTAGAGGGGGGTGAATAGGTGTAATATTTTAAAAACAAATCTCAGTGCAAAAATAAAAACCAATGCGGAAATAAAAAACAGCACACCGAGATTTACGTGGAAACTCCAATCCAGGAGAAAAACCACGGGACCAACACGCAATAACAATCCACTAAGAATTGAAGAATAACAAGGTGATTACCAACTCCACGGACTCGACCCCTCCTTCAAGTTCTTCGGACCTTGCGCTCCACCGATTGCACGTCCACTGCACACGTTCGAATCCACGAACGCCACTCGAATCCACGAGCACACGTTTCGAATCCACGAAACGCCTTCAACACACCGAATCCACGGTGCTACGTCGAATCCACGACGCAAACTCAGCCGGTAAGAATATTGGCTTCGATGGTGATCCTTTGCTTAGATTATCAATGAAGAACCATGGATGGAATCTCTAAGCAAAGATTAGATCAATTCAACAAAAGATATGTTCTTGAAAGAACCATCGAATTGACCTAGAAGAGGCTATAAAGAAGAACTATAAAAACCTAGCCTCTAGGGTTGCTCTCAAGTGTTTTATAAATTGATCGGTATTGGTCACCCGTTCTTGAGAAACCCTAAGTGTCTATTTATAGGTTAGAAACCTTTGGAAAGAGATAAGAATCAAAAACTTACCTTATCTGGAATTTTTCAGGACGAAGATCCGGATCGGAATTTCTGCGATCCGGATTGCCGTAACGAGACAGACAATTCCAGAAAAACAAGGGTTCGGGATCCGGATTGAAATGCCCGATCCGGATCGTTCATATATTTCAGCAAAAACCAATGTTCGGGATCCGGATCAGAATTGGCTTGGATCCGGATTGGATTTGCATATGAACCAACACCCTTCGGGATCCGGATTGGATTGTCTGATCCGGATCCTAAACATGTCCCATGTCCAGTTTTTGATTTTTATGCAATAAAAAAATTCAACCAAGTGTTTCTACACTATAAGAAGTATTCGGATCACCAAAATTATTTAGTTAAACGTACCTGATCAATCAGAAACCCTTTTCCTTAAGATTGATGCAATTGATCCACAATTCTTCACCTTCAATCTTCAAGACTCAAAACACTGAGTGCCAACTTGAGCTCTTCTCTGAGTCTTCGATTGCTGATTGACAATTTGATCACTTCAAGACTCCGACTCAACTCACCGACTTGACTCACGAAATATGCCAACACCAAAAAGCCGTAACAATCTCCCCCTTTGGCAATTTCGTGACAAAACCCAAAAATACATAAAAACGCTCAAGTCACTCATCTTAAACCAAAAAGTCGAAATTCAATGTTATCACCAAGACATTGATTTTCTTTGCGTGAAAGATCCAATAAATACAAAATACATTTGAACCAAACAGTCCTAGAACATACTCTATGACTTAGGACTTGGAGTCTTAAAGTGATGTAATTCCTGCAAAACAAAACTCCAAACAAAATCAAACGTTAGTCGTTAGAAATTAAAATCCTACATTTGATTCGTCCTTTTGGTTCTTTTGTTTTTCGGCTCTTTCAATCTTTTCTTTATCTCCTCCTATCTTGAGCATCTATGTTCTCCCCCTTTGTGATACGATCATTATATTCTGTTCTCCCCCTTTTTTTTGTTTGTCCTATCTCGATGATCTCATCTCCGTCATTTCTCTTCTCCCCCTTTTTGTCACAAATTGTCAAACAGTGAACATACAAGACAAAAGGAAATCTAACAACATTAGTTCATAGAGAAAGAGAGATAAAAGCTCAGTTCCGGTATATAACAAAAACACAGATTGCGTACCGGTACTAAAATTTAAGTAGGGGTACACCAGAGCCAAAAGGACAAGAATTTCTTGAAACAAATCCACATTTTGAAAACTTTTCAAATACCGATTTGTATTCCATCAAGAAATTAATTTAAGTGCTTTAAACAATGAATTCACACAGATGCCATTCAATCCAATTAATTTCACAAAATTAAAAAGATTTACTCCTAAATCATGAAAAACAAAGATAAAACATTATAAACAGTTTTTCATGTTATATTCATCAAACACAAGTCATCAAAAATAATCTTGAGATCCAAACTCTATCAAGATGTAACAGATTTACAAAGATGACTTACGGAGATTTCCAAATGACATCAATCTTGAATTCTACCCTTTCAAATTGAGATAAGCACTAAATTACCTAAGGGTGGCTCTTTGAGCATCTTTTTAACTATCCCACCTTATACCAACCAGGAGATTGTTTAAAATATGAACTTTGAATTTAAATCTCCGAATGCTTCAACTAAAGATTTTCTCATAAAATATTTTCCAAGCATCCAAAAACATGTGGTAGCTCTTTCCAACATGTGGTGGTAGTTTTCACACTCCTTTCGGATGTAACTCTTTCCACATCTTTTGCAACTCATTTATTTACCCTTGAAAGAATGCAATCTCTTACGTGAAAGAATTAAATCCCAAATTTTAGTCTATCGGTTGTCTCACATTTATCACAATGAATTCACACAACCGAGATAGATTAAGCATCTTAAGATCACACATGAATTCTAAAATTTGATACTTATAACTATCAAAAACTCCTATAATGAAGTATCTTCAAGATTATGATTATGGAGTAAAGTTGATAATCCATATAAAATTAATTTGGAGTGAATGAACGTGAAGCCCTTTTTATTCAATGCACTTGTTCAATAAAAACCCTTTTGTTCAAAAACAAAGTATAAAAACGAAGAGCATTGAAAAACATGTAATGCAAAGATTAAGAAGCATATGAAGGAAAAACCAATCAAAGCATTACATACAGTCATAAGCTAATTAGAACTTAAGACAAGGAAAGATATCACCTTTCCGAATCCAAAATCGCTGGATTTTGGGTTGTCTTGATTCGTTGTGGCCGGGGGTTGTCCGCTTTGACTGTTGGTCCACCTTAGGTCTTTGCCTCGCAATGATCCACTTGTATGATTGATGTTGTGGCTCGGACCTTTGGTGGGTTGAGTGAACTCCTTTAACTTGATGTGTCTTTTGATTCCGTTGAGTCCGCTCCGTAGATGAAGTTGCCGAAGAATTTTTCTTTCTCTTTTTCGGGCACGTCTTCACCAAATGTCCTTCAAGTCCACATAGGTGACAAGTTCTTCCTTTCAAATTAGTTGTGGAACTTGAAGCCTTCACAGTTTGGTTCTTTTTAAATCCCAAACCAACCTTGCTTGATTGACCTAATCCGGACATACAATCAAGTTTCTTGGAACCGGTTGAAAGCCTTTGTATGTCGGATTTAAGTTGATGAACTTGCTTGGTCAATGCTTGGTTGGTGATATGAATTTCTTCAAACTGCTTTTCTAGAAAATCAATCTTGTTAATATGGGAATTAACGATCGTTTCCGATTGATTTATCTTTTCTTGGAGGATTTTATTATTATCCAATAAGAGCTCTCGTTCCTCCTCGAGATCATGAAGTTTGATCTTTAAAGCATGATTCTCGTCTTGAACCTCAAGTCGTTGCTTTCTCAACTTCTTGATATGCTTGGCCATCTTCTTTGATTCCGCAAGAAGTTGTTGGTATGCCTCAACGAGTTCTTCTTCGTCCGACTCCCCCTCACTTGATGACTCTCCTCCGGATGTTGATGTTTCATGCAAAATCAAAGGAATAGAGTCAGTGACTAAAGATGATAAACACAAATTAGAAGAGGGAATTTGAGAGGCATGAAAAGCAACAATTTTTTCTTTTTCCTCTTCACTTGAGGTCGATTCATCGTAACTAGAATCGTCCCAAGTTTTTGCTTGCAAAGCCTTCTTTTTGTATGATTTCTTAGAAGGACAATCCGTTGAAATATGGCCGTAGCCTTTGCATCGATAACATCGGATTTCCCCTTCGAAATCATCTTTTTCTTTTTCTTTAGAAGGTTTTGCAACGCCTTTGAGTTTAGAGGATTTAGAACCCGATGATCCTTTAGATGGTTTCGTGGATGAAGATCCATCGGTTCGATTCTTCCAAAATTTCCGACGAAATTTCTTTGTGATCCGCGCCAATTGTTCTTCAAAATCGGCTAAAGAGATTTCATCGTCGGAACTTGATTCGTCATCTTCTTCCTTTGTTGATTTGAACGCAATACCTGTAAGCTTAGAAGAAGACTTGGAAGAAATTTGATTAGTAGGAAAAGTCATCTCATAAGTTTGTAAAGCACCTACTAATTCCTCTACACTCATCTCATCCGGATGACTAACGGTTTCAATAGCGGTAACCTTTGCCCTAAACCGTTCCGGAAGAGTCCGAAGTATCTTTCTTACAATTTTCGACTCCGGGATCTTTTCTCCTAAATTAGCACATGTATTGATTACATCTTGAAGTCTAGTGTAATAATCTGTAAACAATTCATGCTCTTCCATATGAATAGAGTCAAATTGACTTGTAAGCATTTGGAGCTTTTAAATTTTTATAAGATTAGTACCCTCATGTGTAATTTTGAGAATATCCCAAATTTCCTTCGCGGTTTCACACGCGGAAATTCGTGTGAACTCAGTCGAGGAAAGAGAATTAAATAAAGCGTTCATACCTTTCCCATTGTAAGAAGATCTTTCGATTTCCTCTTTAGACCATCTAGAGCGAGGTTTTGGGGTAGTAGAATTTCCTACTTCCTCAACAGGATGCACCCAACCGTATTCGACGGTTTGCCATACCCGCTCATCAATTGAGATGAGAAAAGCTCTCATCCGCACTTTCCAATATGCATAATTGGTCCCATCAAAAAGAGGAGGTCTAAAAATATTACCACTTTCACCCGACATGATAGATAAACCTAAAACCCGCTCTGATACCAATTGTAGGTCTTTATTGTTGGGTTGTACTATTATGGATCTAAATAGGGGAAAAAAACACCTAGAGGGGGGGGTGAATAGGTGTAAACAATAAACACTCAAAAATCGTTGCGCAATAAAACCCAATGCGGAAATAAAAAATAACACGCAAGATTTTTACGTGGAAAAACTCCAAACCGGAGTAAAAAACCACGGGACCGATAACACGGCGAAATCCACTAGAATTAACACACGTACAAGGTGATATAACGTACTCACTGACGACTCAACCTCTTACCATACGCTCCTAGTAGATCTTCTCCGCTCGTTCCACGACGCTTCTCGAATCCACGATCCGCGCCCAACGCTGAATCCACAGCGTCCAACGTCGAGTCCACGACGTCCGACCGAATCCACGGTCTTCACCCAGTAGCACGCTTCGAATCCACGAACGTACCTCGCTCCGAATCCACGAGAGCGGTTGCACCTTGAATCCACAAGGCCACGCGAGTCCACGCGCCGATTTAGGGTAAATCGTTGTTTTTGGGTGGTGATGATCCGCCGAATACTTAGATTAGAAATAGATCGGAAATACCATCTAAGTATTCATTGATTTGATTCTACTCAAAATCTGAGTATGGAAAACCTAGAATCAAATCAATCAATATAGATGAAGAAACATAGAATAAATCTATTGATTTCCTTTCTTCTCTATATATGTGGATTTTTCTTTTTCGGCTATATTTTCTGATGTGCGGATTGCCCTAGAAAATGAATACAGGGCTATTTATAGGTTAGAAACCATTGGAAGAAGATAAGGATCAAAAACTGCCTTTTCTGGAAATTTTTACGGACGGCGATCCGGATTGGAATTGGACGATCCGGATTGCAGAAGCAAGAAAGACGATTTCCAGAAAAATGCCAGTTCGGGATCCGGATCGAAGTCCCCGATCCGGATCGTTCATACAGTTTCACCAAACATCACGTTCGGGATCCGGATTGCAAATCCTGATCCGGATCGTGCAAGTAAAAAGGTAAAACCAGTGTTCGGGATCCGGATCATGAAATGCTGCGATCCGGATTGAACAGTGTATGAACGAACACCCTTCGGGATCCGGATTGCCGAGCCCGATCCGGATCCTGAACATGTCCCATGTCCAGTTTTTGATTTTTATGCAATAAAACATTCTTCCAGGTGTTTCTACACTATAAGAAGTATTCGGATCACCAAAAATCTTTAGTTAAACATACCTGATCCTTTTGAATTCTTCTTTCTTGAGATTGAGGTATATGATCCAAAGTTTCTTCATCTTCAATCTTCAAGACTTAATACTTTCACGAAATACGCCAACTCAAATTCCGTAACAATCTCCCCCTTTGGCGGTTTCGTGACAAAACACAAATCCACAAAAGAAAATTCAAAAAGATATTTTTGTTGCTATCACCATACAACAAAAATTTACAATGGAGATCCAAAAATTTAAATACATGAGATAAACTCCTAAAACAGACTCTAGACTTAGACATCTGTAATCTCTGCAAAAAGAAATCATTCTTGACAAACGAAATCGTTAGATACCTCAAGAATTGAATCATACAAAACCAAATACAGAGATAGAGTTTATTCTCATCATGACATTTGAAAAATCAGATATGTAAGAGAATCATAGTTAAAAACCAACATATCTTCTAAGCATCCAAAACCAAATGTCACAAGATGTTAGTCCAACATCAACTTGTTAGTCATATTACATGCCCAAATAGTTAGTCAAATAGTTAGTAGGGACATGCAACCAATCAACAAATAAAAACCAAGTTGAAGTTGATGAACATACTTACCTTAATGTTCACACATTCACACAGTTTTCTTGTATCATCATTGTTCAAGTTCTCTCTAAACTCTCTCCCCCTTTTTGTCACAAACAAGCCAAAAATGTAGCGTAAACTACAAAATATAAGGAGAGTTAAAAAGTTCCATTAACATGAAAAACCTGAGAACTAAACTAAAAGTTAGAACAAAAACTAAGTCCTAAAAATCCTGCACAAAAATAAAAACAAGGAAATGAGTCAAAAAAGTAATCAATCATCGGAATCCGAGTCTTCAGAGCTTGTGCAACCCATTTTATAGAACATCTTCTTCACCCGCTTGGTCATTGAGTTGACCTTTTTGGTTATGGTAATATGAGCTGCCGTGATGAGTTCAAGCTCATTGGAAATTCTTTGCTGTTCCTTTGAAATTTGTTCTTGTTTATCGGATAGTCGTTGTTGTTTCTTGTAAATGGATGAAACTGATTCTTCATTCGCTGGTGCGGGTGCTGGTTGAGATGGTGATGCGGCAGTGCTTGTACTGGGTTTCGTTCCGGATGCAGGAACTGGAGTGACATGTGGCAACTTATGGAGGGACTTGATAATGGTAGACTCATCGATCATGCTCAAACATTGATGATAAGTTGTTGAGCTCGTATCAACCTGAAATATCTTTAAGATCCTCATTATAATCAATGGAAATGGAATTCTTTCAGTGGGATGAGGATGCTCAACATATCGCGCCATTCTATTCCAAATAATGTATGGAATGTTGATATTCAATGCCGTTGCCTCTGACGGATGTCCTATGAGATACAAAAACAGCAACCGATCCCATCTCACAACCTTCGTCTGCATATTTGGAAGGATATTGTAACATGTGATGAAGTTTAGGAACCTGTACTCAAGACGAAGTTCTTTAGACTTGACAGATTTTTCAGTTGATTGAGTACCCTCCAAACAAATTCCCTCTATAACTTTTTGCCACATCATGTTCGTCAAACTTATTCCCTTTAAGTAATGAGTTCCTGTCTTGCTAGCTTGCATTCCCAAAACCTCTCCTATCAGATGTGGAGTAATTTTGAATCTTGTACCCTGGATATTCGTGTAAAACTCCATTGGACCATTTTCAAACTCTCGAAGGTGCCGTGCATTTGTATATAAGGTCCTCACGTGATGCAGACAGTAGCCAAGCGTTTCTGGGAATCGGCATACTTGAATAAGGTTTGCTTTTTCAATCAAAACACCAAACTCAGGGGAGTGACCTTGTCACGCCCCGGAACCCGGGCTCGTCTACAGATCCGCCGTGCACACGGAACTTCCCGCGTACACGAAGCGCTGGTAACCTGCTCAGATATCAGATGTACAATAAAAGAGCATAATACAGAGCTGAAATAGAAGAACCACAAACACATCAGTAATATGTACAATAATCTCCCAGCTCACCAAAATAAAACACCCAGCTGGCCAGAGCCAGACCCAAAATAAAAGTACTACAGTCTGAGATAAAAGGGGTATAATATAAGTCCAGCTACTCTCATCGGTCGGGGCAGACGATCTAGCTAGTCCGCTATCTTCTTACCTCGATCTGCCGCTGACGGCCCCGCAGCTCCCACAGACGACTCTGCAAAAATGAAGGGGGAGGGAAAAGACAGAAAATAACAATGGGGGTGAGAACTACTAGATAAACCAGTAGCCTCCCCTAGTGGGTAAAAACCTCAACTCTGACGCACCCACTAGGACTACTAGAGGCAAAAAGGGAAAAGATGAAGTGGTAAGGCACGTGAGATGCTGAACTAGAAAAACTACCACTACGATGCCTCTAATGTGATACTGGCTGTATGCATGCATCAGTAAACAGAAACTGTCCAAAATAACCCAATCAGTCATCTGATCCACGATCGGTACTGCCTGCTCCGCTCTCATCATCGGGCAAAAATTCGCGCCGATGTGATAGCAAAACTGTCAATAACTGTCTGGCCCCAGCCTCTAGAGTGGAACTCGAGGGGAGCGACCCACACGAGTAAAGTATCACCGGGCAACAACCGCGCCGGTATGTTAAGTCTCAAAAGCAGGACTGGATCATAACTATGATCAAAGTGGAAAAAACCATCCATAAAGAAGCCTGATACCTAATGATGCAATAGTACTCAATAAGTGGGAAACATCATCCACTAGAGGAAACCCAATCCCCAGCTAATGCAAAATAAACCAGACTCAACCCCTATCTGATGCAAGGACAAACATCTGGTCGACCGCCCACTGTCCGCGGTCACCGCAATACCCCACAAGTCCACAATCTAATGCAATCTTGACTACACTATCCCAAACCCCTGCTCATACTTGAGCAACAACATCTGGATGCAAAGGACAACAATGAAACATGTTCAAATCCCAATATGATAGTGTAGCAATAATAGTGGCCTTACCTGATGTCCGGGCATGCATGCAACTGTCTTTATTTTTAAAAGTTGTAAAATAGTGTCAAAGGTTTAAAACAATTGATTTACTGAATAAAAGTCATTTGCATGCGAGATCATAGCCTTTGTCTTAATCACAGTGTCCCAGTATAAGTCATCATATCATTTGTGGGGTTATATTAAATTTTAGGGGAGTTCGTCCCAGCGGTCCTTGTCATTTGTCATATTAATTTGTCCCAATGGTTCTCATTAATTGTCCTGTTAGTTGTCCTGTTAGTAGTCCTGTTAGTAGTCCTGTTAGTTGTCCCAATGGTTCTCATTAATTGTCATATTTTAGGGGATTTCTAGTAATCCCAGTGAGCTTGTCAAAAATGAGGTAAGCAACAACCGCCCACCTCGAACAGCTCAAACAACACCCCAGGTAGTCTCCTGGTTGTCCACAGTCTCTCAAATCCTGCAAATCAACTGCTCCCGGTATAAATACAAATCCCAAAAAGTACAATATTTGCTGTTTTTCAAACAGCACGGAAAAAGAGGAATTTTTCACCTCTAAAATGAGCTCCTAAAATCCCAGAAAAATCACGGTTGCGTTCCTCGCGAAGAGTAGATCAAAATCGACTCTTTGAACGCCTCGATCTGATGCTCCTACGCCAAGATAAAAATCGGAGAAGTCGGTGCTGTCCAAAAATTACCACAGCAAAAAGGGGGGTCAAAGAGGACTTGGGAATCATGCCAAAAGTACGAAACGGAGCAAAATGATCAACACGGAAATCGAAGCCCTACCTCTTACGGTCGCGCTGCCGCAAAAATCGTCCAAAAATTCCACCCGGTTAGCCCGCAGTGAATTTTCGACGGAACTGCGACGGGAAATGGGCCTAAAAAGAAAATCGTCGCAGTGCGCCGCGTCGCAGATAACTCACTATCTGTAACTCCTAAAATTCTGAGATTTTAGAGAGAGAGAGAGGAGAGAGAGAGGAAAATTTTTCGTAGAGGACACTTTCTCTGATTCTCTCTCTACAGCACGCAAAATGAGGTGCAAATGAGAGGGGGTGGAACCTCTATTTATAATGGGCCAAGGGAATATTCCCACACGGGATCCAGATCCAAACAGGAAACACCAAAATTGGCCAACCAGAACGCGCCACGTGTCCACAAAACAGGAAACAGCCTGTGCAAGGCCACTCAGATCTCGCCACGTGTCCACGTGGTGCACGTGGTCGGTCCGCGCTCCGGGTCTTCCGGATCCTGTCGGCCACGGGGTGCTGCCACGTGTCACCTTCCCACGTGCTTCTAGAAGCCGGCCAGCCAATCAGAACTGCCACGTGGCAGATGGAGGGTTCGGTGCTCCCGGTGCACGCCAGGCCTGTGGACCGCGCACCAGACCCCTGCCCGCGCCTGCCCGCCTGCCCGCGCCTGCCCGCGCCGCGCGCGCCTCTGCTCCGCCGCTGCGCCGCTGCTGCGCCGCTGCCCGCCGCCGTGCGCCGCCGCCCGCCGCCGCTCGCCGGCGCGCGGCGGAACAGTAATTCCGGCCGGCGTTACTGTTCCGGTGAACAGTACCAAGTGCCGAAAAATAAAGCGAATATACCGTTTCGATCGTTTTCGCGCGCTGAGTCCAAATCCGCCGTCCGTTTCGCCAAATTCTCATCCGAAATTTTGCCGAAAGCTCCCGGAAAATCCCATTTGCTCCGATTTTCGCGCCAGAGTCTATTTTAAATATCCAATTTCAATTCTACAAGCTCCGATGCACTGTACAAGCTCCCCGCAGTCACTGTTTAATGTTGTACAGTTCCTGCGGGAGTCCGGATCATCACATCCTCCCCCACTAAAAAGAGTTTCGTCCTCGAAACGAGACTAAACAATAATCCTTAGTCCAAAGTCTCAAATAGGTAGGGGTGGGCATCCCTCATCTCCGACTCGAGCTCCCATGTAGTCTTGCGCTCGTCATGATTGCCCCGTTGGATTTTCACCTAAGGAATGGCCCGATACGCTCCAATACCTCAAAGGGTCTAATATATCGGGGCTAAGTTTCCCACGAATGCCGAATCTCCTGATTCCTTTGGACGGCGAGACTTACATGATCTCCAACTTGAAATTCCAAGTCTCGTCGCCGAACATCGGCATAGCTCCTCTGCCGGCTTTGGGCGGTCTGAAGATACATCCGACTCGCTCGGATCTTCTCCTCTGCCTCTAGCAATACGTCTGGTCCCAAGGTCCGCCTCTCGCCCCCGTCACTCCAATAAAAGGGGTGACCGACACTTGCGTCCATACAACGCTTCAAACGAAGTCATCTGAATGCTCGCTTGAAAACTGTTGTTGTACGCGAGCTCAGCCGAGGGTAAGTGTCGAATCCACCCTCCGCCGAAATCCAAGATGTATGCTCTTAGCATACCCTCCAAGATCTGCATAATCCTCTGACTGCCCATCAGTCTGCGGAGGAAAAGCCGTACTAAACCTGAGTTGAGTCCCCAAGGCTCAAATCTCAGGTCTCTAACGGATACAAAATAGAGGCGGGCACTTAGATAACCGCACCACCTCATTAAGTACAGCTGGACAAGTGACTAAGTAGTCTACACCAGCAAATGCATCCGCTCCTCCCAGGGCACCTGGTAATCCAATCCTCATGTCCACGGGCACAGATGCTCGATCCGAGTACCTCTGTACTCCTGAGGTTCCTAATAAAATCCCCCAAATGATCACTTTATCTAATTCCCGGTAATCCCTCACAATGCCGAAGTGAACCTACTTCCTACATCTCAAAAAGCACCGGCGCCCCGTAGGCCCCAAACTATGCTAGCCAAAAACAGTTCCGCACCCAAAGCGAAACATCCGCCTCGCTAGCGAAGTCAAAACTACAGAGGCAAAGAAAGCCCTGCGGCAACCCCGGCACACAGACCTCTCCTGGCCTGGCTCCCCAACAGATCGTCCTCGCAGCACAATCAACTGCTGCGAAAAGGGATACTGAGCCAGCCAGTTTATCTATGTACTATGATCAAGTCCCGCAGCTGAGTCATGACCATTAGGTCTACTGGCACAATCCAGGACTCATCTGCACCGGTCAGGACCAACGACGCACCCCCATGCACTAAAAGATCGGGAATACGTACCTCCCGTGCATAAGGTGACCGTCCTACCCCTAACCCATGCAATGAAGTAAATGTACTCCTAACGCATATCTAGCATGCTCAAGTGCAATACAATGCAAAATCTAATGCCAAAAAGCAAAATAATAATAATACCTGTCACCACATGGTCGGCTGCTGCAAAGTCCTCCACCTGAGCAGCATAAACCCGACCGCTCTGAACCGGTGGCCGGTGATCAGCAGGGTAAAAAGATGGTGATCCGCTCGCTGGAGCATAAAGCCGCTGAGCTGACGACCGCTGCTGAGATACGAAGGGAGCCGAAACTGAAGAAGGTGCTGCTGGGGTCGAAAAGGGGCATGAAGCTCGAACATGGCCTGACTGTCCACATTTATAACAACGACCCCACCTCTGATCACAGGTGTGTGACAAATGAGGTCCTCCACAGAATATACATCTGTCTCTATCGCGAAGACGTGGCTGTCCCGACTGCTGCTGCTGATGTTGCGGGGGTCTCTGGGATCCACCAGGCCCTCGCTGCTCCGAACGTCCACGGCCCGTGAACTGAGGCGGTGGCGGTCGGGGCGGCCTCCAGGAACTGGCCTGTCCCCCGTCGTGCTGTGCTGGACGCTTTTTGTCAGAACTCTGAGCGACCAAGCCCCCACGTCTGGCAATGACGTGGTCTCCCCTTTCAACCCACTGTGCATGCTCTGCTGCCTCCTCCAAGGTCTGCAGCCGCTGAGCGTGCACCAAAGTATAGGTTTCTGGGCGCATGCCCGACTCAAAGAGCTCCACCTGGTGCGGTCCGTCCCTGGCGACATAGGGTACGCAGTTGAGCAACCGCGTGAACTCCTGAAAGTAGTCCAATGCTGTCCGGTCGCCTTGCTGAAGATTCTTCAAATCATCTTCTAGCTTTTTCTTCACACTTGTGGAAAAGTACGTATCCAGAATCATTCTCTTAAACTCTGCCCAGGGTAGCTGTCGCGTGATCCGAAACTCCAGGGGCTCCACCCGACGCCACCATGCATCAGCATCCCCGTCTAAGCAGTGTACAGCCATATGTACCCTGTACTTCGGGTCAATGAAAAAGTCCCGGAATAACTTCTCCATTGACGAAAGCCAAGTCCCAATCTCCCAAGGCTTAGTATTCCGCCCTGAAAACCTGGGCGGTCCCCGCTTACAGAACTGAGTAAGTTTGTCAGCAAACTCCTGCTCCTCTGCAGGAGTCAATGGCCGGATTGCTCCCTGAGCAACAGGGGATGCCGTGGTCACCGGTCCAACTGGGGGAGCCACAGCAGGGGAGGAAGGTACGGGAGAACTCTCAGGGGGTGCTACAACAGGCTGCGCCCTCTGCTCTAACATCTGTGTCAGTCGACCCATAGCCTCCTCCTGACGCCGAATAGCCTCTGACATCTGGGCTATCTGAGCCTGTAGTTCTTGCACCTCACTCTGCTGGCCCTGCTCGGACTCCTCCGGCTCGGGCTCAGAGAAAGAAGGCTGCGAGCGCGTCAACATTTTACGTTGCAGAGGCATCCTACCACAAGAAACCACACTCAGTATCATCACCCCACACGACCGAATCCAGCGAGAGTTAAAGACATTCTCCTATTTCTGTGACTTTATGTTGTCTGCAGCCAACATAACTGTTTACCAGAAATTGGGTATGTCGGTCTCTCTTCACTCACTGGAAGAGTCAAACAAATAAATCAACGACTTTCGCAAAATGTCACGTCTCTCACGCCCTATCATCCTAGGGTCTGCCAAAAGCCTAGGGTTTCCTAAGTCCCAACTGACCTATCCCTAAGCTCTGATACCAACTTAATCTGTCACGCCCCGGAACCCGGGCTCGTCTACAGATCCGCCGTGCACACGGAACTTCCTGCGTACACGAAGCGCTGGTAACCTGCTCAGATATCAGATGTACAATAAAAGAGCATAATACAGAGCTGAAATAGAAGAACCACAAACACATCAGTAATATGTACAATAATCTCCCAGCTCACCAAAATAAAACACCCAGCTGGCCAGAGCCAGACCCAAAATAAAAGTACTACTGTCTGAGATAAAAGGGGGTATAATATAAGTCCAGCTACTCTCACGGTCGGGGCAGACGATCTAGCTAGTCCGCTATCTTCTTACCTCGATCTGCCGCTGACGGCCCCGCAGCTCCCACAGACGACTCTGCAAAAATGAAGGGGGAGGAAAGAAACAGAAAATAACAATGGGGGTGAGAACTACTAGATAAACCAGTAGCCTCCCCTAGTGGGTAAAAACCTCAACTCTGACGCACCCACTAGGACTACTAGAGGCAAAAAGGGAAAAGATGAAGTGGTAAGGCACGTGAGATGCTGAACTAGAAAAACTACCACTACGATGCCTCTAATGTGATACTGGCTGTATGCATGCATCAGTAAACAGAAACTGTCCAAAATAACCCAATCAGTCATCTGATCCACGATCGGTACTGCCTGCTCCGCTCTCATCATCGGGCAAAAATCCGCGCCGATGTGATAGCAAAACTGTCAATAACTGTCTGGCCCCAGCCTCTAGAGTGGAACTCGAGGGGAGCGACCCACACGAGTAAAGTATCACCGGGCAACAACCGCGCCGGTATGTTAAGTCTCAAAAGCAGGACTGGATCATAACTATGATCAAAGTGGAAAAAACCATCCAATAAAGAAGCCTGATACCTAATTAGATGCAATAGTACTCAATAAGTGGGAAACATCATCCACTAGAGGAAACCCAATCCCCAGCTAATGCAAAATAAACCAGACTCAACCCCTATCTGATGCAAGGACAAACATCTGGTCGACCGCCCACTGTCCGCGGTCACCGTAATACCCCACAAGTCCACAATCTAATGCAATCTCGACTACACTATTCCAAACCCCTGCTCATTCTTGAGCAACAAGCATCTGGATGCAAAGAACAATAATGAAACATGTTCAAATCCCAATATGATAGTGTAGCAATAAATAGTGGCCTTACCTGATGTCCGGGCATGCATGCAACTGTCTTTATTTTTAAAAGTTGTAAAATAGTGTCAAAAGTTTAAAACAATTGATTTACTGAATAAAAGTCATTTGCATGCGAGATCATAGCCTTTGTCTCAATCACAGTGTCCCAATATAAGTCATCATATCATTTGTGGGGTTATATTAAATTTTAGGGGAGTTCGTCCCAGCGGTCCTTGTCATTTGTCATATTAATTTGTCCCAATGATTCTCATTAATTGTCCTGTTAGTTGTCCTGTTAGTAGTCCTGTTAGTAGTCCTGTTAGTTTGTCCCAATGGTTCTCATTAATTGTCATATTTTAGGGGATTTCTAGTAATCCCAGTGAGCTTGTCAAAAATGAGGTAAGCAACAACCGCCCACCTCGAACAGCTCAAACAACACCCCAGGTAGTCTCCTGGCAGTCCACAATTCTCCAATCCTGCAAATCAGTGCACAACTTTACATAACAATGCTCCCGGTATAAATTTAAGGGATAATTGCATACATGTCCCTCCAAATAGGTCGGATTTCAAATATATCCCCGCAAATTTCAACTTTTCATATTTATCCCTGCAAAAAATCCACCATTATTCAAATATGCCCCTCTGTTAGGAAAATTGAGTTAACCATAGGTTAAATGCTTAACCTTGGTTAGATTAGACAGTGAATATACCATTTTACCCTTTCATTTAATTTAACTTGGGTTTTTCCTCTTCTCTTCCCATCCCCCTTCATCGCGTCTCCGTCTCAAAATCTTAGGTCAATTCGCACTCTACTCGGAGGAGTACTCTCTCTCTCTCTCTCTCTCTCTCTCTCTCTCTCTCTCTCTCTCTTCGAACTCGTCTCCTCTTATTCAGAGCAAGGAGCGAAGACAAGGGATCCTTCGTCGACCTCACTCGTGCTCCTCGCCCCGTAGAGTCGCTCGATCTCCGCATCTCAAACCCTAATCCCAAATCCGTGATTTCTCCTCGATTCCGCGAATCAAGTTGAGTTTTTTACTATTATTTTGGCGGAGGAAGGGAGGAATCGTCGATTCGCAGATTTAGAGGTTGGTATTTGTTCAGATCCTTCTTTTTTTTTCCAATTAGATAGTTTAGATTTTGGTTCTCATCGCCTTGGGACATTATTTTTTTATTTTTATTTTTTAGAAGTTGTCGCTTTGAGCACAAAATTGAGTTTTTTTTTTTTAGCAGATTCATTGGATAGATACTTTTATGGAGTTCTACGAAAAGTGCAATTGATCGTTTAACAACCTGGGGCAAAACTAAGACAAATAAAGAATAGAAATTGGATTTTCTCCATTACAAATCCTTCTACCTCGAAACGTGTAGGAAAAGCCCCACTACTGACTCGGCAAGGAGAGAATATATTGATCTATAGAATATCCACCCCTGGACAGGTCAAAAAGGAAATCATCTTAATCAAAATACTGGTTTCCACTTGTATCTACTTTAGTAATTAAAGTATGTGTGACAAAATTCGACAAAGAATATATAGTGCTGTACTCTGAGCAGAGTAGTAATTGTTTCAGATTTTGTCCTACAGCTGCATGTCCTTTGTCTTTTTATTTTTTCTTCTTTAATTAAAAATCCAATGTCCATTAATTTAGACAGCTGAATTCAGAATGTCCATTAATTTAAACATTCTGTGGTTAGCTTAGCAAACCACAGAATTCAGAATTCAGAATGTCCATTAATTAGGTGAGAGTTCATATCATGACAGTTTGAGAAAATGATAACTTAGATTTTTTTCTTTTATCATGACAGTTTGACAAAATGGATGAATATGGTATTTTTCAAGTTAAGTTTAATTATGGCGGCTACCTTAAAACAATCAAAACTGCATGCGGACTCAGATATTGTGATGGTAAAAAGAAAATATTGATGATAGATATTGATGATTACCATCTCAGCGATTTTTGTCGAGATTTACGATCACTATGCGATTGGGGTATTACGGAGAATATTGGGGTATGGTATGTAGCAAGAAATGTTAAGCCGAAGAAGTTCATTCAAGTATTAACAGAGCAGGAATTCAAGACTATATTTTCTATATATAAAGATGTGAAGGAAGTGGAAATTTTTATAACCATTCAACCGAATGGTATTCCGTTAAACTATATTGGTGGAGAAACTAGTGTTCTTATGCCTAGTGTGGAAGACACCAATACTGATGTGGAATGGGCTAAGGTTGGCATGAATGAAGATGATCATGACAATGAAGAAGAAGTTGGTGATGTTGGTGATGATGTTGGTGATGATGTTGGTGATATTGGTGAAGATGTAAGAAATGAAGAAGCAATTGGTGAAGCCGATGAAGTTGATTTACGGGTTGGGGTTGATGAAGAATTAACAAATGAAGAAACAGTTGGTAAAGAAGTAACAAATGAAGAAACAGTTGGTGAATCAAATGCAATTTTAAGTGAAGATAGCTTTCATTCCCTTGAAAGTGATGACAGTGATTTAGAGAGAATGGCTAATATAGATCATGAAGAGGACATTCCATATGACAAGAATAACCCTATTATGGAGATAGGAGCAAAGTACCCAAAAGTAGCTTGTTTTAGAGATGCACTGACTCATTTTGCCCTATTAAATGAGTTTGAGTATAAGCTACAAAAAAGTGATCTTTCGAGGGTAACCGCAAGATGCTCAAAATCTAATTGCAAGTGGCGAATCCATGTGTAGTGTCCCAGTTTTTCCCCTGTGTTTTCCCCTGTTTGGGGTGTGGAACACCTAGTGTTGGTGTGTTGGGCCCCAACATGTCAAAGGGATGTGTTGTTTGGGCTTAGAGTGGATTTGGAAGCGAGCCTGACCTTCGGCTGACTTTGCCGAATTTTAGGAGTGGAATCAGGCTAAACGGAGGCCGTATTTGGATTCAGCGCGGAAAAACGCTTGAAAACGGCTATTTACTTATTTAATTTGGAGTCCGGATGCCCAAAAACGGACCCCCGGAAGTTTTCTGCGCAAAATGGTGCATGGGGGGATCTGTGGACCGGCCGGGACACGTGGCGCCTTGTTATTGGGCCGGCGCACGGCTCTCGGTCCACGGAGCGGGCCGCCGGTGCATGGTGCACCGGCGGGCCACGTGGCAGGCGCCCGTTGGTCCGGTCCAGGGCGCGCGGCGCACGGGGGGGTGCGCGGGCAGCGCGGGCAGGCCGGGCAGGCGCGGGGTTGGGCGCGGTGCACGGTGCACCGGGGCGCGCCACGTGGCGGCCCCGGGTTGGACGGCGCAGGTGCGCGCGGTGCACCCGCAGGCGCGCGCCTGCGGCCGTACGCACGCGCGGGCGCAGGCGCGCAGGCGGCGCGGCAGCGGCGGCCGCGGGCGTGACGGGCGGGGAACGCCCGCCACGTGGCGCCACGCCATTGGGGGCGCCACCCACCCCGCCGCCCCGCAGGGGGGCACGTGGCGCGCCCGGTTCGCCCGCACGGCTGCCGCCTGTGCGGGGGACACGTGTCGGACGCCCGAGCGGGTCGGACCAAAATTCGGTCCGACCCGGATCCCGTGTGGGATGGGCCGTGGGCTGGGCCGCACTGTAGCCGCCCGAAATCCCGTGGGCCGGGCTGCACTGTAGCAGCCCGAAAATGACCCCTGCGCCCGAAAGTGGGGACACAGGGGTCATTTTCCCATTTGTTTGGTTGGGCCTATATAAAGGCCCCCTCCCCTCTCTTCTTGGGCTTTTTCCGAGAGAAAGAGAGAGAACCAGGGAGAGAGCCTTGAAGAGAAGTTTTTCCTCTCACATTTTTCTACCTCGTGGTGCGTTCCCAGATTTTTGGGAAGATCGACAGCGGCGTTCCGGATTTTACAGTGTGCCTCGGTTTTCCCCCATTTCGGCCCGTTATCGTCGCATTTCAGTCCGAGGAGTCCCCTGCGCAGTACAGAGGTCCGATTCCGACGATTTCTTCGCCAGTGTGTTCCTAAGAGGTAGGGCTTCGTTTTTCGTGTTGATGGTTTCTTCGGATTCCGATTTCTTGGCACGATTCCCGAGGTGATTTGACACCCCATTTTGCTGTTTGGATTTTTGGACAGCGGCGACTTCGACGAATTATTTCTCCGCGTAGGAATATCGGATCGGGGTGATTCAAGAGTCGATTTTGGGCGATTTTTCGCGAGGAACGCAACCGTGATTTTTCTGGGATTTTAGGAGCTCGGGACAGAGGTGAAAATTCCTCGTTTTGCGTGCTGATTTTAAAACAGCAAATGTGTGTTTGGAAATTGTTATATTTACACCGTGTACACTTGTGTGATGTTGTAGGACATTGTTACAGCTGACGGTGTGTTTAGAGGACAGCGGGTATTTTCTGGGTACATTGTACACGCTTTTCGAGGTGGGTGGTTGCGTTTCCTCTTTGTTGACTTGCACACTAGGAATAAAAGAGTTCCCAATTATAAATGTGATAGTTAACTTGTGGTATATGAACCTATTGCATTGGCCCCTAAATTAATTGATAGCTTCTATGTGATAAATCTGGGACAATAAATTGGACAATTGCTATATCGTGAACCGCATGCAATTTAGTAACTCAATAATATTTTAAAATGAGTCTTCACATGAAACTTAGTCCTTTCAAATGTTTTTAAAAGAGAACACTTGCATGCTTATTGGACAGCTAGTTAGGCCACTATTCTACTGCAGCACTATATTATGGGATTTGACTTAGGAGAAAACATGTGTTATTGTTATTCTTCTCTATCGATGCATGATGCTCGAGTCTGATCGGGATTTTGAGATAGTGGTGTCTGGACCTTGAGTTTGGGACAGTTGGGATTGTCTTGGGGATTGTGGGGCATAGTGGCAACCGCGGATGTTAGGCGGTTGACCAGATGTTTTTACCTTATCAGATTGGGACTTATGGGTTCAGCGGTGACCGCGGATTGTGGGCGGTTGACCGGATGTTGTTATCACATCAGATTGGGGATCGGGGTTGCATTAGTGGATGGAGTATTCCCACTTTGATCATGGTCATGATCCAGTCCTGCTATTGTGAGACATTGGTTACAGTGATGATTGATACAGAGATACTTTACTCGTGTGGGTCGCTCCCCTCGAGTGCCACTCCGGAGTAGGCTTTTAGACCGTGATGGGTGCCGGTCAGTTGGTGAGTTGTGAGTGATGACAGAGCAGGCAGTGCCAGTATTTCCTGGCCCTCTGATTGGGTTTTCTTTGGGCAGTCAGCTTTATAGTTGCATCTATACAGTCATCTTTTGGCACTGCATTTAGAGGCATAGTAGTGGTAGTTTCTTTTCAGCAGTCTTTATTGCATACCACTGTTCTTTCCTTTTTGCCTCTTTATTCCTAGTGGGTGCGTCAGCATCAGAGGTTTTACCCACTAGGGGAGGCTACTGGTTTATCTAGTAGTTCTCACCCCCATTGTTGTTTCTTGTTCTTTTTCCCCTTTGTTTTGCAGAGTCGACTGTGGGAGCTGCTGGGCCTTCAGCGGCAGATCGAGGTAAGAGGATCGCCGACTAGCTAGATCGTCTACCCCGAGCGAGAGTTTAGCTAGACTATTACTGTACTCCCCTTTTGTATCTCAGACTATAGTAGTTTACTTTTGGGTCTGGCTGTGGCCAGCTGGTTGTATTATTTATGGTGAGCTGGGAGTATATTGTACTTTTATTTCAGTTTACAGTTTATTTCAGTCTGAGATTACTGTTAGTTCTATTAGTTCAGCTCTGTTATGCTCTTCTATTGTATATTATCTATCTGAGCAGGTTACCAGCGCTTCGTGTACATGGAAAATTCTGTGTACACGGCGGATCTGTTGGCGGGCCCGGGTTCTGGTTACCCCGGGGCGTGACAGATTAAGTTGGTATCAGAGCTTAGGGATAGGTCAGTTGGGACTTAGGAAACCCTAGGCTTTTGGCAGACCCTAGGATGATAGGGCGTGAGAGGCGTGACACTTTGCGAAAGTCGTTGATTTATTTATTGGACTCTTCCAGTGAGTGAGGAGGGATCGACATACCCAATTTCTGGTGGACCGTTATGTTGGCTGCAGACAACATAAAGTCGCAGAAATTGGGGGATGTCTTTGACTTTCGCTAGATTGGGTCGTGTGGGGTTATGTTACTGATTCGTGTTTTCTTGTGGCAGGATGCCTCCCCGACGTCGGATTCCCGCTCTGGGTGCCCCTACACCCCCTGTTGAGCCGGAGCAGACGGGATCCACTGAGATTGGTGAGCTGCGGGCCATGATGGCCCAATTGGCGGAGAGCCATCGTCAGCAGCAGCAGAGGATTGATCAGCTGCTCGCTCAGAGAGAGACACCACCCCCAGCTGTTCCTGAGGCCTTTGTGCCTCCTGTTGCCCTTTTGTGCCGTCAGCGCCATCTTCGAGTAGCGGGGCTCCTGGAGCTATTCAGCCTTTGACTGCGGAGGAGGAGCGGGATTTTGCTGACAAACTCGCCCAGTTTGTTAAGCGGGGACCACCTAGATTCTCAGGGCGGGATGCCCCGCCCTCGGCTGTTGGGAAATGGCTTTCTGCGATGGAGAAGCTTTTTCGGGATTTCTTCATCGACCCGAAGTATCGAGTGCACATGGCGGTGCACTGTTTGGACGGGGATGCTGATTTTTGGTGGCAGCGGGTGGAGCCACCGGAGTTCCGGATTTCTCGGCAGCTGCCCTGGGAGGAGTTCCGACGGTTGGTGCTGGACACCTATTTTTCGACCAGTGTGAAGAAGAAGTTGGAGGACGACTTGAAGAACCTGCAGCAGGGCGAGCGATCGGCCCATGCCTATTTCCAGGAGTTCATGGAGTTGTTGAACTGCGTGCCCTTCGTCGCTCGTGACGGGCCGCACCAGGTTGAGATGTTCGAGGGAGGCCTTCGTCCAGAGATTTACACCCTGGTGCATGCTCAGAGATTTCAGACTCTGGATGCAGCCGCAGAGCATGCACAGTGGGTGGAGAGAGGTGATCAGGTGGTGGCCAGACAGCGGGCCGCGGTCGCTCAGGGCTCCGACAGAAAGCGACCAGCCCAGGATGAGGGGGGACAGGCCAGTACTTGGAGGCCGCCCCGACCGCCACCGCCTCAGTTCCAGGGCCGTGGGCGTTCGGAGCGGCGAGGGCCTGGTGGATCCCAGAGGCCCCAGCAGCAGCAGCAGCAGCAGCAGAGATCGCAGTCGTCGCAGCGCGGATCTCAGCGGCAGCCACAGCGACAGCGACAGTCTCAGCAGCAGCAGTCCCGACAGTCACGGGCTCCCAGCAGTTGTATTTTCTGTGGAGGTCCGCACTTCCCCGGCACCTGCGACCAGCGGTGGGGTCGTTGCTATGGATGTGGACAGCCAGGGCACATTCGAGCTGCGTGCCCCTTTTCGACCTCAGCCGCCCCTTCTTCAGCATCTGCCCCAGCATCATCGCAGCAGCGGTCGACGGCTCAGCGGCCTTATGCTCCAGCGAGCAGGCCATCTTCCTCCCATTCCACAGATTATCGCCCTCCAGCTCAGAGTGGGCGAGTGTATGCTGCACAGGTAGAGGATGCTTCAGCAGCAGACCATGTGGTGGCAGGTATCACTTTACTTTCTGGCATTAGGACTCGCACCTTATTTGATACTGGAGCATCGCATTCTTTCATTAGTAGATCTTTTGCATCATTACATGGGTTAGAGGTAGGACTTTTGCCACGTGCACGAGAGGTACAGATTCCCGATCACACTTTGCTCGTGGAGGAGTGTTGTTGGTCCTGCCCGATGCAGATCGAGTCCTGGATTATGCCAGCAGACCTGTTGGTCTTGAGACAGCTGCAGGATTTTGATGTGATTCTCGGGATGGACTGGCTGGCTCGGTATTTTGCGACTATTGACTGTGCCGAGAGGACTGTCACTTTTAGAGAGCCAGACCAGGAGGTGTTGGTGTACCGGGGATGTCAGAGCGCTTTCTTTGCCTCTATGGTTTCGACTTCCCGAGCGAGACGGATGATTCACCGAGGGTGTGTAGCCTTTTTGGCTAGTGTTGTAGAGGGGCCTACGGCGGCACCGGGACTCGGGGATATCCCTATCGTCCGCGAGTTCCCGGATGTGTTTCCACCTGAGCTGACTTGTATGCCGCCCGACAGAGAGATTGAGTTTGTGATTGACGTAGTCCAGGAACTGCGCCAATCTCTAAGGCTCCTTACCGGATGGCACCGGCTGAGCTGAGAGAGCTTAAAGCACAGTTGCAAGACTTGATGGATAAGGGTTTCATTAGACCCAGTGTGTCGCCCTGGGGAGCACCGGTGCTATTCGTGAAGAAGAAAGATGGGTCACTTAGACTGTGTGTGGACTATAGGGAGCTGAATAAAGTGACCATTAAGAACAAGTACCCTCTGCCGCGCATCGACGATCTCTTTGATCAGCTGCAAGGGTCTTGTGTCTTTTCCAAGATTGATCTACAGTCTGGTTACCACCAATTAAAGGTGAAGGCCGAGGATATTCCTAAGACTGCTTTCAGATCACGGTACGGGCATTATGAGTTTACAGTTATGCCATTTGGATTGACTAATGCCCCTGCCGCCTTTATGGACTTGATGAACAGGATATTTCGGCCATTCCTGGATCGATTTGTGGTGGTGTTCATAGATGATATCCTGGTTTACTCCCGGAGCGAGGCCGAGCATGAGGAGCACTTGAGGACTGTGCTACAACTTCTGCGGGAGAAGAAGTTGTATGCCAAGCTGGTGAAGTGCGAGTTTTGGCTTCGGGAGGTAGCTTTCTTGGGCCATGTGATTTCCGCCGCCGGTGTAGCTGTAGACCCGGCGAAGATTGAGGCAGTTCGTGATTGGCCCCGACCGACGACTGTATCAGAGGTGCGCAGCTTCATGGGATTAGCTGGTTATTATCGTCGGTTTGTGGAAGGCTTTGCGAAGCTTTCCACACCCCTCACTCGGTTGACGCGAAAAGGGGTTAAGTTTATCTGGAGTGAGGACTGCCAGAAGAGCTTCGAGGAGCTGAAGGACAGACTGATGACTGCTCCTATCCTTTCCCTCCCTGTTATGGGGAAAGGATATGTGATCTACAGTGACGCATCGCACAGTGGACTGGGTTGCGTGTTGATGCAGGATGGGAGGGTAATTGCTTATGCATCGAGACAGCTCAAGGATTACGAGAAGAATTACCCTACCCACGACTTAGAGCTCGCTGCCGTGGTGTTTGCACTGAAGCTTTGGCGCCATTACCTGTACGGGGAGCATTGTGAGATCTACACCGACCACAAGAGCTTAAAGTATCTGTTCACACAGAAGGAGCTTAATTTGAGGCAGCGCAGGTGGTTAGAGCTACTAAAGGATTATGATGTGGATATCCTTTACCACCCAGGCAAGGCTAACGTGGTCGCTGATGCATTGAGCCGGAGAGCAGTACAGAGTTTGTCTATGTTGATCACAGACCAGGCGCCCCTATTGGAGGAGATGAGACGGCTCGAGATAGAGGTTGTGTCCCCTGGGGTCTCTGCTAGACTGACGTCATTAGTCGTGCAGCCCACTCTGCTGGACAGGATCAGGGAGAAACAGAGTGAGGACCCCCACTTGACCAGGATTCGAGATCAGCTTCCGAGTGATCAGTCAGGGGATTTTACAGTGGATGCTGCGGGAGTACTGAGGTACAGGGACCGAGCATGTGTGCCAGTGGATGCTGAGATCAGAGAGCAGATATTGAGAGAGGCCCATTATACACCTTATACCCTTCATCCTGGGGGGACTAAGATGTATAAGGACCTCAAGGCACATTTTTGGTGGAATGGCATGAAGAGGGATGTCGGGAGATTTGTGGCCCAGTGTTTGACTTGTCAGCAAGTAAAAGCTGAGCATCGGGTGCCAGCTGGCAAGTTACAAAGTCTCCCCATCCCTGAGTGGAAATGGGACCACATTACCATGGACTTCGTGGTCGGATTGCCGAGGGCACAGGGCGGAGCAGATGCTATCTGGGTAGTGGTGGATCGACTTACCAAGTCAGCGCACTTCTTGCCTATGCAGACTACTTGGCCACTCGATCGACTAGCCCAGTTATACCTTGATGAGATTGTGAGACTGCATGGAGTACCCGCCTCCATTGTGTCAGATAGAGATCCGAGGTTTGCCTCGCGTTTTTGGGGGAGTTTGCAGACTGCGATGGGGACTCAGCTCAGATTCAGTACAGCTTTTCATCCTCAGACTGATGGGCAGTCAGAGCGGACCATACAGATCTTGGAGGACATGCTGAGGGCTTGCGTCTTGGATTTCGGCGGAGGTTGGATTCGGCACTTATCCTTGGTTGAGTTTGCGTACAACAACAGCTTTCAAGCGAGCATACAGATGGCTCCGTTTGAAGCGTTGTATGGACGCAAGTGCCGATCACCACTTTATTGGAGTGACGTAGGCGAGAGACGGACCTTGGGGCCAGATATACTGCTAGAGGCAGAGGAGAAGGTCCGGGTGATTCGACAGCATCTTCAGACCGCTCAGAGCCGACAGAGGAGCTATGCTGATGTTCGGCGACGAGACTTAGAGTTTCAGGTTGGAGATCATGTATTTCTGAAAGTCTCGCCGTCCAAGGGGATCAGGAGGTTCGGCATTCGCGGGAAACTCAGCCCCCGATACATTGGACCATTCGAGGTGTTGGAGCGTATCGGGCCTGTTGCTTATCGACTTGCACTTCCCCCGAGACTGGCTGGTGTCCACGATGTTTTCCATGTTTCCACACTGAGGAGGTACGTCTTCGACCCGTCGCACGTCATCGACTTTGCACCCCTCGAGATCAGCGAGGATTTGAGATATGAGGAGCGCCCAGTGCGGATTCTTGATCGGGAGGTGAAAGAATTGCGCAATCGGACCATCCCCTATGTGAAGATCCTTTGGAGCAATCATGATGAGCGCGAGGCGACGTGGGAGCCAGAGTCAGAGATGATGGACGCCTACCCCTACTTGTTCGAGGCTCTGGATTGAGGTATGATTTTAGTTTCGAGGACGAAACTTTTGTTAGTGGGGGAGGATGTAGTGTCCCAGTTTTTCCCCTGTGTTTTCCCCTGTTTGGGGTGTGGAACACCTAGTGTTGGTGTGTTGGGCCCCAACATGTCAAAGGGATGTGTTGTTTGGACTTAGAGTGGATTTGGAAGCAAGCCTGACCTTCGGCTGACTTTGCCGAATTTTAGGAGTGGAATCAGGCTAAACGGAGGCCGTATTTGGATTCAGCGCGGAAAAACGCTTGAAAACGGCTATTTACTTATTTAATTTGGAGTCCGGATGCCCAAAAACGGACCCCCGGAAGTTTTCTGCGCAAAATGGTGCATGGGGGGATCTGTGGACCGGCCGGGACACGTGGCGCCTGTTATTGGGCCGGCGCACGGCTCTCGGTCCACGGAGCGGGCCGCCGGTGCACGGTGCACCGGCGGGCCACGTGGCAGGCGCCGGTTGGTCCGGTCCAGGGCGCGCGGCGCACGGGAGGGTGCGCGGGCAGCGCGGGCAGGCCGGGCAGGCGCGGGGTGGGCGCGGTGCACGGTGCACCGGGGCGCGCCACGTGGCGGCCCCGGGTTGGACGGCGCAGGTGCGCGCGGTGCACCCGCAGGCGCGCGCCGGCGGCCGTACGCACGCGCGGGCGCAGGCGCGCAGGCGGCGCGGCAGCGGCGGCCGGCGGGCGTGACGGGCGGGGAACGCCCGCCACGTGGCGCCACGCCATTGGCGGGCGCCACCCACCCCGCCGCCCCGCAGGGGGGCACGTGGCCGCGCCCGGTGGGCCCGCACGCTGCCCCTGTTTGGCGGACACGTGGCGGGCCCGGGCGGGTCGGACCAAAATTCGGTCCGGCCCGGATCCCGTGTGGGATGGGGTTGGGCTGGGCCGCACTGTAGCCGCCCGAAATCCCGTGGGCCGGGCTGCACTGTAGCAGCCCGAAAATGACCCCTGCGCCCGAAAGTGGGGACACAGGGGTCATTTTCCCATTTGTTTGGCTGGGCCTATATAAAGGCCCCCTCCCCTCTCTTCTTGGGCTTTTTCCGAGAGAAAGAGAGAGAACCAGGGAGAGAGTTGAAGAGAAGTTTTTCCTCTCACTTTTTTCTACCTCGTGGTGCGTTCCCAGATTTTTGGGAAGATCGACAGCGGCGTTCCGGATTTTACAGTGTGCCTCGGTTTTCCCCCATTTCGGCCCGTTATCGTCGCATTTCAGTCCGAGGAGTCCCCTGCGCAGTACAGAGTCCGATTTCGACGATTTCTTCGCCAGTGTGTTCCTAAGAGGTAGGGCTTCGTTTTTCGTGTTGATGGTTTCTTCGGATTCCGATTTCTTGGCACGATTCCCGAGGTGATTTGACACCCCATTTTGCTGTTTGGATTTTTGGACAGCGGCGACTTCGACGAATTATTTCTCCGCGTAGGAATATCGGATCGGGGTGATTCAAGAGTCGATTTTGGGTGATTTTTCGCGAGGAACGCAACCGTGATTTTTCTGGGATTTTAGGAGCTCGGGACAGAGGTGAAAATTCCTCGTTTTGCGTGCTGATTTTAAAACAGCAAATGTGTGTTTGGAAATTGTTATATTTACACCGTGTACACTTGTGTGATGTTGTAGGACATTGTTACAGCTGACGGTGTGTTTAGAGGACAGCGGGTATTTTCTGGGTACATTGTACACGCTTTTCGAGGTGGGTGGTTGCGTTCCCTCTTTGTTGACTTGCACACTAGGAATAAAAGAGTTCCCCAATTATACATGTGATAGATAACTTGTGGTATATGAACCTATTGCATTGGCCCCTAAATTAATTTATAGCTTCTATGTGATAAATCTGGGACAATAAATTTGGACAATTGCTATATCGTGAACCGCATGCAACCAAGTAGCTCAATAATATTTTAAAATGAGTCTTCACATGAAACTTAGTCCTTTTCAAATGTTTTTAAAAGAGAACACTTGCATGCTTATTGGACATCTAGTTAGGCCACTATTCTACTGCAGCACTATATTATGGGATTTGACTTAGGAGAAAACATGTGTTATTGTTATTCTTCTCTATCGATGCATGATGCTCGAGTCTGATCGGGATTTTGAGATAGTGGTGTCTGGACCTTGAGTTTGGGACAGTTGGGATTGTCTTGGGGATTGTGGGGCATAGTGGCAACCGCGGATGTTAGGCGGTTGACCAGATGTTTTTACCTTATCAGATTGGGTCTTATGGGTTCAGCGGTGACCGCGGATTGTGGGCGGTTGACCGGATGTTGTTATCACATCAGATTGGGGATCGGGGTTGCATTAGTGGATGGAGTATTCCCACTTTGATCATGGTCATGATCCAGTCCTGCTATTGTGAGACATTGGTTACAGTGATGATTGATACAGAGATACTTTACTCGTGTGGGTCGCTCCCCTCGAGTGCCACTCCGGAGTAGGCTTTTAGACCGTGATGGGTGCCGGTCGGTTGGTGAGTTGTGAGTGATGACAGAGCAGGCAGTGCCAGTATTTCCTGGCCCTCTGATTGGGTTTTCTTTGGGCAGTCAGCTTTATAGTTGCATCTATACAGTCATCTTTTGGCACTGCATTTAGAGGCATAGTAGTGGTAGTTTCTTTTCAGCAGTCTTTATTGCATACCACTGTTCTTTCCTTTTTGCCTCTTTATTCCTAGTGGGTGCGTCAGCATCAGAGGTTTTACCCACTAGGGGAGGCTACTGGTTTATCTAGTAGTTCTCACCCCCATTGTTGTTTCTTGTTCTTTCTTTCCCTTTGTTTTGCAGAGTCGACTGTGGGAGCTGCTGGGCCTTCGGCAGCAGATCGAGGTAAGAGGATCGCCGACTAGCTAGATCGTCTACCCCGAGCGAGAGTTTAGCTAGACTATTACTGTACTCCCCTTTTGTATCTCAGACATAGTAGTTTACTTTTGGGTCTGGCTGTGGCCAGCTGGTTGTATTATTTATGGTGAGCTGGGAGTTTATTGTACTTATATTTCTGTTACAGTTTTACTTCAGTCTGAGATTACTGTTAGTTCTATTAGTTCAGCTCTATTATGCTCGTCTACTGTATATTATCTTTCTGAGCAGGTTACCAGCGCTTCGTGTACATGGGAAATTCTGTGTACACGGCGGATCTGTTGGCGGGCCCGGGTTCTGGTTACCCCCGGGGCGTGACACCATGCATCTATACTTCAAGATTCTTTGGCTTTTCAGGTAAATTTGACATTATCCTATTTTTTTAAAGAATGTATTTTTAGCATCATACATTTATAAATTACTTGCATTTCTAACTAGCAGTTTTATTATAGGTGAAAACTTTGCAAGGAGAGCACACATGTACATCTGCCAATAGATGTAAGAACAAAGTAGCAACACAAGATTGGGTGTGCAATAGGGTCATCGATTGGCTACGATTGGAAGGACATTTGTCTACAACTGAATTGCGTAAAAGATTGCAACAAAAATATCATGTTGACTTGCCCTATTGCAAGGTCTTTAGGGGAAAAGAAAGGGCAATGTCTAAAATCCATGGGAAGTGGGAGGACTCGTATAAAAAAATTTTTGATTTCAAGGACGAAGTTGTTAGAAGAAATCACGGTAGTCATGTGGAGATAAAGTTGGAAATTATTAATGGAAAGCATCATTTTCAACGAATTTTCATTGCTTTTGGTGGTTGCATTCAAGGATTCCTCACTGGATGTAGACCTTATATTGCTTTAGATGGATGTCATCTCAAAGGAAAGCATAGAGGAGTGCTCATAGCAGCTGCAAGTATTGACGGAAATAAATCAATTTTTCCTGTTGCTTTTGGTGTTGTCGAGTCGGAGAACTCTAACAGTTGGGAATGGTTTCTTCATGGGTTGAAAATTGCTATAGGAGAACCCGAAGGCCTAGTGTTCTCCTCTGATAGACAAAAAGGTTTAGATGAGGCAGTTAAAGTTGTTTATCCAATAATTGAACATAGAGAATGTATGCGTCATCTTTATAGCAACTTCAAAAAGAAATTTCGTGGAGATTGGTATAAAGATAATTTGTGGGCTGCAGCAAGAGCGTATAAACAGAATATTTATGAAGCTAGCATGGCTAAGGTGTATGAAGCAAACCCAATGGCTATTGAGTACTTGCGGGAGAACCATAGCTATTTGTGGAGTCGAAGTCAATTCGGTACAAATGCTAAGTGTGATTACTTGACCAATAATATTTCTGAATCATTCAATTCATGGATTTCTAACGATAGGCATAGACCATTGATTGACATGATCGACACTATCCGGCAAAAAATAATGGTTAAGATGGATGAGAGAAGAAATAGAGCAAAAAAGTGGGATCATGAAATTGTACCCACAGTAGTCAAATATGTGAACAAGATAAGCAAGGTAATTCATCCATAACAATCTCTCTTTCATTATTTCGATTCTAATCTTCCATAACAATCAATTGGAGTCTTGCTGCTTGCTGCTTGAGCAGGATTCGAATCCTGCTGCTCGAATCCTGCTGCTGCTTGAGCATGCTCAAGCAGCAAGCAGCTGCTTGCTGCTTGCTGCTTGAGCAGCTTGAGCAGCAGCAGCAAGCAGCTGCTTGCTGCTCAAGCAGCAGCAAGCAGCAGCTTGCTGCTGCTTGAGCAGCAAGCAGCAAGCTGCCAGAATGCTTGAGCAATTTAGCTCAATTTTGCCAGAATGCTTGAGCTAAATTGCCAGAATGCTTGAGCAATTGCCAGAATGCTTGAGCAATTTAGCTCAATTGCCAGAATGCTTGAGCAATTTAGCTCAATTTTGCCAGCAAGCTGCCAGAATGCTTGAGCTAAATTGAGCAGCAAGCAGCTTGAGCAATTTAGCTCAATTTAGCTCAATTTTGCAATTTAGCTCAATTTAGCTCAATTTAGCAATTTAGCTCAATTTAGCTCAATTTAGCTCAATTTAGCTCAATTTAACTCAATTTAGCTCAATTTAACTCAATTTAGCTCATTTTAGCTCAATTTAACTCAATTTAGCTCAATTTAGCAATTTACCTCAATTTAGCTCAATTTAGCTCAATTTAGCTCAATTTAACTCAATTTAGCTCAATTTAGCAATTTAGCTCAATTTAGCTCAATTTAGCTCAATTTATCTCAATTTAACTCAAATTAGCTCAATTTAGCTCAATTTAGCAATTTAACTCAATTTAGCTCAATTTAGCTCAATTTAGCAAATTAGCTCAATTTAGCTCAAGCAGCAGCAAGCAGCAAGCAATTTAGCTCAAGCAGGATTCGAATCCTGCTGCTGCTTGAGCTAACTCAAGCATCAAGCAGCAGCAAGCTGCTTGCTACTGCTGCTGAAGCAGCAAGCAGTAAGCTGCTTGCTGCCAAGCAGCAACAGCAGCAGCCAGCTTGCTGCTTGCTTGCTTCTGCTTGCTTAGCACTGCTTGCTGCCAGGCAGCAAGCAGCTTGCAGCTTGCTGCCTGCTAAGCAAGCAGCAAGCAGCTTGCAGCTTGCTGCTTGCTGCTAAGCAAGCAGCAAGCAGCTTGCTGCTTGCTGCTTGAGCAGAAGCAGGCAGCTTGCTGCTGCTTGAGCAGTAAGCTGCTTGAGCAGTAAGCTGCTTGAGCAGTAAGCTGCTTGAGCAGCAAGCAGCAAGCTGCTTGCTGCTTGCTGCTTGAGAGCAAGCAGCAAGCAGCTTGCTTCTTGCTGCTTGAGTAGGGTTTGGGTCTTTAATTGAGGTTAATTGGGATTTTATTGTGTCTTAAATGAGCTGTATTTTGTGATGCACTGCAATGCTATCTAATCTTCACAATCTGTAGGGTTTGGGTCAATTTGAGGTGCTATGGAGTGATGAGTTTTCAGCAGAAGTAATTGGACCTCATTCAAGATGCGAGGTGAGATTGCAAGACATGCAATGCAGCTGCAGAGCATGGCAAGTAAAAGGTGTGCCATGCATTCATGCAATGGCAGTTATAGGTAAACTAAGACATGAAAAGTGGGAAAAATTTGTTCACCCATATTTTACAGTAGCCAAATATAAGGAGGCTTACTCTGCTGGTATTGCACCATTGCCTAGTACTGATCAGTGGGCAAAAGTTGACATCGGCCATGATATATTACCTCCTATTTTAAATAGGCCAGCTGGAAGACCTCGAAAGAAAAGAATTAGAGGATCAGATGAGATGGTAATTAGGAGAAAACATCGATGCAAAAGATGCAACCAATTAGGCCATCATGCAAAAACATGTACGAACCCTGTTACTACGAACCGTCAGTCTGAAGGCGCAGATGGAGTATCTCAAGCAAGTGCTAGTACTGGTAGTGGCATAAGGTAAGAAAATGACCAACAAAATTTACTTTTAATTTACTTTTTTCACTACAATACTAATTGCTAAAAATGGTATGCAGGCGCAGAGGAAAGAGACTAGCATCAAAATCAAAACGGGCAACTGCTGAAGCGACCCTCTCACAGTCCCAACAAGGAAGTGCCATAAGTGAAATTGATGCTATGGGATGTCTAAAAAATCAACATTCAGTTTGATGAAAGAGTTGATGTATAATATTTTTTTGGATAGTTGATCTAAATGGATGTATTTTGTGGTCTGCATGTATTTTTTTTTGTGGTCTGCATGGATGTATTTTGTGTAAGGGTTAAAATTGTAGGTAATTTTATACTGCTAACTTTGAAGTACTTAACTTTCAAGTACTTGACTTTGAAGTAGTTGTTAATTTCACTGCTAACTTTGAAATACTTGTTGATTTCATCCTTTCAATGAATGTAATTTGGTTCTACTCATAAGTTATGAATGCCATTGTGTTTGTATTGAACTGCTAACTGCAATTCTGTTACGAGAATTGTGGTCAATTGATTTAAATGAATGAATTTTCATGCCGACATTTTGATTTGAATGCTGACAGGCTGTGAGGAGAATTACATTGTCGTGGTACTTCTTTGTTGTTGGGGCTGTGAGGAGAATTATATTTTTTCAACAACTACTTTATCACTCCTTTTATCATAATAAAATAATGTTTCACTTACATTACAACAACAACTACTCCATCAACTATTTATCACAATATTGCAGTTTTACATCACATTTTATTACATTACCAAACTAAACAAGATATTAGCTACCACCAAATATACAAGCAACTTAAGAAGAAATAAAAAAAAAATTTCAAACTTTTGAATGCGATGCTCCACAGCTTCTTGAAATGCCTGTAATTGGTATTTTAAGTCAACAGTATTGTGGTGTGTGTCATCGACCCAAGCAAAATAATTACAGTGCTCATTACTCTGCAAAATATAAAAATGCAAAAAATAATTAGTAAATAAAAAATAAAAATTCTATGGATATGTATGGTTTTTTTTAAAAAAAACCACTTTAATTGGAATAATGATAAATAATGCTATTGTATACTAAACTTTCAAACAAATCATGTTTTCATCGATGCAAAATTAGTTGTCTTACCCCCCAGTTTGGACACCCATAAAATCGACGACCTCTAGTATGTGGCTGCTTTGAAACCCAAATTTTACAAGTTTTAAAGCAATCACACTTGGGAATTTCGATGCTATGCGAAGAATTTATCGATCTCTCACTCATCATAAAAAAGCAATGTATTAGAGGAGAGAAAAAGATGAAAAAATAAAATTGTTGGAGATTAATAGAGAAAAATGAATGAAAAAATCAAAATATTATATAGAGCAAAGTTGGCTTTAATGGTGGGTTTTAGTTCTTCTTTTATAGATGAAGGAGATGGAGACGACCGTTGGGGGATTTTTGGAGAGGGACAAATTTGTAATCCTAAGTAAAAATAGATATTGCTTTTAGAGGGATATATCCGTTGGGATTTTAGAAGAGGGGCATTTTTGCAATAATTAGAGGGGTTTTAACGAGGGATATATTTGCTATTCTGTTGGGTTATGTTAATATGGATCTAAATAGGGGAAAAACACCTAGAGGGGGGTGAATAGGTGTAAACAATAAACACTCAAAAAATCATTGCGCAAATAAACCCAATGCGGAAAAATAAAAGAACACGCAAGATTTTTACGTGGAAAAACTCCAAACCGGAGTAAAAAAACCACGGGACCGATAACACGGCGAAATCCACTAGAATTAAAACACGTACAAGGTGATATAGCGTACTCACAGACGACTCAACCTTTTACCATACGCTCCTAGTAGATCTTCCCGCTCACTCCACGACGCTTCTCGAATCCACGATCCGCGCCCAACGCTGAGTCCACAGCGTCCAACGTCGAGTCCACGACGTCCGACCGAATCCACGGTCTTCACCCAATACCACGCTTCGAATCCACGAACGTAGTTGCACCTTGAATCCACAAGGCCACGCGAGTCCACGCGCCGATTTGGGGTAAATCGTTGTTTGTTTTGGGTGGTGATGATCCGCCGAATACTTAGATTAAAGATAGATCGGAAATACCATCTAAGTATTCATTGATTTGATTCTACTCAGAATGTGAGTATGGAAAACCTAGAATCAAATCAATCAATATAGATGAAGAAACATAGAATAAATCTATTGATTTCCTTTCTTCTCTATATATGTGGATTTTTCTTTTCGGCTATTTTTTTCTGTAATAGCGGATGCCCTAGAAATGAATACAGGGCCTATTTATAGGTTAGAAACCATTGGAAGAAGATAGGATCAAAAACTGCCTTTTCTGGAGATTTTTACCGACGGCGATCCGGATTGGAATTGGCGATCCGGATTGCAGAAGCAAGAAAGACGATTTCCAGAAAATGGTAGTTCGGGATCCGGATCACAAAGTCCGATCCGGATCGTTCATACAGTTTTACCAGAACATCAATGTTCGGGATCCGGATTGCAAATCCTGATCCGGATCGAGGAAGCACACAGGTAAAACAAGTGTTCGGGATCCGGATCAGAGGATGCTGCGATCCGGATTGAACCAGTGTATGAACCAACACCCTTCGGGATCCGGATTGCCGAGTCCGATCCGGATCCTGAACATGTCCCATGTCCAGTTTTTGATGTTTAAGCAATTAAAAATTCTTCCAGGTGTTTCTACACTATAAGAAGTATTCGGATCATCAAAAATCTTTAGTTAAACGTACCTGATCCTTTTGAATTCTTCTTTCTTGAGATTGAGGTATACGATCCAAAGTTTCTTCATCTTCAATCTTCAAGACTTAATACATTCACGAAATACGCCAACTCAAATTCCGTAACAATCTCCCCCTTTGGCGGTTTCGTGACAAAACACAAATCCACAAAAGAAAATTCAAAAAGATATTTTTGTTGCTATCACCATACAACAAAAATTTACAAAAGAGATCCAGAAATTAAAAACATGAGATAAACTCCTAAAACAGACTCTAGACTTAGACATCTGTAATCTCTGCACAAAGAAATCATTCTTGACAAAAGAAATCGTTAGATACCTCAAGAATTGAATCATACAAAACCAAATACAGAGATAGAGTTTATTCTCATCATGACATTTGAAGAATTCAGATATGTAAGAGAATCATAGTTAAAACCAACATATCTTCTAAGCATTCAAAACCAAATGTCACAAAAATTAGTCCAACATCAACTTGTTAGTCATATTACATGCCCAAATAGTTAGTCGAATAGTTAGTATAGAGGCATGTCACAAATCACAAGAGAAAAACCAAAGTTGAGTTGAAGACATACTTACCTTGATATTCACACCAAATTCACATCATTGTCAATTGTTCATCATTGTTCAAAGTTCTCTCTAATTGTTCAAAGTTCTCTCTAACTCTCTCCCCCTTTTTGTCACAAAAGAAAGCCAAAACGTAGCAAGAGCTACAATATGTAAGGAGAGTAAAAAAAAAAATTCTATAATCAAGAAAAATCGTGAGAACTATGCTAAAGGTTAGAACAAAAACTAAGTCCTAAAAATTCTGCACAAAAAGAAACGAAAAGAAAATCAGTCAAAAGAAGTCAATTGTCAGAATCCGAGTCGTCAGAGCTCGTGCAACCCATTTTGTAGAACATCTTTGTCATTCGCTTGTGCATAGAATTGACCTTTTTAGTGATGGTAATGTGAGCTGCCGTGACGATTTCAAGCTCGTTGCAAATTCTTTGCTGTTCCTTCAAGATCTGTTCTTGCTTGACAGATAGTTGTTGTTGCAACTTGAAGATCGAAGTTAATGATGCTTCATCATCCGCGCCGGTTTCTTGTTGAGACGGTGAGGCCGAGGTGCCGACACAAGGTCTCTTTCCAATAACATGAGGTAATTTGTGAAGTGACTTCACAATTGTTGATTCATCTATCATCCCGCAACTGTGCTGATATGATGTTGAGCTTACATCAATGTCAAATTTTCGTAAGATCCTCATGATGAGTAGAGGAAACGGAAGTCGCTCAGAAGGATGAGGATGCACAATGTATCTTGACATTCTGTTCCAAATTATATAGGGAATATTCATGTTCAATCCAATAGCCTCAGAGGGATGACCTATGAGATATAGGAATAGCAGCCGCTCCCATCTCACAACCTTGGTCTGCATGTTGGGCAGAATGTTATAACACGCTATGAAGTTTAAAAATCGGTACTCCAGTCGTAGATGTTTGGATCTGACACTTTTGCCATCAACAGATTTAGTTCCTTCCAAACAGATCTTGTCGATCACAGTTTGCCACAATGCATTTGTCAAACTTTTTCCTTTCAAAAAGTTAAGCCCCGATGTGCTAGATTCCATTCCAAGGACTTCACCAATTAACTGCGGTGTGATTTTAATCTTCATTCCTTGGATGTTGGTATAGAAATGCATAGACCCATTTTCATCTTCTTGAAGATGTCTCGCATTCGTGTAAAAAGTTCTCACACGATACAAACAATATCCTAGAAGTTCAGGAAATCGGCAGACTTGAATAAGAGAAGCTTGCTCAATTAAGGTTCCAAATTCTGGTGAATGATTGCGAAGGGCTTCAATGTTGACATGACGTTCTCCGATGCATTCACGTCGTTCAAAAGCTCTAAGACGGTCAGTATTAACGACTACCTCTTCAACACGTGGCGGAGAGTCAGGAGCTATTGGCGTGTCAACATTAGTGTCTCGTCTTAGTCCAAAACGTCGAGCAAGTCGCTTCCGTTTCACAGAGATAGTTGGAGCAGACATAGAAGCTTTCCCAGTGTCCATGGGTGCTTTTCCTTTTTGATTAGATTTAGTAGGCAATACCTCATCATCATCATCATCTGTTAACATATCCCAGTGTATTTCATCATTGTTTTCTTCAAGTTCAGTGTCACTTATAACATCAACTTCACCCTTTCGTTGGAGTTTCTTGGCTCTTTTCAGTTTGTTGGTTGCTCGAGTATGTACCATCGTAACCAGTAACAGGATTAACCAAGAGAGTGCCATTGATCTGAGTGTTATGAGTTTTGGAGAAAGTGTCCTGTGAAGAGCCAACTCAAGAACACATGAAAAATCGTCAATTTTGAAAAATTTGAAACATTGTACCTAGACAATCATAATCATGTAGAGAAGCCAAGAATCAAATTAGTTTTCCAAAAAGAATTTTAAAAATAGATCAATCACATGATTTACAAAAATTCCTCTTTTATGCCCTAAAACAGAATTTTTAGAAATCGAAGCCTAAAAACTCGTTAATCAGGTAAAAACCCAGCATAAAAGCAAAACTAATTGACCCAGAGTTCTTATTTCAAAAGAAATTTGATCAAAAACCATTCACAAACGAAAAAGATCCAAGTTTTCAACTCACGTTTGATGAAAAACCATAAAAACTGTGAAAAACCGAGATTTGATCAACAAAACTTACTTGGAATTGAAGAACTTTGAGTTTGGAAGCTCCAAGATGCAAGAAATCTAGAGAGAGAAACTCTAGAAGCTTGAAAACAAAAGATTAGGGTAAAAGAAATCAAATCCTCTTTGTTCTTATAAAAACCCTAGCCGTGATCCGGATCGGATCGTGATTGTGATCCGGATCGGCTACCCGCAGGAAGAATCCTGCGTTCGGGATCCGGATCACTTACCCCGATCCGGATCGGCTTCCACTTTTTCTCCAGAAAAATTCAGAAAAATTCCATAAAATCCAGAAAAAGTATGTAAGCACTTTATCATGTCAACTTTAAACAAAAGACATCGTTTCATACAACAAGAAATAGATTATGCAAAATCTATCAAAAATACCCAAAAATGAAACGAAAATTTACGAAAGTTAAAACACTTAAAGTTGAACAACTTCAATTACATCTATCCTGATCTTATGTGTAATGCCTTTATCAAATCATCAATTTTGGTAAAGAAAATGAAATACCAAGATCAATAGATGTTTGAAATCCCAGATAAGTTAGATAATATATCTAGACAATCTGTTGAAGGAGTGGCTCTTTGAGCATCTTAAATCAAAAATCCCACCTTATACCAACCATGAAATATGACTGAGTCAAGTATTTCAATATGCATTTCATCAACAAAAAAATTTGCTTTGCATTCATGGAGTATCTTTTTCTTTCTTTCATTTCCTCCATGTGGTGGTAGTTTTCACACTCCTCATTGGGATGTAACTCTTTCCACATCTTTTGAGCATTTTACATTTCATTGACTCCCCCTCAATTGGCTATCAATTATTTAATATATAAGGTATTCAACCAAACCATTGATCTCGAATTCATACTCGACTAAGCAATCAAATATGATAATGACTATACCAAGAGATCATTGAGAGAGAAATTGACTTTGATCACTTAAAAGATGGTTTAATTAACGTAAATGATCATTGCAACATTGAAATATTATGATATCAAAAGCATAATAAATTTCTAAATGCATAAAAGGATGCAATTAAAGTCAATTATGATTTATGCTCAATTAATGTCCTATGTACAAAACATAGATAAAGAACAAAACAAAAACAAAAACAAAACCTAACCTAAGCAAAGGTTTCAAAAGAGTTTATTTCAAGGAAAGCATGCCAATTGCTTTACGCAAGTGAATAAAACGTTTTTGATCCAAAGGTTTTGTTAAGATATCAGCTAATTGATCCTCAGTTGAAATATATGACAGTTGAAGAATGTTTGATTCAACTAGCTCTCTAAGAAAATGATATCTAAGTTCAATATGTTTTGTTCTAGAGTGCAACACAGGGTTTTTTGAAATGTTAATAGCACTAGTGTTGTCACATAAAATGGTTACCGAAGTTGCTGAAATCCGGAAATCGCTCAACACGCTTTTCATCCAAACAATTGGGTTGAACAACTTCCTGCTGAAATGTACTCCGCTTCGGCAGTCGAGAGTGCTATGCAGTTCTGCTTTTTACTGTGCCATGCAACAAGGCAATGGCCAAGATAGAAGCATGCACCACTCGTGCTTTTCCGATCATCCACCGATCCAGCCCAGTCGGCATCTGAGTATCCAACAATATCCAAAGTCGTTCCCATAGGATACCAAATTCCGAAACTGATTGTACCTTTGATATATCGGATGATCCGCTTCACCGCTTTCAGGTGAACCTCCTTCGGTGCTGATTGATATCTCGCACAAATCCCAACACTGAAGGATATATCCGGGCGACTAGCCGTGAGATATAGTAGACTCCCAATCATACTGCGATACAGTTTCTCGTCTACATTCTCACTATGTGATTCACTTCCAAGTCCCTTATGGCTAGTTCCCATTGGAGTCGGAAAATCCTTAGAATTTTCAAGATCAAACTTTTTGACCAACTCCAGTGCATACTTGGATTGACACAAGTGAATACCTTCATCGTTTTGTTTAACTTGTAATCCAAGAAAATAAGTCAATTCGCCCATCATGGACATCTCAAATTCGCTTTCCATGGTCTCCGCGAATTTGGAAGCATCATTATCTCTTGTTGCACCAAATACAATGTCATCGACATAGATTTGTGCAACAATGAAATTGTTTTGATAATGCTTCACAAAGAGAGTCCTGTCAGCTCCCCCTCGAGTGTAGCCCTTTTCCAAAAGGTGCTTTGTCAACCTTTCGTACCATGCTCGCGGTGCTTGTTTCAGACCGTAAAGAGCCTTTTTCAGACGAAAAACATGGTTAGGTAGTTTATGATCCACAAAACCTTTCGGTTGAGCCACATAAACTTCCTCATTTAAAAAACCATTTAAAAAGGCGCTCTTAACGTCCATTTGAAATAATTTGATTTTAAAATGACAAGCAATCGCAAACAATATACGAATGGACTCGAGTCTAGCTACAGGGGCGAAAGTTTCATCAAAGTCTATACCTTCTACTTGAGAGTAGCCTTGAGCAACTAACCTTGCTTTGTTCCTGATGATAGTACCTTCTTCATTTTTCTTGTTCTTGAAGATCCATTTGGTACCTATCACATTGTGTTGCTTCGGAGGCTTCGTCAATTCCCAGACTTTGTTTCGCTCGAATTGATGGAGCTCTTCCTGCATTGCTTTAATCCAATAGTCATCTTGGAGAGCTTCATCAACATTCCTTGGTTCGATTTGAGATACATAGCATGCAAATCCGCAAACCAATTGTCTCCGTGTTCTAACTCCTTCTTGTGGATCTCCAATGATGTTCGATTCAGGGTGATCCTTGGAGATGCGTAACGTTTGAGGTAGAGGAGTAGACGGAGGTACACGAGATGATTCCTGCACATCAGATAAACTTGAAGAACCGTTAGATGCATCATTATTATCGAAAGAATTGTTAGAAGAAGATGCATTAGCAGGTGTATCATCATCAAGAGAGATATCGAGGGTAGATTTTTCAGATTCAAAGTGAAAAGCTTCATCTACCTTAACATTTATCGATTCTACGATCGTCTTAGATTCTAAGTTAAAAACTCGATATGCTCTGCTGTTTGTAGAATAACCTAAGAAAATCCCTTCGTCACTTCGAGAGTCAAATTTTCCAAGATTCTCACGATCACGTAAAATAAAACACCGACTCCCAAAGATGCGAAAATATTTGATGTTAGGTTTTCTACAAAACCAAAGTTCATATGGTGTATTCAATGTCCCCGGGCGCAAATACACGCGATTAATAACATAAACAGCAGTGTTCACCGCTTCAGCCCAAAAATAAAAAGGTAAGTTCCGGCTGTGAAGCATAACACGTGCCATTTCCTGTACGACCCTGTTTTTGCGCTCGACTACACCATTTTGTTGAGGTGTATAAGGTGCGGAGAATTCATGTTTAATGCCATTAGAAGAGCAAAAATCAGTGAATTTGGAATTTATGAATTCCCCACCTCTATCACTTCTAACTCGAGTAATCTTTTCATTCTTTTCAATCATAATACGATTGCAGATTTCGTGAAAAGAATCAAAAGTATCAGCTTTTTCTTTTAAAAATGCTACCCAAGTATATCTAGAAAAATCATCAACCAATAAGAAAATATACCATTTACCTCCCAGAGATGGTTGACGAGTTGGCCCCATTAAGTCCATATGCAAAAGTTCCAAAGGCCGTTTTGTACCTATGTGGTTCAAGTTCTTGTGTGCAGTCCTAGACTGTTTTCCTTTTTGGCAACCGCCACACACAAGGTTTTGTTCAAAAGAAAGTTTCGGAACCCCCTTGACCACATCTTTGTTCGAAATTCTAGCAAGTTCCTTAAAGTTTATGTGACCTAGCCTTTCATGCCAAAGTGTTTCATTTTTCAAAGATGCTAGGTTACATTTTTCAGAAATCTTAGTAGGAACTACATAACAATTGTTTTCTGATCTAACCCCTTTTAAAAAGAAAGCATGGTTCTGTCAGTTACAGTACATTTATCAGATGAAAAATTAACTGAATAACCACTATCACAAAGTTGACTTATGCTTATGAGGTTAGTCTTAAGGCCATGAACAAATAACACATTATTTAGAACCGGGCCATCTGGAATAGCTACCGTTCCCTTTCCAACAATTTTGGAAGACCGACCATCTCCGAAAACAACAAGTCCTCCGGAGTTTTTCTCAAATGTTTGAAAACAGTTTTTGTCACCGGTCATATGACGGGAACACCCGCTATCCAGATACCAAGACGAACTATCATATGCATGCAAGGAAACATTGGTAGCAAGACAAGGGAAAATTTCACCTTTGCGCACCCAAACCTTTTTGGAGTGCGTCGGTAATGATCGTGAAGTTGATCTCCTAGGTGAGAGCGTCTTGCTTGAAAATTGCTGCTCCTTGATGATGTCGTCTTGAGCGGTGTACTACCAAGGCTCTTTTCCTTTGAATGAATTGCACTTGATTTCTGAGGAATAGCCTTTTTGGTAGTCATTGCAAGAGGTGCTTGAGGTGTGCGTTTGGCTTCCATCTTGCAATTTCTCCTTATGTGCCCTGAAATGCCACAACGAAAACATACCTTAATTCTTGTCGATTCCGAGGAGGATGTAGGCTTGTTGTCGTTGCTTGTCGTGAATTCCGGTGTCGGAGGAGGAGATACCGACTGAGGCACAAATACTGTCCCACTCGAACTTGGAATGTCTCCAGTTTGAGTGTATCCGAGGCCGAACTTATTTCTTTGACCAAGACCAAGAAGTCTGTCCAACTTACTCCTTCCAGAAGAAAATCTCTTTAAGTCATCCTTCAGTTGGCGTATGGTCTCCGTCATTTCCAATTTTTCCTGTCGAGCCTCGCCGTTGAGCTTCAAGAAGTAATTCGCTTTGTTCACCATATCTATATAATTCTTCTCGAATTGCTCATTGGACTCTTGAAGGGAAACATTTGTTTTAATCAAATTATCCCTTTCCACTTCAAGATCGGTTGAGAGAGAGGTTACCCTTTTTACTTCTTCTTCGAGATCCTGCAATCTCCCTTTCAACCCCTTGTTTTGCTTAGCCAGTTTCTTTGAATCCCTCAAAAGTCTGTGGTAGGCTAGAGCAAAATCTTCACCTTCAGAATCATCTGATTCATCGTCCGTTGCAATCTTTTCAACATGGGAGGAGTTGGACAAGGAATCGGATGTACTTGCCATCAAGCACATGAAGGGTGAAGATGTAGTGGACGCGTGGAAAGCTGTCGCGTTGTCTTCTTCATCACTTGAGGATGACTCATTTGACGTGGAGTTGTCATCCCAAGTAACGACTTGCATCGCTTTCTTCTTTGCCGGATTCTTGTTGGGACACTCCGTTGCAATGTGGCCGTAGCCTCGACATTTGAAGCACTGAACTTGTCCCTCAGAACTTTTCTTATCCTTTGAGAAGTTCTCTTGGTTCCTTGACTTGTAACTTGAAGAACCCTTGCCTTTCTTCGACTTTCCGAAGGATGGAGTTTTGCTTGAATTTCCCCTTCGAAAGTTGCGGCGAAACTTCCTTGTCAAGAGAGCGAGCTGCTTCTCAAAGTCCTCCATAGAAAGGTTCTCGTCGTCGTCCGAGGAGGATGAATCCGCGTCTTCTTCTTTAGTTGATTTCAATGCGTAACCTGAAGACTTAGAAGAGGATGCCTTTCCAGAAGAATAGTTAGTAGGAAATGTCATTTCATAAGTTTGTAAAGCACCTACTAATTCTTCTACACGCATTTCGTCCGGGTGTTTAATTGTTTCAATGGCTGCGACCTTCGGGCGAAATCGTTCAGGAAGAGTTCTTAAATTTTTCTTACAACTTTAAATTCTGGAATCTTCTCTCCCAAGTTAGCACATGAGTTTACGATGTCTTGCAATCGTGTGTAATAGTCAGTGAAAGATTCATTCTCTGCCATAGAGATAGAGTCAAACTTGCTCGTAAGCATTTGCAGTTTCTGAATCTTCACTAGGTTAGTTCCCTCATGCGTAACTTGAAGAACATCCCAGATTTCTTTCGCAGTCTCACATGCCGAGACGCGAGAGAACTCTGTTTGTGACAAAGCATTAAATAGAGCATTAATCCCTTTGCCATTGTAAGAAGATGATTCTATCTCTTCCTTGGTCCATTTCGACCTAGGTTTTAAGGTGCGAACATCATCAATAATTTCAGTTGGATTAGACCATCCTAATTCAATTGATTGCCACACCCTTTCGTCGATGGAAATTAAAAAGGCTTTCATCCGTACTTTCCAGTACGCATAATTTGTTCCATCAAAGAAAGGGGGTCGATTGATGTTTCCACCTTCAACCATTGTTTACAACCCTATTCCCGCTCTGATACCACTTGTTGGGTTATGTTAATATGGATCTAAATAGGGGAAAAAACACCTAGAGGGGGGTGAATAGGTGTAAACAATAAACACTCAAAAAATCATTGCGCAAATAAACCCAATGCGGAAAAATAAAAGAACACGCAAGATTTTTACGTGGAAAAACTCCAAACCGGAGTAAAAAACCACGGGACCGATAACACGGCGAAATCCACTAGAATTAACACACGTACAAGGTGATATAGCGTACTCACAGACGACTCAACCTTTTACCATACGCTCCTAGTAGATCTTCCCGCTCGCTCCACGACGCTTCTCGAATCCACGATCCGCGCCCAACGCTGAATCCACAGCGTCCAACGTCGAGTCCACGACGTCCGACCGAATCCACGGTCTTCACCCAATACCACGCTTCGAATCCACGAACGTAGTTGCACCTTGAATCCACAAGGCCACGCGAGTCCACGCGCCGATTTGGGGTAAATCGTTGTTTGTTTTGGGTGGTGATGATCCGCCGAATACTTAGATTAAAGATAGATCGGAAATACCATCTAAGTATTCATTGATTTGATTCTACTCAGAATGTGAGTATGGAAAACCTAGAATCAAATCAATCAATATAGATGAAGAAACATAGAATAAATCTATTGATTTCCTTTCTTCTCTATATATGTGGATTTTTCTTTTCGGCTATTTTTTTCTGTAATAGCGGATGCCCTAGAAATGAATACAGGGCCTATTTATAGGTTAGAAACCATTGGAAGAAGATAGGATCAAAAACTGCCTTTTCTGGAAATTTTTACCGACGGCGATCCGGATTGGAATTGGCGATCCGGATTGCAGAAGCAAGAAAGACGATTTCCAGAAAAATGGTAGTTCGGGATCCGGATCACAAAGTCCGATCCGGATCGTTCATACAGTTTTACCAGAACATCAATGTTCGGGATCCGGATTGCAAATCCTGATCCGGATCGAGGAAGCACACAGGTAAAACAAGTGTTCGGGATCCGGATCAGAGGATGCTGCGATCCGGATTGAACCAGTGTATGAACCAACACCCTTCGGGATCCGGATTGCCGAGTCCGATCCGGATCCTGAACATGTCCCATGTTCAGTTTTTGATGTTTAAGCAATTAAAAATTCTTCCAGGTGTTTCTACACTATAAGAAGTATTCGGATCATCAAAAATCTTTAGTTAAACGTACCTGATCCTTTTGAATTCTTCTTTCTTGAGATTGAGATATACGATCCAAAGTTTCTTCATCTTCAATCTTCAAGACTTAATACATTCACGAAATACGCCAACTCAAATTCCGTAACATATTCGACATATTTGGAGGGACATGTATGCAATTGCCCCTAAATTTAAATCCCAAAAAGTATAATATTTGTTGTTTTTCAAACAGCACGAGAAAAGAGGAATTTTTCACCTCTAAAATGAGCTCCTAAAATCCCAAAAAAATTACGGTTGCGTTCCTTGCGAAGAGTAGATCAAAATCGACTCCTTGAACGCCTCGATCTGATGCTCCTACGCCAAGATAAAAATCAGAGAATTCGGTGCTGTCCAGAAATTACCACAGCAAAAAGGGGGGGTCAAAGAGGACTTGGGAATCATGCCAAAAGTACAAAACGGAGCAAAATGATCAACATGGAAATCGAAGCCCTACCTCTTATGGTCGCGCTGCCGCAAAAATCGTCCAAAAATTCCACCCGGTTAGCCCGCAGTGAATTTTCGACGGAACTGCGACGGAAATGGGCCTAAAAAGAAAATTGTCGCAGTGCGCGCGTCGCAGATAACTCACTATCTGTAACTCCAAAAATTCTGAGTTTTTAGAAAGAGAGAGAGGAGAGAGAGAGGAGAATTTTCGTAGAGGACACTTCTCTGATTCTCTCTCTACAGCACGCAAAACGAGGCACAAATGAGAGGGGGAGGGAACCTCTATTTATAATGGGCCAAAGGGAATATTCCCACACGGGATCCAGATTCCAAACAGGAAACACCAAAATTGGCCATCCATAATGCGCCACGTGTCCACATAACAGCAAACAGCATGTGCAAGGCCACTCAGATCTCGCCACGTGTCCACGTGGTGCACGTGGTCGGTCCGTGCTCCGGGTCTTCCGGATCCTGTCAGCCAACGGGGTGCTGCCACGTGTCACCTTCCACACGTGCTTCTAGAAGCCGGCCAGCCAATCAGGAACTGCCACGTGGCAGATGCAGGGTTTGGTGCTCCCGGTGCACGCCAGGCCTGTGGACCGCGCACCAGGACCCCTGCCCGCGCCTGCCCGCGCCTGCCCGTGCTGCCCGCGCCTGCCCGCGCGCGCGCCTCCGCATTCCGCCGCTGTGCCGCTGCTGCGCCGCTGCCCGCCGCCGTGCGCCGCCGCCCGCCGCCGCTCGCGGTCGCCGCCGGCGGCCGGAACAGTAATTCCAGCCGGCGGTTACTGTTCCGGTGAACAGTACCAAGTGCCGAAAAAATAAGCGAATATACCGTTTCGATCGTTTTCGCGCGCTGAGTCCAAATCCGCCGTCCGTTTCGCCAAATTCTCATCCGAAATTTTGCCGAAAGCTCCCGGAAATTCCCGTTTGCTCTGATTTTCGCGCCAAGTCTATTTTAAATATCCAATTTCAATTCTACAAGCTCCGATGCACTGTACAAGCTCCCCGCAGTCACTGTTTAATGTTGTACAGTTCCTGCGGGAGTCCGGATCATCACAGACCTCGTAGAGCTTCAATGTTAACATGCCTTTCGCCAATGCATTCGCGATGTGGAAAAGCTCTAAGACGATCATTGTTAACGAACACTTCTTCCACACGTGGTGGGGAGTCAGGAGCTATTGGCGTGTCAACATTAATGTCCTGTCGTAGTCCAAAGCGTTTAGTCACACGTTTTCTTTTCACAGAGATGGTTGGTGCAGTCATAGGTGCTTTCCCTGTATCCATGGTTGCCTTTCCTTTTGAACCATCGGAGGCTTTTCCTTTTGAACTATCAGATGCCTTTTGTTCAGGCAAAGAATCATCATCATCATCTGTCAATGCAGCCCAATCTACCTCATGACAGTCCACTTCTGTGTCACTGACCTCAACAAACTCACCCTTTTGTTGTGTTTTCTTAGCTCTCTTTAATTTGTTCGTGGCTCGAGTATGTACCATAGAGACCAGGAGAAGAATGATCCAAGAGAAAGCCATTGAACAAGGTGCTTTAGGAAAATTGAAGTTCCTGTGAAGAGCACCTCAAGAACATGAAAATTTTCAGTTTTCAAAAATTGAAAAATTGTACCCAAAGAATCATAATCATGTAGAAAAACTAAGAATCAAATTAGTTTTGCAAAAAGAATTTTAAAAAATAGATCAATCGCATGATTTTCAAAAATTCCTCTTTTATGCCCTAAAACCAAAATTTTTGAAATTGAATCCCAAAAATTCGTTTAACTTGAGAAAACCAAGCATAAAAACAAAACTAATCTACCCAGAGTCCTTATTTCAAAAGAAATTTGATCAAAAACCATTCACAGACGAAGAAGATCCATGAATTCCACTCACGTTTTGAGCAAACATGCAGAAACAATGAAAAACCGAGATTTTGATCAATAAAACTTACTTGGAATCGAAGAACTTGGGTTTGGAGAGCTCCAAGATGCAAGAAATCTAGAGAGAGAAGCTCTAGAGACTTGAGAACAAAAGATTAGAGTAAAAGAAATCGAAATCTCTTTGTTCTATAATAAACCCTAGCCGTGATCCGGATCGGATCGAGAATATGATCCGGATCGGCTACCCGCAGGAGGAAGCCTGCGTTCGGGATCCGGATCACTTACCCCGATCCGGATCGGCTTCAACTTTTTCTCCAGAAAATTTTAGAAAAATTCCATAAAATCCAGAAAAAGTATGTAAGCACTTCACCATATCAACTTTAAGCAAAAATCATCGTTTCATACAACAAGAAATAGATTATACAAAATCTATCAAAAATACTCAAAAATGAAACGAAAATTTATGGAAATTAAAACTCTTAAAGTTGAACAACTTCAATTACATCTATCCTGATCTTATGCGTAATGTCTTTATCAAATCATCAATTTTGGTAAAGAAAATGAAGTACAAAGATCAATAGATGTTTGAAATCCCCGATAAGTTAGATAATATATCTAGACAATCTGTTGAAGGAGTGGCTCTTTGAGCATCTTTTATCAAAAATCCCACCTTATACCAACCATGAAATATGACTGAGTCAAGTATTTCAATATGCATTTCATCAACAATTTAAAAACAAAAATTTGCTTTGCATACATGGGGTATCTTTTTCTTTTTCTTTTTCCTCCATGTGGTGGTAGTTTTCACACTCCTCATTGGGATGTAACTCTTTCCACATCTTTTGAGCATTTTATATTTCTTTGACTCCCCCTCAATTGGCTATCAATTATTTAATATATAAGGTATTCAACCAAAAATTGATCTCGCATTCATACTCGACTAAGCAATCAAATAAGATAATGACTATACCAAGAGATCATTGAGAGAGAAATTGACTTTGATCACTTAAAAGATGGTTTAATTAACATAAGTGATCATTGCAACATCGAAATATTATGATATCTAAAGCATAATAAATTTCTAAATGTGTGAAAGGATGCAATTAAAGTCAATTATGATTTATGCTCAATTAATGTACTATGCACACACATAGATAAAGAACAAAACAAAAACAAAAACAAAACCTAACCTAAGCAAAGGTTTCAAAAAGTGGTTATTTCAAGGAAAGCATGCCAATTGCTTTACGCAAGTGAATAAAACGTTTTTGATCCAAAGGTTTTGTTAAAATGTCAGCTAATTGATCCTCAGTTGAAATATATGACAGTTGAAGAATATTTGATTCAACTAGCTCTCTAAGAAAATGATATCTAAGTTCAATATGTTTTGTTCTAGAGTGCAACACAGGGTTTTTTGAAATGTTAATAGCACTAGTGTTGTCACATAAAATGGTTACCGAAGATGCTGAAATCCGGAAATCGCTCAACACGCTTTTCATCCAAATCAATTGGGTTGAACAACTTCCTGCAGAAATGTACTCCGCTTCGGCAGTCGAGAGTGCTATGCAATTCTGTTTTTTACTGTGCCATGCAACAAGGCAATGACCAAGATAGAAGCATGCACCACTCGTGCTTTTCCGATCATCCACCGATCCAGCCCAATCGGCATCTGAGTATCCAACTATATCCAAACTTGTTCCCATAGGATACCAAATTCCGAAATTGATTGTACCTTTGATATATCGGATGATCCGCTTCACCGCTTTCAGGTGAACCTCCTTCGGTGCTGATTGATATCTCGCGCAAATCCCAACACTGAAGGATATATCCGGGCGACTAGCCGTGAGATACAGTAGACTTCCAATCATACTGCGATACAGTTTCTCGTCTACATTCTCACTATGTGATTCACTTCCAAGTCCCTTATGGCTAGTTCCCATTGGAGTCGGAAAATCCTTAGAATTTTCTAGATCAAATTTCCAGACCAACTCCATTGCATACTTGGATTGACACAAGTGAATACCTTCATCGTTTTGTTTAACTTGTAATCCAAGAAAATAAGTCAATTCGCCCATCATGGACATCTCAAATTCGCTTTCCATGGTCTCCGCGAATTTTGAAGCATCATTATCTCTCGTTGCACCAAATACAATGTCATCGACATAGATTTGTGCGACAATGAAATTGTCTTGATAATGCTTCACAAAGAGAGTCCTGTCAGCTCCCCCTCGAGTATAGCCCTTTTCCAAAAGGTGCTTTGTCAACCTTTCGTACCATGCTCGCGGTGCTTGTTTCAGACCGTAAAGAGCCTTTTTCAGTCGAAAAACATGGTTTGGTAGTTTATGGTCCACAAAACCTTTCGGTTGAGCCACATAAACTTCCTCATTTAAAAATCCATTTAAAAATGCGCTCTTAACGTCCATTTGAAATAATTTGATTTTAAAATGACAAGCAATAGCAAATAGGATACGAATGGACTCGAGTCTAGCTACAGGGGCGAAAGTTTCATCAAAGTCTATACCTTCTACTTGAGAGTAGCCTTGAGCAACTAGTCTTGCCTTGTTCCTGATGATAGTACCATCTTCATTTTTCTTGTTCTTGAAGATCCATTTGGTACCTATCACATTGTGTTGCTTCGGAGGCTTCGTTAATTCCCAGACTTTGTTTCGCTCAAATTGATGGAGCTCTTCCTGCATTGCTTCAATCCAGTAGTCATCCTGAAGAGCTTCATCAACATTCTTTGGTTCGATTAAAGATACGTAGCATGCGAATCCGCAAACCAATTGTCTCCGAGTTCTTACTCCTTCTTGTGGATCTCCAATGATGTTCGATTCAGGATGATCCTTGGAGATGCGTAACGTTTGAGGTAAAGGAGTAGTCGGAGGTACTTGAGATGATTCCTGCACATCAGATAAACTTGAAGAACCGTTAGATGCATCATTATCATTGAAAGAATTGTTAGAAGAAGATGCATTAGCAGGTGTATCATCATCAAGAGAGATATCGAGGGTAGATTTTTCAGATTCAAAGTGAAAAGCTTCATCTACTTTAACATTTATCGATTCTACGATCGTCTTAGATTCTAAGTTAAAAACTCGATAAGCTCTGCTGTTTGTAGAATAACCTAAGAAAATCCCTTCGTCACTTCGAGAGTCAAATTTTCCAAGATTCTCGCGGTCACGTAGAATAAAACACCGACTCCCGAAGATACGAAAATATTTGATGTTCGGTTTTCTACAAAACCATAGCTCATATGGTGTATTCAAAGTCCCCGGGCGCAAATACACTCGATTAATTACATAGACAGCCGTGTTCACCGCTTCAGCCCAAAAATATAACGGTAGGTTCCGGCTATGAAGCATAACACGAGCCATCTCCTGTACGACCCTGTTTTTGCGCTCGACTACACCATTTTGTTGAGGTGTATAGGGTGCTGAGAATTCATGTTTAATGCCATTTGAAATGCAAAAATCGATGAATTTAGAATTTACGAATTCTCCGCCTCTATCACTTCTAACACGAGTAATCTTTTCATTCTTTTCAATCATAATACGATGGCAGATGTCGTGAAAAGAATCAAAAGTATCAGCTTTTTCTTTTAAAAATGCTACCCAAGTATATCTAGAAAAATCATCAACCAATAAGAAAATATACCATTTACCTCCCAAGGACGGTTGACGAGTTGGCCCCATTAAATCCATGTGCAAAAGTTCCAAAGGCCGTTTTGTACCCATGTGGTTCAAGTTCTTGTGTGCAGTCCTGGACTGTTTACCCTTTTGGCAACCGCCACACACAATGTTTTGTTCAAAAGAAAGTTTAGGAACCCCCTTGACCACATCTTTGTTCGAAATTCTAGCAAGTTCCTTAAAGTTTATGTGACCTAGCCTTTCATGCCAAAGTGTTTCATTTTTCAAAGAAGCTAGGTTACACTTTTCAGAAAATTTACTAGGAACAACATAACAATTGTTTTCAGATCTAACCCCTTTTAAGAAGAAAACATGGTCCTTATCAGTTACAACACATTCTACAGATGAAAAATTAACTGAGTAACCATTATCACAAAGTTGACTAATACTTATGAGGTTAGTCTTAAGGCCATCAACAAATAACACATTTTTCAAAATCGGGCCATCCGGAATAGCTACCGTTCCCTTTCCAACAATTTTGGAAGACCGACCGTCTCCGAAAACAACAAGTCCTCCGGAGATTTTCTCAAAGTTTTGAAAACAGTTTTTGTCACCGGTCATGTGACGGGAACAACCGCTATCCAGATACCAAGACGAGTTATCATATGCATGCAAGGAAACATTAGTAACAAGACAGGGGAAAATTTCACCTTTGCGCACCCAAACCTTTTTGGAATGCGTCGGTAGTGGTCGTGAAGTTATTCTCCTAGGCGAAAGCGTCTTGTTAGAAGAATTGCTGCTCCTTGATGAAGTCGTCTTGAGCGGTGAACTACCAAGGCTCTTTTCCTTCGAAAGATTTGCAGTTGATTTTCGAGGAATCACCTTTGTGGTAGTCATTGCAAGAGATGCTTGAGGTGTGCTTTTGGCTCCCATCTTGCAATTTCTCCTTATGTGCCCTGAAATGCCACAACGAAAACATACCTTAGATCTTGACGATCCCGAGGAGGATGAAGTAGGCTTGTTGTCGTTGCTTGTCTTGAATTCCAGTGTCGGAGGAGGAGGTACCGACTGAGGCACAAAAACTGTCCCACTCGAACTTGGAATGTCTCCAGTTTGAGTGTACCCGAGGCCAAACTTATTTGTTTGACCAAGACCAAGAAGCCTGTCCAACTTACTCCTTCCAGAAGAAAATCGCTGTAAGTCGTCCTTTAGTTGGAGTATGGTCTTTGTCATTTCCATTTTATCCCGTTGAGCCTCGTTGTAGAGCTTCGAGAAATAATTCGCTTTATCCACCAAATTTGTATGTTCTTTCTCGAGAAGCTCATTTTCCTCTTGAAGGGAAACATTTGCTTTGACTAAATTATCCCTTTCCTCTTCAAGAGCGTTTGAGAGAGAAGATGCCCTTTTTGCTTCTTCTTCGAGATCCTGCAATCTCCCTCTCAAACTCCGGTTTTGCTTTGCCAGTTTCTTTGAATCTCTCAAGAGCTTATGGTAGGCAAGAGCAAAGTCTTCACCTTCAGAATTGCTCGATTCGCTGTCCGTAGCGTTCTTTTCAATTTGGGAGGAGTTGGACAAGGAATCGGAGGTACTTGCCATCAAGCACATGAAGGGTGAAGAGGTGGACGCGTGGAACGCCGTTGCGCTATCTTCTTCATCACTTGAGGATGACTCATTTGACGTGGAGTTGTCATCCCAAGTAACGACTTGCATCGCCTTCTTCTTTGCCGGATTCTTGTTGGGACACTCCGTTGCAATGTGGCCGTAGCCTCGACATTTGAAGCACTGAACTTGTCCCTCTGAACTTTTCTTATCCTTTGAGGAGTTCTCTTGCTTTCTTGACTTGTGGCTTGAAGAGCCTTTGCCTTTCTTCGACTTTCCGAAGGATGGAGTTTTGCTTGGATTACCCCTTCGAAAGTTGCGGCGAAACTTCCTTGTCAAGAGAGCGAGCTGCTTCTCAAAGTCCTCCATAGATAGGTTCTCGTCATCGTCCGAGGAGGATGAATCCGCGTCTTCTTCCTTAGTTGATTTCAATGCATAACCTGAAGACTTAGAAGAGGATGCCTTTCCAGAAGAATAGTTAGTAGGAAATGTCATTTCATAAGTTTGTAATGCACCAACTAATTCTTCAACACGCATTTCGTCCGGGTGTTTAATTGTTTCAATGGCTGCGACCTTCGGGCGAAATCGTTCAGGAAGAGTTCTTAGAATTTTTCTTACAACTTTAAATTCTGGAATCTTCTCTCCCAAGTTAGCACATGAGTTTACGATGTCTTGCAATCGTGTGTAATAATCAGTGAAAGATTCATTTTCTGCCATGGAAATAGAATCGAACTTGCTCGTAAGCATTTGCAGTTTCTGAATCTTCACAAGGTTAGTTCCCTCATGCGTAACTTGAAGAACATCCCAGATTTCTTTCGCAGTCTCACATGCCGAGACGCGAGAGAACTCTGTTTGTGACAAAGCATTAAATAAAGCATTAATTCCTTTGCCATTGTAAGAAGAAGAATCTATCTCTTCCTTGGTCCATTTCGACCTAGGTTTTAAGGTGCGAACATCAGAGATAATTTCAGTTGGATTAGTCCATCCTAATTCAATTGATTGCCACACCCTTTCATCGATGGAAATTAAAAAGGCTTTCATCCGCACTTTCCAGTACGCATAATTCGTTCCATCAAAGAAAGGGGGTCGATTGATGTTTCCACCTTCAACCATTGTTTACAACCCTATTCCCACTCCGATACCACTTGTTGGGTTGTACTATTATGGATCTAAATAGGGGAAAAAAATACCTAGAGGGGGGGGTGAATAGGTGTAAACAATAAACACTCAAAAATCGTTGCGCAATAAAACCTAGTGCGGAAATAAAAAATAACACGCAAGATTTTTACGTGGAAAAACTCCAAACCGGAGTAAAAAACCACGGGACCGATAACACGGCGAAATCCACTAGAATTAACACACGTACAAGGTGATATAACGTACTCACTGACGACTCAACCTCTTACCATACGCTCCTAGTAGATCTTCTCCGCTCGTTCCACGACGCTTCTCGAATCCACGATCCGCGCCCAACGCTGAATCCACAGCGTCCAACGTCGAGTCCACGACGTCCGACCGAATCCACGGTCTTCACCCAGTAGCACGCTTCGAATCCACGAACGTACCTCGCCTCGAATCCACGAGAGCGGTTGCACCTTGAATCCACAAGGCCACGCGAGTCCACACGCCGATTTAGGGTAAATCATTGTTTTTGGGTGGTGATGATCCGCCGAATACTTAGATTAGAAATAGATCGGAAATACCATCTAAGTATTCATTGATTTGATTCTACTCAAAATCTGAGTTTGGAAAACCTAGAATCAAATCAATCAATATAGATGAAGAAGCATAGAATAAATTCTATTGATTTCCTTTCTTCTCTATATATGTGGATATTTCTTTTTCGGCTATATTTACCGATGTGCGGATCTGCCCTAGAAAATGAATACAGGGCCTATTTATAGGTTAGAAACCATTGGAAGAAGATAAGGATCAAAAACTGCCTTTTCTGGAGATTTTACGGACGGCGATCCGGATTGGAATTGGACGATCCGGATTGTAGAAGCAAGAAAGACGATTTCCAGAAAAATGCCAGTTCGGGATCCGGATCGAAGTCCCCGATCCGGATCGTTCATACAGTTTCACCAAACATCACGTTCGGGATCCGGATTGCAAATCTTGATCCGGATCGTGCAAGTAAAAAGGTAAAACCAGTGTTCGGGATCCGGATCATGAAATGCTGCGATCCGGATTAAAACAGTGTATGAACGAACACCCTTCGGGATCCGGATTGCCGAGCCCGATCCGGATCCTGAACATATCCCATGTCCAGTTTTTGATGTTTATGCAATAAAACATTCTTCCAGGTGTTTCTACACTACAAGAAGTATTCGGATCACCAAAAATCTTTAGTTAAACATACCTGATCCTTTTGAATTCTTCTTTCTTGAGATTGAGGTGTATGATCCAAAGTTTCTTCATCTTCAATCTTCAAGACTTAATACTTTCACGAAATACGCCAACTCAAATTCCGTAACATTTATAATGTAGGATCCACAAGGATCTAAATAGGTACTATCAAACACCTAGAGGGGGGTGAATAGGTGTAATATTTTAAAAACAAATCTCAGTGCAAAAATAAAAACCAATGCGGAAATAAAAAATAGCACACCGAGATTTACGTGGAAACTCCAATCCAGGAGAAAAACCACGGGACCAACACGCAATAACAATCCACTAAGAATTGAAGAATAACAAGGTGATTACCGACTCCACGGACTCGACCCCTCCTTCAAGTTCTTCGGACCTTGCGCTCCACCGATTGCACGTCCACTGCACACGTTCGAATCCACGAACGCCACTCGAATCCACGAGCACACGTTTCGAATCCACGAAATGCCTTCAACACACCGAATCCACGGTGCTACGTCGAATCCACGACGCAAACTCAGCCGGTAAGAATATTGGCTTCGATAGTGATCCTTTGCTTAGATTATCAATGAAGAACCATGGATGGAATCTCTAAGCAAAGATTAGATCAATTCGACAAAAGATATGTTCTTGAAAGAACCATCGAATTGACCTAAAAGAGGCTATAAAGAAGAACGATAAAAACCTAGCCTCTAGGGTTGCTCTCAAGTGTTTTATAAATTGATCGGTATTAGTCACCCGTTCTTGAGAAACCCTAAGTGTCTATTTATAGGTTAGAAACCTTTGGAAAGAGATAAGAATCAAAAACTTACCTTATCTGGAATTTTTCAGGACGACGATCCGGATCGGAATTTCTGCGATCCGGATTGCCGTAACGAGACAGACAATTCCAGAAAAACAAGGGTTCGAGATCCGGATTGAAATGCCCGATCTGGATCGTTCATATATTTCAGCAAAAATCAATGTTCGGGATCCGGATCAGAATTGGCTTGGATCCGGATTGGATTTGCATATGAACCAACACCCTTCGGGATCCGGATTGGATTGTCTGATCCGGATCCTAAACATGTCCCATGTCCAGTTTTTGATTTTTATGCAATAAAAAAATTCAACCAAGTGTTTCTACACTATAAGAAGTATTCGGATCACCAAAATTATTTAGTTAAACGTACCTGATCAATCCGAAACCCTTTTCCTTAAGATTGATGCAATTGATCCACAATTCTTCACCTTCAATCTTCAAGACTCAAAACACTGAGTGCCAACTTGAGCTCTTCTCTGAGTCTTCGATTGCTGATTGACAATTTGATCACTTCAAGACTCCGACTCAACTCACCGACTTGACTCACGAAATATGCCAACACCAAAAAGCCGTAACAATTCCGATACCTGTAGGCCAAGAAACAATTAGAACAACATTGAAAGCCACTTCCTCAAGAACACAATCCTGCTGGAAAAACAGCAGCAAAGAAGCTTAATTCTCACCCTCGAAATGACCTCATAAAAATCCAATAAAAATACGGGTGCGTTCCTCTCGAAGAGTAGATATCAATCGACTCCTGAACCATTTCATTCCGATGCCCGTAGGCTGAGAAATAAATCCAACAAGCCCATGCTGTCCAAAAATCACCACAGAAAAATAGGGGTCACAAGGTACCTCGGGAACTATGCCTAAAAGCCAAAATGAGGCAAAACAATCAACATGGAAAATGAAGCTTTACCTCTCATGATCGCGCTGCCGCAAAAATCGTCAAAAACGAAGGTTTGAGTAAGCCAAGGGAGCCTGCGCACCGAAACGCGATGAAGGGGATCATCAGTGAAGGAAAGTCGCACTGCGCCAAAATGCCGCATACCTCGAAGTGCGGGCCACCAAAAATTCCCAAACTTCTCCACGAGATGCTCCATAGGAAGATAAACAACTTTTGTATACAGCTCTCGGAGAGAAGAAGCACAGAAGAAGCCCGAAACCATCCTTGAATTCGACCTTATATAGGCCCAACTCAACAATTCCAAAAATGACATCTGTGTCCCAATTTTCGGGCGCCCGAAATATTTCGGGCACGCACAGTAACTCGATCTGGGCCGTCCACTCAGCGCCCGAATCAACCAGATTGCGCCACGTGGCCCCCGAACAGGCAACAGCGGTGCCAGCCAACCCGGCCGCGCCGCGTGGCACGCCCCGCGCCTACCCGTCGCACATGGCGCGCCTGCCCTGCGTGTACGACCACCTGCCCCACCGTACGGCCACTTGCCTGCCTGCCAGCGCACGTCGCCCCACCTGCCGCGCACAGTACGCCGACCAATGGTGAGGCGCCACGTGTCAGACCCTCCGCTCGCTGCGCCCGGTGCACGCACACCCGATGCACAGAACCAGTAGCTAGCTGCCACATGTCCCACCCCCGGTCCACCAAACACCTCGCGCTCTCCGTAGACCGCGCCCCGCGGACCGGCCCACTCCCGAGCCGCCACGCGTCCAGCCCCCGTGCACGCCCGCCGTGTGGACCGGGCGGCCCGCGCTCCGCCGCTGCCCGCCGGCCGGAACAGTAACCCCATGCCTCGAAAAACGCGCTTTTGCATCCGGACTCCGAAAAATATAAGTAAATAGTCCATTTTTACCGTTTTCGCGCGCTGAATCCAAATCCGCCATCCGTTTTTCCAAATTCCCCTTCTAAAAATTGCCGAAGGCATCCAAAAAGGTATTTTTAATCTAAATTTCGAGCTGAGTCTAATTTTGATATCCGTTTTGCGCGAAACAACTTATAAACATTCGATGGGGTCCTCCGATTACCCACGTGATCCATTTTAAGTCCAGAGTCCATCACTTATGTCCAATTGTTGCACAAACACCTCAAATACACAGTACAGGCCCCCAGAAGCTGCCAAACACACTGCAGAAGCTCTGCGGAGATCCAGGTCATCACATTGGATGTTCAGGATCCGGATCAGACTATTCCAATTCGGACCCCGAACATAGTTTAGTTCATGCGGTTTTCCAGTCCGGACCACCCCTGTTTCAGTCCGGACCCCGAACCTTAATTTCTACAAAATTGCATGAACAGTCCGGACCTCCCCTGTTTCAGTCCGACCCCGAACTGCGTTTTTCAAAAATCTGCTGGAAAAAGACGACAGTCCGGATCAGCCAAATCCAGTCCGGACCGTCGTGCGGAAAAAATTCTGTTAAGTCAGTTTTGATGCTTATCTCGTTCCAAAGGTTTCTAACCTATAAATAAACCCTAATTTCATCTTTTAGGGTAACCGAGAATTAATCGAAAAATCGATTAAAAATAATAGAAAAATCCACAAATATAGAGAAGAAAGGAAAACACGATTAAATTCATGTTTCTTCATCTATATTGTTCAATTTGATTCTAGGGTTTCCAAACTCCTATTTCTTGTAGAATCAAAGTTAAGAATACTTAGATGGTATTTTCTTGTCTATTTTTTATCTAAGTATTCGGAGGGTCATCACCAAACAAAACATCGATTTTACCAAGAATCGGCGCGAGGATTCGCGTGGCCTTGTGGATTCAATGTCACGCCCCGGGGTGTAAACCAGACCCCGGGTCCGTCTACAGATCCGCCGTGCACAAGGAACTTCCCGCGTACACGAAGCGCTGGTAACCTGCTCAGATATCAGATGTATAATAAAAAGATAATACAGAGCTGAAATAGAAGAACCACATAGTATCTCAGACTGGAACTAAAAATAAAGCTGTAATAAATACAATAATCTCCTAACTCACCAAAATAGTACAATCAGCTGGCGAGAGCCAGACCTAAAATAAAAGAACAATACCACAGTCTAAGTGTAGGGTACAATATCTGTCTAAAATCAATTCTCAGTCTCACAGGAGATCTATCTACTCAGCGATCCCCTTACCTCAATCAGCTGCCGATGGCCTAGCAGCTCCCGCAGACGACTCTGCAAAATAAATGAGAAGAAAGAGACAGAAAATAACAATGGGGGTGAGAACTCCCAGATAAACCAGTAGCCTCCCCTAGTGGGTAAAAATCTCAACTCTGATGCACACACTAGGACTACTAGAGGCAAAGAAAAAAGGTGAAGTGGTAAGGTAAATAAGGTACTGAAATAGGAAAACTACCACTACTATGCCCCTAAATGCCATGCTGAAAGAAATGACTATATGAATGCATCAGGAAACAGTATCTGATCAAATAAACCCAATCTGGACACCAGTAAAAACTGGTACTGCCTGCTCAGCGGAATCTGCACACAAGGCTCGAAACCGCGGGATCGGCCCGCACGGCTCGCATCCCAAAATAAGTATCAGACCAACACACAAGGCTGGGTCCAAAAAGCCTACCTCCGGAGTGGCACTCGAGGGGAGCGACCCACACGAGTAAAGTATCTCTGTCATCAGTATCACCAGTAACTCTGTAGCACATATCTCAATATAGCAGGACTGGATCATGACTATGATCAAAGTGGGAAACTCCATCCGCTACAAAAAGACCCAATCCCCGCTACTCAAAATAAACCCGACTCACCCCCAATCTGTGCAAGGATAACATCTGGTCGCCGCCTACTGTCCTCGGTCACCGCCAGATACCCCACAACGCACAATTTATGCAATCTCGACTACACTATCCCAAACCCCTTCTCTAACTCGAGCAACAAGCCATCTGATAAAGGAAGAGCAATAAAACATGTCAAGTCCCCGATATGATAGTGTATGCAATAAATAGTGGCTAATCTATATGTCCAAGCATGCAATTTGTACTATTTAAAAGCTGGAAAAGTGTCAAATTATTATTTTAAAAAGATTGATTTACTGTACTGATATAAAATTATTTGCATGC
>CM054934.1:11740662-11803751 GCA_029168755.2 Tillandsia fasciculata | reverse complement strand
ATTGTCGTGGTACTTCTTTGTTGTTGGGGCTGTGAGGAGAATTATATTTTTTCAACAACTACTTTATCACTCCTTTTATCATAATAAAATAATGTTCACTTACATTACAACAACAACTACTCCATCAACTATTTATCACAATATTGCAGTTTTACATCACATTTTATTACATTACCAAACTAAACAAGATATTAGCTACCACCAAATATACAAGCAACTTAGAAGAAATAAAAAAAAATTTTCAAACTTTTGAATGCGATGCTCCACAGCTTCTTGAAATGCCTGTAATTGGTATTTTAAGTCAACAGTATTGTGGTTGTGTCTGTTGTCATCGACCCAAGCAAAATAATTACAGTGCTCATTACTCTGCAAAATATAAAAATGCAAAAAATAATTATAAATAAAAAATAAAAATTTATGGCTATGTATGGTTTTTTTTAAAAAAACCACTTTAATTGGAATAATGATAAATAATGCTATTGTATACTAAACTTTCAAACAAATCATGTTTTCATCGATGCAAAATTAGTTGTCTTACCCCCAGTTTGGACACCCTAAAACGACGACCTCTAGTATGTGGCTGCTTTGAAACCCAAATTTTACAAGTTTTAAGCAATCACACTGGGGATTTCGATGCTATGCGAAGAATTTATCGATCTCTCACTCATCATAAAAAAGCAATGTATTAGAGGAGAGAAAAGATGAAAAAATAAAATTGTTGGAGATTAATTAGAGCAAAAATGAATGAAAAAATCAAAATATTATATAGAGCAAAGTGGCTTTAATGTGGTTTTAGTTTTCTTTTATAGATGAAGGAGATGGAGCGGACGTTGGGGGATTTTGGAGAGGGACAAATTTGTAATCCTAAGTAAAAATAGATATTGCTTTTAGAGGGCTTATCGTTGGGATTTTAGAAGAGGGCATTTTTGCAATAATTAGAGGGGTTTTAACGAGGGAGTATATTGCTATTTGTTGGGTTATGTTAATATGGATCTAAATAGGGGAAAAAACACCTAGAGGGGGGTGAATAGGTGTAAACAATAAACACTCAAAAAATCATTGCGCAAATAAACCCAATGCGGAAAAATAAAAGAACACGCAAGATTTTTACGTGGAAAAACTCCAAACCGGAGTAAAAAACCACGGGACCGATAACACGGCGAAATCCACTAGAATTAAAACACGTACAAGGTGATATAGCGTACTCACAGACGACTCAACCTTTTACCATACGCTCCTAGTAGATCTTCCCGCTCGCTCCACGACGCTTCTCGAATCCACGATCCGCGCCCAACGCTGAATCCACAGCGTCCAACGTCGAGTCCACGACGTCCGACCGAATCCACGGTCTTCACCCAATACACGCTTCGAATCCACGAACGTAGTTGCACCTTGAATCCACAAGGCCACGCGAGTCCACGCGCCGATTTGGGTAAATCGTTGTTTGTTTGGGTGGTGATGATCCGCCGAATACTTAGATTAAAGATAGATCGGAAATACCATCTAAGTATTCATTGATTTGATTCTACTCAAAATGTGAGTATGGAAAACCTAGAATCAAATCAATCAATATAGATGAAGAAACATAGAATAAATCTATTGATTTCCTTTCTTCTCTATATATGTGGATTTTTCTTTTCGGCTATTTTTTTCTGTAATAGCGGATGCCCTAGAAATGAATACAGGGCCTATTTATAGGTTAGAAACCATTGGAAGAAGATAGGATCAAAAACTGCCTTTTCTGGAGATTTTTACCGACGGCGATCCGGATTGGAATTGGCGATCCGGATTGCAGAAGCAAGAAAGACGATTTCCAGAAAAATGCTAGTTCGGGATCCGGATCACAAAGTCCGATCCGGATCGTTCATACAGTTTTACCAGAACATCAATGTTCGGGATCCGGATTGCAATTCCTGATCCGGATCGAGGAAGCAACAGGTAAAACAAGTGTTCGGGATCCGGATCAGAGATGCTGCGATCCGGATTGAACCAGTGTATGAACAAACACCCTTCGGGATCCGGATTGCCGAGTCACGATCCGGATCCTGAACATGTCCCATGTCCAGTTTTTGATGTTTAAGCAATTAAAATTCTTCCAGGTGTTTCTACACTATAAGAAGTATTCGGATCATCAAAATTCTTTAGTTAAACGTACCTGATCCTTTTGAATTCTTCTTTCTTGAGATTGAGGTATACGATCCAAAGTTTCTTCATCTTCAATCTTCAAGACTTAATACATTCACGAAATACGCCAACTCAAATTCCGTAACAATCTCCCCCTTTGGCGGTTTCGTGACAAAACACAAATCCACAAAAGAAAATTCAAAAAGATATTTTTGTTGCTATCACCATACAACAAAAATTTACAAAAGAGATCCAGAAATTAAAAACATGAGATAAACTCCTAAACAGACTCTAGACTTAGACATCTGTAATCTCTGCACAAAGAAATCATTCTTGACAAAAGAAATCGTTAGATACCTCAAGAATTGAAACATACAAAACCAAATACAGAGATAGAGTTTATTCTCATCATGACATTTGAAGAATTCAGATATGTAAGAGAATCATAGTTAAAACCAACATATCTTCTAAGCATTCAAAACCAAATGTCACAAATGTTAGTCCAACATCAACTTGTTAGTCATATTACATGCCCAAATAGTTAGTCGAATAGTTAGTATAGAGGCATGTCACAAATCACAAGAGAAAAACCAAAGTTGAGTTGAAGTCATACTTACCTTGATATTCACACCAAATTCACATCATCATTGTTCATCATTGTTCATTGTCTCTTGTTCAAAGTTCTCTCTAACTCTCTCCCCCTTTTTGTCACAAAACAAAGCCAAAACGTAGCAAGAGCTACAATATGTAAGGAGAGTAAAAAAAAAAGTTCTATAATCAAGAAAAATCTGAGAACTATGCTAAAGTTAGAACAAAAACTAAGTCCTAAAAATTCTGCACAAAAAGAAACGAAAAGAAAATCAGTCAAAAGAAGTCAATTGTCAGAATCCGAGTCGTCAGAGCTCGTGCAACCCATTTTGTAGAACATCTTTGTCATTCGCTTGTGCATAGAATTGACCTTTTTAGTGATGGTAATGTGAGCTGCCGTGACGATTTCAAGCTCGTTGCAAATTCTTTGCTGTTCCTTCAAGATCTGTTCTTGCTTGACAGATAGTTGTTGTTGCAACTTGAAGATCGAAGTTAATGATGCTTCATCATCCGCGCCGGTTTCTTGTTGAGACGGTGAGGCCGAGGTGCCGACACAAGGTCTCTTTCCAATAACATGAGGTAATTTGTGAAGTGACTTCACAATTGTTGATTCATCTATCATCCCGCAACTGTGCTGATATGATGTTGAGCTTACATCAATGTCAAACTTTCGTAAGATCCTCATGATGAGTAGAGGAAACGGAAGTCGCTCAGAAGGATGAGGATGCACAATGTATCTTGACATTCTGTTCCAAATTATATAGGGAATATTCATGTTCAATCCAATAGCCTCAGAGGGATGACCTATGAGATATAGGAATAGCAGCCGCTCCCATCTCACAACCTTGGTCTGCATGTTGGGCAGAATGTTATAACACGTTATGAAGTTTAAAAATCGGTACTCCAGTCGTAGATGTTTGGATCTGACACTTTTGCCATCAACAGATTTAGTTCCTTCCAAACAGATCTTGTCGATCACAGTTTGCCACAATGCATTTGTCAAACTTTTTCCTTTCAAAAAGTTAAGCCCCGATGTGCTAGATTCCATTCCAAGGACTTCACCAATTAACTGCGGTGTGATTTTAATCTTCATTCCTTGGATGTTTGTATAGAAATGCATAGACCCATTTTCATCTTCTTGAAGATGTCTCGCATTCGTGTAAAAGGTTCTCACACGATACAAACAATATCCTAGAAGTTCAGGGAATCGGCAGACTTGAATAAGAGAAGCTTGCTCAATTAAGGTTCCAAATTCTGGTGAATGATTGCGAAGGGCTTCAATGTTGACATGACGTTCTCCGATGCATTCACGTCGTTCAAAAGCTCTAAGACGGTCAGTATTAACGACTACCTCTTCAACACGTGGCGGAGAGTCAGGAGCTATTGGCGTGTCAACATTAGTGTCTCGTCTTAGTCCAAAACGTCGAGCAAGTCGCTTCCGTTTCACAGAGATAGTTGGAGCAGACATAGGAGCTTTCCCAGTGTCCATGGGTGCTTTTCCTTTTTGTTTAGATTTAGTAGGCAATACCTCATCATCATCATCATCTGTTAACATATCCCAGTGTATTTCATCATTGTTTTCTTCAAGTTCAGTGTCACTTATAACATCAACTTCACCCTTTCGTTGGAGTTTCTTGGCTCTTTTCAGTTTGTTGGTTGCTCGAGTATGTACCATCGTAACCAGTAACAGGATTAACCAAGAGAGTGCCATTGATCTGAGTGTTTTGAGTTTTGGAGAAAGTGTCCTGTGAAGAGCCAACTCAAGAACACATGAAAAATCGTCAATTTTGAAAAATTTGAAAAATTGTACCTAGACAATCATAATCATGTAGAGAAGCCAAGAATCAAATTAGTTTTCCAAAAAGAATTTTAAAAATAGATCAATCCATGATTTTCAAAAATTCCTCTTTTATGCCCTAAAACAGAATTTTTAGAAATCGAAGCCTAAAAACTCGTTAATCAGGTAAAAACCCAGCATAAAAGCAAAACTAATTGACCCAGAGTCCTTATTTCAAAAGAAATTTGATCAAAAACCATTCACAAACGAAAAAGATCCAAGTTTTCAACTCACGTTTGATGAAAAACCATAAAAACTGTGAAAAACCGAGATTTGATCAACAAAACTTACTTGGAATCGAAGAACTTTGAGTTTGGAAGCTCCAAGATGCAAGAAATCTAGAGAGAGAAACTCTAGAAGCTTGAGAACAAAAGATTAGGGTAAAAGAAATCAAATCCTCTTTGTTCTTATAAAAACCCTAGCCGTGATCCGGATCGGATCGTGATTGTGATCCGGATCGGCTACCCGCAGGAAGAATCCTGCGTTCGGGATCCGGATCACTTACCCCGATCCGGATCGGCTTCCACTTTTTCTCCAGAAAAATTCAGAAAAATTCCATAAAATCCAGAAAAAGTATGTAAGCACTTTACCATGTCAACTTTAAACAAAAGACATCGTTTCATACAACAAGAAATAGATTATGCAAAATCTATCAAAAATACCCAAAAATGAAACGAAAATTTACGAAAGTTAAAACACTTAAAGTTGAACAACTTCAATTACATCTATCCTGATCTTATGTGTAATGCCTTTATCAAATCATCAATTTTGGTAAAGAAAATGAAATACCAAGATCAATAGATGTTTGAAATCCCAGATAAGTTAGATAATATATCTAGACAATCTGTTGAAGGAGTGGCTCTTTGAGCATCTTAAATCAAAAATCCCACCTTATACCAACCATGAAATATGACTGAGTCAAGTATTTCAATATGCATTTTGTCAACAAAAAAATTTGCTTTGCATTCATGGAGTATCTTTTTCTTTCTTTCATTTCCTCCATGTGGTGGTAGTTTTCACACTCCTCATTGGGATGTAACTCTTTCCACATCTTTTGAGCATTTTACATTTCATTGACTCCCCCTCAATTGGCTATCAATTATTTAATATATAAGGTATTCAACCAAACCATTGATCTCGAATTCATACTCGACTAAGCAATCAAATATGATAATGACTATACCAAGAGATCATTGAGAGAGAAATTGACTTTGATCACTTAAAAGATGGTTTAATTAACGTAAATGATCATTGCAACATTGAAATATTATGATATCAAAAGCATAATAAATTTCTAAATGCATAAAAGGATGCAATTAAAGTCAATTATGATTTATGCTCAATTAATGTCCTATGTACAAAACATAGATAAAGAACAAAACAAAAACAAAAACAAAACCTAACCTAAGCAAAGGTTTCAAAAGAGTTTATTTCAAGGAAAGCATGCCAATTGCTTTACGCAAGTGAATAAAACGTTTTTGATCCAAAGGTTTTGTTAAGATATCAGCTAATTGATCCTCAGTTGAAATATATGACAGTTGAAGAATGTTTGATTCAACTAGCTCTCTAAGAAAATGATATCTAAGTTCAATATGTTTTGTTCTAGAGTGCAACACAGGGTTTTTTGAAATGTTAATAGCACTAGTGTTGTCACATAAAATGGTTACCGAAGTTGCTGAAATCCGGAAATCGCTCAACACGCTTTTCATCCAAACAATTGGGTTGAACAACTTCCTGCAGAAATGTACTCCGCTTCGGCAGTCGAGAGTGCTATGCAGTTCTGCTTTTTACTGTGCCATGCAACAAGGCAATGGCCAAGATAGAAGCATGCACCACTCGTGCTTTTCCGGTCATCCACCGATCCAGCCCAATCGGCATCTGAGTATCCAACAATATCCAAAGTCGTTCCCATAGGATACCAAATTCCGAAACTGATTGTACCTTTGATATATCGGATGATCCGCTTCACCGCTTTCAGGTGAACCTCCTTCGGTGCTGATTGATATCTCGCACAAATCCCAACACTGAAGGATATATCCGGGCGACTAGCCGTGAGATATAGTAGACTCCCAATCATACTGCGATACAGTTTCTCGTCTACATTCTCACTATGTGATTCACTTCCAAGTCCCTTATGGCTAGTTCCCATTGGAGTCGGAAAATCCTTAGAATTTTCAAGATCAAACTTTTTGACCAACTCCAGTGCATACTTGGATTGACACAAGTGAATACCTTCATCGTTTTGTTTAACTTGTAATCCAAGAAAATAAGTCAATTCGCCCATCATGGACATCTCAAATTCGCTTTCCATGGTCTCCGCGAATTTGGAAGCATCATTATCTCTTGTTGCACCAAATACAATGTCATCGACATAGATTTGTGCAACTATGAAATTGTTTTGATAATGCTTCACAAAGAGAGTCCTGTCAGCTCCCCCTCGAGTGTAGCCCTTTTCCAAAAGGTGCTTTGTCAACCTTTCGTACCATGCTCGCGGTGCTTGTTTCAGACCGTAAAGAGCCTTTTTCAGACGAAAAACATGGTTAGGTAGTTTATGATCCACAAAACCTTTCGGTTGAGCCACATAAACTTCCTCATTTAAAAAACCATTTAAAAAGGCGCTCTTAACGTCCATTTGAAATAATTTGATTTTAAAATGACAAGCAATCGCAAACAATATACGAATGGACTCGAGTCTAGCTACAGGGGCGAAAGTTTCATCAAAGTCTATACCTTCTACTTGAGAGTAGCCTTGAGCAACTAACCTTGCTTTGTTCCTGATGATAGTACCTTCTTCATTTTTCTTGTTCTTGAAGATCCATTTGGTACCTATCACATTGTGTTGCTTCGGAGGCTTCGTCAATTCCCAGACTTTGTTTCGCTCGAATTGATGGAGCTCTTCCTGCATTGCTTTAATCCAGTAGTCATCTTGGAGAGCTTCATCAACATTCCTTGGTTCGATTTGAGATACATAGCATGCAAATCCGCAAACCAATTGTCTCCGTGTTCTAACTCCTTCTTGTGGATCTCCAATGATGTTCGATTCAGGGTGATCCTTGGAGATGCGTAACGTTTGAGGTAGAGGAGTAGACGGAGGTACACGAGATGATTCCTGCACATCAGATAAACTTGAAGAACCGTTAGATGCATCATTATTATCGAAAGAATTGTTAGAAGAAGATGCATTAGCAGGTGTATCATCATCAAGAGAGATATCGAGGGTAGATTTTTCAGATTCAAAGTGAAAAGCTTCATCTACCTTAACATTTATCGATTCTACGATCGTCTTAGATTCTAAGTTAAAAACTCGATATGCTCTGCTGTTTGTAGAATAACCTAAGAAAATCCCTTCGTCACTTCGAGAGTCAAATTTTCCAAGATTCTCACGATCACGTAAAATAAAACACCGACTCCCAAAGATGCGAAAATATTTGATGTTAGGTTTTCTACAAAACCAAAGTTCATATGGTGTATTCAATGTCCCCGGGCGCAAATACACGCGATTAATAACATAAACAGCAGTGTTCACCGCTTCAGCCCAAAAATAAAAAGGTAAGTTCCGGCTGTGAAGCATAACACGTGCCATTTCCTGTACGACCCTGTTTTTGCGCTCGACTACACCATTTTGTTGAGGTGTATAAGGTGCGGAGAATTCATGTTTAATGCCATTAGAAGAGCAAAAATCAGTGAATTTGGAATTTATGAATTCCCCACCTCTATCACTTCTAACTCGAGTAATCCTTTCATTCTTTTCAATCATAATACGATTGCAGATTTCGTGAAAAGAATCAAAAGTATCAGCTTTTTCTTTTAAAAATGCTACCCAAGTATATCTAGAAAAATCATCAACCAATAAGAAAATATACCATTTACCTCCCAGAGATGGTTGACGAGTTGGCCCCATTAAGTCCATATGCAAAAGTTCCAAAGGCCGTTTTGTACCTATGTGGTTCAAGTTCTTGTGTGCAGTCCTAGACTGTTTTCCTTTTTGGCAACCGCCACACACAAGGTTTTGTTCAAAAGAAAGTTTCGGAACCCCCTTGACCACATCTTTGTTCGAAATTCTAGCAAGTTCCTTAAAGTTTATGTGACCTAGCCTTTCATGCCAAAGTGTTTCATTTTTCAAAGATGCTAGGTTACATTTTTCAGAAATCTTAGTAGGAACTACATAACAATTGTTTTCTGATCTAACCCCTTTTAAAAAGAAAGCATGGTTCTGTCAGTTACAGTACATTTATCAGATGAAAAATTAACTGAATAACCACTATCACAAAGTTGACTTATGCTTATGAGGTTAGTCTTAAGGCCATGAACAAATAACACATTATTTAGAACCGGGCCATCTGGAATAGCTACCGTTCCCTTTCCAACAATTTTGGAAGACCGACCATCTCCGAAAACAACAAGTCCTCCGGAGTTTTTCTCAAATGTTTGAAAACAGTTTTTGTCACCGGTCATATGACGGGAACACCCGCTATCCAGATACCAAGACGAACTATCATATGCATGCAAGGAAACATTGGTAGCAAGACAAGGGAAAATTTCACCTTTGCGCACCCAAACCTTTTTGGAGTGCGTCGGTAATGATCGTGAAGTTGATCTCCTAGGTGAGAGCGTCTTGCTTGAAGAATTGCTGCTCCTTGATGATGTCGTCTTGAGCGGTGTACTACCAAGGCTCTTTTCCTTTGAATGAATTGCACTTGATTTCTGAGGAATAGCCTTTTTGGTAGTCATTGCAAGAGGTGCTTGAGGTGTGCGTTTGGCTTCCATCTTGCAATTTCTCCTTATGTGCCCTGAAATGCCACAACGAAAACATACCTTAATTCTTGTCGATTCCGAGGAGGATGTAGTAGGCTTGTTGTCGTTGCTTGTCGTGAATTCCGGTGTCGGAGGAGGAGATACCGACTGAGGCACAAATACTGTCCCACTCGAACTTGGAATGTCTCCAGTTTGAGTGTATCCGAGGCCGAACTTATTTCTTTGACCAAGACCAAGAAGTCTGTCCAACTTACTCCTTCCAGAAGAAAATCTCTTTAAGTCATCCTTCAGTTGGCGTATGGTCTCCGTCATTTCCAATTTTTCCTGTCGAGCCTCGCCGTTGAGCTTCAAGAAGTAATTCGCTTTGTTCACCATATCTATATAATTCTTCTCGAATTGCTCATTGGACTCTTGAAGGGAAACATTTGTTTTAATCAAATTATCCCTTTCCACTTCAAGATCGGTTGAGAGAGAGGTTACCCTTTTTACTTCTTCTTCGAGATCCTGCAATCTCCCTTTCAACCCCTTGTTTTGCTTAGCCAGTTTCTTTGAATCCCTCAAAAGTCTGTGGTAGGCTAGAGCAAAATCTTCACCTTCAGAATCATCCGATTCATCGTCCGTTGCAATCTTTTCAACATGGGAGGAGTTGGACAAGGAATCGGATGTACTTGCCATCAAGCACATGAAGGGTGAAGATGTAGTGGACGCGTGGAAAGCTGTCGCGTTGTCTTCTTCATCACTTGAGGATGACTCATTTGACGTGGAGTTGTCATCCCAAGTAACGACTTGCATCGCTTTCTTCTTTGCCGGATTCTTGTTGGGACACTCCGTTGCAATGTGGCCGTAGCCTCGACATTTGAAGCACTGAACTTGTCCCTCAGAACTTTTCTTATCCTTTGAGAAGTTCTCTTGGTTCCTTGACTTGTAACTTGAAGAACCCTTGCCTTTCTTCGACTTTCCGAAGGATGGAGTTTTGCTTGAATTTCCCCTTCGAAAGTTGCGGCGAAACTTCCTTGTCAAGAGAGCGAGCTGCTTCTCAAAGTCCTCCATAGAAAGGTTCTCGTCGTCGTCCGAGGAGGATGAATCCGCGTCTTCTTCTTTAGTTGATTTCAATGCGTAACCTGAAGACTTAGAAGAGGATGCCTTTCCAGAAGAATAGTTAGTAGGAAATGTCATTTCATAAGTTTGTAAAGCACCTACTAATTCTTCTACACGCATTTCGTCCGGGTGTTTAATTGTTTCAATGGCTGCGACCTTCGGGCGAAATCGTTCAGGAAGAGTTCTTAAATTTTTCTTACAACTTTAAATTCTGGAATCTTCTCTCCCAAGTTAGCACATGAGTTTACGATGTCTTGCAATCGTGTGTAATAGTCAGTGAAAGATTCATTCTCTGCCATAGAGATAGAGTCAAACTTGCTCGTAAGCATTTGCAGTTTCTGAATCTTCACTAGGTTAGTTCCCTCATGCGTAACTTGAAGAACATCCCAGATTTCTTTCGCAGTCTCACATGCCGAGACGCGAGAGAACTCTGTTTGTGACAAAGCATTAAATAGAGCATTAATCCCTTTGCCATTGTAAGAAGATGAATCTATCTCTTCCTTGGTCCATTTCGACCTAGGTTTTAAGGTGCGAACATCATCAATAATTTCAGTTGGATTAGACCATCCTAATTCAATTGATTGCCACACCCTTTCGTCGATGGAAATTAAAAAGGCTTTCATCCGTACTTTCCAGTACGCATAATTTGTTCCATCAAAGAAAGGGGGTCGATTGATGTTTCCACCTTCAACCATTGTTTACAACCCTATTCCCGCTCTGATACCACTTGTTGGGTTATGTTAATATGGATCTAAATAGGGGAAAAAACACCTAGAGGGGGGTGAATAGGTGTAAACAATAAACACTCAAAAAATCATTGCGCAATAAACCCAATGCGGAAAAATAAAAGAACACGCAAGATTTTTACGTGGAAAAACTCCAAACCGGAGTAAAAAACCACGGGACCGATAACACGGCGAAATCCACTAGAATTAACACACGTACAAGGTGATATAACGTACTCACAGACGACTCAACCTTTTACCATACGCTCCTAGTAGATCTTCTCCGCTCGCTCCACGACGCTTCTCGAATCCACGATCCGCGCCCAACGCTGAATCCACAGCGTCCAACGTCGAGTCCACGACGTCCGACCGAATCCACGGTCTTCACCCAATAGCACGCTTCGAATCCACGAACGTAGTTGCACCTTGAATCCACAAGGCCACGCGAGTCCACGCGCCGATTTGGGGTAAATCGTTGTTTGTTTGGGTGGTGATGATCCGCCGAATACTTAGATTAAAGATAGATCGGAAATACCATCTAAGTATTCATTGATTTGATTCTACTCAAAATGTGAGTATGGAAAACCTAGAATCAAATCAATCAATATAGATGAAGAAACATAGAATAAATCTATTGATTTCCTTTCTTCTCTATATATGTGGATTTTTCTTTTCGGCTATTTTTTTCTGTAATAGCGGATGCCCTAGAAATGAATACAGGGCCTATTTATAGGTTAGAAACCATTGGAAGAAGATAGGATCAAAAACTGCCTTTTCTGGAAATTTTTACCGACGGCGATCCGGATTGGAATTGGCGATCCGGATTGCAGAAGCAAGAAAGACGATTTCCAGAAAAATGGTAGTTCGGGATCCGGATCACAAAGTCCGATCCGGATCGTTCATACAGTTTTACCAGAACATCAATGTTCGGGATCCGGATTGCAAATCCTGATCCGGATCGAGGAAGCACACAGGTAAAACAAGTGTTCGGGATCCGGATCAGAGGATGCTGCGATCCGGATTGAACCAGTGTATGAACCAACACCCTTCGGGATCCGGATTGCCGAGTCCGATCCGGATCCTGAACATGTCCCATGTCCAGTTTTTGATGTTTAAGCAATTAAAAATTCTTCCAGGTGTTTCTACACTATAAGAAGTATTCGGATCATCAAAAATCTTTAGTTAAACGTACCTGATCCTTTTGAATTCTTCTTTCTTGAGATTGAGATATACGATCCAAAGTTTCTTCATCTTCAATCTTCAAGACTTAATACATTCACGAAATACGCCAACTCAAATTCCGTAACAATTCCCCCTTTGGAGGGTGACAAAACACAAATCCACAAAGAAAATTCAAAAAGATATTTTTGTTGCTATCAAACAGCACAAAAAAAATTTTTCACCTCTAAAATGAGCTCCTAAAATCCCAAAAAAATTACGGTTGCGTTCCTTGCGAAGAGTAGATCAAAATCGACTCCTTGAACGCCTCGATCTGATGCTCCTACGCCAAGATAAAAATCGGAGAAGTCGGTGCTGTCCAGAAATTACCACAGCAAAAAGGGGGGGTCAAAGAGGACTTGGGAATCATGCCAAAAGTACAAAACGGAGCAAAATGATCAACATGGAAATCGAAGCCCTACCTCTTACGGTCGCGCTGCCGCAAAAATCGTCCAAAAATTCCACCCGGTTAGCCCGCAGTGAATTTTCGACGGAACTGCGACGGGAAATGGGCCTAAAAAGAAAATTGTCGCAGTGCGCCGCGTCGCAGATAACTCACTATCTGTAACTCCCAAAATTCTGAGTTTTTAGAAAGAGAGAGAGGAGAGAGAGAGGAGAATTTTTCGTAGAGGACACTTTCTCTGATTCTCTCTCTACAGCACGCAAAACGAGGCACAAATGAGAGGGGGAGGGAACCTCTATTTATAATGGGCCAAAGGGAATATTCCCACACGGGATCCAGATTCCAAACAGGAAACACCAAAATTGGCCATCCATAATGCGCCACGTGTCCACATAACAGCAAACAGCATGTGCAAGGCCACTCAGATCTCGCCACGTGTCCACGTGGTGCACGTGGTCGGTCCGTGCTCCGGGTCTTCCGGATCCTGTCAGCCAACGGGGTGCTGCCACGTGTCACCTTCCCACGTGCTTCTAGAAGCCGGCCAGCCAATCAGGAACTGCCACGTGGCAGATGCAGGGTTTGGTGCTCCCGGTGCACGCCAGGCCTGTGGACCGCGCACCAGGACCCCTGCCCGCGCCTGCCCGCGCCTGCCCGTGCTGCCCGCGCCTGCCCGCGCCGCGCGCCTCCGCATTCCGCCGCTGTGCCGCTGCTGCGCCGCTGCCCGCCGCCGTGCGCCGCCGCCCGCCGCCGCTCGCCGGTCGCCGCCGGCGGCCGGAACAGTAATTCCAGCCGGCGGTTACTGTTCCGGTGAACAGTACCAAGTGCCGAAAAAATAAAGCGAATATACCGTTTCGATCGTTTTCGCGCGCTGAGTCCAAATCCGCCGTCCGTTTCGCCAAATTCTCATCCGAAATTTTGCCGAAAGCTCCCGGAAATTCCCGTTTGCTCCGATTTTCGCGCCAAGTCTATTTTAAATATCCAATTTCAATTCTACAAGCTCCGATGCACTGTACAAGCTCCCCGCAGTCACTGTTTAATGTTGTACAGTTCCTGCGGGAGTCCGGATCATCACAGACCTCGTAGAGCTTCAATGTTAACATGCCTTTCGCCAATGCATTCGCGATGTGGAAAAGCTCTAAGACGATCATTGTTAACGAACACTTCTTCCACACGTGGTGGGGAGTCAGGAGCTATTGGCGTGTCAACATTAATGTCCTGTCGTAGTCCAAAGCGTTTAGTCACACGTTTTCTTTTCACAGAGATGGTTGGTGCAGTCATAGGTGCTTTCCCTGTATCCATGGTTGCCTTTCCTTTTGAACCATCGGAGGCTTTTCCATTTGAACTATCAGATGCCTTTTGTTCAGGCAAAGAATCATCATCATCATCTGTCAATGCAGCCCAATCTACCTCATGACAGTCCACTTCTGTGTCACTGACCTCAACAAACTCACCCTTTTGTTGTGTTTTCTTAGCTCTCTTTAATTTGTTCGTGGCTCGAGTATGTACCATAGAGACCAGGAGAAGAATGATCCAAGAGAATGCCATTGAACAAGTGCTTTAGGAAAATTGAAGTTCCTGTGAAGAGCAACTCAAGAACATGAAAAATTTCAATTTTGAAAAATTGAAAAATTGTACCCAAACAATCATAATCATGTAGAGAAGCTAAGAATCAAATTAGTTTTGCAAAAAGAATTTTAAAAATAGATCAATCGCATGATTTTCAAAAATTCCTCTTTTATGCCCTAAAACCGAATTTTTAGAAATCGAAGCCCAAAAATTCGTTTAACTTGAGAAAACCCAGCATAAAAGCAAAACTAATCTACCCAGAGTTCTTATTTCAAAAGAAATTTGATCAAAAACCATTCACAAACGAAAAAGATCCATGATTTCAACTCACGTTTGAGAAAAATGAAAAACTGTGAAAAACCGAGATTTTGATCAATAAAACTTACTTGGAATCGAAGAACTTTGAGTTTGGAAGCTCCAAGATGCAAGAAATCTAGAGAGAGAAGCTCTAGAGACTTGAGAACAAAAGATTAGGGTAAAAGAAATCAAATCTCTTTGTTCTATAATAAACCCTAGCCGTGATCCGGATCGGATCGAGAATGTGATCCGGATCGGCTACCCGCAGGAAGAATCCTGCGTTCGGGATCCGGATCACTTACCCCGATCCGGATCGGCTTCAACTTTTTCTCCAGAAAATTTTAGAAAAATTCCATAAAATCCAGAAAAAGTATGTAAGCACTTTACCATATCAACTTTAAACAAAAATCATCGTTTCATACAACAAGAAATAGATTATACAAAATCTATCAAAAATACTCAAAAATGAAACGAAAATTTACGAAATTAAAACACTTAAAGTTGAACAACTTCAATTACATCTATCCTGATCTTATGCGTAATGCCTTTATCAAATCATCAATTTTGGTAAAGAAAATGAAATACCAAGATCAATAGATGTTTGAAATCCCAGATAAGTTAGATAATATATCTAGACAATCTGTTGAAGGAGTGGCTCTTTGAGCATCTTTTATCAAAAATCCCACCTTATACCAACCATGAAATATGACTGAGTCAAGTATTTCAATATGCATTTCATCAACAATTTAAAAACAAAAATTTGCTTTGCATTCATGGAGTATCTTTTTCTTTTTCTTTTTCCTCCATGTGGTGGTAGTTTTCACACTCCTCATTGGGATGTAACTCTTTCCACATCTTTTGAGCATTTTACATTTCTTTGACTCCCCCTCAATTGGCTATCAATTATTTAATATATAAGGTATTCAACCAAAAATTGATCTCGCATTCATACTCGACTAAGCAATCAAATATGATAATGACTATACCAAGAGATCATTGAGAGAGAAATTGACTTTGATCACTTAAAAGATGGTTTAATTAACATAAATGATCATTGCAACATTGAAATATTATGATATCAAAAGCATAATAAATTTCTAAATGCATAAAAGGATGCAATTAAAGTCAATTATGATTTATGCTCAATTAATGTCCTATGTACAAACATAGATAAAGAACAAAACAAAAACAAAAACAAAACCTAACCTAAGCAAAGGTTTCAAAAAGAGGTTATTTCAAGGAAAGCATGCCAATTGCTTTACGCAAGTGAATAAAACGTTTTTGATCCAAAGGTTTTGTTAAGATATCAGCTAATTGATCCTCAGTTGAAATATATGACAGTTGAAGAATATTTGATTCAACTAGCTCTCTAAGAAAATGATATCTAAGTTCAATATGTTTTGTTCTAGAGTGCAACACAGGGTTTTTTGAAATGTTAATAGCACTAGTGTTGTCACATAAAATGGTTACCGAAGATGCTGAAATCCGGAAATCGCTCAACACGCTTTTCATCCAAATCAATTGGGTTGAACAACTTCCTGCAGAAATGTACTCCGCTTCGGCAGTCGAGAGTGCTATGCAATTCTGCTTTTTACTGTGCCATGCAACAAGGCAATGGCCAAGATAGAAGCATGCACCACTCGTGCTTTTCCGATCATCCACCGATCCAGCCCAATCGGCATCTGAGTATCCAACAATATCCAAACTTGTTCCCATAGGATACCAAATTCCGAAATTGATTGTACCTTTGATATATCGGATGATCCGTTTCACCGCTTTCAGGTGAACCTCCTTCGGTGCTGATTGATATCTCGCACAAATCCCAACACTGAAGGATATATCCGGGCGACTAGCCGTGAGATATAGTAGACTTCCAATCATACTGCGATACAGTTTCTCGTCTACATTCTCACTATGTGATTCACTTCCAAGTCCCTTATGGCTAGTTCCCATTGGAGTCGGAAAATCCTTAGAATTTTCTAGATCAAACTTTTTGACCAACTCCATTGCATACTTGGATTGACACAAGTGAATACCTTCATCGTTTTGTTTAACTTGTAATCCAAGAAAATAAGTCAATTCGCCCATCATGGACATCTCAAATTCGCTTTCCATGGTCTCCGCGAATTTAGAAGCATCATTATCTCTTGTTGCTCCAAATACAATGTCATCGACATAGATTTGTGCAACTATGAAATTGTTTTGATAATGCTTCACAAAGAGAGTCCTGTCAGCTCCCCCTCGAGTATAGCCCTTTTCCAAAAGGTGCTTTGTCAACCTTTCGTACCATGCTCGCGGTGCTTGTTTCAGACCGTAAAGAGCCTTTTTCAGACGAAAAACATGGTTAGGTAGTTTATGATCCACAAAACCTTTCGGTTGAGCCACATAAACTTCCTCATTTAAAAATCCATTTAAAAAGGCGCTCTTAACGTCCATTTGAAATAATTTGATTTTAAAATGACAAGCAATCGCAAACAAGATACGAATGGACTCGAGTCTAGCTACAGGGGCGAAAGTTTCATCAAAGTCTATACCTTCTACTTGAGAGTAGCCTTGAGCAACTAACCTTGCTTTGTTCCTGATGATAGTACCATCTTCATTTTTCTTGTTCTTGAAGATCCATTTGGTACCTATCACATTGTGTTGCTTCGGAGGCTTCGTTAATTCCCAGACTTTGTTTCGCTCAAATTGATGGAGCTCTTCCTGCATTGCTTTAATCCAGTAGTCATCTTGGAGAGCTTCATCAACATTCTTTGGTTCGATTTGAGATACATAGCATGCAAATCCGCAAACCAATTGTCTCCGTGTTCTAACTCCTTCTTGTGGATCTCCAATGATGTTCGATTCAGGGTGATCCTTGGAGATGCGTAACGTTTGAGGTAAGGGAGTAGTCGGAGGTACACGAGATGATTCCTGCACATCAGATAAACTTGAAGAACCGTTAGATGCATCATTATTATCGAAAGAATTGTTAGAAGAAGATGCATTAGCAGGTGTATCATCATCAAGAGAGATATCGAGGGTAGATTTTTCAGATTCAAAGTGAAAAGCTTCATCTACCTTAACATTTATCGATTCTACGATCGTCTTAGATTCTAAGTTAAAAACTCGATATGCTCTGCTGTTTGTAGAATAACCTAAGAAAATCCCTTCGTCACTTCGAGAGTCAAATTTTCCAAGATTCTCGCGATCACGTAAAATAAAACACCGACTCCCAAAGATACGAAAATATTTGATGTTAGGTTTTCTACAAAACCATAGTTCATATGGTGTATTCAAAGTCCCCGGGCGCAAATACACTCGATTAATAACATAGACAGCAGTGTTCACCGCTTCAGCCCAAAAATATAAAGGTAGGTTCCGGCTATGAAGCATAACACGTGCCATCTCCTGTACGACCCTGTTTTTGCGCTCGACTACACCATTTTGTTGAGGTGTATAAGGTGCTGAGAATTCATGTTTAATGCCATTAGAAGTGCAAAAATCAATGAATTTGGAATTTATGAATTCTCCACCTCTATCACTTCTAACTCGAGTAATCTTTTCATTCTTTTCAATCATAATACGATGGCAGATTTCGTGAAAAGAATCAAAAGTATCAGCTTTTTCTTTTAAAAATGCTACCCAAGTATATCTAGAAAAATCATCAACCAATAAGAAAATATACCATTTACCTCCCAAGGATGGTTGACGAGTTGGCCCCATTAAATCCATGTGCAAAAGTTCCAAAGGCCGTTTTGTACCTATGTGGTTCAAGTTCTTGTGTGCAGTCCTAGACTGTTTTCCCTTTTGGCAACCGCCACACACAATGTTTTGTTCAAAAGAAAGTTTAGGAACCCCCTTGACCACATCTTTGTTTGAAATTCTAGCAAGTTCCTTAAAGTTTATGTGACCTAGCCTTTCATGCCAAAGTGTTTCATTTTTCAAAGATGCTAGGTTACATTTTTCAGAAATTTAGTAGGAACTACATAACAATTGTTTTCTGATCTAACCCCTTTTAAAAAGAAAGCATGGTTCTTGTCAGTTACAGTACATTTATCAGATGAAAAATTAACTGAATAACCATTATCACAAAGTTGACTTATGCTTATGAGGTTAGTCTTAAGGCCATGAACAAATAACACATTTTTCAGAACCGGGCCATCTGGAATAGCTACCGTTCCCTTTCCAACAATTTTGGAAGACCGACCATCTCCGAAAACAACAAGTCCTCCGGAGATTTTCTCAAAGTTTGAAAACAGTTTTTGTCACCGGTCATATGACGGGAACACCCGCTATCCAGATACCAAGACGAACTATCATATGCATGCAAGGAAACATTAGTAACAAGACAAGGGAAAATTTCACCTTTGCGCACCCAAACCTTTTTGGAATGCGTCGGTAATGGTCGTGAAGTTATTCTCCTAGGTGAAAGCGTCTTGTTGAAGAATTGCTGCTCCTTGATGATGTCGTCTTGAGCGGTGAACTACCAAGGCTCTTTTCCTTCAATGATTTGCAGTTGATTTTCGAGGAATCACCTTTTGGTAGTCATTGCAAGAGGTGCTTGAGGTGTGCGTTTGGCTCCCATCTTGCAATTTCTCCTTATGTGCCCTGAAATGCCACAACGAAAACATACCTTAGATCTTGACGATCCCGAGGAGGATGAAGTAGGCTTGTTGTCGTTGCTTGTCGTGAATTCCGGTGTCGGAGGAGGAGATACCGACTGAGGCACAAAAACTGTCCCACTCGAACTTGGAATGTCTCCAGTTTGAGTGTATCCGAGGCCGAACTTATTTGTTTGACCAAGACCAAGAAGCCTGTCCAACTTACTCCTTCCAGAAGAAAATCTCTTTAAGTCATCCTTTAGTTGGCGTATGGTCTTTGTCATTTCCATTTTTCCTGTCGAGCCTCGCCGTAGAGCTTCAAGAAGTAATTCGCTTTGTTCACCATATTTGTATGTTCTTTCTCGAGAAGCTCATTGGACTCTTGAAGGGAAACATTTGCTTTGACTAAATTATCCCTTTCCACTTCAAGATCGGTTGAGAGAGAAGTTACCCTTTTTACTTCTTCTTCGAGATCCTGCAATCTCCCTCTCAACCCCTTGTTTTGCTTTGCCAGTTTCTTTGAATCCCTCAAAAGCTTATGGTAGGCAAGAGCAAAATCTTCACCTTCAGAATTGCTCGATTCATCGTCCGTTGCAATCTTTTCAACAGGGAGGAGTTGGACAAGGAATCGGATGTACTTGCCATTAAGCACATGAAGGGTGAAGAGGTGGACGCGTGGAAAGCTGTCGCGTTGTCTTCTTCATCACTTGAGGATGACTCATTTGACGTGGAGTTGTCATCCCAAGTAACGACTTGCATCGCCTTCTTCTTTGCCGGATTCTTGTTGGGACACTCCGTTGCAATGTGGCCGTAGCCTCGACATTTGAAGCACTGAACTTGTCCCTCTGAACTTTTCTTATCCTTTGAGAAGTTCTCTTGCTTTCTTGACTTGTAGCTTGAAGAACCTTTGCCTTTCTTCGACTTTCCGAAGGATGGAGTTTTGCTTGAATTACCCCTTCGAAAGTTGCGGCGAAACTTCCTTGTCAAGAGAGCGAGCTGCTTCTCAAAGTCCTCCATAGATAGGTTCTCGTCATCGTCCGAGGAGGATGAATCCGCGTCTTCTTCCTTAGTTGATTTCAATGCATAACCTGAAGACTTAGAAGAGGATGCCTTTCCAGAAGAATAGTTAGTAGGAAATGTCATTTCATAAGTTTGTAATGCACCAACTAATTCTTCTACACGCATTTCGTCCGGGTGTTTAATTGTTTCAATGGCTGCGACCTTCGGGCGAAATCGTTCAGGAAGAGTTCTTAGAATTTTTCTTACAACTTTAAATTCTGGAATCTTCTCTCCCAAGTTAGCACATGAGTTTACGATGTCTTGCAATCGTGTGTAATAGTCAGTGAAAGATTCATTTTCTGCCATGGAAATAGAGTCAAACTTGCTCGTAAGCATTTGCAGTTTCTGAATCTTCACAAGGTTAGTTCCCTCATGCGTAACTTGAAGAACATCCCAGATTTCTTTCGCAGTCTCACATGCCGAGACGCGAGAGAACTCTGTTTGTGACAAAGCATTAAATAGAGCATTAATTCCTTTGCCATTGTAAGAAGATGAATCTATCTCTTCCTTGGTCCATTTCGACCTAGGTTTTAAGGTGCGAACATCAGAGATAATTTCAGTTGGATTAGACCATCCTAATTCAATTGATTGCCACACCCTTTCGTCGATGGAAATTAAAAAGGCTTTCATCCGTACTTTCCAGTACGCATAATTTGTTCCATCAAAGAAAGGGGGTCGATTGATGTTTCCACCTTCAACCATTGTTTACAACCCTATTCCCGCTCTGATACCACTTGTTAGGTTATACTAATATGGATCTAAATAGGGGAAAAAACACCTAGAGGGGGGTGAATAGGTGTAAACAATAAACACTCAAAAAATCATTGCGCAATAAAACCCAATGCGGAAAAAAAAATAACACGCAAGATTTTTACGTGGAAAAACTCCAAACCGGAGTAAAAAACCACGGGACCGATAACACGGCGAAATCCACTAGAATTAACACACGTACAAGGTGATATAACGTACTCACAGACGACTCAACCTTTTACCATACGCTCCTAGTAGATCTTCTCCGCTCGCTCCACGACGCTTCTCGAATCCACGATCCGCGCCCAACGCTGAATCCACAGCGTCCAACGTCGAGTCCACGACGTCCGACCGAATCCACGGTCTTCACCCAGTAGCACGCTTCGAATCCACGAACGTACCTCGCTCCGAATCCACGAGAGCGGTTGCACCTTGAATCCACAAGGCCACGCGAGTCCACGCGCCGATTTTGGGTAAATCGTTGTTTTTGGGTGGTGATGATCCGCCGAATACTTAGATTAGAAATAGATCGGAAATACCATCTAAGTATTCATTGATTTGATTCTACTCAAAATCTGAGTATGGAAAACCTAGAATCAAATCAATCAATATAGATGAAGAAACATAGAATAAATCTATTGATTTCCTTTCTTCTCTATATATGTGGATTTTTCTTTTTCGGCTATATTTTCCGATGTGCGGATTGCCCTAGAAAATGAATACAGGGCCTATTTATAGGTTAGAAACCATTGGAAGAAGATAAGGATCAAAAACTGCCTTTTCTGGAAATTTTACGGACGGCGATCCGGATTGGAATTGGACGATCCGGATTGCAGAAGCAAGAAAGACGATTTCCAGAAAAATGCCAGTTCGGGATCCGGATCGAAGTCCCCGATCCGGATCGTTCATACAGTTTCACCAAACATCACGTTCGGGATCCGGATTGCAAATCCTGATCCGGATCGTGCAAGTAAAAAGGTAAAACCAGTGTTCGGGATCCGGATCATGAAATGCTGCGATCCGGATTGAAACAGTGTATGAACGAACACCCTTCGGGATCCGGATTGCCGAGCCCGATCCGGATCCTGAACATATCCCATGTCCAGTTTTTGATGTTTATGCAATAAAACATTCTTCCAGGTGTTTCTACACTATAAGAAGTATTCGGATCACCAAAAATCTTTAGTTAAACATACCTGATCCTTTTGAATTCTTCTTTCTTGAGATTGAGGTATATGATCCAAAGTTTCTTCATCTTCAATCTTCAAGACTTAATACTTTCACGAAATACGCCAACTCAAATTCCGTAACATTTATAATGTAGGATCCACAAGGATCTAAATAGGTACTATCAAACACCTAGAGGGGGGTGAATAGGTGTAATATTTTAAAAACAAATCTCAGTGCAAAAATAAAAACCAATGCGGAAATAAAAATAGCACACCGAGATTTACGTGGAAACTCCAATCCAGGAGAAAAACCACGGGACCAACACGCAATAACAATCCACTAAGAATTGAAGAATAACAAGGTGATTACCGACTCCACGGACTCGACCCCTCCTTCAAGTTCTTCGGACCTTGCGCTCCACCGATTGCACGTCCACTGCACACGTTCGAATCCACGAACGCCACTCGAATCCACGAGCACACGTTTCGAATCCACGAAACGCCTTCAACACACCGAATCCACGGTGCTACGTCGAATCCACGACGCAAACTCAGCCGGTAAGAATATTGGCTTCGATGGTGATCCTTTGCTTAGATTATCAATGAAGAACCATGGATGGAATCTCTAAGCAAAGATTAGATCAATTCGACAAAAGATATGTTCTTGAAAGAACCATCGAATTGACCTAAAAGAGGCTATAAAGAAGAACGATAAAAACCTAGCCTCTAGGGTTGCTCTCAAGTGTTTTATAAATTGATCGGTATTAGTCACCCGTTCTTGAGAAACCCTAAGTGTCTATTTATAGGTTAGAAACCTTTGGAAAGAGATAAGAATCAAAAACTTACCTTATCTGGAATTTTTCAGGACGACGATCCGGATCGGATTTCTGCGATCCGGATTGCCGTAACGAGACAGACAATTCCAGAAAAACAAGGGTTCGAGATCCGGATTGAAATGCCCGATCCGGATCGTTCATATATTTCAGCAAAATCAATGTTCGGGATCCGGATCAGAATTGGCTTGGATCCGGATTGGATTTGCATATGAACCAACACCCTTCGGGATCCGGATTGGATTGTCTGATCCGGATCCTAAACATGTCCCATGTCCAGTTTTTGATTTTTATGCAATAAAAAAATTCAACCAAGTGTTTCTACACTATAAGAAGTATTCGGATCACCAAAATTATTTAGTTAAACGTACCTGATCAATCCGAAACCCTTTTCCTTAAGATTGATGCAATTGATCCACAATTCTTCACCTTCAATCTTCAAGACTCAAAACACTGAGTGCCAACTTGAGCTCTTCTCTGAGTCTTCGATTGCTGATTGACAATTTGATCACTTCAAGACTCCGACTCAACTCACCGACTTGACTCACGAAATATGCCAACACCAAAAAGCCGTAACAATTCCGATACCTGTAGGCCAAGAAACAATTAGAACAACATTGAAAGCCACTTCCTCAAGAACACAATCCTGCTGGAAAAACAGCAGCAAAGAAGCTTAATTCTCACCCTCGAAATGACCTCATAAAAATCCAATAAAAATACGGGTGCGTTCCTCTCGAAGAGTAGATATCAATCGACTCCTGAACCATTTCATTCCGATGCCCGTAGGCTGAGAAATAAATCCAACAAGCCCATGCTGTCCAAAAATCACCACAGAAAAATAGGGGTCACAAGGTACCTCGGGAACTATGCCTAAAAGCCAAAATGAGGCAAAACAATCAACATGGAAAATGAAGCTTTACCTCTCATGATCGCGCTGCCGCAAAAATCGTCAAAAACGAAGGTTTGAGTAAGCCAAGGGAGCCTGCGCACCGAAACGCGATGAAGGGGATCATCAGTGAAGGAAAGTCGCACTGCGCCAAAATGCCGCATACCTCGAAGTGCGGGCCACCAAAATTCCCAAACTTCTCCACGAGATGCTCCATAGGAAGATAAACAACTTTTGTATACAGCTCTCGGAGAGAAGAAGCACAGAAGAAGCCCGAAACCATCCTTGAATTCGACCTTATATAGGCCCAACTCAACAATTCCAAAAATGACATCTGTGTCCCAATTTTCGGGCGCCCGAAATATTTCGGGCACGCACAGTAACTCGATCTGGGCCGTCCACTCAGCGCCCGAATCAACCAGATTGCGCCACGTGGCCCCCGAACAGGCAACAGCGGTGCCAGCCAACCCGGCCGCGCCGCGTGGCACGCCCCGCGCCTACCCGTCGCACATGGCGCGCCTGCCCTGCGTGTACGACCACCTGCCCCACCGTACGGCCACTTGCCTGCCTGCCAGCGCACGTCGCCCCACCTGCCGCGCACAGTACGCCGACCAATGGTGAGGCGCCACGTGTCAGACCCTCCGCTCGCTGCGCCCGGTGCACGCACACCCGATGCACAGAACCAGTAGCTAGCTGCCACATGTCCCACCCCCGGTCCACCAAACACCTCGCGCTCTCCGTAGACCGCGCCCCGCGGACCGGCCCACTCCCGAGCCGCCACGCGTCCAGCCCCCGGTGCACGCCCGCCGTGTGGACCGGGCGGCCCGCGCCTCAGCCCGCTGCGCTGCCCGCGGCCGCGCCACCGCGCTCCGCCGCTGCCCGCCGGCCGGAACAGTAACCCCATGCCTCGAAAAACGCGCTTTTGCATCCGGACTCCGAAAAATATAAGTAAATAGTCCATTTTTACCGTTTTCGCGCGCTGAATCCAAATCAGCCATCCGTTTTTCCAAATTCCCCTTCTAAAAATTGCCGAAGGCATCCAAAAAGGTATTTTTAATCTAAATTTCGAGCTGAGTCTAATTTTGATATCCGTTTTGCGCGAAACAACTTATAAACATTCGATGGGGTCCTCCGATTACCCACGTGATCCATTTTAAGTCCAGAGTCCATCACTTATGTCCAATTGTTGCACAAACACCTCAAATACACAGTACAGGCCCCCAGAAGCTGCCAAACACACTGCAGAAGCTCTGCGGAGATCCAGGTCATCACATTGGATGTTCAGGATCCAGATCAGACTATTCCAATTCGGACCCCGAACATAGTTTAGTTCATGCGGTTTTCCAGTCCGGACCACCCCTGTTTCAGTCCGGACCCCGAACCTTAATTTCTACAAAATTGCATGAACAGTCCGGACCTCCCCTGTTTCAGTCCGGACCCCGAACTGCGTTTTTCAAAAAATCTGCTGGAAAAAGACGACAGTCCGGATCAGCCAAATCCAGTCCGGACCGTCGTGCGGAAAAAATTCTGTTAAGTCAGTTTTTGATGCTTATCTCGTTCCAAAGGTTTCTAACCTATAAATAAACCCTAATTTCATCTTTTAGGGTAACCGAGAATTAATCGAAAAATCGATTAAGAAAAATAATAGAAAAATCCACAAATATAGAGAAGAAAGGAAAACACGATTAAATTCATGTTTCTTCATCTATATTGTTCAATTTGATTCTAGGGTTTCCAAACTCCTATTTCTTGTAGAATCAAATTTAAGAATACTTAGATGGTATTTTCTTGTCTATTTTTTATCTAAGTATTCGGAGGGTCATCACCAAACAAAACATCGATTTTACCAAGAATCGGCGCGAGGATTCGCGTGGCCTTGTGGATTCAATGTCACGCCCCGGGGTGTAAACCAGACCCCGGGTCCGTCTACAGATCCGCCGTGCACAAGGAACTTCCCGCGTACACGAAGCGCTGGTAACCTGCTCAGATATCAGATGTATAATAAAAGAGCATAATACAGAGCTGAAATAGAAGAACCACATAGTATCTCAGACTGGAACTAAAAATAAAGCTGTAATAAATACAATAATCTCCTAACTCACCAAAATAGTACAATCAGCTGGCGAGAGCCAGACCTAAAATAAAAGAACAATACCACAGTCTAAGTGTAGGGTACAATATCTGTCTAAAATCAATTCTCAGTCTCACAGGAGATCTATCTACTCAGCGATCCCCTTACCTCGATCAGCTGCCGATGGCCTAGCAGCTCCCGCAGACGACTCTGCAAAATAAATGAGAAGAAAGAGACAGAAAATAACAATGGGGGTGAGAACTCCCAGATAAACCAGTAGCCTCCCCTAGTGGGTAAAAATCTCAACTCTGATGCACCCACTAGGACTACTAGAGGCAAAGAAAAAAGGTGAAGTGGTAAGGTAAATAAGGTACTGAAATAGGAAAACTACCACTACTATGCCCCTAAATGCCATGCTGAAAGAAATGACTATATGAATGCATCAGGAAACAGTATCTGATCAAATAAACCCAATCTGGACACCAGTAAAAACTGGTACTGCCTGCTCAGCGGAATCTGCACACAAGGCTCGAAACCGCGGGATCGGCCCGCACGGCTCGCATCCCAAAATAAGTATCAGACCAGCACACAAGGCTGGGTCCAAAAAGCCTACCTCCGGAGTGGCACTCGAGGGGAGCGACCCACACGAGTAAAGTATCTCTGTCATCAGTATCACCAGTAACTCTGTAGCACATATCTCAATATAGCAGGACTGGATCATGACTATGATCAAAGTGGGAAACTCCATCCGCTAAAAAGACCCAATCCCCAGCTAATGCAAAAATAAACCCGACTCAACCCCAATCTGATGCAAGGATAAACATCTGGTCGACCGCCTACTGTCCGCGGTCACCGCAATACCCCACAAATCCACAATCTAGTGCAATCTCGACTACACTATCCCAAACCCCTGCTCATACTCGAGCAACAAGCATCTGAATGCAAAGGAGAGCAATAAAACATGTCAAGTCCCGATATGATAGTGTAGCAATAAATAGTGGCTATCTAGATGTCCAAGCATGCAATTGTACTATTTAAAAGCTGTAGAAAGGTGTCAAATATTTATTTTAAAAAGATTGATTTACTGTACTGATATAAAAGTTATTTGCATGCGAGATTATAGCCTTTGTCCCAACCACAGTGTCCCAAAATAAGCAATCATATAATCTGTGGGGTCATATGTATGGTTCTCCTCAATTGTCACATTTATTTTTAGGCGAGTTCGTCCCAATGGTTCTCATCAATTGTCACATTAACTTTTAGGAGAGTTCGTCCCAATGGTTCTCATCAATTGTCACATTTAATTTTAGGAGAGTTCGTCCCAATAGTTCTCATCAATTGTCACATTTAATTTTAGGAGAGTCCGTCCCAATGGTTCTCATCAATTGTCACATTTAATTCTCTTTTTAATAGGGGGAGTTCTAGTAATCCCAGTGAGTTAGTCAAAAATGAGGTAAGCAACAACCGCCCACCTCGAAAAGCGTGCACTACGCCCAGATAGTCTCCTGGCTATCCACAGTCCCTTGAAACTGCTGTCTGCCGAAAACGGTGTCCTACAGCAACATACATTGCACAAAGTGTAAATATACTATTCGTAAAAACACAGCTTTTACTGTTTTTGCAAATAGCATGGAAAACGAGGCATTTCACCTCTGTAAAGTGCTCAGAAAAATCTAGAAAAATTACGGTTGCGTTCCTTGCGACGAGTAGATCGAAATTGACTCTTATTCGCCTTGATCTGATGCTCCTACGCCAAGATAAAAATCGGAGAAGTTGATACTGTCCAGAAATTACCACAGCAAAAAGGGGGGTCAAAGAGGCCTCGGGAATTGTGCCAAAAGTGCGAAATGGAGCAAAGTGGTCAACACGGAAATCGAAGCCTTACCTCTTAAGAACGCGCTGCCGCAAAAATCGTTCAAAAATTCCTCCTGGTTACAGCACAGGAAATTTTCGACTGAACTGCGACGGAAAATGGGCTGAAAAAGGAAATCGTCGTAGTGTACCGCGTCGCAGATAACTCGCTAAGGGGGACTCCAAAAATTCTGAAATTTTTAGGAGAGAGAGAGAAGAGAGAGAGGAAGAATTTTCCTAGAGGGCCCAAGCTCTGTTTCTCTCTCTATGGTTCGGAAACCAAGGTGAGAAAGAGAGGGGGGAAGAGATCCTATATATAATGGGCCAAGGAATATTCTTGGGCTCCACACAGGATCCGGACAGAACAGCAAACACCGAAATGGACCAACCAGGACGCGCCACGTGTCCACAAAATAGGAAACAGCCTGTGCAATGCCACTGAGAATCCGCCACGTGTCCACGTGGTGCACATGCCCGGTCCCCGCTCCGGGTTTTCCAGAAAATGTCGGCCAATGGGATCGTGCCACGTGTCACCTCCCCAACTGCCTTCTAGAAGCCGGCCAACCAATCAGAGGACGCCACGTGGCAACAGCAACCTTCGGTGCTCCCGGTGCACGCCATGCCCATGGACCGACCAGCATGCGTGCCTGCCCGCGCCTGCCCGCGCCGTGCTCCGCTGCGCTCCGCCGCTGCGCCGCCGCCCGCCGGTCGCCGCCGCCCGCCGCCGCCCGCCGGAACAGTGATTCCGGCTGCCGGAATTACTGTTCCGGTGAACAGTAATTTTGCACCGAAAAAATAAAGTAAATATACCATTTTGATCGTTTTCGCGCGCTGAGTCCAAATCCGCCGTCCGTTTTGTCAAATTCTCATCCGAAATTTTGCCGGAAGCCCCCGAAAAGCCCACTTGATCCGATTTTCGCACCGAGTCTATTTCTAAGGTCCAATTTCGCTTCTACAAGTTCCGTTGCACCGTATGAGCTTCCTATAGTCACTGTTTAATGTTGCAACAGTTCCCGCGGAAGTCCGGATCATCACATTCAAGGTGCTACCGCTCTCGTGGATTCGTAGCGAGGCGCGTTCGTGTGATCGAGACGTGCTGCATTGGTGAAGACCGTGGATTCGGTCGGACGTCGTGGATTCGACGTTGAACGTCGTGGATTCGGCGTTGGGGCGCAAATCGTGGATTCGAGGCGCGTTGTGGAGCGAGCGGAGAAGATCAACTAGGAGCGTATGGAAAAGGTTGAGTCGTAGGGTTAAGGTAAATCACCTTGTACGTGTTTAATCTTAGTGGATTTCGCCGTGTTATCCGTCCCGTGGTTTTTTACTCCTGTGACGGAGTTTTTCACGTAAATCTTGCGTACGTTATTTATTTTCCACATTGGGTTATTTTTTACGCAACGATTTGGTGTGTTTATTATTTTCACCTATTCACCCCCCCTCTAGGTGGTTTTTTCCCTATTCAGATCCATTTTATTCATAACCCACACACTAAGTCTACTAGAGGCAATAAAATAGGTAATCTAAAATAATAACAGCTGAAATGAAAGCTACGGCTACTATACCTCAGGTATCATGCTCAAAGGAAAGACACTCAACTAAGAACATGCTATGCATCCAATCACTCACGAGATGCTCACATCAACCCAATCTGTATCATGCTCAAAGGTGAACACTCAACTATGAACATGCTATGCATCCACTCGCTCACGAGGTGCTCACATCAACCCAATATTTATCATGTTCAAAGGAGAACACTCAACTATGAACATGCTATGCATCCACTCGCTCATGAGGTGTTCACATCTGCCCAATATGTATCAACCCAATCTCTCTGACTGCCAGATCTGGTCCAGTCAAGCCTGCGCCTCCCTAGTGTATCAACGTAGGGTGTCCAATCGACGCCTCCCTAGTGTATCAACGTAGGGTAACGAATCGGACTATCATAATATCACATAAGGCGGCCTCATCAGGCGCATTATCATCATCGTATCCGGAGCGGCTCTCGATGGGCGCGACCCCACCGAGGAAAAAGCGTGTCTCATTTGGCTCAAAAAGCGGCATCTACAGGCTATAATCCAAATCCACGATCAAGCGGATCGACAATGTCCAACTCACAATACTAACTCGCTGGCTGGTGATACTCCACAACCGGGATCGCCGTCAACCCAAACGGCTCCCAAAATAGGAATCCAACTCAACTCACAAAGACTCACTGGTTGGAGATACTCCACATGTGGTGGCCCAGTTTCCCATGCAGCTTTTCTGGTGAATCCCTTGTTTAGAACACCTATTGTTGGTGTGTCTGGCCCATTGTGCGTCAAGGTGATGCTACAGATGGACCCTGTGAGATATCTACAGCTGTGTTGGCCTTCGGCTGTGTTTGCCGAAATTTAGAAAAGGATTTTGGCCAAACAGAGGTTGGATATGGATTCAGCGCGGAAAAACGCTTGAAAACGGCTATTTGCTTGTTAAATTCTGAGTCCGGATGCCCAAAAAGGACTCCCGGAAGTTTACGGTGAATTTCGGTGCATGGGAGGGGCCGTGGACCGCCGGCTGCCACGTGGCAGCCCATGATTGGCCGGTCTGCAGCGCGCGGTCCACAGAGGGCCGCGGCTGGGTGCACGGACCCGGCGCATGACACGTGGCGCCGCCTGATTGGCAGGCCTTTGGTGCGCGGTCCACGGAATCCGGACCGGCTGGTGCATTGTTTGCGCGCCAGTGCAGGATTACTGTGCGGGACCCACGTTTCGGCCTCCGATTGGCGGGCGCTGGGGGATCGGTCCACGGAGTTCCCCGCGCGGGTGCATAGACCCGGCGCAGGGACACGTGGCGGCAGCTGAGTGGCGGGCTCAGTTCGCGCGGTGCACGGGGTGCGTGGGGACCCGCCTCGGGACAGAGGGCGCACAGGGGGGCGCTGACGCGGCTGTCGGCCGCACTCGAGTGCGCCACGCGTCGCAACGCGAGTGGTCGCCGTACTCGAGTGCGCCACGCGTCGGCACGCGGTTGGTGGTCCGTACCTACCCCGCTGACCGCGGGAGGGCCACGTGGCGCGCAGCGAAGACCCCCGCACCGCTGTTTCCTGTTATGGGGTGACGTGGCGTCACCAGGAACTTTCGGGCGCGTCGGACGGGATTGGTCCGACCGGATTTTCGGGCGCAATGCGCCCGGAAACTGCGCCCGAAAACCCGGCCCACTCAGCCTTTGGGCTGTGCCTATAAATAGGCTTCCTGGGCCCTTTTGCTCACTTTTTCCTCTCCTTTTCACTGTGAGGTCTTCAGAGAAGTTCTTCCCCTCGCAGAGCTCCATCCATCTGCAGATTTTGGGACTTTTTGGGGGCACGCTTTTCGAGATTCTCATTTTCTTGGCGCGGCGCGACGCTCGTTCTTCGGTGTTTCTTCCGTCGCTCTTCGGTGTACGAGCTCCCCCGACCTACTCCGACCATCTTTTCGAGCGATTTCTTCGCCGCTGGATTCGTGACAGGTGAGGCTACGATTTTGGGTTTCACAGACATTTCCAGATTTCGCGTTTTTCGAGGTGTTTTCTCGTGCTCATTGGGACCCTTTTTCTGTGAGCTTTTGGTGAGGACAGCGGCTTCCTTTGAGGATATCTTCGCGCACAGATCTCGGATCAGGACGTGCTTATAGACTTTTTTCATCTACTCGACGCAGGGATCATCGTGGTATTTTTTTTGGGATTTTATGAGATCTTCCCGGAGGTATATATTTTCCTTTTCATCTGTGCAAGATTTTACAGTTATGTGGATGTATGTTTTCGCGCGCCCGTGTTGTGGAATTTATATCTTGGCCTACGGAACTCCGATTTGGGCGTGCAGGTACTTGTTTCGAAGCTATCGACGCGAGGAACGCCGGGGTATTTTTGTTGGTATTTACTGAGCACTATCTACAGGTGAAATTTCAGCATCTTTACAGCTGAAATCCAGCATGTGATATTTGGACAGATTTTGGGAGATTTGTGTATAACTGTAGCCTATATTGTACCCAGGTGGGATTTTGGACTGTATTGAGCGTACTGGACAGTGAGTTGCTGTGGATTTGGTATTTTCAGCTGTAAGATTTGGACAGATCAGCGCATCAGGTGGGTGACCTCTTTTTCAAGATCAGCGGACTGTGTACTAATTCTAGCTTTAGGGACTTGCATATTTTAATGTTTGATGTCCAGCATGCTAGAATGTGTGAATTGATATTCTTGTTGTAGTTTGATGATCATGTGATTATTTTCTCCCCTCAGCTGTTGATTATTATTATCTTGCTCCCTACAAGCTGTTAATTATTGTTTATCTTGGAACTTGACCTAGCACCACTGCCATATGATGCATGTTCAGCCAGACTGTAGAAAACCTCAACTTGGGCTAGGTTTTTATTGCTCTAGACATTCCCACTGCACTATTCTTTTATCACTCTGGACTTAGAGTTTTACTCGCCCAAGTAGTGGGCCGAGAGGTCGGATTATTGTGGGATGCATTTACACTCGTGTCAGGGGACCGAGTGGAGTTGTTAGCAGTCTGTAGACCAGATTTCTTTGGGAGAGTGACTTTGGTGTTAGATCTGGGATCTTGGGAGCCATTTGAGTGATAGTGGGTCTCAGCTGTGCAGTTTTCCAGCCTGTGGGTGAGACAGTGTTCCTTTGGTTACAGCCGATCTTGTTGATCGAGGATTTGGATTATAGCCTGCATGAGCCACATTTGAGCTCGACAGAGATACGCGGATACTTTCCTCGGTGGGGTCGCTCCCCTCGAGAGCCACTCCGGAGTTGGGCCTGTTCTTCTATCGCGACTTGTCGACGCAGTGTTCCCTCTGGCTGGGCCAGTTAGTGGCAGTCACGGACACAGTCCCTCTGGCTGGGCCAGTTAGTGGCAGTCATGGACGTCCTACGTAAGTCCGGTCCCCCGGGACGTGACGGCAGTAGGTAGGCGCAGGTTTGACTGGACCCTATGCGGCAGTCAGTTGAGATTGGGTGATTTGAGTCGAGTGCTAGTTGTAGCATCATGTTTCTCCCTGTTCCACTGTTGAGCATCTAGATAGAGGCATAGTAGCTGTAGAGTTTACTTTACCAGCATTTTCCCTTTCCGCACTGCATTTATTACTTTTGCCTCTAGTAGACTTAGTGGGCAGACCGTCGGGCTTGTTGGCGGCACCCACTGAGAACTACTTGGGACGTAGTTCTCACACCCGTCGTGGTGTCTTTTCCCCAGGGACTTCTTCTTCTTCTGCACCAGTTCCTGCTGCACCTGTTGCTGACCCGACTGATCGAGGTAAGGGAGTCGCGAGATAGATCCCTACCAGTGTCGCCTGAGAGTAGATGTACCTCCCTACTTTTGAGAGTTCATGTCGAGTGACTTGTAGTGAGGATTGAGTTGTACTCTTCTTATTTTGAGAGATACTTGTATTTTGGGTGAGGTTTCTGCTTGTTTATTTTCTGAGAGTTGTATTTATTTTTCCCAGCTTTTACTTTTCAGCTCTGATATCTGTATAGTGTAGACTTCTTTTGCAGGTTAGTCGCTACGTCTATACGGGGCTTCCCGTATGGGCGGCGGATCTGTTGGTGAGCCCGGGTCGCAGTTTCGACCCGGGGCGTGACACCACAGCCGTAATAACGAAGGGTCCGAAAACTCCGGAAGACTAATACCCCAATCAAACAAGAACATGCTATAGGTGTAGCCTTCCGTTGTTCTCGACCCGAGGAGGAAAACAGCCTTTAGAACCCAGATCACTCACCCTCACGGGTGAGGCAGTTTTTACGAAAAGGTGATCTTTATTGCTGAAAACTATTTCCACTCAAACCCCCTCGGGGTGAGGATAAAATAGCTCACTTTTTAGAAACCGTCTTAATTTGAGAAAACCACTTTTACATATTTTAGTTCTTGCGAAAATCAGTTGAAACAGGTTTATTTTTCGAACCCCGAAGGGCTAGTGCCTTCGCCCTATCAAACAAGAACAGGCTCCGGCGACCCTCGAAATTCGAAAGGAAAACACTTGTTACTAAAATCATGAGTGTCCAAAAAAAATATTCTGGGTTCAAGGTCCTGATATCACACGCACACCACGGCCACGACCTAGGTGGCGGCAATAATTCAAAGAATACCCGACGACACGGGACCACTGTTTACTCAAACGGTTCCCATCACTGGTGTCACGCCCCGGGGTCGAAACTGCGACCCGGGCTCGACAACAGATCCGCCGTCGACATGGGAAGCCCCGCACCGACGAAGCGTCTAACCTGCAAAAGATAGAACTACAACTACACAGATATCAGAGCAAAAAATAAAAGTTGTAATATAAAATCAAACTGCTAATAAGCTGAAAAATAAATACAAAGTCTATCTCCCCAAATACCTGAATAATACAAGGTCAGATACAAATAAAAATCCACCTATACAACATCTATGAAACCAAAAAGGGAGATAACTAAAACTGAAAAATATAACAATAAACAGTAAATCCCACAGTCCGGGATGGTACATCTACCTCACTCTAAAGGAACTATGCTGGTAGGGAACTATCTCGTGACTCCCTGTCCTCGGTCCGTCGCGCCAGCTCGAGCAGGAACGGAAGGAAAAGCCTCAGCAACCTGTCACCGACAGAGGGTGTGAGAACTACATCCTACAGTAGTTCTCAGTGGGTAGTCTCCAAGACCCACGGTCTGCCCACTAAGTCTACTAGAGGCAAAGATAACAGAAAAAGACTGTGATAATGAAAACTAAGCTGGAAAAGTATCTACAGCTATCATGCCTCTATCTACTATGCTCAAAAGGGAAAAACACAGATGATGGTATGCCTCCACTCGCTACTGCTAATATGTCTCAAGTATCATGCTCAATGGAAACTCTACTAAGACACATGCTATGCAACCACTCACTCACAGTAACCCAAATCTCGGGGACTACCACATCGGGTCCAGTCAAGCCTGCGCCCCCTAGTGTATCAACCAGAGCGTCCCATCGGACTATCTCAGTATCACGCAAAGCGACCTCTAGTGTATCAACTAGGCGCATCATCATCATCGCATCCGGAGCGTAACTCGTGGGGAGCGACCCCACCGAGCTCAAGCGTGTCTCATCTGGCAAAAGCGGCACATGCAGGCTATAATCCACGATCAAACAGATCGGAAACTCGAACACCCAAATAACCATCACTCAGTCGGAGAACCCTCCACGACTCAATCTCAGAAACCTAACCCACTAAAAGAAAGTACACAACCACTGGGACCGCCGTCAACCCAAACGGCTCCCAAAACGACACCCCACTCATAGACGAGAAGAACCGTCTGACACAGCAAGGGCCCGAGAATCTCATTAGGCCGGCGCCTAGAACCCCAATCAAACAAGAACAGACTCTAGGCTTAGCCTATCGAAGTTCTCGATCTCTTACCGTTCAGGAATTCGGCTCCTTCGGTTAAAGTGGGAAACCACCTCAACATGCTAACTCACGGGCTGGAGATACTCTACAGCCAAAATAGCGAAGGATCCGAAAACCCCGGGAGACTAAAACCTACGACCCCGATCAAACAAGAACAGTCTATAGGCGTAGCCTCCCGTTGCTTTCGACCCCAGAAAGAAATCAGCCCTTAAAACCCATATCACTCACCCCCGTCGGGTGAGGAACAATTTAGGAGAAAATATGACCTTTATTATAAAATACCGTCTTGAATTGAGAAAACTAACTTTTATAGATTTTAGTTCTTGAGAAAATCAGTTAAAAACAAGTTTATTTTCCGGACTCCAGAGGGTTAATGCCCTCGCCCAATCAAACAAGAACAGGCTCCGACAACCCTTAGAAATTCGAAAGGAAAAACACTGGTTTACTAAAATCATTAGTGTACAAAAACATTCTGGGTTCAAGATCCTGATAACACGCGCGCACCACGATCACAACCTGGTGGTGACGACCAAAACAGAGAAATACCCAAAGATCCGGGACCACCGTTTACCCAAAACGGCTCCCAAAACACTAACACTAGCCTAACACAACTACCAGACCCCACTCAGCCCCCAGGCCCGAGTGCAACACACGTCCCACAATATCCTGACCACTTGGCCCACTACCCGGGCGAGGAACTCTATGTCCAGAAAGAAATACAATGTGTGAGATGTCTAAAGCATAAAAGAACCTAGCCCAGATTAAGGTTCTCTATTGGTTTGATTAAACACATGCAACATATGACAGGGGTGCTAGTCAAGGTTCCAATAATACACTTATTCTAGCATGCTGAATCGTATAATAATAGAATTAGAAAGAAGTCCGCAGACTTGGAGAAAAATCCAACCCACCTCGGTATGACACCAATTGCTCGTAGACACTTGCAATTGGCCTCCGCGCGATTCCTTGCCTCCACCGGAGTCCGCACGCAAAACGGAGCACGCTGCCGGAGTCCACACGCAAAATAAAACACGGTACCAGAGTCCGCATGCAAAACGAAGTCCGCACGCAAAACGAAACACGGTGTCGGAGTCTGCACGCAAAATGGAGTACGCCGCCGGAGTCTGCACGCAAAACGAAGCACGCCGCCGGAATCCACACGCAAAACGGAGCACGCCGCCGGAGTCCGCACACAAAACGGAACACGATGCAGGAGTCCGCATGCAAAACGGAGTCCACACGCAAAACGGTGCACGCCACCAGAGTCTGCACGCAAAACGGAACACGCCGCCGGAGTCCGCACGCAAAACGAAGCACGCCGCCGGAGTCCGCATGCAAAACGAAACACGGTGCCGTAGTCCGCACGCAAAACGGAGTCCGTACGCAAAATGGTGCATGCCACCAGAGTCCGCACGCAAAATAGAGCACGCCGCCGGAGTCCGCACGCAAAACGGAGCACGTCGCCGGAGTCCGCACGCAAAACGGAGCACGGTGCCGGAGTCCGCACGCAAAACGGAGCAGTAAACAACAGTCCCTAACAAGCACAAGGACAAGGGGTAAAAACCAAAATCCTAAAGGGTGAACCCCAAAACTGTGCCGAAAACACCGCAAAAAGACGAGCGAAACCAACCTTAAAGTTGGCGCTTCACCAAACAAGCACCCACGCGTTTGCCCGGCTCCAAGAGACACTTCGCGCGCGCTCCACGGCACAAACGGTGCGCTCGCGGCACCACGAAAATTCCCCCAAACGCTCTCTCTCTCTCTCCCTCTCGCGTGCAGGACGGAGCAAAAGAGGAAAACGGGGAGAAAAGGGGGTCCATTTGGGCTTAAATAGCCCAAATGCGCACATTCGGGCGCCCGAATTGCACATTCGGGCGCCCAAAACCCCTCAACGGGCGCGCTACAGTGACCCGTGAACCAACCTCACGCCGCTGGTCCACCGCAAGCCGACACGTGGCAGCACCACGCGTCCCCCCCCCCCCCCGGCGCGCGTCCAACCGGATGACGCCACGTGGCGGCACAGCGTCACGCCGCGACCACGCGCGCCAGTGACGCGTCCCCTCACGCGACGCGGGCGCACGGGGTCCCGCCACGTGTCGAGCTCCGTGGGCTTCCCGCGCTGGCCCGCGCCGATTCGCCGCGCGCGTCAGCGCGTGGTCTGATGCGCCCAACCCGCTTCGGCCGCATGACGCCCCCGGTCTGATGCGCCCAACGCGCTTCGGCCGCGTGGCGCCTCCACGTGCGCCCCGCTCCCGCGCTGGCGCATGGGTCGCCGCACTCCCCGCCTGCGCCTGCGACCGGCTAGACCAACCCGCGCCTGCCACGTGGCAGCGGCGCGGGTTCGTTGCACCCGGTGCACGCGGGTGGGCCGTGGACCGGCCCGCGATCAAAATGGGCCCGTTAGCCCATTTACGCCCGTAAATAGCCAATTTTGACTGTTTTCGCGCGCTGAGTCCGTTTTTGGCATCCATTCGACGCACAACGCACTCAATACACTAAAAATAGGTGTTTTCTCACTGCCAAGCACATGGTCGAGTCGCACGAGAATTCCGGTACACCACAACTGGCACACTATAAGCCCCAACTACCAGACTCCACTCGACCTCCAGGCACGAGTGTCACATGCATCCCACACTATCCCGACTACTCGGCCCACTACCCGGGCGAGGAAAAGCTTTATGTCCAGAAAAAATGAATGCAAGGGGTGGGAACTAGAACATACAAAGACCTAGCCCATGTAAAAATATTCTAGTAGTCTGGTTAAATACATGCAATCATATGTCGGGGTGCTAGTCAAATCCCATAACTCTATCACAACACATCAATAATAGCACCTATTCTAGTATGCTAAAAGCTAGAATACTAGAATTAGGAGGAAGTCCGCAGACTTGGAGGAAAATCCAACCCACCTAGATGCTCGCATCGGTCCAGAGTCCAAAAGAGCTGAAATTTAACGTGCGTGATCCTCAGGTTCCCACAATTCCGGCGCACCAAAAATCATCAAAAAACTCCTCCCGGTCGCTGAGATATAAGCCGAACATCGCGGTCAGGTCAAATCATTCAAAACAGTAATCTTATCGCACATCTGTCCACAAAATAGGAAACTATCTCCTACGAGACGACCTCTGAAAATGCCAACAAAAATATGGTTACGATCCTCGCGAAGTGCAGATAGAAATCGAGTCCTTAAACTCCTAATTCCAACAATCGTAGCACGAGAAAATGAAAGATTACTCCTCCGTTGTCTAGAAAAGTGTCACAAAAAAAAGGGGGTCTAAAGATACTGCAAGAACTCCCATAAAAACTTGAAACGAAGAAGAGTGATGCATACCAAAATCGAAGGCCTACCTGTTGTGAAAACGCCGCCGCAAAAATCGACGAAAAACTCCAAGAACTCGGCTTAGGGGAGCAAACATACGACGAGCAACAAAAAAGACCGATGTCAAAGAAACATCGTGACTCTCGAGATCTGGTAGTGAAAAATATCAAACGGTCTCCAAAATTTCTCCAAAACCCCAAAAAGAGTAGAAGACTCGAGGAAGAATTCAATGTCGAAAACTACTCCCAAATCGGATCTCAGAAGGCCCTCAAAATGCATCCACAAGATCATATTTATAGGCTAAAATCCATGAAGACCAAGGTTTCGGGTCAAGATTGTAGATTCGGGCGCCCGAATCCGCAACCAGCGCCCGAAACCACGTGGCGCAAGATCAGCCGTCCACGTCGCGCGCCCGAAACTGCGAGATTGTGCCATGTGTCCACTCCCCTCTTGCTCCGTGCGCCCGGTGCATGCCTTGCGGCTGCGCCCACCAATGGGAGCGTGCCACGTGTCCCACGTGGTCCACGTGCGGTCCTCGCCCCCGGCCTACGCATCGGGTCTTTCGGAAAGTGTCGGCCAATCACAAGCTACCACGTGACGAAGCTCGGCCAATCACGTGGTGCCACATGGCACCGCATCTTTTCCCTGGTCCCGGTGCACGCGCCTGGGCTATGGACCAGCCTGCCCGCGCCTCCGTGCCTACCCGCGGCGCCGTGCTCCGCCGCCTGCCCGCCACCGCCGGCGCTGCCCTGGCCGGCCAAAACAGTGTCACATGCCTCGAAATCTATTTTTGGGCATCCAAATTTCAAAAAATACAAGTAAATAGCCGTTTTTCATCGTTTTCGCGCGCTGAGTCCATATCCAACGTCCGTTTTGCCAAATTCTACTTCTAAAATTTGTCGAAGGCATCCAGATAGGTAATCTCAATCCAAATTTCTCGTTGGGTCCATTCCTGAGGTTCGGTTTGCGCGCAACCATCTCCATCACACATCATAGGCCTTCAGAAGCCACTGAACATGCTCCAAAAGCTCTGCGAATATCCGAATCATCACACAGCCAATCTCAACAACCTGCCTTTTGCATGATACTTTCTTGTGGCCACAAGATATATTTATTCTTTTAGGTAGTGTTTGGTTCGGAGGATAAAGTTAGAATAACTTATTTTATTTTTCTATTCCAGTCAAACACTAGGCTTAATATCGGAATTTAATTTATTTCGGTCTTATTAAGATTTATCCCCTCTATCATATGGAATAGAAATTTGAGACCCTTTTATTCCAGGGGCAATGGTAGAAATTTTTGTTAACTCTATTTTCAGTTACTCATCCTTCTCACCCTCATTATTTATATGTAATTATATAATTATTTTTTTATGCTATTACTCCCTTATTTAATGTTATTATTTTCTTATTTAATGTGCATGTAAATATTACTTTTTCTTAATTTGGTTTATATTTAAATAGAATATAATTAGAAGTACAGTCTACAATTTTATTATTACTTACTCATATTTGTATAATCCTTGTTTGTTTATTGAAGATGAAATTCAGATTGAAGAAGATTTTTTAACAAAAAATTATTTTTCTTTTGTTATTTGTTTGTGCAGTTGTGAAATTAAAATTTTTATAGTTTTATTATTAGCCAGGTGAAAAATAAATAATGTAAAATCTGAAGGCGTTAAAGGTGAGTTAATATATATATATATATAGAGAGAGAGAGAGAGAGAGAGAGAGAGAGAGAGAAAGAGTAGAGCTTATATACTTTTAAAAGCACAAGTTTATTCATATTTATAAATTTTTTATTATTGAATTTATATTAAAATTTGTGCTTTTGTAAAATCAACTAAAGAGAGAAAAAAAAAAAGTATAAAGGACAAATCCCAATACAAATATAATAATAAAAAATTCATAAATATGAATAAGTCTATATTTTTGAAAATATATAAACTCTACTATATATATATAGAGAGAGAGAGAGAGAGAGAGAGAGAGAGAGTAGAGCTTATATACTCTCAAAAGCACAAGCCCAAATTAATATACATGTGAATTTTTTACCATTGAATTTGCATTTAAATTTGTGATATTTATTTTTTCTTTCTCTCTTTTTAGTTGACTTTAAAAAAATACAAAATACAAATTCAATAGTAAAAAATTCACAAATATATTTGGTCTTATGCTTTTGAGAGTATATAAGCTCTACTCTCTCTCTCTCTCTCTCTCTCTCTCTCTCTCTCTCTCTATATATATATATATATATATATATATATATATATATAGCGTACGGCTACTATACTCTTATGAGTATAAACTCTTTTATACTCATAACTTTTTTATCCTTGGATGAAGGAATGTGCGGTTAGAATGATAGTGGTCCTTCTGGAATTTACTAGGTTGTTGGAAAAATAGTGTAAATTCTATGGACTACTATAATTCTAACCGCACATTTTTTTATCCAAAGTATTAAAAATTATGAGTACAAAAAAAATTTACTTACAAAAGTATAGTAACGGACCCCCCTCTCTCTCTCTCTCTCTCTCTCTCTCTCTCTCTCTCTCTCTCTCTCTCTCTATATATATATATATATATATATATATATATATATATATATATATATTATGTACTTGACCACGATAGTGTTAATTTATGGGCATTGCTACCTGTACACCCCCTTGGGGGTGTACATCTTATACCCCACAACATTTTGGGATGGGGTGAATTTCACTCGTCACTTACACTTAGTTTTTTCCGTTAATATATATGAGTGCTGCTAGGGCTACACCCACGTTCGGGGTGTATATCATACACCCCGCGACGTGAGCGGCCAGGATTGAATGGATTTTTTAAAACTTTTATTCTCACTCCCTCTCTCTCAGTACCGGTACACTTTCTGATACTCTTTTAAATTTAAATATTTTTTATATTTTATTTGTTTCAAAATTTATTATAAAATAAAGTAAAAAAATATAAACTGGAATAAAATTAAATATTTTTAAAATTTAAATATTATAAATTAAATTATCTTTTATAATTATTAAATTGTAAAAATATATATTTAATTTTCAGATGATGCCTCCCTCTCATGGGACATTCTTGACACTAGTATAATTTAAATTTTAGCTTTGTAGAAAAATTTTAATTTAATTTTGTACAAATTTAGTTTTTTAATTTAAATTTAATTTTTTAAGTTAAATTTTATTTTTTTTTTATTTTTTATTCATAATTATTAAAAAAAAAATAAATAAATAGAGAGTGACAATATCACATCTTTATTTAATGGGAAAAGGAGTTGTGAATCCATACCGTCCATTAAGGAGTGTAGGATCTACACTCCTTAATGGGGTGTACCGGAATGGCATTCCAATATATATTTCTGAACCCATTTCCAACTAAATCGATTTTTTGAATAACAACTTAGTCCATAGGATGATTCGGTTTGATCCAAAAAATCAAAAAGGTTTTAAAACCTATATTGACGTGTTTGAAGTTTGAACCGATGGTTCAACAAGTAAACCGGTAGACTAACCTGATTTTATTAAACCAATTTGAACTATCACTTACCACCATTATTGATAGGACAATTCAATTGGTTTGGTTAAGATTTTTTTTTCGAAAATAATTTATAAAATATATTTATTTATCTTATTTACCTCTATTATTTTATATTTAAAAAATAATAATTTATTATTTATGATATTACGATGACATCACTAGTTCGCCCAAAAAACACCCAGGATCTTTTTTGATTGGTAACAAGTTTTGAAATTTAAAACATTAATTAGTTTTGGGCGCTTCTGTTTGTTGCCTTGTATGGGATTTAACTAATTAACTTAGTTAATCTCGCTTAGTGAGAAATGGAGATAATGCATGTACCTTGATTTATGGAAGAATATATTAGATATGCATTTGGACTCTTTTGTCTTGTGATTGAATGTAAAAAATGCTTTTGGCTCAGTCGAATTATTCTTCTTTTTCCTTCAGTACTACAATTCTCAGTCTCATTGGTCGGCCTTAAATTACGGCGCTTTAATTGTTGAACACGTAATTAGGAACCTCTCTATTGTTTAAGAGGGAGCATTAATATTAATATATTATTATAATTTTTCATCAATGGGTTCAAAGGAGACCTTTAGCTTAATTACCGACATTTTAGTGTCGACACTAAGCACTAAATTGTAAACAAGTAAATAAATAACACTAGTTCATGCATTGTGGCTAAAGTTGTTTGCGTCATTGCTTGCGACATGGATGGCTCTACCGTCCGGGTGCAAATGACTCCTTATTTAGAAAATTCGACCTGGTCTTTAATCCAATGTACGACCGGGAGACAATGCCGCGTGTTGGACTTCATTTTTGACGCTCAACTCCAACACTTGTTGGCTCCACAACGCACAGAAAAGCTGTGCCAAAACAAACACCATCCACCGTAAAATTTTTGTTTTCAAATTTTTGTTTATGTTGTCTAATTTACAATAATTTTATTTTCGATCGAACCTAAAATTTTTTAAAATAACATAATTGGATTAATTAGATCTATCCCAAATTGAAATTAATTTTATATATATATATATATATATATATATATATATATATATATATATATATATAGAGTTGTGCTGGAATGCTATTGATAGCACCAGCTCAACTTTGCCACCCATTTTGTAGCCCTTGGATCGCATTGAGATTTGTGCAGACCCATTAATTAAAAAAAAAAAATTTACTTTTTACTTTTTCTTTTTACTTTTTCTTTTTTCTTTTTTTCATTAAAAAGCCTGCACAAATCTCAATGCGATCCAAGAGCTACAAAATGGGTGGCAAAGTTGGGCTGGTGCTATCAATAGCATTCCAGCCCAACTATATATATATATATATATATATATATATATACATATATATATATATATATATATATATATATATATATATATATATAGGGCTTATATATATGTTTTTAAAAGTATAAGTCCATTCATATTTATAAATTTTTTATCATTGAATTTGTGTTGGAATTTGTGCTTTGTACTTTTTCTTTCTCTTTTTTAGTTAGTTCTACAAAAACACAAATCTCAATGCAAATTCAAAAATAAAAAATTTACAAGTATGGATAAGATTGTACTTTCAAAAGCATATAAACTCTACTCTCTCTCTCTCTCTCTCTCTCTCTCTCTCTCTCTCTCTATATATATATATATATATATATATATATGTATGTATAGTCTATATATATGTATATTTTATGAATATCGACTATACTCGTTATTTTCGATTATATAGTTTCCAAATCGATATGTCATACATTTGAAAGTAAATTTTCGACATTATTTATTCCAATCGATGATCCAAAAACATGAAAAACATTTGAAACTTTTAGAAAGTAAATTTTATAATTTTTCGGTATATTCAATGATGCTCAAAATTGATAGTTTTTAATGGTGGTATAAGCTTGATAGAATAGTAAATCGAAATAGATTGAAAGAAAATTCTATTTACTATTTAGACAAAAATATATAGCTCTAATATTAAATTGAAGAATTCAATTCTCTATTTTTTGGCTGTCATTGGATTTTGATCGTTCATTTTATGCTCACTTGATAGACTTTATTATAATTTTTAAAAATTATGAAATTTATTTTCTAAAAATTTAAAGTGCTCTAAATCACATTTAACGATATGGTTCATCGATTTGCAAGCTCTATCATTGAAAATAATTTATGAGTACGAAGGGGTATATACTTATAAGAATATAGTAGCCCTACTATATATATATATATATATATATATATATATATATAGCTAGACTGGAATACTATTAATAGTACCAAGTTATTAGTTCTATTAAGTTTTTAATCATTGGATTAAAAAATATGTGGTTGAGCTGATAGTGAGCCCCTTGGGTTTAATAGGTGGTTGGAAAATAGTAAAATCTAACGGATGAAAATGATCAAAGGGGTTGATCTAAGGGTAGAAAACTTGATAGTACCAATAAGTTGGTACTATTAATAGTATAGTAGCCGGACTATATATATATATATATATATATATATATATATATATATATATATATATATATATATATATATATATATAAAATTAATCTCCTATGTCTTTAAAAGTACAAAGTCTTACGGTTAGATCTATCATTTTAACTAATTTTATCCATTAGATCATACTATTTCACCAGGGACGAAGCCAGAATTTAATCAGGAGGGGGGCCAAAATATATGTAAATAAAAATTTTAGCACATAAATATAATTTTATCTAATCAATTTTTTAAAAAAAACATTATTAATTTAATAATTAATGTAAAAATATTAAAATTAATTTTTAATTATAGATATTTAATTTTAATTATTTATTTATATTATTATATTTAAATAACTATAAATTTTATTAAATCTAACTATAATTCAGTTAGCGATTGATCAATTTTTTAGTATTTTTAATAAATAAAATTATAACATTTAATGATTATTAGATGAAATAGCTATTAAATTTAATATAATATTTTATTTTGTTAAATAAAAAAGTTCACTAGGTAGAAATTAAAAAAAAAAAAAAAAATTGCAGTTAAGGAATGTATTTCAAAATACCTTATAAGTATGCGACTCTTAATATATTTTTACATATTTAAAATATATATAGAGAAGAAAAAAATATATATATATTGGCAAAAAAAATAAATTAAGCAAATATTAAAAAGCTGAGGGGGGCCATGACTATCTAAAAAAAAATTATTAAATTAGTACTTAGGACTAATAAGTAATATTAAAAAGTTGGGGGGGGCCATGGCCCCTTTGGGCCTTAACATAGCTTCGTCACTGTATTTCACCAACCACCCACTAAACCAAAGGGGCTCACTATCATCCTAACCCCACATCTTTTCATCCAAGAACTAAAAACGTATCAGCACCAATAACTTAATACTTTTACAAACATAAAATCTCAATATATATATATATATATATATATATATATATATATATAGAGAGAGAGAGAGAGAGAGAGAGAGAGAGAGAGAGAGAGAGAGAGAGAGAGAGAGAGAGCTAGACTGGAATACTATTAATAGTACCAAATGATTGGTGCTATTAAGTTTTTAACCATTAAATTAAAAGATGTGTGGTTTAGATGATAGTGGGCTCTTTGGATTTAAGAGGTGATTGGGGAAATAGTGAATCTAACGGATGAAAATGATCAAAGGGTTGATCGAAAGGTAAAAAACTTGATAGCACCAATAAAATTATATATATATATATATATATATATATATATATATATATATATATATATATATATATATATATATATATATATATATATATAACTCTTATGATTTTAAAAATATCAAGTCATTGGTACATGTAACTTTTTAATCCTTGAATAAATGATGAGTGGTTAGGATGATAGTGGACCCTTTAGATTTAGTGGGTGGTTGGTGAAATAGTATGATCTAAGAGGTGGAATCAGTCAATGGATTAAATCTAATGATAAAAAATTTACAAACACCTAGTGTTTGGTGTTTGTACAAATATAATAGCTAGACACACTCTCTCTCTCTCTCTCTCTCTCTCTCTCTATATATATATATATATATATATATATAGGAAATGTCTATTGGTACACCCCTTAAAGGGGTGTAGATCGTACACCCTGTAAACGGACGGCTTGGATTAAAATGCAATTTAAGGAGGTGATATTTTCACTCCAATTTTACAGATAATACTCTTTCACTACTTTCCCATTGTACAGTACCGGTACATTATGTACCGGTACCGGTACATAATGTAATGTACCGGTACATAATGTAATGTACCGGTACCGATACATTATGTACCGGTACACAAGTATTCTTTATTTATTTTTTTTTTTTAAAAAAAATTATGAATAAAAATTTAAAAAATTAGAATTTTAATTAAAAAATTAAATTTAAATTTAAAAATAAAATTTGCACAAAATTAAATTAAATTTTTTCCACAAAGTTAAAATTTAAATTATACTAGTGCCAAGAATGTCCCATGAGAGGAAGACATGATCCGAAAATTAAATATACATTTTTGTAATTTAATAATTATAAAAGATATTTCAATTTATAATATTTAAATTTTAAAAATATTTAATTTTATTCCAGTTTATATTGGTTTACTTTATTTTATAATAAATTTTGAATATATTTATATCATATATTCAAAATTTATTATAAAATAAAGTAAACCAATATAAACTGGAATAAAATTAAATATTTTTAAAATTTAAATATTATAAATTGAAATATCTTTTATAATTATTAAATTACAAAAATGTTTAAAATTTAAATTATACTAGTGCCAAGAATGTCGCATGAGATGAAGACATGATCCGAAAATTAAATATACATTTTTGTAATTTAATAATTATAAAAGATATTTCAATTTATAATATTTAAATTTTAAAAATATTTAATTTTATTCCAGTTTATATTGGTTTACTTTATTTTATAATAAATTTTGAATATATTTATATAATATATAATATTTATATATTCAATATTAATATTATATATTTTTAAAAGAGAGGAAGTGGGTGTGAGAGAGAGAGAGAGCGGGTGTGAGAGAGTGGGTGTGAGAGAGCGGGTGTGAGAATAGATGGCTGGGATTTTTACTTTCAATCCCAGCCATCCCTGTTAGGGGTGTATGATATACACCCCTAACAGGGGTGTACCAATAGCACCACTCATATATATATATATATATATATATATATATATATATATATATATATATATATAAATAATTGCAAATTCCCTACAAAGGCCCACGTAGACCTTGGTGTACCATTAGAATTGCATGCAGATGCTGGAGCAGACACTTAGCGTCCCATTAGCGTGCTACTTAATCATGGCCAATCTCAATTATTCCATCTTCCTTGTCTTAAGCTCTAATCATAGTCCTTTTTGCTCCTTGATGGGAAGGGTCATGCCTCTCTTGTATAAGTCATTGTGATGGGAACATTGCACCTTCGTAATTGCTTTTGCTGAAAACTTTCTTACTATAGCTTTTTAGCAGCAGCAAAAATTATTATTAAAATTTTCACTATTAAAACTTTTTGTGGAGACCGTAAACCCCGTACAGTTTTCCGACTGAATCTACAGTTGAGAACACCTATTGTTGGTGTATCCGGCCCAAGGTGCATCACAGAGGTGCTACTGTTGGACCTGGGATGTATCTTTTACTGTTCTGGCCTTCGGCTGTGGCTGCCGAAATTTCGGGAAGGATTTTGGCCAAACCGATGTTAGAATTGGATTCAGCACGGAAAAACACTTGAAAACGGCTATTTGTTTGCCAAATTTGGAGTCCGGATGACCAAAAACGGGCTACCGGAAGTTTCGGGGGAAAAACGGGTGCATGGGAGTGACCGTGGACCGGCTGGTGCCACGTGGCGGCTTTTTATTGGCCGGCCCACGCCGCTCGGTCCACGGGAAAAGAGCGCGGGTGCATGGACCGCGGGGCGGGCCACGTGGCACAGCGGGATTGGCGGGTGCGCGCGGCTCGGTCCAGGGAAGAATGCGGAGCGGCGCGTGGACCGGGCGCAGGACGCGTGGCGCCCTGGTATTGGCGGGCCTTGGTGCTCCCGGCCCACGGGGCCCATCAGCGGTGAGCGGGGGCGGCGGAGCGGCCGACGCGTGGCAAGGCGCCACGCGTCGCCACCCGCGTCGCCCCGCCGCTGTAGCGGGGGGGGCACGCGGCGCGCGCGCGATGGCCCCGCACGGCCGTACCCTGTTTGGGGGTACGTGGCGGGCATCGCGGCGCGTCGGACGGCGTCTGGTCCGACCCGGGCCACGCCGGATTGTCCCGGGTTAATGGGTTTGAACCCGGAACCCATTAAGCCTTATTTAGGCTTGTTTATCTGATTGTAACCCATTTTTCACCTCTTTCTAAGTGGAATTTCACAGTGGACTCTGAAGAAGAGTTGTTCCTCTGCCAGAGAGCTATCCAACTGTAGCTTGCCGGATTTTTGGTGGTGCACGGTTTCCGAGGTTGGCCATTTTCCGGCGCGGCGCGCTTAGTTCATCTTCGACCCGTTTTGCGTCTTCTCGGTGCGCAGACTCTCCTGGCTTTATCCGACACCCGATTTCGACGATTTTTGCGCCGTTGGACTCACGACAGGTAGGACTTGGATTTTGATATTCAAAGTTTTCCCAAATTATTTTCGGATTTTGGAGGTATTTGAGCGTTCTGTTGCCTCTCTTTCTTTGCGGATTTTTGGACAGCGACACAGTGTTTTGGCCATATCTTCGCGTACCGACATCGGATCTGGGTGATTCAAGAGGCTAAATTCATCTACTCGTCGCGAGGAATCTCCTGGATTTTTCTCAGGACTTTAGGAGATTGCCTCGAAGGTGAGAACCTTCTCTCTTTCCGAATGTTGATCTGGGGAAATTTCTACAGTTGGGTTGGAGGTTATTTTCTTGCCGGATTTATTTCTCAGCGTAGGATAATCGGATTTGGACGTGCAGGTAGTCGTTTCGAAGCTATCGACGCGTAGATCGCGGGCATATTTTATTCGGATTTTTCTGAGGACTTTCAGCAGGTGATTTTTGGCCATCTTTGCAGCTGAATTACTGTATGTTAAATCCGACAGTTTTGGGAGGAATATTATGTAACAACAGTTTGGTTTTTGTACCCAGGAGCAGAGTGGACTGTGTTGGACCCAGTGGACTCTGTGTAGCTGCCATCTTTGGTATTATCAGCTGTGGGACTTTTGACAGTGCGACTGATCAGGTGGGTGGCTTTGCTTCTCAGGATTGCGATCTGCACACTAATTCTAGCTGTGTAGGGATTTCATGTTCCTCTATTCCCTGTATAGCATGTTAGAAAGCATGATTTCAGACTCTGGTATATACAGTTGAGCATGTGATTTTATTATTCCTCCACCATACATTTGTTATTGCTATATTTGGACTTGACCTAGCACCCCTGTCATATGCAGCATGTTCAACCAGACTAGTAGAAAACTCCAACCTGGGCTAGGTTACTTTATTGCTTTAGACACTCTCACACTGTCATTATTATTTCTTTCTGGACATAGATTCCGCCTCGCCCAGATAGGGGGGCCGAGGGGTCGGGTTGTTGTGGGGTGCATTTACACTCGTGTCGGGGGACCGAGTGGAGTCAGATAGGGAGTTATTGATCAGAGTGTCTTTGGGTGTCGTCTGAGTGACAGTGGGTCTCGGCTGTGTTGTGTTCCAGCCAGTGAGTGAGACAGGGTTCATTGGTTACAGTCGATCTTGTTGATCGTGGATTTGGACTATAGCCTGCATGGGCCACATTGAGCTCGACATAGATGCGCAGATACTTTACTCGGTGGGGTCGCGCCCCTCGAGTGCCACTCCGGAGCTAGGCGGGTTACTTGCTATTGCGGTTTTGTCGATGCAGTCCCTCTGGCTGGGTCCTTTTTGGCAGCCACGGACACCCTACGTAAGGCCGCTCCTTCGGGACGTAACGGCAGTAGGTTGGCGCAGGTTTGACTGGACCCGATGTGGCAGTCATTGTAGATTGGGTGATTTGAGTTGAGAGTCAGTAGTGGTACCAGTCTTCTTCTGTTTCACCCCTTGAGCATCTAGTTAGAGGCATAGTAGCTGTAGAGTTATTTCCTCAGCATTTCTTTCCAGTATTGCATTTGTTACTTTATGCCTCTAGTGGACTTAGTGGGCAGACCGTCGGTCTTGTTGGCGGCACCCACTGAGAACTACTTGGGGATGTAGTTCTCACACCCGTCGTGGTGTATTTTTCCCCAGGGACCTCTACTTCTGTTCCTGCTGCACAGGTGGCTGATCCAGCTGATCGAGGTAAGGGAGTCGCGAGTTAGATCCCTACCAGGTGTCTCCTGAGAGTAGCTGTACCCTCACCTTTTGAGAGTTGTATTGAGTGATCTTGTAGTGAGGATCGAGTTGTACTCTTTTTATTTTGGAGCGACTTATGTATTTATGTGAGGACTTGGTCTGTACTTATACTCAGAGTTGTTTTATTTCAGTTCAGTATTTTCACTTCATCTCTGATACCTGTATAGTATAGATGATCATTTGCAGGTTAGACGCTACGTTTCTACGGGGCTTCCCGTAGGGACGGCGGATCTGTTGGCGGGCCGGATCGCAGTTTCGATCCGGGGCGTGACAGATTAGAGTGGTATCAGAGCCTAGGTTGTAGGTCAGTGAGGACTTAAAAACCCTAGGCTTGTGGTTGGACCCTAGGATGACTTACGTGAGAGTCGTAACTCTGTTGCGAGAGTCTTGATTGGGTTTTATACTCCCCAGTGGATGGGGTGAGAGACTGACATATCTTCCTTCCGTGGCGACTATGTTGGCTGCAGACAACATAGTGCTATCGGGAAGGGGGATATGCCTGAGGACTTTCGCGAGATTGGGTCGAGTGTGATCTGGAGGTTCCGACTGTTCTTTTCTTCCTTCTCAGGGAAGTGATGCCTCCGCGACGCGGGGTGTCTACGCGTTCGCAGCCTTCTTCCTCGGTGCCTGAGCAGGAGGGCTCGGGACCAGGACGTCAGGATGAGGTGCAGGAGCTCCGAGCCCAGATGGCACAGATGTCGGAGGTTATCCAGCGCCAGGAGGAGACCTCTCGTCGTCAGGAGGAGGCCTTGGGCAGGATGATGGCTTTGTTAGAGCAGAGGTCGCAGCCAGAGGTGGCACCCCGTGAGAGTGCGCCTGTACCTTCTCCCCCAGTTGTGGCACCCCCTGTTGTTCCTCCAGCACCGGCAGTTTCCGTTGAGCCGGTTCCTTGCAGACCAGCATCGGGGGTGACGGGATCGCTGACTTCAGCTGAGCAGCGGATGGTGGTAGAGTTGCTGATGAGGTTTCGCCAGTTGGACCCACCCCGTTTTTCTGGTATGGGAGCTGAGCCGTGGGAGGCCGAGACTTGGGTCACGGCCATGGAGCGTCATTTTGAGAGTTTATTTATCGAGGATCGCTTCCGGGTCCTTTTGGCTTCTCATTTCTTGGAGGGCAATGCCGAGGCGTGGTGGCGGCGTGTGCGACCGGCTGGGCCGCCGGGGACGCAGCTTCTCTCATGGGCGGAGTTTCGCAGCCTTCTTTTGGGAGCCTTCTTCCCTGAGAGTGTCCGACAGAGACTGGAGGAGCGGCTGAGGACTCTTCGTCAGGGAGATCGGCCCGTGCAGGTGTACATAGCTGAATTTAACCAGCTGTTGGCTAGTATGCCTCACGTGGCCAGGGACGAGGCACATCAGATTTACATGTTTGAGCGAGGGTTGCACCGGGATATTTATCAGCATGTTCGTTCCAGCAGATCGCAGACTCTTGAGGCTTCGATGGAGCAGGCATTATATGTCGAGTCTGGAGAGACAGTGATGGCGGAGGTGGCGCCAGCCCCAGCAGTGACTCCGGGGGCAAAGCGCCCAGCACCAGTGGATGAGGGGCAGTCAGGTGGACAGGGACCCCCGAGACCTCCGCGACCTCATTCGCAGGGTCGTGGGCATCAGGGGCGCCAGAGATCAGGAGCACCCCGTCCGTGGCAGCAGCAGCGTCGACCATCTCGGCAGCAGTCCTCTCAGCAGCAGCAGTCGCAGCAGCAGCAGCAGCCTCGACGACAGCCACGATCAGACCGGTGTGTCATTTGTGGAGGGCCACACTCACCGCTTCAGTGTTCCCAGAGTCAGGGCCGTTGCTTCCGATGTGGACAGACTGGTCATTTCCAGAGAGCGTGCCCCAGAGCAGGTCCTCCAGCTCCTTCCTCGGCTTCGGCACCTACTGTTCCGTATCAGTCAGCTGGGCCTTCTGTGGCCTATGGTAGGCCTGATCATGCCTCATCTTCCTCTCGACAGCCAGATCGACGACCACCAGCACCGAGTGGGCGAGTTTATGCGGCACAGGTGGAGGATACTACCGCCGCGGAGCATGTCGTCGCAGGTATCATTTTGATTTCCGCAGTTCATACTCGAGCTCTTTTTGATACGGGCGCATCGCATTCATTCATTAGTAGAGATTTCGCATCCCTACATGGTATAGAGGTAGCACTTTATCACATGCATTAGAGGTTCAGATTCCAGACCATGTTTTGCATGTCATGGAGTGTTGTAGGGAGTGCCCTGTACAGTTGGGACCCTGGATTTTGCCGGCAGACTTGCTAGTGCTGAGGCAGCTCCGGGATTTCGATGTTGTACTTGGTATGGACTGGTTATCTCGGTATTGCGCCACTATAGACTGCAGGGAGAGGACTGTGACCCTTCGTGAGCCAGGACAGGAGGAGTTCGTATTTAGAGGCTGTCAGAGTACCCTGTTTGCGATGACTATTTCGTCATCGAGAGCTCGGCGGATGATGAGTAGGGGCTGTATCGCTTTCCTGGCGACGGTCGTAGAGGTGCCTACGGCGGCACCGGGACTCGAGGATATCCCTATCGTCCGCGAGTTCCCAGATGTGTTTCCCTCTGAGCTATCGACTTTGCCGCCGGAGAGGGAGGATGAGTTTGTGATTGATGTGGTTCCAGGGACCGCACCAATCTCGAAGGCACCCTATAGGATGGCCCCAGCGGAATTGAGGAATTGAAGGCTCAGTTGCAGGATTTGATGGATGTAGGCTTTGTGAGACCCAGTGTATCTCCGTGGGGAGCGCCAGTTTTATTCGTGAAGAAGAAGGATGGATCACTCCGCTTGTGCGTGGATTACCGTGAGCTAAATTGTAGTGTCCCAGTTTTTCCCTCTGTGTTTTCCCCTGTTTGGGGTGTGGAAAGCTGGTGTTGGTGTGTTGGACCCAACATGTCAAAGGGATTGTTGTTTGGGCTTAGAGTGGATTTGGAAGCGAGCCTGACCTTCGTCTGACTTTGCCAAATTTTAGGAGTGGAGATAGGTTTTCGGAGGCCGCATTTGGATTCACGCGGCGAGGATCTTGGTTGAGGAGCGGCCGTTGCGAATTCTGGCTCGGAGGTGAGAGATGCGCAACCGGGCCATTCCATTCGTAAAGATCCAGTGGAGCAACCATGGTGATGAGAGGCTACATGGGAGCTGGAGACGGCCGGGATACCTGGCCTTCTCTGTTCGAGATTACTGATTGGCGCAGGTTTTCTTTCCTTTTGTTTCGAGGACGAAACTCCCTTTTAGTGGGGGAGGATGTGGAGACCGTTGGCCGGTCCAGACCCGACGCACTACAGTTGCCGGGATTGTGGTGCATCCGGTGCATCACAGAGGGACTGGGACCTGGGATGTACCTGACTGTTCTGGCCTTCACTGTGGCTGCCCCGGGTTGGATTGGCCAAGATGTTAGAATTGGATTCAGAGGGAAAAACACCTGGGCTTTTTGTTTGCCAAATTTGGAGTCCGGATGACCAAAAACAGGTGCCGGAAGCGGCGGAAAAACGGGTGTGGGAGTGCCGTGGACCGGCTGCCACGTGCGCCTTTTTATTGGCCGGCCCACCCGCTCGGTCCACGGGAAAGGGCGCGTGGTGCATGGACCGCGGGGCGGGCCACGTGGCACGCGGGTTTGGCGGACGCGCGGCTCGGTCCAGGGCCGAATGCGGACGGCGGTGGACGGGGCGGGACGCGTGGCGGCCCTGGTATTGGCGGGCCTTGGTGTCCCGGCCGCCCATCAGCGGTGAGCCGGGGCGGCGGAGCAGCCGACGCGTGGCAAGGCGCCACGCGTCGCCACCCGCGTCGCCCCGCCGCTGTAGCGGGGGGCCACGCGGCGGCGCGCGATGCCCCGCTCGGCCGTACCCTGTTTGGGGGTACGTGGCGGGCATCGCGGCGCGTCGGACGGCGTTTGGTCCGACCCGGGCCACGCGGATTGTCCCGGGTTAATCGGTTTGAACGGGTTCCATTAAGGTTATTGGTTTTTCTGATTGGCCCGTTATTCACCTTTTCTCCGTGGAATTTCACAGTGGACTCTGAAGAAGATTTGTTCCTCTGCCAGAGAGCTTCCAACTGTAGCTTGCCGGATTTTTGGTGGTGCACGGTTTCCGAGGTTGGCCATTTTCCGGCGCGGCGCGCTTAGTTCATCTTCGACCCGTTTTGCGTCTTCTCGGTGCGCAGACTTCGACGCTTTATCCGACACCCGGTCGACGATTTTTGCGCCGTTACTCACGACAGGTAGGACTTGATTTTGATATTCAAAGTTTTCCCAATATTATTTTCGGATTTTGGAGGTATTTGAGCGTTCTGTTGCCTCTCTTTCTTTGCGGATTTTTGGACAGCGACACAGTGTTTTGGCCATATCTTCGCGTACCGACACCGGATCTAGGTGATTCAAGAGGCTAAATTTATCTACTCATCGCGAGGAATCTCCTGGATTTTTCTCAGGACTTTAGGAGATTGCCTCGAAGGTGAGAACCTTCTCTCTTTCCGAATGTTGATCTGGGGAAATTTCTACAGTTGGGTTGGAGGTTATTTTCTTGCCGGATTTATTTCTCAGCGTAGGATAATCGGATTTGGGCGTGCAGGTAGTCGTTTCGAAGCTATCGACGCGTAGATCGCGGGCATATTTTATTCGGATTTTTCTGAGGACTTTCAGCAGGTGATTTTTGGCCATCTTTGCAGCTGAATTACTGTATGTTAAATCCGACAGTTTTGGGAGGAATATTATGTAACAACAGTTTGGTTTTTGTACCCAGGAGCAGAGTGGACTGTGTTGGACCCAGTGGACTCTGTGTAGCTGCCATCTTTGGTATTATCAGCTGTGGGACTTTTGACAGTGCGACTGATCAGGTGGGTGGCTTTGTCTTCTAGTCTTGCGATCTGCACATTAAGTCTAGCTGTGTAGGGATTTCATGTTCCTCTATTCCCTGTATAGCATGTTAGAAAGTTTGATTTCAGACTCTGGTATATACAGTTGAGCATGCGATTTTATTATTCCTCCACCATACATTTGTTATTGCTATATTTGGACTTGACCTAGCACCCCCGTCATATGCTGCATGTTCAACCAGTCTTGTAGAAAACTCCAACCTGGGCTAGGTCATTTTACTGCTTTAGACACTCTCACACTGTCATTATTATCTCTTTCTGGACATAGATTCCGCCTCGCCCAGATAGGGGGCCGAGGGGTCGAGTTGTCGTGGGGTGCATTTACACTCGTGTCGGGGGACCGAGTGGAGTCAGATAGGGAGTTATTGATCAGAGTGTCTTTGGGTGTCGTCAGAGTGACAGTGGGTCTCGGCTGTGTTGTGTTCCAGCCAGTGAGTGAGACAGGGTTCATTGGTTACAGTCGATCTTGTTGATCGTGGATTTGGACTATAGCCTGCATGGGCCACATTGAGCTCGACATAGATGCGCAGATACTTTACTCGGTGGGGTCGCGCCCCTCGAGTGCCACTCCGGAGCTAGGCGGGTTACTTGCTATTGCGGTTTTGTCGATGCAGTCCCTCTGGCTGGGTCCTTTTTGACAGCCACGGACACCCTACGTAAGGCCGCTCCTTCGGGACGTAACGGCAGTAGGTTGGCGCAGGTTTGACTGGACCCGATGTGGCAGTCATTGTAGATTGGGTGATTTGAGTTGAGAGTCAGTAGTGGTACCAGTCTTCTTCTGTTTCACCCCTTGAGCATCTAGTTAGAGGCATAGTAGCTGTAGAGTTATTTCCTCAGCATTTCTTTCCAGTATTGCATTTGTTACTTTATGCCTCTAGTGGACTTAGTGGGCAGACCGTCGGTCTTGTTGGCGGCACCCACTGAGAACTACTTGGGGATGTAGTTCTCACACCCGTCGTGGTGTATTCTTCCCCAGGGACCTCTACTTCTGTTCCTGCTGCACAGGTGGCTTATCCAGCTGATCGAGGTAAGGGAGTCGCGAGTTAGATCCCTACCAGGTGTCTCCTGAGAGTAGCTGTACCCTCACCTTTTGAGAGTTGTATTGAGTGATCTTGTAGTGAGGATCGAGTTGTACTCTTCTTTATTTTGGAGCGACTTATGTATTTATGTGAGGACTTGGTCTGTACTTATACTCAGAGTGGTTTTATTTCAGTTCAGTATTTTCACTTCATCTCTGATACCTGTGTAGTATAGATGATCATTTGCAGGTTAGATGCTACGTTTCTACGGGGCATCCCGTAGGGACGGCGGATCTGTTGGTGGGCCGGATCGCAGTTTCGATCCGGGGCGTGACACTTTTAATAATATATATGTTTATTATTTGAAGTTTCTGTAATTTTTGAAATGCTGTCTGATTATAGTTGCTTGAAGAAAATGCTAACAACTTCCCTTTTGTTTTGTTGAAGAGTTTGTTACTGTAGTTCAGCTAATATTTTATTTTTTTATAATGATAGCACTATAAAAAAAAAAGTTAATATTTAAAAATACTTATTTGTATATTTAATGATATTTAAAAATATCTCAATATAGTATAGCATCGTATTTGAAAACGCTGGTTAATTAAAGCGTTGATAAATAAAGAGTCACCATGTATATACTGAAGTTTATGCCAAGCATTGGTAAAATATGTTCTGACACTTTAAAATATCAAAATTTTTTAAAATTTTAATATTTTAGAACGTCAAAAAATTAAAAATAATAATAAAATTTATTATTTAATAAATTAGTTTAATATAATTAGGATTCATATGACGACACTTTTTGAAACGTCGTCATTTTTTATATTGTAGGGATATTTGGAGATGCTTATTTTAAGCGTCATCTAAAAAATATTCTTATATTAAATTTTTTTTTTTACTGCAGTTACGGTTTTTATTTTTTATTTTAATTTATTGATCAAATGCATGTACACTATTTTATTCCTCAAACAAACCAGCAAATTGAAAAACAGCACGAAAATTAATTAAGTGGATATCAAGCTAGGAAGCTACAAAGAAGCTTACATAGTAACAGTTTGATGGTTAATTACAAATTAAATTATACTTTAGGTTCTTAAGTTATGAGATGCACTATATATATATATTTACTCCTAAAATTTTAATTTATTTTGATTTCTACCACGCACATTCTAGATTATTGCAATCAATTCTTACATTATAATTCGGCTGACTAAAAAATAATATATGGCTAATTTGAAAATAATGTTATAATATTGTATGTATTTTATGACCGATAATGATTAAAATATTATATTATTATCGTATTATTAATATATTATTATTTAGTTAATTAAATTAGACTGCAAAACTTGATTACAGCAAGAAAAATAATTAAAATATAATAAATCTAAATTTGAGGATTAAAATATTATCCTCACCAAAAGTTCAATTTAGCCTTAATTTCATTTCTTCTCCTTATAACACATCTTCTTCAAGAATATGGACTTCTATTTATCTGTTCCCCCTTTTCTCTCTCTTTCTGGCGTGTTTTACCGATCAGTCCGTGACTTATGTTAATAGCATACATTATTTAATTTTTTTTATTTAATTAAGTTTTCGTATGTTTTGAATTTGTTAAAAAATTTTAAGTCCAAATATGAGAAAGAGTGTTGAATACAAAATATTTAAATATTATTTTTTGATAGTTTAAATTTTTAGAGTATTATGGTTGTTTTATATAATACAACGATTGTTTTTAATTATCCCATCTATCAATTTCACATATTTTTCATATATATATATATATATATATATATATATATATAGAGAGAGAGAGAGAGAGAGAGAGAGAGAGAGAGAGAGAGTAGAACTTATATAATTTTAAAAGCACAAGCCCATCCACACTTTTGAATTGTTTACTATTTAATTTGTATTTTTGTAAAGTCAGCTAAAGAAAGAAAAAGAGAAAATACAAAGCACAAATTCAATAATAAAAAATTTACAAATATAAATATATTTATACTTTTAAGAACATACCAACTCTACTCTATATATATATATATATATATATATATATATATATATATATATAGCTGTGATAATTAATTTGACCATTCCAATTTGGATGTCAGAATAAATTATTCAGTAAAAAGAATTTTCTAGCGTGAATAGAAATTAAAAATACGATAAAAATTCTATTTGAGTGTCGATATTTAATAGTAACTTATTCAGTATGATATATATATATATATATATATATATATATATATATATATATATATATATATATATATATATATATTTCGAATTGAAAGTTAGAAGGTTAATTTTTACTCCTTAGAAAAATTTGGATTCATGATAGTATATTATATTTATAAGGTATAAAAATTTTATTCGGATGTCGAAATATGATATTTAATAGTAACTTATTCAGTATTTTATATATATATATATATATATATATATATATATATATATATATATATATATATATATATTTCGAATTGAAAGTTAAAAGGTTAAATTTTACTCCTTAGAAAAATTTGGATTCATGATAGTATATTCTATTTATAAGGTATAAAAATTCTATTTGGATGTGGAAATATGATATTTAATAGTAACTTATTCAGTATGATATATATATATTTATATATATATTTCGAATTGAAAGTTAGAAGGTTAATTTTTACTCCTTAGAAAAATTTGGATTCATGATAGTATATTCTATTTATAATGTATAAAAATTCTATTTGGATGTGGAAATATGATATTTAATAGTAACTTATTCAGTATGATATATATATATATATATATATATATATATATATATATATATATATATATATATATATATATATATATATATATATATATATATATATATATATATATCATACGGAATAAGTTACTATTAAATTTTTCTAAGGAGTAAAAATTAACCTTCTAACTTTCAATTCGAAATATATATATATATATATATATATATATATATATATATATATATATATATATATATATATATATATATATATTTCGAATTGAAAGTTAGAAGGTTAATTTTTACTCCTTAGAAAAATTTGGATTCATGATAGTATATTCTATTTATAAGGTAATTTATCTCCTTTGGAGGCAATAACTAAAAGATCAAATATGCACAGTATCCATTTTAAATATTTAATCATGCTATTTTTTTATTAAATAGTATATATTTTTAGAGTAAATTTAAAAAATATATCATGAATATAATATTTATGTATTCAAATAAAGTCTTATAAAATATTCAAAAATAATTTATTTGGTCTAAAGATTATGCTATATATAATTTAGCATGATAATAAAGATGATTAATCATATTGCACAAAAATAATTTGAAAAACAAATATGATATATATTCTAAACATTTTATTACACTTCTCATTTATTAAATATTATATATTTTTTTAGTAAATTAAAAAAAATTTATCGAGCAAAATATTCATACATTATTCAAACGATACGTAAATTTCTAAAATAGAAATAGCATATGCGACCTTCAAATTATTTTTTTTTTAATTAGATAAATTATCTCATAGATAATTTTTTTTTATCCAACTCAATTATGAATTTCAAGTTTTTTTAAGGGCCAAAAATTAATGAACTTTTACCTTCTAATTACACATACACACACACACACACACACACACACACACACACACACACAAAAAGCTTCGTACAGTATGAATTAGCATTAGATAACACATTCAAACAAAGCCTAAGAAAGTTTAAAGCACTATATAAAATTAATTAACCTAAATTACAGTAGCACATGGAATTAATAGTAGGTGTGGTAGTGGTCATATATAAACTTGGTAGCACGTGCATGCCTTTAATATCTTATTTAGGTACCGTTTCGTAACGAAATAAGATAATACTAATTATACCAGGAATAAATATAAAATATAGAATTAATGTAAAAAAATATTTAGAATGACTTTAGAAATAAGAGATTTTGTATTTGGTATGATAATGAAAAATAAGAGGAATAAAGAGGTTTAGTTGAGATAAATAAACTTTTTGCCCTTAAGCTTTATTATGTGATAAAACTTGTTAAATTCTAATTTTTTTATTTTAATTAATGGATTAAAGCTCTACAAAAAATAAGATAAAATCAAAATTAAAATCAAAATCAAATTATATTTTATTAAAATAATATTTAATTTAACATTTTATTTGCTCTAATTTTTTTAAAAAAATAGAAACATTCATCATATTTTTAGAAAAATAATTTTTTCATGAATAAAGCTATATACTATTTGTTTGCTATAAATTTCATATTATCACCCTACTAATACATACAATTTAAATTTGGAAAGTGGAGAAGGTGTGCCTCGGGTAGCGTGCTAGGGGTAAATTTGAAAAGTAAAATATAGCGGTATTTTACTGTTGGAACAGTAATTTTTAGTTATACCAGAAATATCATAACAAAATATTCTTGTTATTCCTAATGTGTTTGGGAATAAGGGGATATCTCCCTTATCCCCCAAGCAAACCCAAATGAACTTAAAATTTTATATATTTAAGAGATTTCCATAAATTTTTAAAAAATACTATACTTCAAAATAGAAGTATATCTTACGTCCCATTTATTTAGCCTTTGAGGCTGCGTTTGGTTCGGGTATAAAAAAAATTTGGTTATACCGGAGATAGGTATAAGTTATAGTATTAACAGGAACTAATGTTAATTTATGTTTGGGAGGGTATAAGAGTTATACCGGGTATAAAGAAAATTATGTTTGGTAAATTAAAAAGGAAGAAGAAAGTTAGAGGGGATATAAATTTTTATTGACTATTTTACCCTTTATGATATAATTAAAACTTATAAGTTTTTTAAAATTCAAAATTTTATATATAAAAATAGGTATAAATTTATATATTTAAAATTTTTAAAAATTTAGTGAATTATTTATTAAAAATTAAAATTAAAAATTTAATAATTTGTATAAATTGTAAAAATAATAAAATTTAAATTTTTATAAATTGATAAATTTATTAAAAATTAAAGTTATAAATTTTAAAAGCTAAAAAATTTAAAATTTAAAATTTTATAAATGTTAAAAATTTTAATTTTAATTATCTCAAAAAATTACAAAAGTAGAAGCAAAAATTTTAATTTTAAAATTAGTATACATTTAAAAAAATTTATAAAATAATTTGCATAAATTTAAAAAATTTTAAATTAATAAATTTTTAAAAAATATAAAAAAATTATATTTTTAGATTTATTAAAAAGTAAGTTAAAAATTTTAAATTTATAAAATTAAAAAAATAAATTTTAAATTTTATAAATTTAAATACCTTATAATTTAAAATATTTTAATTTAAAAAAAAAAGAAAAAAGAAAAAAAAAAGAAAAAAAAAAAAAAAACAGCAGGTGGAATAACTCCACTAGTGGAGTAGTTCCACCTGGGGGTGGGAACAAGCTATTCCCACCCTAAACGGGTTATCCCCACCCCAAACGGGTTATCCTAGGATAATGGGAATAGCTTGTTCCCACCTCTAACTTCTTGTTTGGGTATAACTATCTAGAATTAGGAATTATCCCCTCTAGTTTCAGGTACCAAACAAGGCCTAAATGAATGGAATGTAAAATGTATATTCAAAAATAAATATATAGTATTACCCTTTTAGATAGCATTTTTCGGTGTACACCTAAAAATAGATATACACCCTAAATTTTAGCTATAACCCAGTTTTAAACTTTATTGAGTAATTCAATTGACCCCTTTCATCAATCAGTTGAACCTACTAATTCTCAGCCGTTTTAATCTTGTATTGTATATAATTTCATAAAATTTTAAATCACAAAAAAACATATTGTTTTATTCAAATATATTAAAAAATTAATAAAAATAAAAAATAAATTTTGTGCATTGTTCAATCCTAATGCTTGATTACTTTTTTTGTATAAATATATGCAAAATTGTGTGGAAGACGTACAATCAAAGTGGCTGTTCAATTAATAATTTTGCTATAAAAAAATGACTTATAAAATTACTTGATAAAATTTAAAAAATTTAATTGTTAAAATTGAAAATCCAAACGCCCATTAGCAACAGTGTTAAAGCTTAGGATATCATTGAACACTAGTTTTTTTAAAAAAACTTGCTTGTTATCTAGGGTTGTCTAATATTAATATACTAATAAAAGGGACAATTGCTTGTGTACCCTGAAATCTGAAAAAATATCTGATTTATCCTTTTTATTTTTTTCTTTCTAATATATCCCTCATACGTTCCACTGTTATTAAAAATATCCTTACCGTTTTCCTTTGTTAAGTTAACTAGGATTAAACTAGAGTTAAATAATAATCGGAGTTGAAAACTATCAGATATATCTATTTTGCCCCTATATACCAAAACTATTAAAAATTTTAAAGCTACATAAGAAAAAGTTGGTTATGGTAGAAGGGTATATTTGAAAGGGCAAAATGGTAATTTCACACAGATAACGGCAGCTCCAAACGGTACACTAACAGAGTTTAACTTGAGGGGTATTTTGAAAAAAAGTTGTAACGTAAGAAGGGTAGTTTTAATATTAGCCTTCTAAGAGTAGTAAATCTGAAAACAGAAAAATTTATAGAAATATATAGAAAATTACCCCTAAAAAAACATAGAGCAAAAATTATTTATCCACTTTTTCGTTGAGACCATAGAATATATATCTTCACTAATTTGTTGTGATATATGTAACATAATATTAATTATTTATAAAAATAAAAAAAATTATATTTTATTATATTTTTTCACGATAGTGCGCTGTAATTCGTACCAAATTATTATACCAAATAAAGAGACAACAAAATTAAATTAATTTTA
>CM054934.1:11705662-11735662 GCA_029168755.2 Tillandsia fasciculata | reverse complement strand
GTTCAAGTTACCTTCAAGTTCAATATTTTCTCCCCCTTTTTGTCAAAAATCGCCAAATGGAAACAAAAATTTGGAGGTAAAGGTTCAAAAGAAATGAAAACTTAAGGTAATGAAACAAAAACCTGCAAAACAAACAAAAATGTCAAGTAAAATCATTGATCATGTCCGTAAACCCTCAATGTGATCCAGATTCGTCTGAGCTTTTACACCCAAGCTTTGCAAAAATTGCTTTGAGCATTTTGGAAAGTTTTGAACACTTCTTTCGAAACTGTTGAAGATCAAGTGACATCCTTTCTTGTTCTTGAGAAAGTGTCTTTTGCTCGTGATGGATAGGAGACATAGACATATTGTCACGCCCCGGCGTCGAAACTACGACCCGGGCTCGCCAACAGATCCGCCGCCCATACGGAAACCCCGTATAGACGAAGCGCCTAACCTGCAAAAAGAATCAACTACAGTATACAGATATCAGAGCTGAAAGTAAACTACTGAAAAACTAAAATCCAATCACTGTACAACTGAAAATAATATAATATCCATCTCCCAAATACGATCGTATAAAAAGTCCTCTGATACAAAACTCAAAAGGAAGATATCTCCAATAAATACATCAGTGTACAAACTCTCAATACAAAAAAAAATCCTCACTACAACAGTCTCTCAAACTGTAAAATAAAGTACAACTCTATACCTCACAACAAAGATCTCTCAACAGAGGAAAAAGAAGTAAACTAATCTACTGAAGCTCTCCTCTGAAGGGGGTACCACTACACTCCAACGACGGGTAGGGAACTAGCTCGCGACTCCCTCAAAACCGGTCAGAAGGATCAGCACCTGGAGCATAGGAACAGGAGTAGAAGTCCCTGGGGAAAAAGATACCACGACGGGTGTGAGAACTACTTCCCACAGTAGTTCTCAGTGGGTGCCGTCAACAAGCCCAACGGTCTGCCCACTAAGTCTACTAGAGGCATAAAGTAACAAAGTAATACGGAAAGAAAAGAGCTGGAAAAGTATAACTCTACAGCTACTATGCCTCTATCTAGATGCTCAAGAAGTGGAACAGATGATAATATGATGCATCTACTAACAAATCAGTAAAGTCACCCAATCTAAACTGACTGCCTTCTCGGGTCCAGTCAAGCCTGTTACGGCATTTTGGTGTTGGCATATTTCGTGAGTCAAGTCAGTGAGTTGAGTCGGAGTCTTAAAGGGATCAAATTGTCAATCAGCAATAAAAGACTTAGAGAAGATTCAACAAGAGCTCAAGTTGACACTCAGTGTTTTGAGTCTTGAAGATTGAAGATGAAGAATTGTGGATCAGTTACATCAATCTCAAGAAGAAAGTATTCAAAAGGATCAGGTATGTTTAACTAAATAATTTTGGTGATCCGAATACTCTCTTATAGTGTAGAAACACTTGGATGAATTTTTAGTTGCATAAAAATCAAAAACTGGACATGGGACATGTTCAGGATCCGGATCAGACAGTCCAATCCGGATCCCGAAGGGTGGTTGTTCATTGGCAAATTCAATCCGGATCAAAGGCCAATTCCGATCCGGATCCCGAACATGGGATTTTGCTGAATTGCATGAACGATCCGGATCGGGCCCTGCGATCCGGATCCCGAACCCTTGGATTTCTGGAATCGTCTATCTCGTTACGACGATCCGGATCGCAGTAAATCCGATCCGGATCGCCGTCCTGAAAATTTTCAGATAAGGTAAGTTTTTTATTCTTATCTCTTTCCAAAGGTTTCTAACATATAAATAGACACTTAGGGTTTCTCAAGAACGTGGGACCGATACCGAAAACACTCGAGAGCAACCCTAGAGGCTAGGTTTTTATCGTTCTTCTTTTTAGCCTCTTTTAGGTCAATTCGACGGTTCTTCCAAGATCTCTCTTTTGTCGAATTGATCTAATCTTTGCTTAGAGATTTCTTTCTACGGTTCTTCAATGATAATCTAAGCAAAGGATCACCATCGAAGCCAATATTCTTATCGGCTGAGTTTGCGTCGTGGATTCGACGTGGCATCGTGGATTCGGTGTGTTGAAGGCGTTTCGTGGATTCGAAACGTGTGCTCATGGATTCGAGTGGCGTTCGTGGATTCGAACGTGTGCAGTGGACGTGCAATCGGTGAGCGCAAGGTCCGAAGAAGTTGAAGGAGGGGTTTGAGTCCGTGGAGTCGGTAATCACCTTGTTATTCTTCTTTTCTTAGTGGATTGTTATTGCGTGTTGGTCCCGTGGTTTTTCTCCTGGATTGGAGTTTCCACGTAAATCTCGGTGTGTTGATTTTTATTTTCCGCATTGGTTTTTATTTTGCACTGAGATTTATTTTTTAAATATTACACCTATTCACCCCCCCCTCTAGGTGTTTGATAGTACCTATTTAGATCCTTGTGGATCCTAAAAACCTACAATTGGTATCAGAGCGGGTTTTAGGTTTATCTATCATGTCGGGTGAAAGTGGTAATATTTTTAGACCTCCTCTTTTTGATGGGACCAATTATGCATATTGGAAAGTGCGGATGAGAGCTTTTCTCATCTCAATTGATGAGCGTGTTTGGCAAACCGTGGAATACGGTTGGGTGCATCCTGTTGAGGAAGTAGGAAATTCTACTACCCCAAAACCTCGCTCTAGATGGTCTAAAGAGGAAATCGAAAGATCTTCTTACAATGGGAAAGGTATGAACGCTTTATATAATTCTCTTTCCTCGACTGAGTTTACAAGAATTTCCGCGTGTGAAACCGCGAAGGAAATTTGGGATATTCTCAAAATTACACATGAGGGTACTAATCTTGTAAAAATTCAAAAGCTCCAGATGCTTACAAGTCAATTTGACTCTATTCATATGGAAGAGCATGAATTGTTTACAGATTATTACACTAGACTTCAAGATGTAATTAATACATGTGCTAATTTAGGAGAAAAGATCCCGGAGTCGAAAATTGTAAGAAAGATACTTCGGACTCTTCCGGAACGGTTTAGGGCAAAGGTTACCGCCATTGAAACCGTTAGTCATCCGGATGAGATGAGTGTAGAGGAATTAGTAGGTGCTTTACAAACTTATGAGATGACTTTTCCTACTAATCAAATTTCTTCCAAGTCTTCTTCTAAGCTTACAGGTATTGCATTCAAATCAACAAAGGAAGAAGATGACGAATCAAGTTCCGATGATGAAATCTCTTTTGCCGATTTTGAAGAACAATTGGCGCGGATCACAAAGAAATTTCGTCGGAAATTTTGGAAGAATCGAACCGATGGATCTTCATCCACGAAACCATCTAAAGGATCATCGGGTTCTAAATCCTCTAAACTCAAAGGCGTTGCAAAACCTTCTAAAGAAAAAGAAAAAGATGATTTCGAAGGGGAAATCCGATGCTATCGATGCAAAGGCTACGGCCATATTTCAACGGATTGTCCTTCTAAGAAATCATACAAAAAGAAGGCTTTGCAAGCAAAAACTTGGGACGATTCTAGTTTCGATGAATCGACCTCAAGTGAAGAGGAAAAAGAAAAAATTGTTGCTTTTCATGCCTCTCAAATTCCCTCTTCTAATTTGTGCTTATCATCTTTAGTCACTGACTCTATTCCTTTGATTTTGCATGAAACATCAACATCCGGAGGAGAGTCATCAAGTGAGGGGGAGTCGGACGAAGAAGAACTCGTTGAGGCATACCAACAACTTCTTGCGGAATCAAAGAAGATGGCCAAGCATATCAAGAAGTTGAGGAAGCAACGACTTGAGGTTCAAGACGAGAATCAAGCTTTAAAGATCAAACTTCATGATCTCGAGGAGGAACAAGGACGGTTATTGGATAACAATAAAATCCTCCAAGAAAAGTTAAACCAATCGGAGACGAACGCAAAATCATATATGGACAAGATTGGTTTTCTTGAAAAGCAGTTTGAAGAAATTCATGTCACCAACCAAGCTTTGACCAAGCAAGTTCATCAACTCAAATCCGACATACAAAGGCTTTCAACCGGTTCCAAGAAACTAGATTGTATGTCCGGATTAGGTCAAACAAGCAAGGTTGGTTTGGGATTTAAAAAGAACCAAACTGTGAAGGCTTCAAGTTCCACAATAAATTGAAAGGAAGAACTTGTCACCTATGTGGACTTGAAGGACATTTGGTGAAGAATTGCCCGAAAAAGAGAAAGAAAAATCCTTCGGCAACTTCATCTACGGAGCGGACTCAACGGAATCAAAAGACACATCAAGTCAAAGGAGTTCACTCAACCCACCAAAGGTCCGAGCCACAACATCAATCATACAAGTGGATCATTGCGAGGCAAAGACCTAAGGTGGATCAACAGTCAAAGCGGACAACCCCCGGCCACAACGAATCAAGACAACCCAAAATCCAGCGATTTTGGATTCGGAAAGGTGATATCTTTCCTTGTCTTAAGTTCTAAATAGCTTATGACTGTATGTAATGCTTTGATTGGTTTTCCTTCATATTTTTCTTAATCTTTGCATTACATGTTTTTCAATGCTCTTTGTTTTTATACTTTGTTTTTGAACAAAAGGGTTTTTAACGAACAAGTGCATTGAATAAAAAGGGCTTCACGTTCATTCACTCCAAATTAATTTATCAACTTTACTCCATAATCATAATCTTGAAGATACTTCATTATAGGAGTTTTTGATAGTTATAAGCATCAAATTTTAGAAATCATGTGTGATCTTTAGATGCTTAATCTATCTCGGTTGTGTGAATTCTTTGTGACAACACAATTGAGCATTGGTTATATTGACTTTAATTGCATCTTTTCACGCATTTAGAAATCTATTATGCTTTTGACATCATAATATTTCGATGTTGCAATGATCATTTATGTTAATTAATTCATCTTTTAAGTGATCAAAGTCAATTTCTCTCTCAATGATCTCTTGGTATAGTCATTATCTTATTTGACTATTTAGTCGAGTATGAATGCGAGATCAATTTTTGGTTGAATACCTTATATATTAAATAATTGATAGCCAATTGAGGGGGAGTCAAAGAAAAGTAAAATGCTCAAAAGATGTGGAAAGAGTTACATCCCAATGAGGAGTGTGAAAACTACCACCACATGGAGAAAGAAAAAAAAGATACCCCATGTATGCAAAGCAAATTTTTGTTTAAAATGTTGATGAAATGCATATTGAAATACTTGACTCTGTCAAATTTCAAGGTTGGTATAAGGTGGGATTTTTAACGAAAGATGCTCAAAGAGCCACTCTCTTCAACAGATTGTCTAGATATATTATCTAACTTATCTGGGATTTCAAACATCTATTGATCTTGGTATTTCATTTTCTTTACCAAATTGATGATTTGATAAAGGCATTACGCATAAGATCATGTTAGATGTGATTGAAGTTGTTCAACTTTAAGGGTTTTAATTTTCATAAATTTTCGTTTCATTTTTGAGTATTTTTGATAGATTTGGTATAATCTATTTCTTGTTGCATGAAACGATGACTTTTGTTTAAAGTTGATGCGCTAAAGTGCTTACATACTTTTTCTGGTTTTTATGGAATTTTTCTAAATTATTCTGATGAAAGAAATTTGGATCATATACCTCAATCTCAAGAAAGGGTAGAATTCAAGATTGATGTCATTTGGAAATCTCCGTAAGTCATCTTTGTAAATCCGTTACATCTTGATAGAGTTTGGATCTCAAGATTATTTTTGATGACTTGTGTTTGATGAATATAACATGAAAAACTGTTTATAATGTTTTATCTTTGTTTTTCATGATTTAGGAGTAAATCTTTTTAATTTTGTGAAATTAATTGGATTGAATGGCATCTGTGTGAATTCATTGTTTAAAGCACTTAAATTGATTTCTTGATGGAATACAAATCGGTATTTGAAAAGATTCTAAAATCTGGATTTGTTTCAAGAAATTATTTGATTTTTGCTTTCTGGTACCGGTACGCAATCTGCATTTTTGTTATATACCGGAACTGAGCTTTTATCTCTCTTTCTCTATGAACTAATGTTGTTAGTGATTTCCTTTTGTCTAGTATGTTCACTGTTTGACAATTTGTGACAAAAAGGGGGAGAAGAGAAATGACGGAGATGAGATCATCAAGAGAGGACAAACAAAAAAAAAGGGGGAGAACAGAAAATAATGATCGTATCACAAAGGGGGAGAACATAGATGCTCAAGACAGGGGAGAACATGGAGAACATGTTAGAGATGCTCAAGATAGGGGGAGATAAAGAAAAGATTGAAAGAGCCGAAAAACAAAAGAACCAAAAGGACGAATCAAATGTAGGATTTTAATTTCTAACGACTAACGTTTGATTTTGTTTGGAGTTTTGTTTTGCAGGAATTACATCACTTTAAGACTCCAAGTCCTAAGTCATAGAGTATGTTCTAGGACTGTTTGGTTCAAATGTAATTTTGTATTTATTGGATCTTTCACGCAAAGAAAATCAATGTTTTGGTGATGACATTGAATTTCGATTTTTTGGTTTAAGATGAGTGACTTGAGCGTTTTTATGTATTTTTGGGTTTTGTCACGAAATTGCCAAAGGGGGAGATTGTTACGGCATTTTGGTGTTGGCATATTTCGTGAGTCAAGTCAGTGAGTTGAGTCGGAGTCTTAAAGGGATCAAATTGTCAATCAGCAATCAAAGACTTAGAGAAGATTCAACAAGAGCTCAAGTTGACACTCAGTGTCTTGAGTCTTGAAGATTGAAGATGAAGAATTGTGGATCAGTTACATCAATCTCAAGAAGAAAGTATTCAAAAGGATCAGGTATGTTTAACTAAATAATTTTGGTGATCCGAATACTTTCTTATAGTGTAGAAACACTTGGATGAATTTTTAATTGCATAAAAATCAAAAACTGGACATGGGACATGTTCAGGATCCGGATCAGACAATCCAATCCGGATCCCGAAGGGTATTGTTCATTGGCAAATCCAATCCGGATCAAAGGCCATTCCGATCCGGATCCCGAACATGGGATTTTGCTGAATTCATGAACGATCCGGATCGGGCCTTGCAATCCGGATCCCGAACCCTTGGATTTCTGGAATCGTCTATCTCGTTACGACGATCCGGATCGCAGTAAATCCGATCCGGATCGCCGTCCTGAAAATTTCCAGATAAGGTAAGTTTTTGATTCTTATCTCTTTCCAAAGGTTTCTAACCTATAAATAGACACTTAGGGTTTCTCAAGAACGTGGGACCGATACCGAAAACACTTGAGAGCAACCCTAGAGGCTAGGTTTTTATCGTTCTTCTTTATAGCCTCTTTTAGGTCAATTCGACGGTTCTTCCAAGATCTATCTTTTGTCGAATTGATCTAATCTTTGCTTAGAGATTTCTTCTACGGTTCTTCAATGATAATCTAAGCAAAGGATCACCATCGAAGCCAATATTCTTATCGGCTGAGTTTGCGTCGTGGATTCGACGTGGCATCGTGGATTCGGTGTGTTGAAGGCGTTTCGTGGATTCGAAACGTGTGCTCGTGGATTCGAGTGGCGTTCGTGGATTCGAACGTGTGCAGTGGACGTGCAATCGGTGAGCGCAAGGTCCGAAGAAGTTGAAGGAGGGGTTTGAGTCCGTGGAGTCGGTAATCACCTTGTTATTCTTCTTTTCTTAGTGGATTGTTATTGCGTGTTGGTCCCGTGGTTTTTCTCCTGGATTGGAGTTTCCACGTAAATCTCGGTGTGCTGATTTTTATTTTCCGCATTGGTTTTTATTTTGCACTGAGATTTGTTTTTTAAATATTACACCTATTCACCCCCCTCTAGGTGTTTGATAGTACCTATTTAGATCCTTGTGGATCCTAAAAACCAAACAATTGGTATCAGAGCGGGTTTTAGGTTTATCTATCATGTCGGGTGAAAGTGGTAATATTTTTAGACCTCCTCTTTTGATGGGACCAATTATGCATATTGGAAAGTGCGGATGAGAGCTTTTCTCATCTCAATTGATGAGCGTGTTGGCAAACCGTGAATAACGGTTGGGTGCATCCTGTTGAGGAAGTAGGAAATTCTACTACCCCAAAACCTCGCTCTAGATGGTCTAAAGAGGAAATCAAAAGATCTTCTTACAATGGGAAAGGTATGAACGCTTTATATAATTCCTCTTTCCCTCGACTGAGTCACAAGAATTTGCGCGTGTGAAATGCGAAGAAATTGGGGATATTCTCAAAATTACACATGAGGGTACTAATCTTGTAAAAATCAAAAGCTCCAGATGCTTACAAGTCAATTTGACTCTATCATAGGAAAGTACTGAATTGTTTACTATTACCTAGACTTGGCCGTAATTAAAATGTGCTAACCAGACTAGAATCCAAAGAAAATTGTAAGAAAATGCTTCAAATCTAGGGTCGGTTAGGGCAAAAGTTACCAAAAACCGTGTGGGGATATGTGGATTGTCGAAACCGTTTTCAAATTTGGGTCGTGTGGGGCCCGTTTTTACAAACCCTGTGGATTTATGGCATTTTTTCCAAACTGTTTTCAAAACCTAAGTTCGTGTGGACCTGCTTTCAAAACTGTGAGTTTATCCTTTCAACTTGACTGGCCTCGGGCATTGTTTTAGTCTGTATGCGTAGTTAGACTCCGAACTGTTGTGATTAAATGAAAGTGATTGCTTGTGTTTAACTGTTGTAATAGCCGCGACGCCGTGCATATACAGAGGAGACTCTGCCCGATTTTCGAGTAAATCTGTATATGCGGCGGGTCTGGGCACGCGTCGGGGAAGGAGGTCTTCAAAAAAAATTTGTACGCGCCAAACGCTTACTTTTGTGCATCGTTTCTGCTAAAATAAAACCCCCGGGGCGTGACAAATTGAGAACTTAAACTTAGATAACAAGGGGGAGAGATAACTCAAGCAAGAAATAATAGGATAAACCTCATCCAGCTATTGTTCTTTAATCGCAGCCTCACCGTCGTCCCAACTACTACACCTAGTCGAACCTGTCACGGAGTGGGTAAAGTCAGTGACAAACAAAGTAGATGTCTAAATATCAACAAGGAATAAAGAGCAAACCGATTACACCGGAACCTTTCGCTAAACTCTGTATATAATTAAGCTGGGCACCAATCCCAGAGTACCTGTCGGAGAGACAGAAGTCTCCTCTCGTGCACAATCACATTTCTTGCATGATGCTTTTAACCTCTTCACGGAGCTAGTGCGGCACCTATAGCTGTCGTGAAGAGGTCCCAACTCTACACCACGTGGGGCACACGGGTCATTCAGACCACTTCTCCGGAAAAGTACACCCATGCGGTGGCCCTATCCGCCTGTGTACGTGCAGCATCCAAAAACACCTTGCCGAGATCGGCGTGTATTAAGCACCGCGACCGCAGCTGCAACAGTTGTTATATTGTCACGCCCCGGGGGGTTTGTTTAGCGGAAACGGTTTGCAAAAGTCGTACGTTTTTTTTTTTTTTTTTTTTTTTTTTTTTTTTTTTTTTTTTTTTTTTGTGATAGCCAAGAAAACCCCTCTCCCCGGCGCGTGCCCAGACCCGCCGCACATACAGGGTCTCTCTGTAAACGGACAGAGTCTCCCCTGTATATGCACGGCGTAGCGTTCAGTACACATCTCAAACATACACAATCATTCAATCACAACAATCATTAACATACAACCAGCATTCTAATTTATTCAAGCGCATGGCCGATCAATTTGGAAAGGATAAATCCACAGATTTAAAAGAGCGCCCACCCGGCACTTATGTTTTGAAAACGAGTTTCAAAATCAGCATAAATCCACAAGGTTTTGAAAACAGTGCCCACACGACACCCAAGTTTTGAGATCCATTTCGCAATCCATAAATCCACAGGGTTTTGAAACCAGTGCCCACACGACACTTAGATTTTAAAAACGGTTTTCGCAATCTTTTCTTTGGTTTTGCCTTTTTTTTTTCTTTTTCAAATGGCCAACAGAAATAAAAGGAATAGTAATGCATAAAAGGATAACTAAATGCAACCCATACCGACATCCACGTCGACCCCACGAGGGTATCGAGAACCTCACACATAACTACAATGTAAATGAAATGTAAAGATGAAGAAACAATACGGTCCAGGGTTCCCAGCAACCCAGAAGCTCCTGCCCCGTCCTCACCGTCGCCTACCTCTCCCCCGTCTGGACCCTGTCACAAAGTGGGAAGTCAGTGACGAATAATAGTAGAGCAGGAAAATATAGTAAAACAAACCGTGAAGACAACCGGAGCAACCACCCTCTCAAGAGGGAAACAATAACCTGTACACCTGTCCTGCTATACCCGGCCACGTCGGACAACTAAACCGACGGCCGTACCGTACCTGCAAAACCCGACCACGTCGGGCAACTAAACCGACGGGTCGCACCGCTCGCACCTCGGCGCCTCAAACCCCACAACTAATAAGGGGCCCCACTACGTCACCTCGTGGGTATACACGGGTCAATAGACCGCTTTTCCGGAAAAGCGCACCCTTGCGGTGGCCAAACCGCGGGTGCGCGTGCTGCAGCCTCGAGCCAAGTAACCAACAGTAACCGCTATCAAGTTAGCATCATAATATAATAACAAGAACAAAGTACAACCACTATCGCGTTATCGATGTCATGCAGGTTCACGAATAGACATATATATAACCGCTACCAGTTAGTCACATAAAGCAAAGATTTAAGGATAAAACGACCGCCGAAAGTCGGCACTAAGTATCACAATAAAACCCACCTCAACACGAAGGAGAAGACGTGTGGAGACTCCAACTAAAACACCCTCGCCGTGTGCCCAGACAGCTACAATAAATATTATACTTGTTAAAAACATCTTCGTGGTTAAAAACACTCGAAAACGGCGCGAAACGGGCTAAAAACGGAGCTTCTAGGCCTTTTTCCTGAAGACAGGTGCACGGATCCAGGCGTGGACCGGGTCCACGACGGCGGGCGGCATCGGCGTAGACCAGGCGCACGCCGCAGCGGTAGACCGCTGCGGCATGGGCCGGGCCGCGCACGAGCCGAGGCGCGCACCGGGTTCACGCCTTTAGGGCTACGGGATGTGCACCGGGTGCACGCCTCAGCGGTGGGCCGCGTGGCCTGGCGCACGCGTTCGTGCGCCGGGTCCGCGGCCCCGGGCCCGGAAGCCGTGCGCCGGGTGCACGCCGGGTCCCATGGACCGCGCGGCCTGGCGCACGCGTTCGTGCGCCGGGTCCGCGGCCCTGGGCCCGGAAGCCGTGCGCCGGGTGCACGACGGGTCCCGTGGACCGCGGCACGACCTGGCCGTACCCTGTGAACAGTGCCGCTCCCTTTTGCCCCCCCCGCGGCTCCGATTGCGACCCCGCGACCCCGGCGACTGCGGCGGCGACCCCGTGGATACGGTGACAGCGGCGGCGGCCTCCCGTTTAACCACGGCGGCGGCGGCCTCCCGTTTGGTCCCCAAAATCGCCTCGCACGCGGCACGAGACGAAGGAAATCCCACCCCGACAATTCAAAGGATTTCCCTCCCCTTGCCCGGAACAAGAAACGACACAAGAACAAACCAAGAAACGAAACAAGAAAGCGAAAGCACGGCTCACCTTGTTTCCGTCGGCACCGGGCGAAGGAGAGGGATCGTCCTTTTCGCGTTCGTCGGATCTTGCGGGGAGGCGATCAATCTCCTCCTGCTCCTTGTCAAGATTCCGGCTCTCGCGTCGCCTCGGTAGAGATGGGAAAAGCTGGGAAAAATTGCGCGTACGAGTGGGAGGGAAAAGGGAGGAAGGGGAACCCTAAATCCCCAAAGGAGTTAAAATCAGTCGTTTGGGTGCGGTTGGCGGGGGAATTGATTCCTAAATCCCTAAACCACAAAAGGGGTCGGGTGAAACAAGGAGCGGGGAAAGGAAGGGCAAGTTCAAAACAAAAAGGGGACCCAGTTCGAGCACTAACCTGGCCCGATTTGCCTCGAGAACCGTGTAAGTCGCCTGGCACGGTAAAACTTCGGAATTTATTTCGGGGGTTTCCGGAGTCGGAATCCAAAACCGATCGCGCCGCCGGTCTTCGTTTCGCGAGTTTATTACCCAAAAATACCCGCGAGCCCCGACGGTCTGTCCAAGAACAACGAAAAATTAAAACACCCCCGAATCCCCCCGGTCGAAAAACGGTTCAAAGGAAAGCCCAAAAAAAAAGTAAACCCGCGGTTATCACACCACTCACCTCTAAAAACGAGTTTCGTCCTCGAAACTCAAACTCGGGCGGTGGTGAAGAGGTCGGGGTAGCACTCCCTCATCTTGGACTCCAGCTCCCATGTTGCTTCCCGCTCCTCATGGTTGCTCCATAGTACCTTCACGTAGGGGATAGCTCGGTTTCGCAGTGATTTGGTTTCCCTTGCCAGGATTCTCACCGGGGTTTCCTCGAAGCTTAGGTCCTCCTTAAGTTCGAGTGTAGAGGCGTCCAGAACGTGTGATGGGTCGGGAAGTATTTCCGGAGCATTGAAACGTGGAACACGTCGTGGACTCGGTCGAGGTTTGGTGGTAGGGCGAGGCGGTAAGCTACTGGGCCAATACGCTCTAGGATCTCAAATGGCCCCACAAACCGTGGGCTCAGCTTGCCCTTTAGCCCGAAACGCTTGATTCCTCGGGACGGCGAGACCCGCAAAAACACATGTTCCCCCACTTGAAATTCCAAGTCACGGCGCCTCTGGTCTGCGTAGCTCTTCTGTCGACTCTGGGCGGTCAGCAGGCGCTGTCTGATAAGGCGTACCTTCTCTTCAGTTTCCTCCACTAAATCGGGTCCCAAGAGTTTCCGTTCTCCCAAGTCGTCCCAACAAATCGGGGATCGGCAGCGCCTTCCGTATAAGGCTTCGTAGGGCGCCATCTGGATGCTGGCCTGGTAGCTGTTGTTGTAGGCGAATTCCACGAGGGGTAGGTAGCGTGACCAACCGATCCCCCAATCCAGCACACAGGCGCGAAGCAGGTCTTCGAGGGTTTGTATCACCGCTCCGACTGTCCGTCCGTCTGAGGGTGGAAGGCTGTGCTGAACTGTAGTCTGGTCCCCATAGCCCGCTGAAGGCTTTGCCAAAACTTCGAGACAAAGCGCGTGTCTCTGTCCGAGGTGATCGATGCCGGTACTCCATGTAGTCTCACGATCTCGCTGATGTAGACTTGAGCTAACCGTTCGCGGGTCCAAGTTGTATGAATTGGCAGGAAGTGTGCTGACTTGGTTAACCGGTCGACTATGACCCAGATCGCGTCGTGGCCCTGTTGTGAACGTGGGAATCCAGTGACAAAATCCATGGTGATCTGGTCCCATTTCCACTCTGGTACCGGTAAGGGCTGTAGCTTCCCTGCTGGTCGCTGATGCTCGGCCTTTATCTGTTGGCATACTAGGCAGTGAGCCACGTGTCGAGTCACGTCTTCTTTCAACTTAGGCCACCAGAAAGTCTGTTTGAGATCCCTGTACATCTTCGTGCCCCCTGGATGTGCCGCATAAGGGGCTCGGTGTGCCTCCGCTAAGATCTCTTCCTTCAACTCTGATGAGTCCGGCACGCAGATCCGTCCGCGGAACCGTAAGGTGCCGTCGTCTTCCACCGCAAAATCGCTCTCTTGGCCCAGGGGAATCTTGTCTCGTATGCGCTGTAGGTGTGGGTCGGTCTGCTGTCCCTCCCGGATCTTCTCAAATAACGTCGGCTTGACCACCAAGGTTAGAAGTCGCATAACCGTGCCCGCTGGCACCACCTCCAACTGCATTCGTGCGAACTCCGCGATCAAGTGGTTCTGTTCCGTTATCGTGCTCTCCGACGCCCCTTCCTGATGCCCTTTCCTGCTCAAGGCGTCTGCCACCACGTTTGCCTTCCCGGGATGGTATTGGATCGACAAGTCGTAATCCTTCAACAACTCTAGCCACCGCCTCTGCCGCAAGTTTAATTCTTTTTGGGTAAAGATGTACTTAAGACTTTGATGATCTGAGAAGACGTTACAGTGAACTCCAAAGAGATAATGCCTCCACAGTTTTAAAACGAAGACTACAGCAGCCAATTCCAAGTCGTGTATCGGGTAGTTCTTTTCGTAATCCTTCAGCTGCCTGGACGCGTAGGCAATCACTTTCCCCTGTTGCATCAGAACACCTCCAAGACCGATCCTTGATGCGTCGCAGTACACTTCATAATCCTCTCCGGGTGTCGGCAGCACAAGTATTGGTGCCCTGGTTAATCTCCTCTTGAGTTCCTCAAAACTCTCCTGGCATTTGGCCGTCCATATGAACTTCTCCCCTTTTCTGGTCAACCGATTTAAAGGGGTAGCAATCTTCGCGAAACCCTCAACGAAGCGCCTGTAATATCCTGCCAGTCCTAGGAAACTGCGGACCTCTGTCACCGACGTCGGCGGCTGCCAGTCAACCACTGCTTCTACCTTCTTGGGATCCACGGCGATTCCCTGTGCCGAGATCACATGTCCTAGGAAACCGACTTCGCGCAGCCAGAACTCACACTTCTTGAGTTTAGCGAACAGCTTCTGCTCTCTGAGGGTCTGGAGGATCGTTCGCAAATGGTCCTCGTGCTCCTCGTCGGTAGTGGAGTAAATCAGAATGTCGTCGATGAAGACTACCACGAACCGATCCAAGAAGGGTCTGAAGATCCGGTTCATCATGTCCATGAAGACTGCGGGGGCGTTCGTAAGCCCGAACGGCATCACCGTAAACTCGTAGTGGCCGTACCGAGTCCGAAAGGCGGTCTTGGGGATGTCTGCATTTCGAACTCGGAGTTGGTGGTAGCCCGATTGCAGGTCAATTTTGGAGAAGACCGTCGCTCCCCGTAACTGGTCGAAGAGGTCGTCGATTCTGGGCAGGGGGTACTTATTCTTCACCGTGACTTTGTTTATCCCTCTGTAATCGATGCAGAGACGCAGGCTTCCATCTTTCTTCCACACAAAGAGTACCGGTGCGCCCCAGGGTGACACACTCGGTCTGATGAACCCTTTGTCCAAGAGGTCTTCCAGTTGTGCCTTAAGCTCCTTCAGCTCTGCGAAGGCCATTCGGTAAGGTGCCTTCGTAATAGGCTGCGTGCCTGGTAGTAGCTCGATAGGGAACTCCACCTCCCGCTCTGGAGGCATCCCGGGCAGTTCTGCGGGGAAGACGTCGGGGAAGTCCTTCACCACTGGAATATCTGCAGGTGTCGTCGAGGGTCGTGTAGCCAAATCCACCGATGCTAAATAGGCTACGCAACCACCCTCTACCAATCTTCTGGCCCGCGCCGCTGAGATGACCGCCGGGAAGGTGATGCTCTTGCCCGCCATATACACATGTTCAGGAAAGCCCGGTTCTTGCAATCGCACTTGTCGCTTGTCACAGTCAATGAGCGCCTGGTACCTCGTGAGCCAGTCCATGCCCAACACCGCGTCGTACTCCTTCAAGGGGATTACCACCAAATCCCATGGGCAAGCCAGTCGCCCCAGCTTAATCGAGCAGGCGGCCACCAAGCTGGCCGCCTCCAAAGTTCCCCCCGCCGTTTGAACCGTCAGGGATTTTGAAGGGGGGTCTCCTCGAGGTCATGCATTAAAACGAAATCACGAGAAATGAACGAGTGTGTTGCTCCGGTGTCGAAAAGAGTTCTAGCACGGGAATTTGAGACGGAAGTAATACCTGCAAGTGCGTCTTCCGGCGGATCTGTCTCTTGGCGGGTCATTGAGAAAACCCTCCCGCCTGGTTGTGGCTGCCTGTCCTCCTCGCGCCGTGCCGCAGGGGGTCTAGAAGTCGACGCCATAGGTGCTTTCCCCCGCCCTGAGAGCTGTGGCGTGGGCGTAGAAGCCGCAGAGGATGCAGATCCCCCGCCTAAGGGGCAGTTGCGGCGAAAGTGCCCCCGTTTGCCGCACCTGAAGCAGTGGTCGCCTCTTTGGGGGCACTCTCCCGCCAGGTGCCCTCCCCCGCATATGACACAAGGCCTATTTCCCGGCCTCGGCCCTCCTGCTGGCGCGCCCCGGGGCCCCGCCTGCGGTTTCCACCGTTTGGAGGCTCCGCTCCCACTCCAAGAGCCTCCTCCCGAGTTCTGCTGTTGCCGCTTCCTGTCCTCCAGCCGCGCCGAGTTCTCCCTTCTGGCGCGGGTGACCGCAAAACCCCGCTCTACCGTAGTGGCCCTGTCGACCACTTTCTGGAAGGTGTGCAGGTCAGCTGCTTGCACCACCTCAAAGATATTGCTCCGCAAGCCATCCACAAAGAGTTGCGCCTTGTGAGCCTCGTCCCTTATGACGAACGGGACGCAGTTCGCTAGGCGGACGAACTCTCGTTGGTACTCCATGACCGTCCGGTTTCCCTGCTGGATATGGTTCAGGTCATCTTCCAACTTCTTCTTGACACTGCTGGTGAAGAAGGCCTCGAACAGCTCCTTCTTGAATGTTGCCCAGGACGGGAAAGCGGTACCCTTAGCAGGATCGGGGCGTACCGTCTTCCACCACAAGCGGGCGTTCCCCTCCAAGCAATGGACTGCTAGGGGAACCCGCTCATCATCCTCCATGAGTAGGTCTTCAAAAAGTTTCTCCATCGACCCCACCCATTTCTCGACGACCCACGGATCAGTCGTGTCCCCTTCGAACGTGGGTGGGTCGTGTTTCTTAAAGTCCTTCAAGTTGGCCCGCACCCGGTCCCGCTCGGTCATCCCCACCATCCCCTCCCTCGCGGCGGCGGCAGCCACGGTAGGGGTAGGCGTGACTACTGTCTCCTCCAGAGTAACCCGGCTAGTTGTCCCTGGCGCCGGTCCCGTAGTCGCCGCTGGCGGTGGCGCTGTCGGTGGTGCCGCGGCCGGTGCTGTCGGCCCCGGCGGAGGGACCGGGGCGGCCGTCACTGGCGCGGCCTGCTGCTGATGCGTCAACTGACGCACGTGATCGGCGAGGGTTGCCAATTGCCCCGCCATCTCCCGCAATTGCTGCCGCAGGAGCTGGTTCTCCGCGGCCGTCGATGTTGTCGCGTCTGCCTCGGCGTCTCCCGCCGATGATCTGGTGCGGACCATGACTGTCACACACAACAAGGGTCAACGTCAGACTTTACCTACAACAACGAACCACTTAGCTCGAGAAAAGACTCCAATTTCCCTCCCCCCGATCACTCACGTTCTACAGTCCTATGCCCTACCCATTTCATTCATTTGTAGATAAGTGAGGTATTCCCACGGATGTCGGCATTAACTGTTGTGATTGAATGAACTTCTCTGATACCATCTTAATCTGTCACGCCCCGGGGGTTTGTTTAGCGGAAACGGTTTGCAAAAGTCGTACGTTTTTTTTTTTTTTTTTTTTTTTTGATAGCCAAGAAAACCCCTCTCCCCCGGCGCGTGCCCAGACCCGCCGCACATACAGGATCTCTCTGTAAACGGACAGAGTCTCCCCTGTATATGCACGGCGTAGCGTTCAGTACACATCTCAAACATACACAACCATTCAATCACAACAATCATTAACATACAACCAGCATTCTAATTTATTCAAGCGCATGGCCGATCAATTTGGAAAGGATAAATCCACAGATTTAAAAGAGCGCCCACCCGGCACTTATGTTTTGAAAACGAGTTTCGAAATCAGCATAAATCCACAAGGTTTTGAAAACAGTGCCCACACGACACCCAAGTTTTGAGATCCATTTCGCAATCCATAAATCCACAGGGTTTTGAAACCAGTGCCCACACGACACTTAGATTTTAAAAACGGTTTTCGCAATCTTTTCTTTGATTTTGCCTTTTTTTCTTTTTTCAAATGGCCAACAGAAATAAAAGGAATAGTAATGCATAAAAGGATAACTAAATGCAACCCATACCGACATCCACGTCGACCCCACGAGGGTATCGAGAACCTCACACATAACTACAATGGAAATGAAATGTAAAGATGAAAGAAACAATACGGTCCAGGGTTCCCAGCAACCCAGAAGCTCCTGCCCCGTCCTCACCGTCGCCTACCTCTCCCCCCGTCTGGACCCTGTCACAAAGTGGGAAGTCAGTGACGAATAATAGTAGAGCAGGAAAATATAGTAAAACAAACCGTGAAGACAACCGGAGCAACCACCCTCTCAAGAGGGAAACGATAACCTGTACACCTGTATCCTGCTATACCCGGCCACGTCGGACAACTAAACCGACGGCCGTACCGTACCTGCAATACCCGACCACGTCGGGCAACTAAACCGACGGGTCGCACCGCTCGCACCTCGGCGCCTCAAACCCCACAACTAATAAGGGGCCCCACTACGTCACCTCGTGGGTATACACGGGTCAATAGACCGCTTTTCCGGAAAAGCGCACCCTTGCGGTGGCCAAACCGCGGGTGCGCGTGCTGCAGCCTCGAGCCAAGTAACCAACAGTAACCGCTATCAAGTTAGCATCATAATATAATAACAAGAACAAAGTACAACCACTATCGCGTTATCGATGTCATGCAGGTTCACGAATAGACATATATATAACCGCTACCAGTTAGTCACATAAAGCAAAGATTTTAGGATAAAACGACCGCCGAAAGTCGGCACTAAGTATCACAATAAAACCCACCTCAACACGAAGGAGAAGACGTGTGGAGACTCCAACTAAAACACCCTCGTCGTGTGCCCAGACAGCTACAATAAATATTATACTTGTTAAAAACATCTTCGTGGTTAAAAACACTCGAAAACGGCGCGAAACGGGCTAAAAATGGAGCTTCTAGGCCTTTTTCCTGAAGACAGGTGCACGGATCCAGGCGTGGACCGGGTCCACGACGGCGGGCGGCATCGGCGTAGACCAGGCGCACGCCGCAGCGGTAGACCGCTGCGGCATGGGCCGGGCCGCGCACGAGCCGAGGCGTGCACCGGGTTCACGCCTTTAGGGCTACGGGGTGTGCACCGGGTGCACGCCTCAGCGGTGGCCGCGCGGCCTGGCGCACGCGTTCGTGCGCCGGGTCCGCGGCCCCGGGCCCGGAAGCCGTGCGCCGGGTGCACGCCGGGTCCCATGGACCGCGCGGCCTGGCGCACGCGTTCGTGCGCCGGGTCCGCGGCCCTGGGCCCGGAAGCCGTGCGCCGGGTGCACGACGGGTCCCGTGGACCGCGGCACAGCCTGGCCGTACCCTGTGAACAGTGCCGCTCCCTTTTGCCCCCCCCCCCGCGGCTCCGATTGCGACCCCGCGACCCCGGCGACTGCGGCGGCGACCCCGTGGACACGGTGACGGCGGCGGCGGCCTCCCGTTTGGTCCCCAAAATCGCCTCGCACGCGGCACGAGACGAAGGAAATCCCACCCCGACAATTCAAAGGATTTCCCTCCCCTTGCCCGGAACAAGAAACGACACAAGAACAAACAAGAAACGAAACAAGAAAGCGAAAGCACGGCTCACCTTGTTTCCGTCGGCACCGGGCGAAGGAGAGGGATCGTCCTTTTCGCATTCGTCGGATCTTGCGGGGAGGCGATCAATCTCCTCCTACTCCTCGTCAAGATTCCGGCTCTCGCGTCGCCTCGGTAGAGATAGGAAAAGCTGGGAAAAATTGCGCGTACGAGTGGGAGGGGAAAAGGGAGGAAGGGGAACCCTAAATCCCCAAAGGAGTTAAAATCAGTCGTTTGGGTGCGGTTGGCGGGGGAATTGATTCCTAAATCCCTAAACCACAAAAGGGGTCGGGTGAAACAAGGAGCGGGGAAAGGAAGGGCAAATTCAAAACAAAAAGGGGGACCCAGTTCGAGCACTAACCTGGCCCGATTTGCCTCGAGAACCGTGTAAGTCGCCTGGCTAGTGGTAAAACTTCCGGAATTTATTTCGGGGGTTTCCGGAGTCGGAAACCAAAACCGATCGCGCCGCCGGTCTTCGTTTCACGAGTTCTATTACCCAAAAATACCCGCGAGCCTCGACGGTCTGTCCAAGAACAACGAAAAATTAAAACACCCCCGAATCCCCCCGGTCGAAAACGGTTCAAAGGAAAGCCCAAAAGAAAAGTAAACCCGCGGTTATCACCTATATAAGATAAAATACATTCATGCGAAAGGTTAAACTGTCCATCTACTTTGTTAGACAAATTAAGAACCTTTTTTAATGATGACAGATGCACTTACTGCACTTGTTGCACTTATAGCAACTGTACCCTCCTGGTTGAAGATAACCGACCACACCCGCGACCCTCCTAAGCAAATCAGGACTCCTCGCGGCCTACTAAAATATCCAAGAGCACCACTTAGCACCTTACCCTAATCAGGTAAAATCAGTGGTCCCAACCACTGTTACGTTAAACCCGCAAAACCGAAATCATCGTGCCTAGGGGACCGCAACGTCGGTCAAAAACCCAACAAGTCAAAACCATCGAGTAAAACTGAAAACTCAGATCAACCCGGTAACATCAAAGACTAACAACAACCGGACCGCGACTACTTCATCGCGGACTCCGTCGGAACCCAAAACCGCTAACGGAATTCCAACAAAACTCAACCCTCAACCGGTAGCCAACTCGGGACGTCAATGGTTAAACCAAGAAGACCCCGACGGCGAAAATGATGATAAAAAGACCCGACGACGCGCCCCCGACGATTTCGTCGAGGCGCGGAGCGTCGGCGAAATTAGCACCCAACATAATAAAATAGTGACCAAAAAGATCCTAGGTGGCCATGCCAAGAAAGCCACGGAAATTGTGATCCCAACGGCGAAAACGGCGCTCAAAACGGTGGAAAAACGGACCCAAACGGAGCCACCGAACTTTGGGCTGTCGGGTGGTGCACAGGGGCAACCGTGGACCGGGTCTGCGCATCGGGCGGCCGTGCGGCATGCGCCGGGTGCACGCAGGAGGCGTGCACCGCGCGTCTTGGGCCGGGCCGGTGCACGCGCGAGGCGTGCACCGGGTCTGCGCGTCGGGTGCCGTGCGGCATGCGCCGGGTGCACGCATGAGGCGTGCACCGCGCGCCTGGGCCGAGCCGGTGCACGCGCGAGGCATGCACCGGGTCTGCACCTTCCGCGTCGCGGGCGTGCGCCGGGTGCACGCCCGGGCCGTGGACCGTCCTGTACGGTCAAGCACAGTAAACCCTAATTTTGCGGTTTTCTTCGCCGTTTTCGCTCCCGTTTCGCGATTTCTTCTCCGTTTTCGCTCCCGTGCGACTCCGGCGAAGACCCCGCGACCATGGTAACGACGGTGGCGGCCTCCCGTTTAACAATGGCGGCGGCGGCCTCCCGTTAACCCACTATGTTCCAACGAAACATCCCTAAAAATTTCCGAATAAATACACGATAATTCTATTGACTAAACCAACGATCGACGGACAACCAAAACGTCGATCGGAAGCCCGACAAAAAGAAACCGATTAAAAATCATCGATTAAACTAGATAAAAACCATCGATCACCCTCGATCAAGAACGAGAATAAAACATGGATCAAAACCCGATGAAAATCCACGATCGATGTACCAATTAAAACGACCTTACAAGAACACGGAAAACTCCCGATTAATTTGACAAACGTAAGGATGATCACTAACCTTAATTTATCGGAACTAAAGAACTGATCTTGGTTCTCGCGGCGTTGGAGATCCGGATCCGCTCCCCGTAGATGACGGCGTCCTGTTCTCCGGTCTCCGGACGTCAATCGGGGCGATCGGGTTCCTCCGCTTTCTCCCTCTTTCCTTCTCTTCTTCTCCGGTTAGGGTTTTCCTTTTTCTTTTCTCTCTTTTCCTCCCTCTCTTTTCAAACTAGGGTTTCGTTTGGTTTTCGGTACGCACAAAAGAGGAGGGTTTGAGAAGGCGGTATTTTAAATTAGGGTTTTCCTTCCGGTAACGGGATTTAATTATCCTCTTATTAATTTAATTTTCTCTTTTATTTTATTCTTTTATTTTCCTTTTTATTATACGTACGTAAAAAGGAAAATCCCACGAATATCCGGATATTTATCTCTTAACAATAAATATCTAATCCCACGAGATAAACCCCACCTTTTTAAATCCTAGTCACCGATTAATTAATTTCCTAATTAATTAATCATAGGAAATAAATTCCCAGTTTAATTTCTCGTCACCGATTAATTAATTCCTTAATTAATTAATCACATGGAATATCCAAAATTCCTCAAAAAGTGTGCCGAATATTTTACACGAATTCCGATGCGCGCCTTAAGTCACCGCGATCTTAGAAACCCCATTCCGGGAGATCCGTACATCGGATTCCCGATCCGATCGCACCGTCGGTCTTCATTTTCCGAGCCCTTCGACAGAAAAATACCCGCACCACACACCGACCGACTTTCAAACATTAGATAATTTTATTCTTCTTAAAGGGCGTAAGTAATCAACATGTGAGTCGCAAATACACGTAAAAGCCGAATCACTACACCACTCACACTTTATAAAAAGTTTCGTCCTCGAAACTTAAGCTCAACCCTCGCTAAACGATTCTGGAAACGTTCTCTCATCTCCGTCTTAAGCCTCCAAGTCGCCTTGCGCTCCTCAAGGTTACTCCATTGCACCTTTACGTAAGGGATTGTCCTGTTGCGAAGTTTCTTTTCCTCTTGTGCCAGCCTCCGCATCGAGGTTTGGCAGTAAAGCCAATCTGGTATGTCACCGGGCCTACGCGCCCCAAATCCCGAATGTCGGGTCATTGACGCCAACCAACAATCCCAAAGGCTCGAACTATTAGAAATACGCCACCCATTTACTTAAGGCGTTCGGTCACACCGCCACCGATCTTGACCTGACTCAACCCCCACCTGGACGTTGGGTCTATTGTTACGAGGCAGGAAGTTGGACCTATTTAACCCTTAGCTAAATAGCCAACACACAAGACAACCAAGTCTTCACCTCCTTAATTGGCAGGAAAGTACAAAGTATTCACTTCTAAGGGTTCTCCTGGGGTCGAGACCAAGATTACTCTTCGTACGAGGTCTGTTCTGCTACTACCTCCCACGTAAGCCGAAGCGTCTGTTTCCCCACCGGTCGCTGATGTTTCGCTTTCACCTGTTGGCACACCCAATATTCGCCACAAATTGTGTCACATCGCTCTCTAATTTGGGCCACCAGCAGGTCTGCCACAGATCCTTGCACCTCTTTGTACCTCCGGGATGCACGGTATAGGAGGTATTACATACTTTTGCTAGATTCTCTTCCCTCGTTTCTAGCTTATCGGGTACACAAATTCGTCCCCGGCACCTTATTACATCATCCGAGTCAGTCATACAAACTCCGCCTTGCTCCGAGGACATTCTGTCTCGCACCAGTCGTAGCTGGCCATCGGTCAATTGCCCTTTCAGAATCCTGTCCAGTAGGTCTGACCACCAGGGTCAAGAGTTGTGCGGCCGTGCCCGCTGGCACCACTTCCAGTCCTAACTATGCAATCGGACGGTCCTGCTGGATGATAGCACTTGCACCTGCTCCTTATGCCTGTCCCTTGCGGCTCCAGGCGTCAGCCACCACATTCGCCTTCCTGAAGTGGTAGTGGATGGTTAGATCATAGTCCTTTAGTAACTTGAGCCACCGCCTTTGCCGCAAATTCAACTCCCTCTGAGTGAAGAGGTACTTGAGGCTCTGATGATCGGAGTACACATTGCCATGTGTACCGTACGAATAGTGACTCCACAGTTTGAGGACGAACACGACCGCTGCAAGCTCCAGGTCGTGCACGGGGTAGTTTCTCTCGTACTCCTTGAGTTGCCTTGACGCGTAGGCTATGACCTCACCCCGTTGCGCCTCACAATAACCTCAAAGTCTTCACCAGGCTCCGGTAGGGCGAGCACCGGGGCCTACGTCAACCTGACTTTGAGTCTCAAAACTCTTCTGGCATTGGTCAGTCCAGATAAACTTCTCCCCTTTTCGGGTCAGGCGAGTCAGGGGCATTACTATCTTGGAGAAGCCTTCCTCAAAATGTCTGTAATACCCTGCCAGACCCAGGAAGCTTCGAATCTCAGTCACCGTCGTTGGCCTGGCCCAGTCGGTTACCGAATCAATCTTCTTCGGGTCAATCGCAATCCAGCAGCCGACCGATATGCCCCAAAAGTCCCACCTCGCGGTGCCAAAACTCACACTTTATAAGTTTTGTCATATGGTTTCTGATCCCGGAGGGTCTGGGGGATTACTCGCAAGTGTTCCCCATACCCCTTGTCTGTGCGAGAGTAGATCGGAACGTCCACTAAAAGACCATCACCGACTGGTCTAAGAAGGGCTTGAGTATCCTATTCATCATGCCCAAGAGCACCACTGGTGCGTTAACGAGTCTAAACGGTATAACCGTAAACTCATCTTGACCATTCCTAGCTCGCAGGTCTGTTTTCAGTGTGTCATTACTCCGGTCTCTAGGCTGGCGATAGCCGGACCGCAGATCAACCTTTGGGAATGCCGTTTCTCCTTGTGGTTGATCGCATAGGTCTTCTATCCGAGGTAGAGGAGTACTTGTCCTTCTCGTGTCGAGATCCATACGGTACTCGTGAACGCTACTCGACTGCTTTCTACCAAGCTCCTTGCCCGCAACAAAGAAAAGCGAGCAGAAGGCGTTCCTACAAGCTAAGTTTACAAGTTCCGGTAAGTCCGGTTCCCGGGGACTCGCTTGGAACTTCAACCAGTCAACTACCGCTTAAAGATTGCCGCGACGGTCGGCCCCAAGCGCTACACCGATAACCTTTATCAGAAACCTCATTAGTTCTTAGAGGCTAAGAACCCGCCTCACCCTCGTTGGACAGGAAGGAGTACAGCCGCCTGCCTCGAGGGGTGGCCGGAGGATCCGACCGAACTTATTTCTACGATGGGGATTTCTTCTAATAACTAAGGTAGGGCGAAAACATGAAGCGAGGTGAAAGAGTGGGATGCTTAGGTGTTGCCACAAAAGTTCTAGCACGATGGTCTGAAACTCGAGTATTACCTGTTACATCGTGCTCTATGGGTCCGTCCCATGGTGGGTCATCGTATAGACTCTCCCTCCTCCCGATTGCGGAGACGAGGGCGTAGATGCTGCTACGGATGATGTCCCCGTTTCCGAGGGGCAGTTGCAACCTAGTGCCCCGATTTGCCGTATCGAAAATATGGTCTTGCTCTGGGGACTTCGGTCACTTGGTGTATTCCGTCACAAACAATGCAAGACTTGTCCACCGGCCATTGTCCTCCTGTCGGCGCATTCTTGGTTCCTTGTTGCAATCTCGAGTATTTAGGAGGCCGGCTCCTCTTGGTATGCTCTCTTCCGAAGTTTGGCCGGGTTCGTTTCTTATCCCTGCTGTGTCCTGAGCTCTCCCGTCGGGCTTGAGAAATCGTAAATCCGCGCTCCACCGCGGTGGCTCTATCGACCACCTCCTGGAAGGTGTGCAAACCCGCCGTTTGCACCACCTTGAAGATGTCGCTCCATAAGCCATTCACAAACAGACGGGCCTTGTGAGATTCATCTCTTATAACAAAGGGAACACATTTGATCAACCTCACAAATGCCCGTTGATATCCCATAACTGTCCGACTTCCTTGCTTGATGAGCTTCAGGTCACCTTCCATCTGCCGTTTGATGCTGTCGGAGAGAAATGCCCCAAACAGTTTTCCTCGGAACGTGGTCCAAGATGGAAGGGCGGTGCCCTCCGAGAGGTCCGGGCGCACCGTCTTCCACCACTCGCGGGCGTCTCCCTCAAGGAAAAGAACTGCCAAAGGGACCCATTCACCCTCCTCCATTAGCAAAGCTTCAAAGAGCCTTTCCATGGTATCTACCTATTTTCCCACGACCCAAGGGTCGGTCGTCTCTCCCTCAAGGGGTCTCCAATAACGGCTCCCAGCGTAGGTCCCAAAGTTGCTGGTGCGGCTGGTCCGGGCAGAGAAGCCTGGGCGACCTCCATTGGTGTAGTCGACTATTGCACCCACTATCGCATCTGTTCCATAAGGGTTGCTAACTGCCCGGCCATCTCTTGTAGTCGTTGTCGGAGAAGCTGATACTCCGCCGCTGTTCGCACCGTACTTTTTGCCCCTGCGTTCTCCGCTGATAACCCATTTCGGGCCATTATTCGCTGTATACAAAAAAACCAAGTCACCCCTAGACCTAACTAGTCTAGCACCATGACCTACAGACACACCGGAACTAAATTTCCCTTTTTCCCCGTACTCTCACGTGCTACTGTACCTACACCTTGGTTATCTCTTGTTCAATTTGCTTGTGGCATCATGCACTGTGGATGTGGTCACCGACTACTGTGGTTAAAGTTGTTTTTCTCTGATACCATTTAATCTGTCACGCCCCGGGAGTTTTTTAGGTAAAGATAAGCGGAAATGTGCGTGTATATTTTTTTTTTTTAATAAATTAACATCAGCCTCGTCCCCGGTGCGTGTCAGACCGCCACATACACAAATTCACCCTGCCCACGGATAGAGTCTCCTTTGTATATGCACGGCGTCTCATTTACAACATTCAACATACAATCTTTAACCACACAGTCACAGTCAACAAGTACGAGAGTGTAAAGACATTTAATCACATTAAGAGGAACCTACAAGTTTGCAAACGGTGTCCACTCGACACCCATTCCTTTAAAAACGTCTACACATTCACAGTAAGGCGGCTACATCATTTTGAAAGGATAAATCCACAGGTTTTCAAAGCAGTGCCCACACGACACTTGGTTTTGGAAAACATTTTCGAAACCCTTTTTGTTCAGTGTAAAACATGCCGCATATAAATCATTAAGAACATTATCAAGATCACATCAAAAAACAATCTCTCAATCCAACATCCACAACATTCCACAATCAAGCAATTGAGAACTTAAACTTAGATAAAAGGAGATGAGATAACCCAAGCAAGAATAACGGAATAAACCTCATACAACTAATATTCTTTAATCGCTGCCTCACCGTCGTCCCGACTACTACACCTAGTCAAACCTGTCACGGAGTGGGTAAAGTCAGTGACAAACAAAGTAGATGTCTTAATATTAACAAGGAATAAAAAGCAAACCGATTACACCGGAACCTTTCGCTAAAACCCTGTGCATAAATAAGCTGGGCACCAACCCCAGATTAACCAATTGGGCACCAACCCCAGAGTACCTGTCGGAGAGACGGAGTCTCCCCTCGTGCACAACCCCTTGATGCTTTTAACCCCTTCACGGTGCTAGTGCGTCACCTCTAGCTGGCGTGAAGAGGTCCTCACGGCTCCCACTCCTTTGTGAGGCACACGGGTCAAAAAGACCACTTCTCCGGAAAAGTACACCCATGCGGAGGCCAATCCGCCTGTGTACGTGCAGCATCCGACCCCAAATTTGCCGAGTCGGCGTGTATTGAGCACCGCGACCGCAGTCGCAATAGTCATGTTAGAATAAACAGAAACATTTATGCGAAAGGTTAAACAGTCCATCTACTTTGTTAGACAAATTAAGAGCCTTTTACGATGATAGATGCACTTACTGCACTTGTTGCACTTATAGCAAGGGTACCCACCTGGAATGAAGACAACCGACCGCGCCCGCGACCCTCCTAAGCAAATCGGGCTCCTCGCGGCCTACTAAAATATCCAAGAGCACCATTTAGTACCCCTACCCTAATCAGGTAAAATCAGTGTCCCAACCACTGTTACGTTAAACCCGCAAAAACCGAAATCATCGTGCCTAGGGGACCGCAACGTCGGTCAAAACCAAACAAGTCAAAACCATCGAGTAAAACTGAAAACTCAGATCAAACGGTAACGCCAAAGACTAACAACAATCGGACCGCGACTATTTCGTCGCGAACTCCGTCGGAACCCAAAACCGCTAACGGAAATCCAGCAACAACTCCAATCCCTCAACCGGTAGCCAACTCGGGGCGTCAATGGTTAAACCAAGAAGACCCCGACGGCAAAAAGATGAGAAAAGAGACCTGACGGCGCGTCCCCGACGATTTCGTCGAGGCGCGGAGCGTCGGCGAAATTAGCACCCGACATAATAAAACAGTGACCAAAAAGATCCTAGGTGGCCATGCCAAGAAAACCACGGAAATAATGATCCCAACGGCGAAAACGGCGCTCAAAACGGTGGAAAAACGGGCAAAAACGGAGCTACCGAACTTTGGGCTGTCGGGTGGTGCACGGGAGCAGCCGTGGACCGGGTCTGCGCGTCAGGTGGAGGCGGCGGCATGCGCCGGGTGCACGCAGGAAGCGTGCACCGCGCATCCTGGGCCGGGCCGGTGCACGACCCGAGCGTGCACCGGGTTTACGCCTTCCGGATGCGGTGCGTGCGCCGGGTGCACGCCTAGAGCGTGCACCGCGCATCAGATTGCGGGGCCGGCGCACGGATGCGTGCACCGGGTCTGCGGCTCCGACGCCGGGGGCGTGCACCGGGTGCACGCCTCGGCCCGTGGACCGCGGCTGTACGGACATGAACAGTAAACCCTATTTCGCGGTTTCTTCGCCGTTTTCGCTCCCGTTTCGCGATTTCTTCTCCGTTTTCGCTCCCGTGCGACTCCGGCGAAGACCCCGCGACCATGGTAACGACGGCGGCGGCCTCCCGTTTAACAACGGCGGCGGCGGCCTCCCGTTAACCCACTATGTTCCAACGAAACATCCCCAAAAATTCCCGAATAAATACACGATAATTCTAATGACTAAACCAACGATCGACGGACAACCAAAACGTCGATCGGAAGCCCGATAAAAAGAAACCGATTAAAAATCATCGATTAAACTCGATAAAAATCATCGATCACCCTCGATCAAGAACGAGAATAAAACATGGATCAAAACCCGACGAAAATTCGCGATCGATGTACCAATTAAAACGACCTTACAAGAACACGGAAAACCCCCGATTAATTTGACAAACGTAACGATGATCACTAACCTTAATTTATCGGAACTAAAGAACCGATCTTGGTTCTTGCGGCGTTGGAGATCCGGATCCGCTCCCCGTAGATGATGGCGTCTCGTTCTCCGGTCTCCGGACGTCAATCGGGGCGATCGGGTTCCTCCGCTTTCTCCTTCTTTCCTTCTTTTCTCCTCCGGTTAGTGTTTTTTCTTTTCTTTTTCTCTTTTTCCTTCCTCTCTCTTTTCAAACTAGGGTTTTCGTTTGGTTTTCGGTACGCACGAAAGAGGAGGGTTTGAGAAGGCGGTAATTTAAATTAGGGTTTTTCTTCCGGTAACGGGGTTTAATTATCCGCTTATTATTAATTTTCCCCTTTTATTTTATTCTTTTATTTTCCTTTTTATTTCATACGTACGTAAAAAGGAAAAACCCACGAATATTCGGATATTATCTTCTAACAGTAAATATTCTAATCCCACGAGATAAACCCCACCTTTTAAAATCCTAGTCATCGATTAATTAATTCCTAATTAATTAATCATAGGAAATAAATTCCCAAATTTAATTTCCGTCACCGATTAATTAATTTCTTAATTAATTAATCACACGAAATATCCAAAATTCCTCAAAAAGCGTGTCGGATATTTTGCACGAATTCCGATGCGCGCCTTAAGTCACGCGATCTTAGAAACCCCATTCCGGGAGATCCGTACATCGGATTCCCGATCCGATCGCACCGTCGGTCTTCATTTTTCGAGCCCTTCGACAGAAAAATACCCGCACCACACACCAGACCGACTATCTAACATTAGATAATTTTATTCTACTTAAAGGGCGTAATTAATTAGCATGTGAGTCGCAAATACACGTAAAAGCCGAATCACTACACTCTGGTCCAGACCTCGAACCAAGGTGAGCGCGGGTTAGTGAGTCCCCAGGTGTCTCGGGTCCATGTGGGGTCCAGCCCGGCGGCCGGAGGCGGCGGCGGCCGAGATGAGCCCGAAAGGTGCTCTCAGGTGCAAGAGTTAAGACCAAGCTACAGGGGGTCTCTGGCCCCAAGGTAAATCAGAGTCCTTTATATGAAGGTTAGATCCTACCTGTAAGGTTGCCGGAGCCTCGGAGGGCGGCGGGGATGCGCCGGCGTCAGCGAGGCCATCTCGGGTGCAACCCTACAAGCAACAATCCCGACGTTAAAGATCCTCAAGCAAAGCAATGGAGGACTCTTACTGACCACAGAGACTTACCTTGTGGTTCCCGTGACTGAGGAACGCCGGGCAAGGCGGCAGCGAGCGAGGCTCGGTTCAAGCTTCAAGGCCAACAATGGCGATTCCGGCGCGGGCGGTCCCGGGCGGAGCAAGATGGCCAGAAGCTCTGTCTCG
>CM054934.1:11631013-11705562 GCA_029168755.2 Tillandsia fasciculata | reverse complement strand
CAAAAACGGATTTCCAAGACGCGCAGCGCGCTGCGCGAGGCGCACAGCTGGAGCGCACTTTGGCGCAGCGGGTCAACAGGGGGCGCCAGTGTGCGCGTGCGTGCCTTGACCGGGTGCACCCGGCTGGTCTTGTTAGACCGCGGGTGCACCGTAGCCGGTGGTCCGTGGACCACCATTCTCTCTCTCCCCTCCTTTTCTTCTTCTTCTTCCTCCCCGCACCTCCATTTTTTCCCCCTTTTTCCTTTCTTCTTCCGACCGAGCTTCGAGAGAGAGCTTCGAGAGAGAGAGAGAGAGAGAGAGAGAGGAGAGAGAGAGAGAGAAAAAGAGGAGAAAATTTTAAGATGGAACGGCACGACTGTACGAGTAAACCCGCACATTATTTTATGGTATTTTGGCATAATTTTTATGACTCCTTTTGTTTGGATTTGACCCATTATCGTGTTTGCGTGTTATGACACCGGATTAACTCGCCCGTTTTATTGCGCAGACTGTCTGGGACAATTTGGCGCGCCTCGTTTTGCGTGCCCCTCAAGGTACGTGCACCGTTTTGCGTGCAGATTGATTGTTGGTGCACGATTTTACATGCAGTTTATAATATTATACATCGTTTTCCGTGCAGAGATAGAAAAATATGCACCGTTTTGCGTGCAACCCTACAGTTAAACTTGCACCGTTTTGCGTGCAGATTATTTTATCGCGCACCGTTTTGTGTGCAGTTTATAATATTATACATCGTTTTTCGTGCAGAGATAGAAAAATATGCACCGTTTTGCGTGCAACCCTACAGTTAAACGTGCACCGTTTTGCGTGCAGATTTGAGGTACGTGCATCGTTTTGCGTGCCAGTTGTGTTGTCGCGCATCGTTTTGCGTGCACTCTCTAATATTATACATCGTTTTTCATACAGGGTTAGAAAAACGTGCACCGTTTTACGTGCAACCCTACAGTTAGATCGTGCACTGTTTTGCGTGCAGATTCGAGGTACGTGCACCGTTTCGCGTGCCGTTTGATTTAACGCGCACCGTTTTGCGTGCAGACTAAAATGACGCACACCGTTTTGCGTGTGGATTTTTAGTGACGTGCATCGTTTTGCGTGCAGGTTTGGTGGACGTGCACCGTTTTGCGTGCAGACTCGAGAGAAGTGCATCGTTTTGCGTGCAAGCTCGAGGAGACAAGTGGAATCGCGCGGAGACCAATTGCAAGTGTCTACAAGCAATTGGGTACACTACAAGGTGGGGAATTCTGCCGAAATTGGGTGACCTCTCCCCTTGCTCCTTTGCTTTTCGATTTGAAGCATGATAGTAGCCTGTTAGAGGCGTTAGGTTGATCATGATTATGATTGTTTGTGTAGATGGATTCAGATGGAATAAGGCAACTGTTGGTTGCCAGAGATAGAGGAATAGATATGTGTGTGTGTGCAAATTGACACAGAGATAAGTGCAACTGTTGGTTGCCAAAGATACTTGATGGATATGCATGCGTAGAAGTAATTACTATTTGATGAATGAAATGAAAAATTGCATGTATGAGAAAGATTTGTTGATTATGAGTGTGATCATGTTAGGGTATAACCCTAGGAATCATGTGGCATTAAGGAAAAGACATGTTGGTAGTAAGACTAGGAGAAAACCTAGATTTAGGGTTTTGACGAGTGACATCAAACTTAGGAGTTATCCTAGGGAGGACGAGTGGCATGGTCTTAGGTGATAACCTAAGGACACTGGATAGAGTGATCAACATAGAGTCAGAGAACTCTAGGGTGTATATGACATGGAACTTAGGTAAAGAGAACCTAAGGAGAACTAGTGTTCAACATAGAGTCAAGGAACTCTAGGATGAGTATGACATGGAACTTAGGTTAAGGAAACCTAAGGTGAACTAGAGGTCAGCATAGAGTCATGGAACTCTAGGACAAGTATGACATGTGACTTAGGTAAAGGGAACCTAAGTTGAGCTAGAAGAGTTTAAACTCACAGACAGAAAATAGAGTCAAGTTGACTCTAGGATTCAGTAAGGAATCAGAGGATGGAAAAAAGTGGATCAAGTGTGGAGATATGAAAGGGAAAACAGAAAGTAGAGTCAATGTAATTCTAAGATAACAGTGGAACATGGAATTAGAGTCAGTGTAACTCTAAGTTAATGGTGAAACAGGAAAAGAGTTTAGTTAACTCTAGGATTCAGTGAGGAATCAGAAATGTGGGATGAGATCCCCAGTTTAAAGAGTTGATCAAATATAACCCTAGAAGGTCATAGGGTGTCTGGGCAAATGGATAATAACTTTAACTTCAATTTGAGTTAAAGAAATAAAAGAGAAATGTTTAAGAGTCCAGGAGACTCTCTAGTTATCCTTATGGCAAGACCTAGGATAAGAGGTAAATTATTGTAAAAAGGCAAAGTTTAAAAGCAAGCTAAAAGTGGCTAAAAAGTATAAAGAGAATGTAAATGGCGCCTTCGAATTTGAGACTCGTCAAGTGGAGCAGGACTCCCTGGGCAGTGACCCGTCGGACGAGGTACTTTCGAAGGGCTAAAAGTGAAAGCAAGGAGCTAAATGCTCGAAGAAAAGAGAAAGTAAATTGCCAGTGGCAAAATGGGAGCTATAAGCTCGAATAAGAAGGAAAGCAAGTGTTCAAAAGCAAAGAGGCTAAGAACTAAAATAAAAGAGAAAGAAAAAGAAAAGAAAAGAAAGAAAATTAAAGATAAAACGGGCGTACCTCCGGGGGCGAACGTACAACGGTCAGGAGTTGGACAGGGTCCCTCTCCCGGGCAGCGACCCGTATGACTGGTAGATAGAGTACTCTTGTCAGAGTTGGGCAGTGACCCTATCGGGCAGTGTCCGTATGACAAGTCCCCCCGGCAGGACGGGGTAACACTTGCGAGTGTTATCGGCAACCTTAGAAATCTTATCTTATGGTAGCAAGACTACCGGGCTCGGGCCCGTTGGATAAGAATTTCCAAGGGTTAACTTGAACTAAAGCACCAGAATCTAAAGAATAAAGAAAAATAGAGTGGCCAGGGTGGCCGGGTTAGTTGAACCCAGTATACAGCGGCATAGTGGCCGAGTTGGTGCTTAGCAGCCTAGTGTGGCTAGACAGAGTAGTGCTGGGTCGATGGTTGTACACAGATAGTGTAGTGATATATTATTGCATAGCTGCATATTGATGTTGAGGATTTTAGTTTCCTAGCACACTATTATTATTGCTTCCATTGGACCAAGTGGTGTAGGACACTCTCTCTCGGTGGTTGAACCCACTGGGAACTCGCTCGTAAGTTCTCACACCCCTTGGGTGACCCCCCACAGGTTCGGGAATGGATGCAGCGGTCGAGACAGATCAGATGCAGACGACAGCGAGGCATACGACAGGGGCAAGGGCCCAGCAGCATAGTGACCTAGAGGGTCTAGCAGAGGTATCCCTTTCTATGTATTTCTTGAGTGAACCTTGTATGGTGAGGAATTATGTAAAGGAAATGTAATAATTTTATTTGCAAGTTCAGAATGGTAAAGTGTAATAAGTTTAATTTATGGTTCACACTCTTGCATGCTTTCATTTCGCTTAAACTGTTTGTTTATAAAATGAAAGTTTAAATTTATAGTGATTTTTAGTACTCTGATATTGAGCTTCCGCATACACTTGTTGTGTTATTATGGATGTTACCGTTCCTTTCGGGTAGAAAAAGAATGGTTACCCGATTGGCGGGTCTGTTGGCGTGCCCGAACCGTACAAATTGGCGGACTCGGGGCGTGGGAGAACATGGAGAACATGTTAGAGATGCTCAAGATAGGGGGAGATAAAGAAAAGATTGAAAGAGCCGAAAACAAAAGAACCAAAAGGACGAATCAAATGTAGGATTTTAATTTCTAACGACTAACGTTTGATTTTGTTTGGAGTTTTGTTTTGCAGGAATTACATCACTTTAAGACTCCAAGTCCTAAGTCATAGAGTATGTTCTAGAACTGTGTTTGGTTCAAATGTAATTTTGTATTTATTGGATCTTTCACGCAAAGAAAATCAATGTTTTGGTGATAACATTGAATTTCGGTTTTTTGGTTTAAGATGAGTGACTTGAGCGTTTTTATGTATTTTTGGGTTTTGTCACGAAATTGCCAAAGGGGGAGATTGTTACGGCATTTTGGTGTTGGCATATTTCGTGAGTCAAGTCAGTGAGTTGAGTCGGAGTCTTAAAGGGATCAAATTGTCAATCAGCAATAAAAGACTTAGAGAAGATTCAACAAGAGCTCAAGTTGACACTCAGTGTTTTGAGTCTTGAAGATTGAAGATGAAGAATTGTGGATCAGTTACATCAATCTCAAGAAGAAAGTATTCAAAAGGATCAGGTATGTTTAACTAAATAATTTTGGTGATCCGAATACTCTCTTATAGTGTAGAAACACTTGGATGAATTTTTAGTTGCATAAAAATCAAAAACTGGACATGGGACATGTTCAGGATCCGGATCAGACAGTCCAATCCGGATCCCGAAGGGTGTTGTTCATTGGCAAATCAATCCGGATCAAAGGCCAATTCCGATCCGGATCCCGAACATGGGATTTTGCTGAAATTGCATGAACGATCCGGATCGGGCCTTGCGATCCGGATCCCGAACCCTTGGATTTCTGGAATCGTCTATCACGTTACGACGATCCGGATCGCAGTAAATCCGATCCGGATCGCCGTCCTGAAAAATTCCAGATAAGGTAAGTTTTTGATTCTTATCTCTTTCCAAAGGTTTCTAACTATAAATAGACACTTAGGGTTTCTCAAGAACGTGGGACCGATACCGAAAACACTTGAGAGCAACCCTAGAGGCTAGGTTTTTATCGTTCTTCTTTTAGCCTCTTTTAGGTCAATTCGACGGTTCTTCCAAGATCTATCTTTTGTCGAATTGATCTAATCTTTGCTTAGAGATTTCTTTCCACGGTTCTTCAATGATAATCTAAGCAAAGGATCACCATCGAAGCCTATATTCTTATCGGCTGAGTTTGCGTCGTGGATTCGACGTGGCACCGTGGATTCGGTGTGTTGAAGGCGTTTCGTGGATTCGAAACGTGTGCTCGTGGATTCGAGTGGCGTTCGTGGATTCGAACGTGTGCAGTGGACGTGCAATCGGTGAGCGCAAGGTCCGAAGAAGTTGAAGGAGGGGTTTGAGTCCGTGGAGTCGGTAATCACCTTGTTATTCTTCTTTTCTTAGTGGATTGTTATTGCGTGTTGGTCCCGTGGTTTTTCTCCTGGATTGGAGTTTCCACGTAAATCTCGGTGTGCTGTTTTTATTTTCCGCATTGGTTTTTATTTTGCACTGAGATTTATTTTTTAAATATTACACCTATTTACCCCCCTCTAGGTGTTTGATAGTACCTATTTAGATCCTTGTGGATCCTAAAAACTAACAATTGGTATTAGAGCGGGTTTTAGGTTTATCTATCATGTCGGGTGAAAGTGGTAATATTTTTAGACCTCATCTTTTTGATGGGACCAATTATGCATATTGGAAAGTGCGGATGAGAGCTTTTCTCATCTCAATTGATGAGCGTGTTTGGCAAACCGTGGAATACGGTTGGGTGCATCCTGTTGAGGAAGTAGGAAATTCTACTACCCCAAAACCTCGCTCTAGATGGTCTAAAGAGGAAATCGAAAGATCTTCTTACAATGGGAAAGGTATGAACGTTTTATATAATTCTCTTTCCTCGACTGAGTTCACAAGAATTTCCGCGTGTGAAACCGCGAAGGAAATTTGTGATATTCTCAAAATTACACATGAGGGTACTAATCTTGTAAAAATTCAAAAGCTCCAGATGCTTACAAGTCAATTTGACTCTATTCATATGGAAGAGCATGAATTGTTTACAGATTATTACACTAGACTTCAAGATGTAATTAATACATGTGCTAATTTAGGAGAAAAGATCCCGGAGTCGAAAATTGTAAGAAAGATACTTCGGACTCTTCCGGAACGGTTTAGGGCAAAGGTTACCGCCATTGAAACCGTTAGTCATCCGGATGAGATGAGTGTAGAGGAATTAGTAGGTGCTTTACAAACTTATGAGATGACTTTTCCTACTAATCAAGTTTCTTCCAAGTCTTCTTCTAAGCTTACAGGTATTGCATTCAAATCAACAAAGGAAGAAGATGCGAATCAAGTTCCGATGATGAAATCTCTTTTGCCGATTTTGAAGAACAATTGGCGCGGATCACAAAGAAATTTCGTCGGAAATTTTGGAAGAATCGAACCGATGGATCTTCATCCACGAAACCATCTAAAGGATCATCGGGTTCTAAATCCTCTAAACTCAAAGGCGTTGCAAAACCTTCTAAAGAAAAAGAAAAAGATGATTTCGAAGGGAAATCCGATGCTATCGATGCAAAGGCTACGGCCATATTTCAACGGATTGTCCTTCTAAGAAATCATACAAAAAGAAGGCTTTGCAAGCAAAAACTTGGGACGATTCTAGTTTCGATGAATCGACCTCAAGTGAAGAGGAAAAAGAAAAATTTGTTGCTTTTCATGCCTCTCAAATTCCCTCTTCTAATTTGTGCTTATCATCTTTAGTCACTGACTCTATTCCTTTGATTTTGCATGAAACATCAACATCCGAGGAGAGTCATCAACTGAGGGGGAGTCGGACGAAGAAGAACTCGTTGAGGCATACCAACAACTTCTTGCGGAATCAAAGAAGATGGCCAAGCATATCAAGAAGTTGAGGAAGCAACGACTTGAGGTTCAAGACGAGAATCAAGCTTTAAAGATCAAACTTCATGATCTCGAGGAGGAACAAGGAAGGTTATTGGATAACAATAAATTCCTCCAAGAAAAGTTAAACCAATCGGAGACGAACGCAAAATCATATATGGACAAGATTGGTTTTCTAGAAAAACAGTTTGAAGAAATTCATGTCACCAACCAAGCTTTGACCAAGCAAGTTCATCAACTCAAATCCGACATACAAAGGCTTTCAACCGGTTCCAAGAATCATGACCGTATGTCCGGAGTAGGTCAATCAAGCAAGGTTGGTTTGGGATTCAAAAAGAACCAAACTGCGAAGGCTTCAAGTTCCACAATCGAATTGAAAGGAAGAACTTGTCACCTATGTGGACTTGAAGGACATTTGGTGAAGAATTGCCCGAAAAAGAGAAAGAAGAGTCCTTCGGCAACTTCATCTACGGAGCGAACTCAACGGAATCAAAAGACACATCAAGTTAAAGGAGTTCACTCAACCCACCAAAGGTCCGAGCCGCAACATCAATCATACAAGTGGATCATTGCGAGGCAAAGACCTAAGGTGGACCAACAGTCAAAGCTATTACCTCCGGGCCACAACGAATCAAGACAACCCAAGATCCGGCGATTTTGGATTCGGAAAGGTGATATCTTTCCTTGTCTTAAGTTCTAAATAGCTTGTGACTGTATGTAATGCTTTGATTGGTTTTTCCTTCATATTTCTTCTTAATCTTTGCATTACATGTTTTCAATGCTCTTTGTTTTTATACTTTGTTTTTGAACAAAAGGGTTTTTATCGAACAAGTGCATTGAATAAAAAGGGTTTCACGTTCATTCACTCCAAATTAATTTATCAACTTTACTCCATAATCATAATCTTGAAGATACTTCATTATAGGAGTTTTTGATAGTTATAAGCATCAAATTTTAGAAATCATGTGTGATCTTTAGATACTTAATCTATCTCGGTTGTGTGAATTCTTTGTGACAACACAAGTTGAGCATTGGTTATATTGACTTTAATTGCATCTTTTCACGCATTTAGAAATCTATTATGCTTTTGACATCATAATATTTCGATGTTGCAATGATCATTTATGTTAATTAATTCATCTTTTAAGTGATCAAAGTCAATTTCTCTCTCAATGATCTCTTGGTATAGTCATTATCTTATTTGACTATTTAGTCGAGTATGAATGCGGGATCAATTTTTGGTTGAATACCTTATATATTAAATAATTGATAGCCAATTGAGGGGGAGTCAAAGAAAAGTAAAATGCTCAAAAGATGTGGAAAGAGTTACATCCCAATGATTTCCGTGCCGTCTTGAAAAACGCGCACTGGCATCGAAAAACGCACGCATCATCCGAGCTCCGAAAAAAGCAGTAAATAGTCCAATCTCAACTATTTCGCGTGCTGAATCCAAATTCGATGTCTGTTTCTCCAAATTCTCATCCGAAATTTTGCCGAATGCCCCCGGAAAGCCCACTTGATCCGATTTTCGCGCCGGGTCCAGCTCTGATGTCCGTTTTGCCAAATTCCAACTCTAAAAATTACCGGAAGCATCCGAAGAGGTGATCTTTTATCCAAACTTCGCCCTGAGTCCAATTTTGACATCTGTGTCGCGCGAAACCACTTCTAAACACTCGACGGGTCCTCCAATTCCCACGTGGTCCCTTTTTAAGCCCGAAGTCCAACACTTGTGTCCAAATTGCGCATAAACACCACCGACACACCACGCAGGCCTCCAGTGATGCAAACTTAATCCCAAATTGCACCATAAATCCATTTCTTGGGCCCGACACGCGCACAAACACTCCCAAAGGTCACTAATCCGATGGTAATCTCTTAGGTGGGGATTCGGGTCCTCACACATATCATCTTCTGACGTGTCTTTTCTTGGGGTTGAAGTAGGTAGCGAGAATGCAGATGGTGTATATCTACCTTCAATCCATGTAGATTTTCTAGGTAGTGATTGTATACCAACAAGAGGCTCATTAATATGAATTCCACTACCCCTTGTATTCTTCCATCTAGTATACTTCTTTAGTGTTGAACAAGATTTCATAGGTCCTTTGTTCTTTAACACGAACCTATCTTCGTCATCAGAAATCTGTTGTGCTTCCTTGCAAATTTCTTCCCACTCTTCTGTGTCAGAGTCTAAATCATCTGGAAGGACAGTCTTAGTTTCTTTTTGACTTGCTCTAGCTTTCTTCTTTTTATTAGTCGCACGCGTGCTGACTATAGCCATTATGAACACAATCAACCAAGAAAATGCCACTTGAAAAATTTTCAAGGATTAACTTGGATCGAGTGAAAATGAGTTGCAATAGATCCAAATGCTCTTGTTCCTAAAGAGAGAAACTCAAGGACGTGAAAAACAAAAGTTTAGAATGAAAAGAAATTCAAACACCTTTCGTTTTTATCAAAACTTAGTCGCGGTCCGGATCGGGTCAGGAGTTCAGTCCGGGTCGGCTAGCTGTAGAAAATCCCATTGTTCGGGATCCGGACTGAACAATCCAGTCCGGACTGCCTGCAACTTTTTCTTCAGAAAAATTTGTAAAAATTTCAAAAAATCCAGAAAAAGTATGTAAGCATTCTTGCATATCAACTTTAACCAAAAAGTATCATTTCATATCGAAAGAAATAGATTATGCTAAATCTATCATTAATACTCAAATAATGAAACGATAATTTATAAAAGTTATATCGTCTAAAGTTGAGCAAGTTCTAAATATCAATCATGATCTAATGAGTAATGTGTTTATCAAATCATCAATTAAGCAAAGAAAATGAAACACAAAGATCGATAGATGTTTGAAATCCCAAATAAATTAGATAATGCTATATAGTCAATATGTCTAGGGAGTGGCTCTTTGAGCATATTTTAATATGAAATCGCACCTTATACCAACCTTGGTATTCAACATAGTCAAGTATTCCAAAAAGCATTTTATTAAATAAACAGTAATCACCATGCATGCTTAGTAAACATGTGGTTGCTGCACACAATACTCGGACGACCGAGGTGGTAGCTTTTTCCTCCATGTGGTGGTGGTTTTCACACTCCACTAAGGGATGCTACTCTTTCAACATCTTTTGAGCATGAAATAATAAATAATACTCCCCCTCAATTGACTATCAATTATAAAAGATATTCAGTACTCAACAAACCATTGATCTCGAGTTCATACTTATTTCAATATCAAATAAGATAAAAACTATACCAAGAGATCATTGAGTGAGGAATTGACTTTGATAAAAAAAAAAAGATAAAATAAATGATATAAATGATCAATGCATCAAGAGAGTTATAATAATATCCAAATCATAATAAATTTCTCAAAATATGAAAAGATGCAATTAAAGTCAATTATGCTAATGCTCATTTAACGTTCTATTTCACAAACAAAAAGAACACAAAACATAAAACAAAACCTAACCTAAGCAATGGTTCAAAAATTGGTTATTTCAAAGAAAGCATACCAATTGCTTTTCGCAAATGAATAAAACGTTTTTGATCCAAATGTTTTGCTAAAATATCGGCTAATTGATCTTTAGTTGAAACATAAGAAATTTGTAAAATACTTGATTCAACTAGCTCTCTAAAAAACTGATATCTAAGTTCAATGTGTTTTGTTCTAGAGTGTAACACAGGGTTTTTAGAAATGTTAATGGCACTGGTGTTGTCACACAGTATAGTTACTGAGGTCACAAGGATGCGGAAGTCACTTAATACACTTTTCATCTAAATCAATTGAGTTGAGCAACTTCCCGCTGAAATGTATTCTGCCTCGACAGTCGAGAGAGCAATGCAATTTTGCTTTTTACTATGCCATGCAATAGGACAATGGCCAAGGTAAAAACATGCACCACTCGTGCTGTTTCAGTCATCCACTAATCCAGCCCAATCGACATCCGAATATCCTATAATATCGAGAGATGTGCTCATAGGATACCAAATTTCGAAATTTAATGTACCTTTGACGTACCGGATGATCCTTTTCACCGCTTTGAGGTGAATTTCCTTTGGTGCTGATTGATATCTCGCACAAATCTCAACACTGAAAGAAATATCCGGGCGACTAGCCGTAAGGTAGAGTAGACTTCCAATCATACTTCGGTAATGCTTCTCGTCTACACTTTCTCCGTGAGATTCACTTCCTAATCCCTTATTGCTAGTTTCCATAGGAGTTGGAAAGTCTTTAGAATTCTCCAATCTGAATTTCTTGACCAACTCATTCGCATACTTGGATTGACATAAATAAATGCCATCATCACTTTGCTTAACTTGCAATCCAAGGAAATACGTAAGCTCGCCCATCATGGATATCTCAAATTCGCTTTCCATCATTTCGGTGAATTTTGAAGCATCATTGTTCCTCGTAGCAATAAACACAATATCTTCCACATAAATTTGAGCTACAATGAAATTGTCCTGAAAGTGCTTCACAAAAAGTGTCCGATCGGCTCCCCCTCAAGTATAGCCCTTTTCCAAAAGATATTTAGTAAATCTTTCGTACCATCCTCGCGGTGCTTGTTTTAGTCCGTAAAGAGCCTTTTTTAGTCGAAAAATATGGTTATGTAGTTTATGATCAATAAACCCTTTTGGTTGAGCTACATAAACTTTCTCATTTAAAAAACTATTTAAAAATGCGCTCTTAATGTCCATTTGAAAAAGTTTTATTTTAAAATGATAAGCAATCGCATAAAGAATACGAATGGACTCGAGATGAGTTACCGGGGCGAAAGTCTCATCAAAGTCTATACCTTCAACTTGTGAATAACCCTGAGCAACTAAACGTGCTTTGTTCCTCACAATGGTACCGTCTTCATTTTTCTTGTTCTTGAAAATCCATTTAGTACCAATGATATGTTGTTGCTTCGGGGGCTTCGTTAATTCTCAAACTTTGTTCCTTTCAAATTGATTAAGTTTTTCTTGCATTACTTCAATCCAATAGTCATCTTGAAGAGCTTCATCAACATTCTTTGGTTCGATCATGGAGACATAACATGCAACTCCACAAACCAATTGTCTCCGAGTTCTAACTCCTTCTTAAGGATATCCAATGATGTTTGATTCCGGATGGTCCTTGGAGATTTGAAACGTTTGAGGTAACGGAGTACTCGGGGATATTTGCGATGATTCCTGCACATTAGATAAACTAGAAGAATCATAAGATGCATCAAAATTTTCAGAAGAATTATCATGCAAAGATGCAATATCATTAGCAGGAGATTCATCATCAATAGACATATCAGGAGTAGATTTATCAGAAAAAAAATAAATAGCTTCATCTACTTTAACATTGAAAGATTATATCATCGTTTTAGATTCAAGGTTAAATACCCGATATGCTCTACTGTTTGTAGAATAACCTATAAATATTTCTTTATCACTTCGAGAGTCAAAATTTTTAAGATTTTCTCGATCGCGTAAAATGTAACAACGACTCCCGAAGATACGAAAATACTTGATATAAGGTTTTCTACTAAACCATAGTTCATATGGAGTGTTCAAAGTACCCGGGCGCAAATAGATTCTATTGATCACACAGACAGCGGTGTTAACTGCTTCAGCCCAAAAGTGTAACGGGAATTTCCGGCTATAAAGCATAGCACGCGCCATCTCTTGTACAACTCTATTTTTGCGCTCGACTATACTGTTTTGTTGCGGTGTATAAGGTGCAGAGAATTCATATTTTATGCCATTTGAAGTGCAAAAAATCAATGAATTTTGAATTGATGAATTCTCTACCTCTATCATTCCGAACACGAACGATCTTTTCATTCTTCTCAATCATAATACGATGACAAATCTCATGAAAAGAATCGAAAGTATCTGCTTTCTCTTTTAAAAAATCTACCCATGAGTATCTAGAGAAATCATTAACCATGAGAAAAATATACCATTTTTCACCCAAACTAGGTTGACGGGTTGGCCCCATTAAATCCATATGCAATAATTCTAATGGGCGTTTTATTCCTACATGGTTCAAATTCTTGTGAGTGGATCTAGTTTGTTTTCCCTTTTGGCAACCACCACACACAATGTTTTCTTTAAAACTCAATTTAGGAACACCTCTAACTATGTCTTTGTTAGATATTCTACATAGTTCCTTAAAGTTCATGTGACCTAGTCTTTCATGCCAAAGAGTTTCATTATCAAGTGAAACTAAGTTACATTGTTCAAAAAATTTATTAGGAACTACATAGCAATTATTTTGTGACCTAACCCTTTTCAAAAAGAATGAATGGTTTTCATCAGTTACAGTGCATTCAACAGAAAAAAAATTAACTGAAAAACCATCATCACACAATTGGCTAATGCTTATGAGGTTAGTCTTAAGGCATTCAACAAATAGAACATTGTTCAAAACCAGGCCTTTTGGAATAATGATTGTTCCTTTTTCAATTATTTTCGAAGATCGTCCATCTCCGAAAACTACAAGTCCTCCGGAGGTTTTCTCAAACATTTGAAAATGGTTTTTATCTCCGGTCATGTGCCGTGAGCAACTATAAAGTACCGGGACTTTGTAGAGTGTACCAACCTCGCAAGATGGCGCGGTGCGGGGGAAAATCACCTTGGGCGTGTTCCAATTGTATCTACAGATGAGCCTGAATTGATTCGGATCGACGCGGAAGCCTTTGGATAAAAAGTGAGTTAGCGGCGTCAAACTTGGAAGCCCAGTTTGAATCTGTGACTTTGGGGCATTGTGTGCCTGTAGAGTATTGGATTGGATAGAGAACCGACTCCGCGATTGTGCGCAGAAATTTGGAAAGTGCTGGAACACGTGTATTTTTGGGTTACAGCGGAGTTCGGGAGGTTTCGGTTTGATGCGGAGGCCCCGAAGGCGAAAAGTGAGTTGGAGCTGGCAATTAGAGGATTTAAGTGATTACTTCTAACTCACTTTGGAGTTGAGAAAAGGGACGAGAAAAGAAATGAGTAAAGCTTTTGAGTGGGGAAAAGCCTGGAACATGTGTACTTTATATTTACAGCGGAGTTCGGGAGATTTCAGAGCGATGCGGAAGCTTCCGGGGCAATAAGTGAGTTGTCGGCGAGGAATTGGAAGTTTCAGACTTGAATTTCGGTTTTTGGAGGCTAGAGTTTCGGAACTGGGGTTTTGGTTCTGGAACTAGTGGGCTAGTTCCGGAACCAACCCTGTGATTCCGGAACTAACTGGGTTAGTACCGGTACCCAATTAGTGGTACCGGTATTCAGCCTCCCAGGATGCCCCGTTTAAGCAGATTTGGATATTTTGAGTGAGGGCACTTTGGTCTTTTCCCTCCCCAAGCTTACCACCTCTATATATAAGCCCCTGCCTTCTTCTCCATGACAGAGAGAGAGAAAGGAAAGAAAGAAAAGAATGAAAGAAAAGAGAAGAAGGAGAAAGAAAAGGAAGTGGAGTGTGAAGGGTGCAGCTTGGAGTTCTTGCTGCTTGTGTTGGGTTATATGTATTAAAGGATCTAAATAGGGGAAAAAACACCTAGAGGGGGGTGAATAGGTATAAACAATAAACACTCAAAAAATCATTGCGCAATAAAACCCAATGCGGAAATAAAAATAAACACGCAAGATTTTTACGTGGAAAAACTCCAAACCGGAGTAAAAAAACCACGGGACCGATCACACGGCGAAATCCACTAGAATTAAACACGTACAAGGTGATATACCGTACTCACAGACGACTCGACCTTTACCATACGCTCCTAGTAGATCTTCTCCGCTCGTTCCGCAACGCGTCTCGAATCCACGATCTGCGTCCAACGCCGAATCCACGGCGTCCAACGTCGAGTCCACGACGTCCGACCGAATCCACGGTCTTCACCCAGTAGCACGCTTCGAATCCACGAACGTACCTCGCTCCGAATCCACGAGAGCGGTAGCACCTTGAATCCACAAGGCCACGCGAGTCCACGCGCCGATTTTGGGAAAATCGTTGTTTTTGGGTGGTGATGATCCGCCGAATACTTAGATTAGAAATAGATCGGAAATACCATCTAAGTATTCATTAATTTGATTCTACTCAAAATCTGAGTTTGGAAAACCTAGAATCAAATTAATCAATATAGATGAAGAAACATAGAATTAAATCTATTGATTTCCTTTCTTCTCTATATGTGGATTTTTCTTTTTCGGTCGTATTTTTCTTACGATCTTGCTTACCCTAGAAAATGAATCATAGGGTCTATTTATAGGTTAGAAACCATTGGAAGAAGATAAGGATCAAAAACTAACCTTTTCTGAAATTTTACAGGACGACGATCCGGATCGGAATTTCTGCGATCCGGATTGTCGTAACGTGACAGACAATTCCAGAAAAACAAAGGTTCGGGATCCGGATTGAAATGCCCGATCCGGATCGTTCATATATTTCAGCAAAAACCAATGTTCGGGATCCGGATCAGAATTGGCTTGGATCCGGATTGGATTTGCATATGAACTAACACCCTTCGGGATCCGGATTGGATTGTCTGATCCGGATCCTGAACATGTCCCATGTCCAGTTTTTGATTTTTATGCAATAAAAAATTCATCCAAGTGTTTCTACACTATAAGAAGTATTCGGATCACCAAAAATCTTTAGTTAAACATACCTGATCCTTTTGAATTCTTCTTTCTTGAGATTGAGGTATATGATCCAAACTTCTTTCATCTTCAATCTTCAAGACTTAGACACTTTCACGAAATACGCCAACTCAAATTCCTTAACAATCTCCCCCTTTGGCGGTTTCGTGACAAAACACAAATCCACTTAAGAAAATTCAAAAAAGATATTTTTGTTGCTATCACCATACAACAAAAATTTACAATGGAGATCCAAAAATTGAATACATGAGATAAACTCCTAAAACAGACTCTAGACTTAGACATCTGTACTCTCTGCAAAAAGAAATCATTCTTGACAAAAGAGATCGTTAGATACCTCAAGAATTTTCAACAATCAAAACCTAGCAGAGATAGAGTTCATACTCACGATGACATTTATGCATTTAGATATGTAATTGAGTCACAAATAAAAATCAACATATCTTCTAAACAATAGAAATCCAAATGTCATGGAAAGGTTAGTCAACAAGCAACTTGTTAGTTATATTACATGCCCAAATAGTTAGTCGAAAAGTTAGTCGAGGCATGCATGCAATCACAATACAAAACCAAAAGTTGCAAAAGTTGTGATACTTACCTTTCAAGGTTCAAAGTTTAACATTCTTCTCACTCTCAAGCATTGTCAATCACAGAGCATAGTTCACTGTTCAATCACTGTTCAAAGTTTCACTGTTCAAAGTTCTCTAAATGCTCTCCCCCTTTTTGTCACAAAACTCAGCCAAAATTAATACAATGTAAGGAGAGATAAAAAATATGAAAAACCTGAGAACTAAGGCTAACAGAAACTAAAAGCTGAACTGAAGATCCTAAAAACTGAAAACCTGCAAGAAAAACAGCACAAAAAGATGACAGAGGTTAGGCAAAAATTAATCATCCGAGTCGGACTCATCAGAAGCACTGCATCCCATCTTCGAGAACATTTTCTTCATGAATTTCTTCATCGAAATGACTGACTTAGTTAATGTGATCTGAGATGCTGTGATAATCTCAAGTTCCTCGGAGATTCGCCTCTGTTCTTTGGTTATCGATCTGTTCTTGTTCAACCGATATGCGTTGTTGTTGCTTGAAAATTGATGTTACCGATGCTTCATCATCTGCTCCGGGTACTTGTTGTGATGGCGAGGCAGAGGTGCCGATACCAGGTTTCTTTCCGGATGACGGAGTTGGAGTAACATGAGGCAATTTGTGAAGGGACTTCACAATGGTGGATTCATTTATCATCCCCAAGCAATGTTGATAAGATGTTGCGGTGATGTCAATCTGAAACTTTTTCAGAATCCTCATGATTATCAACGGAAACGGAAGTCTTTCGGAGGGGTGATGATGCTCAACATATCTCGACATTCTGTTCCAAATAATGTACGGGATGTTGACGTTCAAACCAACTGCGTCAGATGGATGCCCGAGAAGGTATAAGAAGAGCATTCTATCCCATCTCATCACCTTTGTTTGCATGTTTGGGAGAATGTTATAGCAAGCAATGAAGTTGAGAAACCTGTATTCAAGCTTGAGTTGTTTGGATTTAACAGTTTTACCATCTTGCGATTCAGTTCCTTCCAAACAAATTCCGTTCAAAACAGTTTGCCACATGGTCCTCGTTAGACTTCTTCCCGTCAAATAGTTGATCCCTGATCTGTTGGATTCCATACCAAGGACTTCGCCGATTAACTGCGGAGTGATTTTAAGTTTCATCCCTTGGATATTTGTGTAGAACTGCATTGAGCCATGTTCATCTTCTTGAAGATGTCTTGCATTTGTATAAAAGGTCCTTACTCGATGCAAACAATATCCGAGTAATTCCGGAAAACGGCAAACTTGAAGAAGATTAGCTTGTTCAATTAAAGTCCCAAACTCTGGTGAATGATCGCGGAGAGCACCAATATTGACATGTCGTTCGCCGATGCATTCACGATGTTCAAAAGCTCTAAGGCGATCAATGTTGACGAGCACTTCTTCCTGGCGAGGTGGAGAATTAGGAACTATTGGCTTGCTAACATCAACATCTCGTGCTTGTCCAAAGCGTCGAGCTAGTCGTTTCCTTTTCACCGAGATGGTTGGAACAGTCATTGGAGCTTTTCCTTTGTCCATGGGTGTCTTTCCTTTTGATGAAACAGGGGTCTTCTGTGTCGATTTAACAGGCAATGCTTCATCATCTGACAACTCGTCCCAATTCACTTCATCTTTTTCCTGTTCAGACTCTGAATCTTCAAGATGAACGCATTCTCCCTTTTTGAAAGGTTTCTTTGCTCTCTTCAATTTATTTATTGCTCTTGTATGCACCATTGCAACTAATAGGAAAATGATCCAAGAGAATGCCATTGTTGCTAGTTCTTTAAGAAAATTGAAATCCTGTGAGCACACCTCAAGAACATGAAAAATTGTTAATTTTCAAAAATTTGAAAAATTGTACCCAAACAATCATAATCATGTAGAGAGACTAGGAATCAAATTAGTTTTGCAAAAAGAATTTTAAAAATAGATCAATTTCATGATTTTCAAAAATTCCTATTATATGCCCTAAAATCGAATTTTCAGAAATCGAAGCCCAAAAATTCGTTTATCTTGAGAAAACCTAGCATATAATCGAAACTAATCTACCCAGAGTTCTTATTTCAAAAGAAATTTGATCAAAAACCACTCACAAACGAAAAAGATGCATGATTTCTACTCACGTTTTGAGCAAAGAAGAAAAAACAGTGAAAAACCGAGATTTTGATCAATATAACTTACTTTGAGTTGAAGAGAATGAGTTTGGAGGGCTCTAAGATCTTTGCTTTCAAGAGAGAGAAACTCAGAAGATTAAGAAACGAAAGCTTGTGAAGAAATAAAATCAAAAACCACTTCGTTTCATATAAACCCTAGCCGCGATCCGGATCATATCGTGAATCCAATCCGGATCGGCTACCCGCAGGAAATACCTGCGTTCGGGATCCGGATCACCTTGTCCAATCCGGATCGGCTCCAACTTTTTCTTCAGAAAAATTCAGAAAAATTCCATAAAATCCAGAAAAAGTATGTAAGCACTTTAGCGTATCAACTTTAAATAAAAATCATCGTTTCATACAACAAGAAATAGATTATACAAAATCTATCAAAAATACTCAAATAACGAAACGAAAATTTATAAAAATTAAATCCCTTAAAGTTGAACAACTTCAATCACATCTAACATGATCTTATGCGTAATGCCTTTATCAAATCATCAATTTGGTAAAGAAAATGAAATACAAAGATCAATAGATGTTTGAAATCCCAGATAAGTTAGATAATGTATCTAGACAATCTGTTGAAGAGAGTGGCTCTTTGAGCATCTTTCATTAAAATTCCACCTTATACCAACCTTGAAATTTGACAGAGTCAAGTATTTCAGTATGCATTTTATTTAATTCAAAAATTGAAAAACCATGCTTGGTATACATGTGGTAGCTGCACACAGTACTCGGACGACCGAGGTGGTAGCTCTTTCCTCCATGTGGTGGTAGTTTTCACACTCCTCATTGGGATGTAACTCTTTCCACATCTTTTGAGCATATTACTTTTCTTTGACTCCCCCTCAATTGGCTATCAATTATTTAATATATAAGGTATTCAACCAAAAATTGATCTCGCATTCATACTCGACTAAATAGTCAAATAAGATAATGACTATACCAAGAGATCATTGAGAGAGAAATTGACTTTGATCACTAAGAAGATGACTTAATTGATATAAATGATCATCGCATCAACTGAAATATTATGATATCAAAAGCATAATAAATTTCTAAATGCGTGAAAGGATGCAGTTAAAGTCAATATAACTAATGCTCAATTAATGTACTATGTCTAAGCATAGATAATGAACAAAAACACAAAAACAAAACCTAACCTAAGGATTGGTTTCAAAAAGAGATTATTTCAAGGAAAGCATTCCAATTGCCTTACGCAAGTGAATAAAACGTTTTTGATCCAAAGGTTTTGTTAAAATTGTTGGGTTTAGGTTAATAAGGATCTAAATAGGGGAAAAAACACCTAGAGGGGGGTGAATAGGTGTAAACAATAAACACTCAAAAATCGTTGCGCTATAAAACCCAATGCGGAAAAATAAATGAACACGCAAGATTTTTACGTGGAAAAACTCCAAACCGGAGTAAAAAACCACGGGACCGATAACACGGCGAAATCCACTAGAATTAACACACGTACAAGGTGATATACCGTACTCACAGACGACTCAACCTTTTTCATACGCTCCTAGTAGATCTTCCCGCTCGCTCCACGACGCTTCTCGAATCCACGATCCGCGCCCAACGCTGAATCCACAGCGTCCAACGTCGAGTCCACGACGTCCGACCGAATCCACGGTCTTCACCCAGTGGCACGCTTCGAATCCACGAACGTACCTCGCTCCGAATCCACGAGAGCGGTTGCACCTTGAATCCACAAGGCCACGCGAGTCCACGCGCCGATTTTGGGGTAAATCGTTGTTTGTTTTGGGTGGTGATGATCCGCCGAATACTTAGATTAAAGATAGATCGGAAATACCATCTAAGTATTCATTGATTTGATTCTACTCAAAATGTGAGTATGGAAAACCTAGAATCAAATCAATCAATATAGATGAAGAACCATTGAATAGATCTAATGATTTCCGTTCTTCTCTATATGTGTGGATTTTTCTTTTCGGCTATCTTTTTCTATTTTTCTCGGATGCCCTAGAAATGAAAAGGAAGGGCTATTTATAGGTTAGAAACCCTAGGAAGAATATTCGGATCAAAAACAACCTTTTCTGGAAAGTTTTACCGACGGCGATCCGGATTGGATTTGGCGATCCGGATTGCAGAAGCACAAAACACGGTTTCCAGAAAATAGCTTGTTCGGGATCCGGATCGTAGTCCCCGATCCGGATTGTTCATACAGTTTCACCAAAACACCATGTTCGGGATCTGGATTGCAGAAGCTGTGATCCGGATTGAAGCAGTGTATGAACAAAGCACCTTTCGGGATCCGGATTGCAAGTTCTGATCCGGATCCTGAACATGTCCCATGTCCAGTTTTTGATGTTAAGCAATTAAAACCTCTTCCAGGTGTTTCTACACTATAAGAAGTATTCGGATCATCAAAATTCTTTAGTTAAACGTACCTGATCCTTTTCTTGAGATTGAGGTATACGATCCAAAGTTTCTTCATCTTCAATCTTCAAGACTTAATACATTCACGAAATACGCCAACTCAAATTCCGTAACAATCTCCCCCTTTGGCGGTTTCGTGACAAAACACAAATCCACAAAGAAAATTCAAAAAGATATTTTTGTTGCTATCACCATACAACAAAAATTTACAAAAGAGTTCCAGAAATTAAATACATGAGATAAACTCCTAAAACAGACTCTAGACTTAGACATCTGTAATCTCTGCACACAGAAAGCATTCTTGACAAACAAAATCGTTAGTTACCTCAAGAATTGAAACATTCAAAACCAACTACAGAGATAGAGTTTATTCTCATCATGACATTTGAAACATTCAGATATGTAAGAGAATCATAGTTAAAACCAACATATCTTCTAAGCAGTCAAAAACCAAATGTCAAAGTATGTTAGTCCAACATCAACTTGTTAGTCATATTACATGCCCAAATAGTTAGTCGAATAGTTAGTATAGAGACATGACACAAATCACATAAGAAAAACCAAAGTTGAGTTGAAGTCATACTTACCTTACTTAGTCATTGATATTCACAATCATTGTTCAAAGTTCTTGCAAACAGTTCAAGGTCTTCTCTCCAACTCTCTCCCCCTTTTTGTCACAAAATATGCCAAATAATTACAGAACAGAGGGAGTTAAAAAAAATATTGAAAAAAGAAACTGCAGAAAACAAACGTCAAAGAGAAAATCCTGCAAAGGTAGAACAAACATGGGTTAAAGCAAAGATCTACTCCTGAGAGTCGGAGTCATCAGATGTTGTGCATCCCATTTTTGCAAACAACTTCTTCACTAGTTTCTTCACTGATGAGACGGACTTATTCAGAGTGATTTGCGAAGCTGTGAGGACTTCCATCTCATTTTTCATATTATGAAGATCTCCTCTCATTTCAGTGAACTCTGCAGACATACGTTCCTGTTCATTGGAAAGCCGTTTTTGTTCTTTAAAGATAGAGGTGACAGAGGCATCATCGTCAGAGGTGGATGGAGGTGCCTGCTGTGAAGGAGGAACTGGAGCTGTGGAAGTAGTTGCTGGTTGTCGAGCTCGTTGCCGGATTGGAGGAGATGGGGGATCATCTTGCTTTGTTGACAAAGACTTTACAATAGTTGTTTCATTTATTGTCCCCAAACTATACATATAAGAGCTCGCGCTTGTATCCACTTTAAACTTTTTAAGGATGCGCATGATAATCATTGGGTATGGTAGCCGCTCTGTGGGGTGAGAGTGTTCGACATACCGCGTCATCCTATGCCAAATGAGATACGGAATATTCATATTTGCTCCCATCAAAATGGTCGGGTTGCCAAGAAGATAGAGAAAGAGCATTCTATCCCACCGAAGGACTTTCGTGTTCATATTGGGAAGAATGTTGTAACAGACAATGAAGTTTATGTACTTGTACTCCTTTTTAAGTTCTTTGGAGAAAACAGAATTTCCGGTAGACAAAGTTTCCGGAACGCAGATTCCGTTAACTACAACTCTCCACGAGTTGGCGTTGAAGCTTTGAGTCTTGAGGTAGTGGAGTCCATCAGATCTTGCTTTCATATTAAGCACCTCTCCAATCAGTTGGGGAGTGACTTTGATCTTGATACCTTTAACCACGGTATGAAATTCTCGTCGTCCGTCCTCATGATCCATTAGACTCGTAGCATTCTGGTAAAACATGCGAACTGAGTGTGGACAGTACCCAGTTGATTCAGGAAAGTTGCAAATTGGAGCAAGCCCGACTTGTTCAAACAGAACTCCAAACTCTGCAGATCGATTCTTCATCTGTTGGACATTAACATGTCTTTCCCCAATGCATTCCCTCTTTTCAAAATCTTTGATTCTTGTAGAGCTGATAAATTCCGGAGGAGGAGGCTGGCTGGCTATAGGTTCGTTGATCGAAATGCCCTGAGCACTACCTCTTTTCCTTGCACCAGTCTTTGTCCTTGTTCTGATTTGACTTGGTTCCATGGGAGCTTTTCCCTTTTCTGCGGCAGTAGGAGGAGCCTTTGTCTTTGAGGTTTCTGCAGGTGCTTTCCCCTTGGATACAATAGGGACATCTTCCTCAATCTCTAGGTTATCCCAGTCAATCGAGTCTGTTTCCGAATCCGTGTCGGAATCATTCTCAGCTCGCTTGGTTCTCTTTGCTTTCTTTGGTTTGGCAGTGTCCTTAACATGGACCATTGCAGCAAGTAGGAAAATGATCCAGGTGATCACCATTGCTGAAGTGCTGTCCTGTGCAAAACCAACTCAAGAACACATGAAAAATTGTCAATTTTGAAAAATTTGAAACATTGTACCTAGACAATCATAATCTTGTAGAGAAGCCAAGAATCAAATTAGTTTTCCAAAAAGAATTTTAAAAATAGATCAATTCCATGATTTTCAAAAATTCCTCTTTTATGCCCTAAACCAGAATTTTTAGAAATCGAAGCCTAAAAACTCGTTTATCTTGAGAAAACCCAGCATAAAAGCAAAACTAATTGACCCAGAGTTCTTATTTCAAAAGAAATTTGATCAAAAACCATTCACAAACGAAAAAGTTCCAAGATTTCAACTCACGTTTGATGAAAAACTGTAAAAACCGAGTTTTGATCAATAAAACTTACTTGAATCCGAAGAACTTTGAGTTTGGAAGCTCCAAGAAGCAAGAAATCTAGAGAGAGAAGCTCTAGAGATTTTAGAACAAAAGATTAGGGTAAAAGAAATTGAATCCTCTTTGTTCTTATAAAAACCCTAGCCGTGATCCGGATCGGATCGAGAATGTGATCCGGATCGGCTACCCGCAGGAAAATCCTGCGTTCGGGATCCGGATCACTTACCCCGATCCGGATCGGCTTCAACTTTTTCTCCAGAAAAATTCAGAAAAATTCCATAAAATCCAGAAAAAGTATGTAAGCACTTTACCATGTCAACTTTAAACAAAAGACATCGTTTCATACAACAAGAAATAGATTATGCAAAATCTATCAAAAATATCCAAAAATGAAACGAAAATTTACGAAAGTTAAAACACTTAAAGTTGAACAACTTCAATTACATCTATCCTGATCTTATGTGTAATGCCTTTATCAAATCATCAATTTTGGTAAAGAAAATGAAATACCAAGATCAATAGATGTTTGAAATCCCAGATAAGTTAGATAATATATCTAGACAATCTGTTGAAGGAGTGGCTCTTTGAGCATCTTTTACTAAAAATCCCACCTTATACCAACCATGAAATACGACTGAGTCAAGTATTTCAATATGAATTTCATCAACAATTTTCAAAACAAAATTTGCTTTTCATTCATGGAGTATCTTTTTCTTTCTTTTCTCCATGTGGTGGTAGTTTTCACACTCCTCATGGGATGTAACTCTTTCCACATCTTTTGAGCATTTTACATTTCATTGACTCCCCCTCAATTGGCTATCAATTATTTAATATATAAAGTATTCAACCAAACCATTGATCTCGAATTCATACTCGACTAAGCAATCAAATATGATAATGACTATACCAAGAGATCATTGAGAGAGAAATTGACTTTGATCACTTAAAAGATGGTTTAATTAACGTAAATGATCATTGCAACATTGAAATATTATGACATCAAAACATAATAAATTTCTAAATGCATAAAAGGATGCAATTAAAGTCAATTATGATTTATGCTCAATTAATGTCCTATGTACAAAACATAGATAAAGAACAAAACAAAAACAAAAACAAAACCTAACCTAAGCAAAGGTTTCAAAAAGGTTATTTCAAGGAAAGCATGCCAATTGCTTTACGCAAGTGAATAAAACGTTTTTGATCCAAAGGTTTTGTTAAGATATCAGCTAATTGATCCTCAGTTGAAATATATGACAGTTGAAGAATGTTTGATTCAACTAGCTCTCTAAGAAAATGATATCTAAGTTCAATATGTTTTGTTCTAGAGTGCAACACAGGGTTTTTAGAAATGTTAATAGCACTAGTGTTGTCACATAAAATGGTTACCGAAGATGTTGAAATCCGGAAATCGCTCAACACGCTTTTCATCCAAATCAATTGGGTTGAACAACTTCCTGCAGAAATGTACTCCGCTTCGGCAGTCGAGAGTGCTATGCAATTCTGCTTTTTACTGTGCCATGCAACAAGGCAGTGGCCAAGATAGAAGCATGCACCACTCGTGCTTTTCCGGTCATCCACTGATCCAGCCCAATCGGCATCTGAGTATCCAACAATATCCAAAGTCGTTCCCATAGGATACCAAATTCCGAAATTGATTGTACCTTTGATATACCGGATGATCCGTTTCACCGCTTTCAGGTGAACCTCCTTCGGTGCTGATTGATATCTCGCACAAATCCCAACACTGAAGGATATATCCGGGCGACTAGCCGTGAGATATAGTAGACTTCCAATCATACTGCGATACAGTTTCTCGTCTACATTCTCACTATGTGATTCACTTCCAAGTCCCTTATGGCTAGTTCCCATTGGAGTCGGAAAATCCTTAGAATTTTCAAGATCAAACTTTTTGACCAACTCCAGTGCATACTTGGATTGACACAAGTGAATTCCTTCATCGTTTTGTTTAACTTGTAATCCAAGAAAATAATTCAATTCGCCCATCATGGACATCTCAAATTCGCTTTCCATGGTCTCCGCGAATTTAGAAGCATCATTATCTCTCGTTGCTCCAAAAACAATGTCATCGACATAGATTTGAGCAACTATGAAATTGTTTTGATAATGCTTCACAAAGAGAGTCCTGTCAGCTCCCCCTCGAGTGTAGCCCTTTTCCAAAAGGTGCTTTGTCAACCTTTCGTACCATGCTCGCGGTGCTTGTTTCAGACCGTAAAGAGCCTTTTTCAGACGAAAAACATGGTTAGGTAGTTTATGATCCACAAAACCTTTCGGTTGAGCTACATAAACTTCCTCATTTAAAAATCCATTTAAAAAGGCGCTCTTAACGTCCATTTGAAATAATCTGATTTTGAAATGACAAGCGATCGCAAACAATATACGAATGGACTCGAGTCTAGCTACAGGGGCGAAAGTTTCATCAAAGTCTATACCTTCTACTTGAGAGTAGCCTTGAGCAACTAACCTTGCTTTGTTCCTGATGATAGTACCTTCTTCATTTTTCTTGTTCTTGAAGATCCATTTGGTACCTATCACATTGTGTTGCTTCGGAGGCTTCGTTAATTCCCAGACTTTGTTTCGCTCGAATTGATGGAGCTCTTCCTGCATTGCTTTAATCCAGTAATCATCTTGGAGAGCTTCATCAACATTCCTTGGTTCGATTTGAGATACATAGCATGCAAATCCGCAAACCAATTGTCTCCGTGTTCTAACTCCTTCTTGTGGATCTCCAATGATGTTCGATTCAGGGTGATCCTTGGAGATGCGTAGCGTCTGAGGTAGAGGAGTAGACGGAGGTACTTGAGATAATTCCTGCACATCAGATGAACTTGAAGAACCGTTAGATGCATCAACATTATTATCAAAAGAATTGTTAGAAGAAGATGCATTAGCAGGTGTATCATCATCAAGAGAGATATCGAGGGTAGGTTTTTCAGATTCAAAATGAAAAGCTTCATCTACAAAAGTATCAGCTTTTTCTTTTAAGAAAGCTACCCAAGTATATCTAGAAAAGTCATCAACCAACAAGAAAATATACCATTTACCTCCCAGAGATGGTTGACGAGTTGGCCCCATTAAATCCATATGCAAAAGTTCCAAAGGCCGTTTTGTACCTATGTGGTTCAAGTTCTTGTGTGCAGTCCTAGACTGTTTTCCTTTTTGGCAACCGCCACACACAAGGTTTTGTTCAAAAGAAAGTTTCGGAACTCCCTTGACCACATCTTTGTTCAAAATTCTAGCAAGTTCCTTAAAGTTTATGTGACCTAGCCTTTCATGCCAAAGTGTTTTATTTTTCAAAGATGCTAGGTTACATTTTTCAGAAATCTTAGTAGGAACTACATAACAATTGTTTTCTGATCTAACCCCCTTTAGAAAGAAAGCATGGTTCATGTCAGTTACAGTGCATTTATCAGATGAAAAATTAACTGAATAACCACTATCACACAATTGACTTATGCTTATGAGGTTAGTCTTAAGGCCATGAACAAATAACACATTATCTAGAACCGGGCCATCTGGAATAGCTACCGTTCCCTTTCCAACAATTTTGGAAGACCGACCATCTCCGAAAACAACAAGTCCTCCGGAGTTTTTCTCAAATGTTTGAAAACAGTTTTTATCGCCGGTCATATGACGGGAACACCCGCTATCCAGGTACCAAGACGAACTATCATATGCATGCAAAGAAACATTGGTAGCAAGACAGGGAAAATCTCACCTTTGCGCACCCAAACCTTTTTGGAATGCGTCGGTAATGATCGTGAAGTTGATTTCCTGGGTGAGAGCGTCTTGCTTGAAGAATTGCTGCTCCTTGATGATGTCGTCTTGAGCGGTGTACTACCAAGGCTCTTTTCCTTTGAATGAATTGAAGTTGATTTTCGAGGAATAGCCCTTTTGGTAGTCATTGCAAGAGGTGCTTGAGGTGTGCGTTTAGCTTCCGTCTTGCAATTTCTTCTTATGTGCCCTGAAATGCCACAACGAAAACATACCTTGATTCTTGTCGATTCCGAGGAAGATGTAGTAGGTTTGTTGTCGTTGCTTGTTGTGAATACCGGTGTCGGAGGAGGAGATACCGACTGAGGCACAAATACTGTACCACTCGAACTTGGAATGTCTCCAGTTTGAGTGTATCCGAGGCCGAACTTATTTCTTTGACCGAGACCAAGCAGTCTGTCCAACTTACTCCTTCCAGAAGAAAATCTCTTTAAGTCATCCTTCAGTTGGCGTATGGTCTCCGTCATTTCCAATTTTTCCTGTCGAGCCTCGCCGTTGAGCTTCAAGAAGTAATTCGCTTTGTTCACCATATCCATATAATTCTTCTCGAGTTGCTCATTGGACTCTTGAAGGGAAACATTTGTTTTAATCAGATTATCCCTTTCCACTTCAAGATCGGTTGAGAGAGAGGTTACCCTTTTTACTTCTTCTTCGAGATCCTGCAATCTCTCTTTCAACCCCTTGTTTTGCTTAGCCAGTTTCTTTGAATCCCTCAAAAGTTATGGTAGGCTAGAGCAAAATCTTCACCTTCCGAATCATCTGATTCATCGTCCGTTGCAATCTTTTCAACAGTGGAGTTGGACAGTGAGTCGGATGTACTTGCCATTAAGCACATGAAGGGTGAAGATGTAGTGGACGCGTGGAAAGCTGTCGCGTTGTCTTCTTCATCACTTGAGGATGACTCATTTGACGTGGAGTTGTCATCCCAAGTAACGACTTGCATCGCTTTCTTCTTTGCCGGATTCTTGTTGGGACATTCCGTTGCAATGTGGCCGTAGCCTCGACATTTGAAGCACTGAACTTGTCCCTCAGAACTTTTCTTATCCTTTGAGAAGTTCTCTTGCTTTCTTGACTTGTGCTTGAAGGACCCTTGCCTTTCTTCGACTTTCCGAAGGATGGAGTTTTGCTTGAATTTCCCCTTCGAAAGTTGCGGCGAAACTTCCTTGTCAAGAGAGCGAGCTGCTTCTCAAAGTCCTCCATAGAAAGGTTCTCGTCGTCGTCCGAGGAGGATGAATCCGCGTCTTCTTCTTTAGTTGATTTCAATGCGTAACCTGAAGACTTAGAAGAGGATGCCTTTCCAGAAGAATAGTTAGTAGGAAAAGTCATTTCATAAGTTTGTAAAGCACCTACTAATTCTTCTACACGCATTTCGTCCGGGTGTTTAATTGTTTCAATGGCTGCGACCTTCGGGCGAAATCGTTCAGGAAGAGTTCTTAGAATTTTTCTTACAACTTTAAATTCTGGAATCTTCTCTCCCAAGTTAGCACATGAGTTCACGATGTCTTGCAATCGTGTGTAATAGTCAGTGAAGGATTCATTCTCTGCCATAGAGATAGAGTCAAACTTGCTCGTAAGCATTTGCAGTTTCTGAATCTTCACTAGGTTAGTTCCCTCATGCGTAACTTGAAGAACATCCCAGATTTCTTTCGCAGTCTCACATGCCGAGACGCGAGAGAACTCAGTTTGTGACAAAGCATTAAATAGAGCATTAATTCCTTTGCCATTGTAAGAAGATAATCTATCTCTTCCTTGGTCCATTTCGACCTAGGTTTTAAGGTGCGAACATCATCTAAAATTTCAGTTGGATTAGACCATCCTAATTCAATTGATTGCCACACCCTTTCGTCGATGGAAATTAAAAAGGCTTTCATCCGTACTTTCCAGTACGCATAATTTGTTCCATCAAAGAAAGGGGGTCGATTGATGTTTCCACCTTCAACCATTGTTTACAACCCTATTCCCGCTCTGATACCACTTGTTGGGTTTAGGTTAATAAGGATCTAAATAGGGGAAAAAACACCTAGAGGGGGGTGAATAGGTGTAAACAATAAACACTCAAAAAATCATTGCGCAATAAAACCCAATGCGGAAAAATAAAAGAACACGCAAGATTTTTACGTGGAAAAACTCCAAACCGGAGTAAAAAACCACGGGACCGATAACACGGCGAAATCCACTAGAATTAACACACGTACAAGGTGATATAACGTACTCACAGACGACTCAACCTTTTACCATACGCTCCTAGTAGATCTTCTCCGCTCGCTCCACGACGCTTCTCGAATCCACGATCCGCGCCCAACGCTGAATCCACAGCGTCCAACGTCGAGTCCACGACGTCCGACCGAATCCACGGTCTTCACCCAATGGCACGCTTCGAATCCACGAACGTACCTCGCTCCGAATCCACGAGAGCGGTTGCACCTTGAATCCACAAGGCCACGCGAGTCCACGCGCCGATTTTGGGGTAAATCGTTGTTTGTTTGGGTGGTGATGATCCGCCGAATACTTAGATTAAAGATAGATCGGAAATACCATCTAAGTATTCATTGATTTGATTCTACTCAAAATGTGAGTATGGAAAACCTAGAATCAAATCAATCAATATAGATGAAGAAACATAGAATAAATCTATTGATTTCCTTTCTTCTCTATATGTGGATTTTTCTTTTCGGCTATCTTTTTCTATTTTTCTCGGATGCCCTAGAAATGAAAAGAGGGCTATTTATAGGTTAGAAACCCTAGGAAGAATATTCGGATCAAAAACAACCTTTTCTGGAAAGTTTTACCGACGGCGATCCGGATTGGATTTGGCGATCCGGATTGCAGAAGCACAAAAGACGGTTTCCAGAAAATAGCCTGTTCGGGATCCGGATCGTAGTCCCCGATCCGGATCGTTCATACAGTTTCACCAAAACACCATGTTCGGGATCCGGATTGCAGAAGCTGTGATCCGGATTGAAGCAGTGTATGAACAAACACCTTTCGGGATCCGGATTGCAAGCACTGATCCGGATCCTGAACATGTCCCATGTCCAGTTTTTGATGTTAAGACAATTAAAACCTCTTCCAGGTGTTTCTACACTATAAGAAGTATTCGGATCATCAAAATTCTTTAGTTAAACGTACCTGATCCTTTTGAATTCTTCTTTCTTGAGATTGAGGTATACGATCCAAAGTTTCTTCATCTTCAATCTTCAAGACTTAATACATTCACGAAATACGCCAACTCAAATTCCGTAACAAAAATGTCAGCTAATTGATCTTCAGTTGAAATATATGAAAGTTGAAGAATATTTGATTCAACTAGCTCTCTAAGAAAATGATATCTAAGTTCAATGTGTTTTGTTCTTGAGTGCAACACAGGGTTTTTGGAAATGTTTATAGCACTAGTGTTGTCACAAAGAATTGTTACCGAAGTTGTTGAAATCCGGAAGTCGCTCAACACACTTTTCATCCAAATGAGTTGGGTTGAACAACTACCCGCTGAAATATACTCCGCTTCGGCAGTCGAGAGTGCAATGCAGTTTTGCTTTTTACTATGCCACGCAACAAGGCAATGGCCAAGATAAAAACATGCACCACTCGTGCTTTTCCGATCATCCACAGATCCTGCCCAATCGGCATCTGAGTATCCAACTATGTCCAGACTTGTTCCCATAGGATACCAAATTCCGAAATTTATGGTTCCTTTGATATACCGGATGATCCGTTTCACCGCTTTCAGGTGAACCTCCTTTGGTGCTGATTGATATCTCGCGCAAATCCCAACACTAAAGGATATGTCCGGGCGACTAGCCGTGAGATAAAGTAGACTTCCAATCATACTGCGATAAAGTTTCTCGTCTACATTCTCACTGTGTAATTCACTTCCTAATCCCTTGTGGCTAGTTCCCATTGGAGTCGGAAAATCCTTAGAATTTTCTAAATCAAACTTTTTGACCAACTCCATTGCATACTTGAATTGACACAAATGGATGCCTTCATCACTCTGTTTTACTTGCAATCCAAGAAAATAAGTCAATTCGCCCATCATGGACATCTCAAATTCGCTTTCCATGGTTTCAGCGAATTTGGAAGCATCATTATTTCTTGTCGCACCAAATACGATGTCATCGACATAGATTTGTGCTACAATGAAGTTATTTTGATAATGCTTCACAAAGAGAGTCCTGTCTGCTCCCCCTCGAGTATAGCCCTTTTCCAAAAGGTGCTTTGTCAACCTTTCGTACCATGCTCGCGGTGCTTGTTTCAGACCGTAAAGAGCCTTTTTCAAACGAAAAACATGGTTAGGTTGTTTATGGTCTACAAAACCTTTCGGTTGAGCCACATAAACTTCCTCGTTTAAAAACCCATTTAAAAACGCGCTCTTAACGTCCATTTGAAATAATTTTATTTTAAAATGACAAGCTATCGCGAATAAGATACGAATGGACTCGAGTCTAGCTACAGGGGCGAAAGTTTCATCAAAGTCTATACCTTTAATTTGAGAGTAGCCTTGAGCAACCAGACGTGCTTTGTTCCTGATTATGGTACCATCCTCATTTTTCTTGTTCTTGAAAATCCATTTAGTACCTATCACATTATGTTGCTTCGGAGGCTTCGTTAATTTCCAGACTTTGTTTCGCTCAAACTGATGGAGCTCTTCCTGCATTGCTTCAATCCAGTAGTCATCCTGAAGAGCTTCATCGACATTCTTTGGTTCGATTAAAGATACGTAGCAAGCGAATCCGCAAACCAACTGTCTCCGAGTTCTAACTCATTCTTGTGGGTCTCCAATAATGTTCGATTCCGGATGATCCTTGGAGATGCGTAACGTTTGAGGTAACGGAGTAGTCGGAGGTACATGAGATGATTCCTCCCAAAGATGGTTGACGAGTTGGCCCCATTAAATCCATGTGCAATAGTTCCAAAGGCCGATTTGTACCAACGTGGTTCAGGTTCTTGTGTGCAGTCCTGGATTGTTTACCCTTTTGGCAACCACCACACACAATGTTTTGCTTAAGTGAAAGTTTTGGAACCCCCTTAACCACGTCTTTGTTTGAAATTCTAGCAAGTTCCTTAAAATTTATGTGACCTAGCCTTTCATGCCAAAGTGTTTCATTATTCAAAGAGGGTAAGTTACATTTTTCAGAAATTTTACTAGGAACAACATAACAATTGTTTTCAGATCTAACCTCCTTTAGAAAGAAGACATGGTCCTTATCAGTTACAACACATTCAACAGATGAAAAATTAACTGAAAAACCATTGTCACACAGTTGACTGATACTCATGAGGTTAGTCTTAAGGACATCAACAAATAACACGTTTTTCAAAATCGGGCCATCTGGAATAGCTACTGTTCCTTTTCCAATAATTTTGGAAGACCGACCGTCTCCGAAAACAACGAGTCCTCCGGAGATTTTCTCAAAATTTTGAAAATAATTTTTGTCACCGGTCATGTGACGGGAACACCCGCTATCCAGATACCAAGACGAATTATCATATGCATGCAAGGAAATATTAGTAACAAGACACGGAAAAATTTCACCTTTGCGCACCCAAACCTTTTTGGAATGCGTCGGTAATGGTCGTGAAGTTGTTCTCCTTGGTGAAAGCGTCTTGTTAGATCGACTGCTGCTCCTTGATGATGTCGTCTTGTGCGGTGATGTCACGCCCCGGGGTCAGAACTGTACCCCGGGCTCGCCAACAGATCCGCCGCCCCTACAGGAAGCCCCGTAGAGACGTAGCGTCTAACCTGCAAGTAAGTATATAAACTAACAGATATCAGAGCTGTAAAAGTAAAACTAACAGTAACAAGAAGTAAATCTGTCCCACAATAATATACATAAAGTCCTCACACAAATACAGGAGTCTCTTAAAAGAAAATAGAAGAGTACAACTCGATACCTCACTACAAAATCTCTCACACTAAAAGACACAACCAAAAGTACATCGGGTACCTCTACCTCTCACTGCTGCTGAAAGGGAAAAAGATCTACCTCGCGATTCCCTTACCTCGGTCTGTAGGAGCTGGATCAGCAACGGGCACCGCAGGAACTGGAGCTGAAGTCCCTGGGGAAAAGACACCACGACGGGTGTGAGAACTACCACCCACAGTAGTTCTCAGTGGGTGCCGCCAACAAGCCCGACGGCCTGCCCACTAAGTCTACAAGAGGCATAAAGTAACAAAAAGGGGAAAAAGCAGTATAGAAAAACTGGAAAGTAAAACATCTACTGCTACTATGCCTCTAACCAGAATGCTCAAAGAAAAAGGACCGAAGACCAATATGTCTCTACTGATACTCGACTCAAGTCACCCAATCCAAACTGACTGCCCAAAGGGTCCAGTCAAACCTGCGCCTACCTACTGCTGTAGGTATGTCCGTAGCTGCCAAAACTGGCTCAGCCAGAGGGACGATGTCCATGACTGCCAAAACTGGCTCAGCCAGAGGGACACCAACATCGACAAGCCGCGATAGAAGTAGCAAGCCCAACTCCGGAGTGGCACTCGTGGGTAGCGACCCCACCGAGCAAAGTATCTGCGCATCTCTGTCGATCTAAATATGGCTCCTGCAGGCTATGATCCAATCACTGTCTCACTCGCTAACTAAGAATCCACACTGTCCCAATGATCAACTCCCAAAGATCCCAGTCCCACATGTCACTATCTCAAATGATGAACAAACTATAGACTGCTGCCAACTCTACTCGGTCCCCAGACACGAGTACAATGCATCCAAAGCTACTAAACCTCCCAACCCACAACTCAGGGGAAGACCACTATGTCCAAGATGACAAAAGTAACAATGACATGGGAGAACTACAGCAAAGGCATAAATCCAATAGTAGCCGTCTGAGGATGACATACAATGCATAATAGATGTGCTAAGTCAAGTTTTTCTTCAATTTGTGGTTCATATGATGCAAGAGTTCCAAAAAGATCATCAATTTTAGCAATTATTAACTGTGGTTACCAACATATAATTTGCACAGATTTATTAGCTCACATACTAACATGCATACATTTATAGTTGCAGAATTAGAGTGCAGTCCATAGAAATTGAAAGCAGAATCACCCACCTGAACACGCTAACTGTCCGAGACGGTACAGATAAACAGTCCAGGAATCGACAATTTCCCAGATCCACAGAGCCAGGAGCACAGAAAAAGTGCTCTTACAGTCCTGGGTACAACAACATCGCACAATTACAACCAATTAACACATAACAATCACATTCCAAAAATCTGCATACACAGTTACTGTTCACACGCGAATTTTACCTGAAAATAAATTTCTCAAAATTCCAATAAAAATATCACGACGATCCTCGCGAAGAGTAGATGTCGATAGGCTCTTGAATCGTCGAAATCCGATATCCAGAAGTGAAGATAAAATTCCGCGAAGCCGCTGCTGTCAAGATTCCAAACTGTAGCAAAGGGGCGTAAAAATGTACCCCAAACCCTCAAAAAAACTCATTTCTGGGAAGAATGATCAACACGGAAAACGTAGATATACCTCTTGTGCAACCGCTGGCGAAGAAATCGTCCAAAAATGTGGTCGGGGTAGCTCTGCAGGTCTCCCAGAAGAAAATGCGACGGTAGTGGGCCTCAAACTGTAAAACGTCGCTCCGCACTACGAGGTAAGAAACACAGTCGTCACTGCTTCCAGATTTTCTGAAATTTCTCCAGGGGTTAGCTAAGAGGGAGAGGAAGATTTTTCATAAAGGGATCAAGAGCTGGTTCTCACGGGAAAAGAGTGAAAAAGCCAGCCCAAGGTGACCTATATATAGGCCTCAAAGAAAAAGCCCCAAAAAAAACAAGTCAATGGGCTCGGGCCCAAATTTTCGGGCGCCCGAAAGATTTCGGGCGCGCACAGTGCGGCCCGGCCCAAAACTTTCGGGCGCGCACAGTGCGGCCCGGCCCAATACACGCCGTCGGACGGGATCCACGATCCGTCCGACCTGCCTCGGAGCCCGCCACGTGTCGCCCGAACAGCGAACACCGAAGCGGGCCACTCACCGCCCGCCACGTGTCCGCTCCCCGGGCACAGTAAGGCGGCGGCGCCCGCCAATGAGCGGGCGCCACGTGTCCGCCCGGTTGACCCGCTGCCCGCCGGCAGCGCGACGTGGGTCGCACGTGGGCACGCGCCCCGAGGCACCTACCGCGCGTCCGGTGCACCGCGCACGTTGCACCCGCCAATCAGAGGATGACACGTGTCCCCTGCACCCGGTCCACGCCTTCCCCAGCAATTCCGTGGACCGCGCCGCGTGCACCGACCAACCGGTGACTGCCACGTGTCCCCCGCCTGGACCATGCACCGCCGCGCTCCACCCGGTAGACCGCGCGCCCTGGGCCCGCCAATCAGGCGGTGCCACGTGTCCATGCGCCGGGTCTGTGCACCCCGCCGCGCTGCTCTGTGGACCGCGCATCGCAGACCGGCCAATCAGAGCCTGCCACGTGGCATCCCGGCGGTCTACGGCCCCTCCCATGCACCATTTTCCACTAAAAACTTCCGGGTGTCCGTTTTTGGGCATCCGGACTCCAAATTAAGCAAATAAATAGTCGGTTTCAAGCGTTTTTCCGTGCTGAATCCATCTACGACCTCTGTTTGGCCTAAATCTTTCCAGAAACTTCGGCAAACCCAGCCGAAGGCCAATACAGTAAATAAAAGCACACAGGGTCCACCAATAGCACCCAATTGATGCACAGTGGGCCAGGAACACCAATACTAGGTGTTCTAACAGTGGATCCATCGGAAAAACACTGCATGGGAACCAGGGCCACTACATCCTCCCCCACTAAAAGAAAGTTTCGTCCTCGAAACGAAACAGAGCAAAAACAAGCGTACCTCAGCCAGAAGTCTCGAACAGAAAAGGGTAGGCATCTCGCATCGCCGTCTCAAGCTCCCAGGTAGCCTCTCGCTCCTCATGGTTGCTCCAAAGGATCTTCACATAAGGTATTGCCCGGTTGCGCAATTCCCTCACCTCACGAGCCAGAATTCGCAACGGGCGCTCCTCGTAAACCAAATCCTCGCCGATATCCAAGGATGCGAAGTCAATAACATGAGACGGATCGAACACATATCTCCTCAAGGCCGAAACATGGAAGACATCATGAACACCAGCCAAGCGGGGAGGTAGAGCAACTCTATAAGCCACAGGGCCTACCCTCTCAAGTACCTCAAAGGGTCCAATGAAGCGGGGACTGAGCTTCCCCCGCACTCCAAACCTTCGGACCCCTTTCGAGGGCGAGACCTTCAAGAAGACGTGATCACCAACCTGAAACTCAAGGTCTCGCCGCCGAACATCAGCATAACTCTTCTGGCGACTCTGGGCCGTCTCCAAGTGCCGACGAATAACACGGACTTTCTCTTCCGCCTCCAGCAGTAAATCTGGCCCCAGCGTCCTCCTCTCACCCACATCACTCCAGTATAGGGGCGACCGACACTTGCGTCCGTACAACGCCTCAAACGGAGCCATCTGAATGCTCGCTTGAAAGCTGTTGTTGTACGCGAACTCAACCAGGGGTAAGTGTCGGTGCCAGCCTCCTCCAAAATCCATAACACACGCACGCAACATATCCTCAAGCGTCTGAATGGTGCGCTCTGACTGACCGTCTGTCTGTGGGTGGAATGCCGTGCTAAAACTAAGCCGAGTACCCATGGCTGACTGTAAGCTCCCCCAAAACCGTGACACAAATCTCGGGTCTCGATCTGAAACAATGGACGCCGGTACTCCGTGCAGTCTCACGATCTCATCCAAATAAAGCTGTGCCAAGCGCTCCAAGGACCAAGTCATCTGCACAGGCAGGAAATGAGCTGACTTGGTAAGTCTATCAACAATCACCCAGACTGCATCGGCTCCACTCTGCGATCTCGGTAGCCCAGTCACGAAATCCATGGTGATGTGGTCCCACTTCCATTCGGGAATTGGAAGGCTCTGCAGCTTGCCAGCAGGAACACGATGCTCTGCCTTCACTTGCTGGCAAGTTAAACACTGAGCAACAAACCTTCCAATATCCCGCTTCATCCCTGACCACCAAAAGTATGCCTTAAGGTCCTTATACATCTTAGTACCTCCAGGATGGATGGTATAAGGGGTATAATGGGCCTCTCTCAAAATCTGATCTCTAATCTCCAAATCTGATGGCACACAAACTCGGTCCCTGTACCGTAGTACTCCCGAGCTGTCCACTGAAAAATCCCCTCTCTCATCTACCTGAATCTGAGCCCTGATCCTCTCCAAGTGGGGGTCCTCACTCTGCGTCTCCCTGATCCTGTCCAGCAGAGTGGGCTGCAAGACCATAGTCATAAGCCTCGCAGAGACCCCAGGGGATACTACCTCAATCTGAAGTCGCCTCATCTGCTCTATCAGCTGTGCCTGCTGGGTAATCATCAAACTCAAGCTATGCACCGACCTCCTGCTCAAAGCATCTGCCACCACATTGGCCTTGCCGGGGTGGTAAAGGATACTCAGATCGTAATCCTTTAACAACTCCAACCACCGGCGTTGCCTAAGGTTCAGCTTCTTTTGGGTGAACAGATACTTTAAGCTCTTATGATCCGTATAAATCTCACAATGCTCGCCATAGAGGTAATGCCGCCACAGCTTCAGTGCAAAAACAACAGCTGCAAGCTCCAAGTCATGTGTAGGGTAATTCTTCTCATAGTCCTTTAATTGCCGCGAAGCATAGGCAATTACCCTACCATGCTGCATAAGAACACAACCCAGTCCACTGTGTGAGGCGTCACTGTAGATCACGAAACCCTCTCCCATAACCGGCAGTGCAAGAACTGGTACGGAGATCAATCTTCTCTTCAATTCCTCAAAACTCTGCTGACATCGCTCGGTCCAAACAAACTGTAGTGACCCGACCCTTGGGGGTATTTTTGAACTCACATGTAATTGCTTAGGCCCTAAGCGGAATAAAATTATTTAATTTTCAAAAGTCGGCCGGGACAAGTGAGCATATTTTTCTGCGATAGAACGCGAAAAACGATGACCGACGGTGCGATCGGATTCGAAATCCGATGTCGGGATCTCCCGGAACGGGGTCCTTAGCAATGCGGTAATTAGTCACGCATCGGAAACCGTGCAAAATATCTTGCACCCGTAAGAGATAAGGTGGGTTATCCCGTAGGGATAATTAATTAATTAATTAATTATCCGGTGACGGAATTTAAATCCTCCTACGTACGAATTAATTAAGGGATTTAAATTGGTGGGATTTTTATCTCGTGATTGGATAAGAGATAAAAATCAGGATATTTAGTTAAGAGAATTAAATTGGTGGGATTTTATCTCGTGATTGGGTAAGAGATAAAAATCAGGATATTTAGTTAAGGGATTTAATTGGTGGGATTTTATCTCGTGGATTGGATAAGAGATAAAATCCGGATATTTAAGTTGGGAATTTGATTTCCCTTGATTTTTTTAATAGAGGTGGTTAAATAATCGGTGACCGGGATTTGGATATTAGAGATTTAAATATCCGGGTAATTTGAATCCAATTGGGAATTTGATTTCCCAAGATTATTTGATAAAGGTGATCAAATAATCGGTGGTCAGGATTTAAAGGTGAGAAATATCCCGTCAGTCGGATATTTTCTCGAGAAACAGAAACGGGGAATTATGGGTTTCCTACGTACGTAAATAAAGATATTAATTAAATAATCGGGTTATCGGTAGGGATTAATTAATTAACGAATTAATTAATCGGAGTCAAATTACCCGAAAGGGGTTTTGACGGTACGGACTTACAAATTGGATATATTCATAATAGGGATTATAAATTCCCCCGTTTAACAACGAAACCCTAATTGAGAAAATACCGCCCCCTCAAACCTTTTCCCTTTCGTGCGTACCAAAACCCCAAACCGGTGAGAAAAAGAAAAGAGGCGGAACCCCCAACCGGAGAGGAAAAGAAGGAGGAAGCGGAGGAACCCGATCGCCCCGATTCACGTGCCGGAGATCGGAGAACGAGACGCCATCGTCTACGGGGAGCGGATCCGGATCTCCGACGCCGCAAGAAACAAGATCGGATCTTTTATTCCGATAAATTTAAGGTTAGTCATCATCGGTTCGTTTGTTAAATTAATCGGGGGATTTTTCCGTGTTCTTGTTAGATTATTTTAATCGGAACATTGTTCGCGGATTTTCGTCGGGTCTTGATTCATATTTTGTCCTCGTTCTTGATCGGGTGAGATCGAGGATTTTTATCGGATTTTAATTGATGAATTTTAACGGGTTTCTTGTTATCGAACTTCCGATCGACGTTTTGGGTGTTCGCCGATCGACGGTTTAGCCGTTAGAATTATCGAGAATTTTCCGGGAATTTTCCGGGAATTTTTCGGGAATTTTTCGGGCGACTCCGGCGGGACATAGTGGGTTAACGGGAGGCCGCCGCCGCCGTTGTTAGACGGGAGGCCGCCGCCGTCGTTACCATGTTCACAGGGTCGTCGCCGGGATCGCACGGGAGCGAAAACGGAGAAGAAATCGCGAAACGGGAGCGAAAACGGCGCGAAAAACGGCGAATTTAGGGTTACTGTAGCAACCCGTACGGCCGCGGTCCACAGCCCGGGGCGTGCACCCGGTGCACGCCCGCGGCGCGGGAGCTGCGAACCCGGTGCACGCCTCACCCGTGCACCGGCCCGGCCCGTTTGTGCGCGGTGCACGCTCCAGGCGTGCACCCGGCGCACGAATCGGCGGCCGAGGGTGTGAACCCGGTGCACGCTCGGGTCGTGCACCGGCCCGGCCCGACAAGCGCGGTGCACGCTTCCTGCGTGCACCCGGCGCATGCCGCCGCCCCCTAAATGCCGTAAACCCGGTCCACGGATACTCCTGTGCACCACCCGACAGCCTAAACTTCGGTGGCTCCGTTTGGGTCCGTTTTTCCACCGTTTTGAGCGCGGTTTTCGCCGTCGGGATCGTTATTTCAGTGGCTTTCATCTCATGGCCACTCGGGACCTACTTGGTCACTAATTTATTAACGTTGGGTGCCGATTTCGCCGACGCTCTGCGCCTCGACGAAATTGTCGGGAGCGCGCCGTCGGGTCTTTCTCTCATCGTTTCCGTCGTCGGGGCTTCTCGGCTGGACCGTTGACGCCCCGAGTTGGCGATTAGCTGAGAGATTGGGTTTTGTTTGATTCCGTTAGCGGTTTTGGGTTCCGGTTTTGGTGAACCGGACGGTGTGGGACTTTTCCGTCAAAAAGGGTAAATTGGGTCTTTTGTTTTGGGATGATTAGTGCACGTTTGTGACTATTATTATCCATGCGGACTTTCTTTAGGTTCAGGGGTGCAGCGGGAGAGCGCGAAGGATACAGGTGTTCCGATTGCTCTCCAACAAGGTGGGTACAGTTGCTATAAGTGCAACAAGTGCAGTAAGTGCATCTATCGTCATTAAAAGTGTTCTTAAATTACCTAACAAAGTAGATGGACAGTTTTAACCTTTCGCACAAATGTTTATCTCTAACAACTGTTGCGGCTGCGGTCGCGGTGCCCACGACACGCCGATTTCGGCAATCCGGTTTCGGATGTTGCACGTACACGGGCGGATCGGGCCACCGCATGGGTGTACTTTTCCGGAGAAGCGGTCTATGTGACTCGTGCTCCCCACGTGAGGTGGGGACCTCTTCACGGCTGCTATAGGGGCCGCACTAGCCCCGTGAAGGGGGCATCAATAGTCTTGTTCGGGGAAATGTTCACAACCCCGACGGGACGGTGGTCTTGTTCGGGGAGATGTTCACAACCCCGACGGGACGGTGGTCCTGTTCGGGGAGATGTTGACAACCCCGACGGGACGGTGGCACTAAACTAAACAAAATAAGTAATGTGAGTGCAGGTTTTAGCGAAAGGTTCTGGTGCTTTCGGTTTGCTTTTCCTTTCTTGTTGATATTTAAACATCTACTTTGTTTGTCACTGACTTTACCCACTCCGTGACAGGTTTGACTAGGTGTAATAGTCGGGACGATGGTGAGGCAGCGATTAAAGGACATTAGTTGGATAAGGTTTATTCCATCATTCTCGCTTGGGTTATCTCATCTCTTTATATCTGAGTTTAAGTTTTCAATTGTTTAATTGTGGAATGTTGTGGATGTTGGATCGTGCGACTGTTTTGTGGTGTGGTATTGATAATGTTCCTTAATAACTTATATGCGGCATGTTTTATACCGAACAAAAAGGGGTTTCGAAAATGTTTTCCAAAACCAAGTGTCGTGTGGGCACTGCTTTGAAAACCTGTGGATTTATCCTTTCCAAAACGATGTAGCCGCCTTACTGTGAATGTGTAGACATTTTTAAAGGAACGGGTGTCGAGTGAACACCGTTTGCAAACTTGTAGGTTCCTCTTAATGTGATTAAATGTCTTTACACTCTCGTACTTGTTGACTGTGACTGTGTGGTTAAAGATCGTATGTTGAATGTTGTAAATAAGACGCCGTGCATATACAAAGGAGACTCTGTCCGCGGGCAGGGTGAATTTGTGTATGTGGCGGTCTGGCACGCACCGGGGTTGAAGTTTATGTTACCGTATAAAAAAAAAAAAAAATAGACACGTTTTTCCGCTACAAATGACTCAAAAACCCCCGGGGGCGTGACAGATTAAATGGTATCAGAGAAAAACAACTTTAACCACAGCAGTCAGTAACCAACATCCACAATGCATGATGCCACAAGCAAATTGGATATGAGATGACCAAGGTATAGGTGCGTAGTACGTGAGAGTACGGGGGAAAATGGGAACGTAATATAGGTGTAATCGTGAGATAGGGTGCTAGGGTTATAACCCTAGGGCTAACTTGGTTTCTTTGTTTTCACGGTTAATGGCCCGAAGCCGCTCTTCAACCGATGGTGCAGAAGAGGATACGACGGTTCCGGCAACAGTGGAGAATTGGCTACTCCAACAACGGATTACGCGACATGGCATAGCTCTTTTTTTTTGTTAGGAAAGACGAACCCTACCAGGCTCGCCTTCCCAAAGGTGGTCCACTTAGCGACACTAATTGGATAATACCGACGGTGGGTCTACCCGCTTACCGAGAATGTGATCGGTAGGGCCACTATGGTGGGGCGGGAACTGGTCGTTCCACGCACCCGGCAGAAGGATCATGAGTCTGCCGGGGGCCGAAACGACCCCAGCCATAACCCGGGAACGACTTTCCCGACGTGGGCCGACCACCCCAGTATCCGAAGATACCGTAAGGAATCTGGAAACACATCAGACAGAGGAGCACCTCGGGGGAAATTATTCAATTCCGGAAGCACGACCTTTGCATCTATCGTGACAAACTGGGACAGTTCCGTTTTTACTGCCCCGAACCCGGGAATGATTCTTCGGAGTCGCGACACGAATGAGGGGTCTTATGCGACGACACGACAGAGGACGCACTACCCGAGGGAAGTAGTAGCAGGAAAGACCCCTTACGAAGAGTAATGTTGGTCTTGACCCTAGGAGAACCCTTAGGAGCAAATACTCTGTACCTTTCTGCATAATAAGGATGCGAAGACTTAGTTGTCTTTGGTGTTGGCCCTTTATTATGGGTCAAATAGGTCCAACTTCCTGCCTTGAGACATTAGGCCCAAGGGACTAGTGAGTTGGGTTGGGTGAGCCCGAAAGGTTGAGTAGGCTGCGGTCCGCAATAGACCTAACGGCAAGAGGCCCAACAATAGACCCAACATCCAGGTGGGTTGGGTCTGGTCGAGATCTGTGGTGCGGTGTATGCCACTTTAAGTGAATCGGATGCGCACCTCTGAAAGCTCAGGCTTTTGGGGTTAATGGTTAGCGCCAACGATCCGACATTTGAGACTTAGTGGTAAGGGAGTTTCCGGATGTATTTCCGACGGAGCTCCCCGGAATGCCACCGGAACTAGAGGTTGACTTCCCGATTGAGCTGCTTCCCGGCACCAAGCCCATCACCAAGGCACCGTACAGGATGGCCTTCGCGGAGCTAAAGGAACTCAAGGCACAGTTGGAGGACCTTTTGGATAAGGGTTTTATCAGACCAAGCGCGTCGCCCTGGGGCGCGCCCGTCCTGTTCGTGAGGAAGAAGGACGGAAGTCTCCGGTTGTGCATCGACTACCGGGAGATAAATAAGGTCACCGTCAAGAACAAATACCCCCTGCCAAGGATCGACGACCTCTTCGACCAATTACAGGGGGCGACGGTGTTTTCAAAGATGACCTGCAGTCGGGCTATCATCAGGTCCGGGTTAAGGGGGAGGACATCCCCAAAACGGCTTTTCGCACTCGCTATGGCCATTACGAATTTACGGTAATGCCATTCGGGCTCACAAATGCCCTGGCAGTGTTTATGGACATGATGGATAGGGTGTTCAAACCCTTCCTGGACTTATTCGTGGTGGTCTTCATCGACGATATCCTCATCTACTCCCGTACAGACGAGGAACATGAAGAACATCTGCGCACAGTCCTCCAGACCCTTCGGGAACAGAAACTCTACGCCAAACTCAAAAAGTGTGAGTTTTGGCTCCGTGAGGTCGGTTTCTTGGGGCATGTAATCTCGGCGGCTGGAGTCGCAGTGGATCCGAAGGAGATAGATTCGGTGACGGACTGGCCCCAACCGACAACGGTGACGGAAATCCGAAGCTTCCTGGGATTAGCCGGGTATTACCGGCGCTTCGTGGAGGGATTCTCCAAGATAGCCACCCCTTTGACTCGATTGACTAGGAAGGGGGAAAAGTTCGTCTGGACGGATAAGTGCCAGAGAAGCTTCGAGGAGCTTAAGGATAGGTTGATGCGAGCCCCGATTCTCGCCCTGCCAGAGCCAGGGGAGGATTACGAAGTATACTGCGACGCGTCGCGAAATGGATTGGGTGGAGTACTCATGCAACGGGGAAAGGTCATAGCCTATGCATCAAGGCAGCTCAAGGAGTACGAGCGGAATTACCCCGTGCACGACTTGGAACTCGCAGCGGTGGTGTTTGTCCTCAAGCTTTGGAGACACTACCTGTATGGGGCACACTGCAATGTGTACTCAGATCATAAGAGTCTTAAGTACCTTTTCACCCAAAAGGAGTTAAATTTGCGACAAAGACGGTGGCTCGAGATACTGAAGGACTACGATTTAACGATCCACTACCACCCGGGAAAGGCAAACGTGGTGGCCGACGCCCTGAGTCGCAAGGGGCAGGCCGAGGAGGCAGGCGTAAGCGCCATTACACAGCAGGATAGTCTGATTGCGGAATTTTCGCGATTGAGACTAGAAGTAGTACCGGCAGGTACAGTCGCACAACTTCTGACACTGGTGGTCAGACCCACCATGCTGGACAGGATTCTCGAAGGGCAATCGACTGATGACCAACTCCAGCTGGTGCGAAGTAGGATAACCGCCGACCAGGAAGGTGATTTTGCAGTGAACTCCGACGGCACGATACGATTTCGGGGACGAATCTGCGTGCCGGATCTACCGGAGCTCAAGGAGGAGATCCTGCGGGAGGCGCATACTGCCCCATATGCAGCGCATCCCGGGGGAACGAAGATGTACAAGGACGTCAAACAAACCTTCTGGTGGCCCAAAATGAAGGGAGACGTGACACGATTTGTGGCACACTGCCTGGTGTGCCAACGGGTGAAGGCCGAACACCAACGGCCGGCAGGGAAATTGCAACCGTTACCAGTGCCCGAGTAGAAATGGGATATGATTACCATGGATTTTGTGACCGGATTCCCGAGGTCGCCACAGGGACACGATGCGTTATGGGTGATCGTAGACCGTCTGACGAAATCGGCCCACTTTTTGCCCATACACACGACTTGGACGTGGGAACGACTGGCGCAAACTTACATCAACGAGATAGTAAGATTGCATGGGGTGCCGACGTCTATCACATCGGACAGGGACACGCGATTTGTGTCTAACTTTTGGCGAAGTCTGCAACAAGCAATGGGCACCAAATTGCACTTCAGTACGGCTTTTCACCCGCAAACCGATGGACAATCAGAGCGGGTGATACAGATCGTGGAGGACATGCTCCGAGCATGCGTTCTGGATTTGGGCGAAGGGTGGGTACGGTGTTTGCCCCTGGTAGAATTTGCCTATAATAACAGTTACCAGGCCAGCATCCAGATGGCGCCATACGGGACACTGTACGGACACCGCTGTCGGTCTCCAGTATGCTGGGACGACTTGGGTGAACGTAAGTTTCTGAGCCCGAGGTACGTGGGACCGTTCGAAATCCTGGAACGCGTAGGATCCGTGGCGTACCGATTAGCCCTGCCACCGAACCTCGAACGAGTCCACAACGTCTCCCATGTCTCAATGCTCCGGAAATACCTGGCAGACCCTTCTCATGCCTTGGATGCCTCCACCATCGAGTTGCGAGAGGATTTGAGCGTCGAGGAGACGCCGGTGCGGATTTTGGCAAGAGAGGACAAGAAGTTGCGCAACCGAACAATCCCCTATGTGAAGGTCCAGCGAAGCAACCACGACGAGCGCGAGGCGACGTGGGAACTGGAATCAAAGATGAGAGAGTGTTTTCCTGAGTTATTTTAGGGAGGTTTGGGTTTAAGTTTCGGGACGAAACTTTTTATAAAGTGTGAGTGGTGTAGTGACCCGACCCTTGGGGGTATTTTTGAACTCACATGTAATTGCTTAGGCCCTAAGCGGAATAAAATTATTTAATTTTCAAAAGTCGGCCGGGACAAGTGAGCATATTTTTCTGCGATAGAACGCGAAAAACGATGACCGACGGTGCGATCGGATTCGAAATCCGATGTCGGGATCTCCCGGAACGGGGTCCTTAGCAATGCGGTAATTAGTCACGCATCGGAAACCGTGCAAAATATCTTGCACCCGTAAGAGATAAGGTGGGTTATCTCGTAGGGATAATTAATTAATTAATTAATTATCCGGTGACGGAATTTAAATCCTCCTACGTACGAATTAATTAAGGGATTTAAATTGGTGGGATTTTTATCTCGTGATTGGATAAGAGATAAAATCAGGATATTTAGTTAAGAGAATTAAATTGGTGGGATTTTATCTCGTGATTGGGTAAGAGATAAAATCAGGATATTTAGTTAAGGGATTTAATTGGTGGGATTTTATCTCGTGGATTGGATAAGAGATAAAATCCGGATATTTAAGTTGGGAATTTGATTTCCCTTGATTTTTTTAATAGAGGTGGTTAAATAATCGGTGACCGGGATTTGGATATTAGAGATTTAAATATCCGGGTAATTTGAATCCAATTGGGAATTTGATTTCCCAAGATTATTTGATAAAGGTGATCAAATAATCGGTGGTCAGGATTTAAAGGTGAGAAATATCCCGTCAGTCGGATATTTTCTCGAGAAACAGAAACGGGGAATTATGGGTTTCCTACGTACGTAAATAAAGATATTAATTAAATAATCGGGTTATCGGTAGGGATTAATTAATTAACGAATTAATTAATCGGAGTCAAATTACCCGAAAGGGGTTTTGACGGTACGGACTTACAAATTGGATATATTCATAATAGGGATTATTTATTCCCCCGTTTACCAACGAAACCCTAATTGAGAAAATACCGCCCCCTCAAACCTTTCCCTTTCGTGCGTACCAAAACCCCAAACCGGTGAGAAAAAGAAAAGAGGCGGAACCCCTAACCGGAGGAGGAAAAGAAGGAGGAAGCGGAGGAACCCGATCGCCCCGATTCACGTGCCGGAGATCGGAGAACGAGACGCCATCGTCTACGGGGAGCGGATCCGGATCTCCGACGCCGCAAGAAACAAGATCGGATCTTTTATTCCGATAAATTTAAGGTTAGTCATCATCGGTTCGTTTGTTAAATTAATCGGGGGTTTTCCGTGTTCTTGTTAGATTATTTTAATCGGAACATTGTTCGCGGATTTTCGTCGGGTTTTGATTCATATTTTATCCTCGTTCTTGATCGGGTGTGATCGAGGATTTTTATCGGATTTTAATTGATGAATTTTAACGGGTTTCTTGTTATCGAACTTCCGATCGACGTTTTGGGTGTTCGCCGATCGACGGTTTAGCCGTTAGAATTATCGAGAATTTTCCGGGAATTTTTCGGGAATTTTTCGGGCGACTCCGGCGGGACATAGTGGGTTAACGGGAGGCCGCCGCCGCCGTTGTTAGACGGGAGGCCGCCGCCGTCGTTACCATGTTCACAGGGTCGTCGCCGGGATCGCACGGGAGCGAAAACGGAGAAGAAATCGCGAAACGGGAGCGAAAACGGCGCGAAAAACGGCGAATTTAGGGTTACTGTAGCAACCCGTACGGCCGCGGTCCACAGCCCGGGGCGTGCACCCGGTGCACGCCCGCGGCGCGGGAGCTGCGAACCCGGTGCACGCCTCACCCGTGCACCGGCCCGGCCCGTTTGTGCGCGGTGCACGCTCCAGGCGTGCACCCGGCGCACGAATCGGCGGCCGAGGGTGTGAACCCGGTGCACGCTCGGGTCGTGCACCGGCCCGGCCCGACAAGCGCGGTGCACGCTTCCTGCGTGCACCCGGCGCATGCCGCCGCCCCCTAAATGCCGTAAACCCGGTCCACGGATACTCCTGTGCACCACCCGACAGCCTAAACTTCGGTGGCTCCGTTTGGGTCCGTTTTTCCACCGTTTTGAGCGCGGTTTTCGCCGTCGGGATCGTTATTTCAGTGGCTTTCATCTCATGGCCACTCGGGACCTACTTGGTCACTAATTTATTAACGTTGGGTGCCGATTTCGCCGACGCTCTGCGCCTCGACGAAATTGTCGGGAGCGCGCCGTCGGGTCTTTCTCTCATCGTTTCCGTCGTCGGGGCTTCTCGGCTGGACCGTTGACGCCCCGAGTTGGCGATTAGCTGAGAGATTGGGTTTTGTTTGATTCCGTTAGCGGTTTTGGGTTCCGGTTTTGGTGAACCGGACGGTGTGGGACTTTTCCGTCAAAAAGGGGTAAATTGGGTCTTTTGTTTTGGGATGATTAGTGCACGTTTGTGACTATTATTATCCATGCGGACTTTCTTTAGGTTCAGGGGTGCAGCGGGAGAGCGCGAAGGGTACAGGTGTTCCGATTGCTCTCCAACAAGGTGGGTACAGTTGCTATAAGTGCAACAAGTGCAGTAAGTGCATCTATCGTCATTAAAAGTGTTCTTAAATTTACCTAACAAAGTAGATGGGCAGTTTTAACCTTTCGCACAAATGTTTATCTCTAACAACTGTTGCGGCTGCGGTCGCGGTGCCCACGACACGCCGATTTCGGCAATCCGGTTTCGGATGTTGCACGTACACGGGCGGATCGGGCCACCGCATGGGTGTACTTTTCCGGAGAAGCGGTCTATGTGACTCGTGCTCCCCACGTGAGGTGGGGACCTCTTCACGGCTGCTATAGGGGCCGCACTAGCCCCGTGAAGGGGGCATCAATAGTCTTGTTCGGGGAAATGTTCACAACCCCGACGGGACGGTGGTCTTGTTCGGGGAGATGTTCACAACCCCGACGGGACGGTGGTCCTGTTCGGGGAGATGTTGACAACCCCGACGGGACGGTGGCACTAAACTAAACAAAATAAGTAATGTGAGTGCAGGTTTTAGCGAAAGGTTCTGGTGCTTTCGGTTTGCTTTTCCTTTCTTGTTGATATTTAAACATCTACTTTGTTTGTCACTGACTTTACCCACTCCGTGACAGGTTTGACTAGGTGTAATAGTCGGGACGATGGTGAGGCAGCGATTAAAGGACATTAGTTGGATAAGGTTTATTCCATCATTCTCGCTTGGGTTATCTCATCTCTTTATATCTGAGTTTAAGTTTTCAATTGTTTAATTGTGGAATGTTGTGGATGTTGGATCGTGCGACTGTTTTGTGGTGTGGTATTGATAATGTTCCTTAATAACTTATATGCGGCATGTTTTATACCGAACAAAAAGGGGTTTCGAAAATGTTTTCCAAAACCAAGTGTCGTGTGGGCACTGCTTTGAAAACCTGTGGATTTATCCTTTCCAAAACGATGTAGCCGCCTTACTGTGAATGTGTAGACATTTTTAAAGGAACGGGTGTCGAGTGAACACCGTTTGCAAACTTGTAGGTTCCTCTTAATGTGATTAAATGTCTTTACACTCTCGTACTTGTTGACTGTGACTGTGTGGTTAAAGATCGTATGTTGAATGTTGTAAATAAGACGCCGTGCATATACAAAGGAGACTCTGTCCGCGGGCAGGGTGAATTTGTGTATGTGGCGGTCTGGCACGCACCGGGGTTGAAGTTTATGTTACCGTATAAAAAAAAAAAAAAATAGACACGTTTTTCCGCTTCAAATGACTCAAAAACCCCCGGGGGCGTGACACAAACTTTGTCCCCTTCCTTGTCAAGCTGGTCAGGGGAGTAGAGAGCTTCGCAAAGCCCTCCACGAACCGACGATAATAACCGGCTAGGCCCAAGAAACTCCGTACCTCAGAAACCGTCGTCGGCCTCGGCCAATCCCGAACTGTGTCAATCTTCGTCGGGTCGACCGCTACTCCAGCAGCTGAAACAATGTGGCCCAAGAAAGCAACCTCCCGAAGCCAAAACTCGCATTACTTTAGCTTGGCATACAGCTTTTTATCACGCAGAAGCTGCAGCACTACCCTCAGGTGCTCCTCGTGCTCCTCATCGCTCCGGGAGTAAATCAGGATGTCATCAATGAACACGACCACGAATCGATCCAAGTACGGCTGAAAAACCCGGTTCATCAGATCCATGAATGCAGCTGGGGCATTGGTCAAGCCGAACGGCATAACCATAAACTCATAATGTCCATACCGGGATCTGAACGCCGTCTTGGGAATGTCCTCGGCCCTCACCCTAAGCTGGTGGTAACCTGACTGGAGATCAATCTTCGAAAATACGGAGGCTCCCTGTAGCTGATCAAACAAGTCATCAATCCGTGGTAGAGGATACTTATTCCGGATGGTCACTTTGTTCAGTTCCCGGTAGTCCACACATAAGCGAAGTGTCCCATCCTTCTTTTTCACGAACAAAACATGCGCTCCCCACGGCGAAACACTGGGCCGAATGAAGCCTCTGTCCAAAAGATCCTGTAACTGGGCCTTCAACTCTCTCAGCTCGGCAGGCGCCATCCTGTACGGTGCCTTCGAGATTGGTGCGGTTTCGGGTACCACATCAATCACAAACTCAATCTCCCTCTCTGGCGGCATGGTCGACAGCTCTGGGGGAAACACATCGGGAAACTCGCGGACCACTGGAATATCCTCGAGTCCCCGTGCCGCAGTAGGCACCACAACCACCGTCGCCAGAAATGCAGTGCATCATCTACCCAACAACCGCCTGGCCCTGGCTGAAGAAATAGTCAAGGCGAACAAGGAGCTCTGACAGCCCTGGAAGACGAACACCTCCTGCCCCGGCTCACGAAGAGTAACAGTCCTATCGCGGCAATCAATGGTAACATAATATCTCGACAACCAATCCATACCCAGAACAACATCGAAATCCTGGAGCTGTCGTAAGACAAGCAAGTCGGCCGGCAGAATCCAGGATCCCAACTGAATGGGGCACTCTCTACAGCACTCCTCAACATGAAGAACATGACTCGGTATCTCAACCTCTAATACAGATGATAAAGAAGCTACCGCTATACCATGCAAGGATGCGAATGATCTACTAATGAATGAATGAGAAGCACCGGTATCGAAAAGAGCCCGAGCACGGACTGATGAGATCAGAATAATACCTGCGACGACCTGCTCTGCTGCGAAAGCATCCTCAATCTGAGCGGCATATACACGACCGCTCGGTGCCGGGGGACGTCGCTCTGGCTGTCGAGAAGAAGAAGAGGCGAAATCTGGCCTGCTGTAGGCTGCAGAAGGTCCGGCTGGCTGGTAAGGAACGGTCGGTGCTGATGCAGAAGAAGGAGCTGGATGGCCGGCCCTGGGACAAGCACTCGCAATATGGCCGGCCTCCCCGCATCGAAAACACCGGCCCTGTCTCTGCGGGCACTGAGTCGGCGGATGAGGGCCCCGGCAGATAACACACCGATCTGAGCGCTGCTGCCGAGAAGACTGCTGTGGGGGCTGCTGCTGTCGCGGGGGTCGACGCTGCTGCTGCTGCTGCTGCTGCTGACTGTCGAGACGCCCCCGATCTCTGGCGTCCCTGGTGGCCCCGGCCCTGAGGATGGAAACGCGGGGTCTCGGGGGTCCCTGCCTGCTAGACTGCCCCTCCTCCGCAGAAGCCGGGCGCTTCGCCCCAGAAGTCGCTACAGGGGCGGGAGACACCTCATCCATCACGGCCTCTCCACACTCCACATACAAGGCCTGCTCCATCGAGGCCTCCACGGTCTGCAGTCTACGGGAGCGGACGAACTGGTAGATGTCTCGACGAAGCCCTCTCTCGAACATGTAAACACGATGGCTCTCGTCCCTGGCCACATGTGGCACACACGCCAAAAGCTGGTTGAACTCTGCGATGTACATTTGCACCGGTCTATCTCCCTGGCGGAGATTCTTCAACTGCTCCTCCAGCCGCTGTCTGACGCTCTCCGGAAAGAAGGCTCCCAGCAACATGCTCCGGAACTCGGCCCAAGAAAGAAGCTGCGTCCCAGGTGGACCAGCTGGTCGCACACGCCGCCACCACGCCTCGGCGTTGCTCTCCAGAAAATGGGTAGCCAGAATGACCCGATACCTCTCATCCACAAATAAGCTCTCAAAGTGGCGCTCCATGGTGGTAATCCACGTCTCGGCTGCCCAAGGCTCAGCACCCATGCCCGAAAAGCGGGGCGGATCGAACCGCCGGAATCTCATCAGCAGATCTACAACCTCCCGCTGCTCTGTCTCCGTCAACGCTCCCGTCGCCCCGGCCGGTGGCCTACTCGAAACCGGCACAGCAGGAACAGCCGGTGCAGACTGCACCACAGGGGGTGCCTCAACAGGGGAAGAAGGCACCGGCGAAGCCTCAGGGGGTGCCACTGCCGGCTGTGCTCTCTGCTCCAATAAGAGCGTCAGCCGCGCCACTGCCTCCTCCTGGCGTCTAGCCGCCTCAGCCATCTGTGCCATCTGGGCACGGAGCTCCTGTATCTCAGCCTGAGGTCCTCGCCCCGAGTCCTCCTGCTCGGGCTCAGAGGACGAAGGCTGCGAGCGCGTCACCATCGAACGTCGAGGAGGCATCCCCACCTGAGGGACAAAGCAAACAATCAGAACCCGAAGCAACACTCGACCCAATCTAGCGAAAGTCAAGAGGCATGTCCCCCTTTCCGAAGCACTATGTTGTCTGCAGCCAACATAGTTGCTACAAAAGGAAGACATGTCTATCACTCGTCCCTATCCACTCGGGAGAGTTAAAAACCCAATCAAGACTTTCGCTAAAAATCTCGGCTCTCACGTGGGTCATCCTAAGGTTTAACCATAAGCCTAGGGTTCCTAAGTCCTCAAGACCTACATCCTAGGCTCTGATACCACTCTAATCTGTCACGCCCCGGGGTCAGAACTGTACCCCGGGCTCGCCAACAGATCCGCCGCCCCTACAGGAAGCCCCGTAGAGACGTAGCGTCTAACCTGCAAGTAAGTATCTAAACTAACAGATATCAGAGCTGTAAAAGTAAAACTAACAGTAACAAGAAGTAAATCTGTCCCACAATAATATACATAAAGTCCTCACACAAATACAGGAGTCTCTCAAAAGAAAATAGAAGAGTACAACTCGATACCTCACTACAAAATCTCTCACACTAAAAGACACAACCAAAAGTACATCGGGTACCTCTACCTCTCACTGCTGCTGAAAGGGAAAAAGATCTACCTCGCGATTCCCTTACCTCGGTCTGTAGGAGCTGGATCAGCAACGGGCACCGCAGGAACTGGAGCTGAAGTCCCTGGGGAAAAGACACCACGACGGGTGTGAGAACTACCTCCCACAGTAGTTCTCAGTGGGTGCCGCCAACAAGCCCGACGGCCTGCCCACTAAGTCTACAAGAGGCATAAAGTAACAAAAGAAAATGCAGTATAGAAAAGCTGGAAAGTAAGACATCTACTGCTACTATGCCTCTATCTAAATGCTCAAGGAAAAAGGACCGAAGACCAATATGTCTCTACTGATGCTCGACTCAAGTCACCCAATCCAAACTGACTGCCCAAAGGGTCCAGTCAAACCTGCGCCTACCTACTGCTGTAGGTATGTCCGTAGCTGCCAAAACTGGCTCAGCCAGAGGGACGATGTCCATGACTGCCAAAACTGGCTCAGCCAGAGGGACACCAACATCGACAAGCCGCAATAGAAGTAGCAAGCCCAACTCCGGAGTGGCACTCGTGGGTAGCGACCCCACCGAGCAAGGTATCTGCGCATCTCTGTCGATCTAAATATGGCTCCTGCAGGCTATGATCCAATCACTGTCTCACTCGCTAACTAAGAATCCACACTGTCCCAATGATCAACTCCCAAAGATCCCAGTCCCACATGTCACTATCTCAAATGATGAACAAACTATAGACTGCTGCCAACTCTACTCGGTCCCCAGACACGAGTACAATGCATCCAAAGCTACTAAACCTCCCAACCCACAACTCAGGGGAAGACCACTATGTCCAAGATGACAAAAGTAACAATGACATGGGAGAACTACAGCAAAGGCATAAATCCAATAGTAGCCGTCTGAGGATGACATACAATGCATAATAGATGTGCTAAGTCAAGTTTTTCTTCAATTTGTGGTTCATATGATGCAAGAGTTCCAAAAAGATCATCAATTTTAGCAATTATTAACTGTGGTTACCAACATATAATTTGCACAGATTTATTAGCTCACATACTAACATGCATACATTTATAGTTGCAGAATTAGAGTGCAGTCCATAGAAATTGAAAGCAGAATCACCCACCTGAACACGCTAACTGTCCGAGACGGTACAGATAAACAGTCCAGGAATCGACAATTTCCCAGATCCACAGAGCCAGGAGCACAGAAAAAGTGCTCTTACAGTCCTGGGTACAACAACAACGCACAATTACAACCAATTAACACATAACAATCACATTCCAAAAATCTGCATACATAGTTACTGTTCACACACGAATTTCACCTAAAAATAAATTTCCCAAAATTCCAATAAAAATATCACGACGATCCTCGCGAAGAGTAGATGTCGATAGGCTCTTGAATCGTCGAAATCCGATATCCAGAAGTGAAGATAAAATTCCGCGAAGCCGCTGCTGTCAAGATTCCAAACTGTAGCAAAGGGGCGTAAAAATGTACCCCAAACCCTCAAAAAAACTCATTTCTGGGAAGAATGATCAACACGGAAAACGTAGATATACCTCTTGTGCAACCGCTGGCGAAAAAATCGTCCAAAAATGTGGTCGGGGTAGCTCTGCAGGTCTCCCAGAAGAAAATGCGACGGTAGTGGGCCTCAAACTGTAAAACGTCGCTCCGCACTACGAGGTAAGAAACACAGTCGTCACGGCTTCCAGATTTTCTGAAATTTCTCCAGGGGTTAGCTAAGAGGGAGAGGAAGATTTTTCATAAAGGGATCAAGAGCTGGTTCTCACGGGAAAAGAGTGAAAAAGCCAGCCCAAGGTGACCTATATATAGGCCTCAAAGAAAAAGCCCCAAAAAAAACAAGTCAATGGGCTCGGGCCCAAACTTTCGGGCGCCCGAAAGATTTCGGGCGCGCACAGTGCGGCCCGGCCCAAAACTTTCGGGCGCGCACAGTGCGGCCCGGCCCAATACACGCCGTCGGACGGGATCCACGATCCGTCCGACCCGCCTCGGAGCCCGCCACGTGTCGCCCGAACAGCGAACACCGAAGCGGGCCACTCACCGCCCGCCACGTGTCCGCTCCCCGGGCACAGTAAGGCGGCGGCGCCCGCCAATGAGCGGGCGCCACGTGTCCGCCCGGTTGACCCGCTGCCCGGCCGGCAGCGCGACGTGGGTCGCACGTGGGCACGCGCCCCGAGGCACCTACCGCGCGTCCGGTGCACCGCGCACGTTGCACCCGCCAATCAGAGGATGACACGTGTCTCCTGCACCCGGTCCACGCCTACCCCAGCAATTCCGTGGACCGCGCCGCGTGCACCGACCAATCGGTGACTGCCACGTGTCCCCCGCCTGGTCCATGCACCGCCGCGCTCCACCCGGTAGACCGCGCGCCCTGGGCCCGCCAATCAGGCGGTGCCACGTGTCCATGCCCGGGTCTGTGCACCCCGCCGCGCTGCTCTGTGGACCGCGCATCGCAGACCGGCCAATCAGAGCCTGCCACGTGGCATCCCGGCGGTCTACGGCCCCTCCCATGCACCATTTTCCACTAAAAACTTCCGGGTGTCCGTTTTTGGGCATCCGGACTCCAAATTAAGCAAATAAATAGTCGGTTTCAAGCGTTTTTCCGTGCTGAATCCATCTACGACCTCTGTTTGGCCTAAATCTTTCCAGAAACTTCGGCAAACCCAGCCGAAGGCCAATACAGTAAATAAAAGCACACAGGGTCCACCAATAGCACCCAATTGATGCACAGTGGGCCAGGAACACCAATACTAGGTGTTCTAACAGTGGATCCATCGGAAAAACACTGCATGGGAACCAGGGCCACTACAGGTGAACTACCAAGGCTCTTTTCCTTCGAGTAATTTGCATTTGATTTCTGAGGAATCACCTTTTTGGTAGTTGTTGCAAGAAGTGCTTGAGTTGAACGTTTGGTTCCCATCTTGCAATTTCTCCTTATGTGCCCTGAAATGCCACAACGAAAACATACCTTAGATCTTGACGATCCCGAAAAGGATGAAGTAGGCTTGTTGTCGTTGTTTGTCGTGAATTCCGATGTCGGAGGAGGAGATACCGACTGAGGCACAAAAACTGTCCAACTCGAACTTGGACTGTCTCCAGTTTGAGTGTATCCGAGGCCGAACGGTTTGTTTGACCAAGACCAAGAAGCTTATCCAACTTACTCCTTCCAGAAGAAAATCGCTTTAAGTCATCCTTGAGTTGGAGATGGTCTTTGTCATTTCCATATTTTCCTGTCGAGCCTCGTTGTAGAGCTTCAAGAAGTAATTCGCTTTGTCCACCAATTTTACATGTTCTTTCTCGAAAAGCTCATTTTTCTCTTGAAGGGAAACATTTGCTTTGACTAAGTTATCCCTTTCCACTTCAAGAGCGTTTGAGAGAGAAGATGCCCTTTTTGCTTCTTCTTCGAGATCCTGCAATCTCCCTCTCAAACTCCGGTTTTGCTTTGCCAGTTTCTTTGAATCCCTCAAAAGCTTATGGTAGGCAAGAGCAAAATCTTCACCTTCGGAATTACTCGATTCGTCGTCCGTTGCATTCTTTTCAACATGGGAGGAGTTGGACAATGAGTCGGATGTACTTGCCATTAAGCACATGAAGGGTGAAGATGTGGACGCGTGGAATGCTGTCGCGTTGTCTTCTTCATCACTTGAGGATGACTCATTTGACGTTGAGTTGTCATCCCAAGTGACGACTTGCATCGCCTTCTTCTTTGCCGGATTCTTGTTGGGACACTCCGTTGCAATGTGGCCGTAGCCTCGACATTTGAAGCACTGTACTTGTCCCTCTGAACTTTTCTTATCCTTTGAGAAGTTCTCTTGCTTTCTTGACTTGTAGCTTGAAGAACCCTTGCCTTTCTTCGACTTTCCGAAGGATGGAGTTTTGCTTGAATTACCCCTTCGAAAGTTGCGGCGAAACTTCCTTGTCAAGAGAGCGAGCTGCTTCTCAAAGTCCTCCATAGATAGGTTCTCGTCATCGTCTGAGGAGGATGAATCCGCGTCTTCTTCCTTTGTTGTTTTCAATGCATAACCTGAAGACTTAGAAGAGGATGCTTTTCCAGAAGAATAGTTAGTAGGAAATGTCATTTCATAAGTTTGTAATGCACCAACTAATTCTTCTACACGCATTTCGTCCGGGTGTTTAATTGTTTCAATGGCTGCGACCTTCGGGCGAAATCGTTCAGGAAGAGTTCTTAAAATCTTTCTTACAACTTTAAATTCTGGAATCTTCTCTCCCAAGTTAGCACATGAGTTTACGATGTCTTGCAATCGTGTGTAATAGTCTGTGAAAGATTCATTTTCTGCCATAGAAATAGAGTCAAACTTGCTCGTAAGCATTTGCAGTTTCTGAATCTTCACTAGGTTAGTTCCCTCATGCGTAACTTGAAGAACATCCCAGATTTCTTTCGCAGTCTCACATGCCGAGACGCGAGAGAACTCAGTTTGTGACAAAGCATTAAATAAAGCATTAATTCCCTTGCCATTGTAAGAAGATGAATCTATCTCTTCCTTGGTCCATTTCGACCTAGGTTTGAAGGTGCGAACATCAGAAATAATTTCAGTTGGATTAGACCATCCTAATTCAATTGATTGCCACACCCTTTCGTCGATGGAAGTTAAAAAGGCTTTCATCCGTACTTTCCAGTACGCATAATTTGTTCCATCGAAGAAAGGGGGTCGATTGATGTTTCCACCTTCAACCATTGTTTACAACCCTATTCCCGCTCTGATACCACTTGTTGGGTTATATGTATTGTATGGATCTAAATAGGGAAAAAAACACCTAGAGGGGGGGTGAATAGGTGTAAACAATAAACACTCAAAAAATCATTGCGCAATAAAATCCAATGCGGAAATAAAAATAAACACGCAAGATTTTTACGTGGAAAAACTCCAAACCGGAGTAAAAAACCACGGGACCGATAACACGGCGAAATCCACTAGAATTAACACACGTACAAGGTGATATAACGTACTCACAGACGACTCAACCTTTACCATACGCTCCTAGTAGATCTTCTCCGCTCGCTCCACAACGCTTCTCGAATCCACGATCTGCGCCCAACGCTGAATCCACAGCGTCCAACGTCGAGTCCACGACGTCCGACCGAATCCACGGTCTTCACCCAGTAGCACGCTTCGAATCCACGAACGTACCTCGCTCCGAATCCACGAGAGCGGTTGCACCTTGAATCCACAAGGCCACGCGAGTCCACGCGCCGATTTTGGGTAAATCGTTGTTTTTGGGTGGTGATGATCCGCCGAATACTTAGATTAGAAATAGATCGGAAATACCATCTAAGTATTCATTGATTTGATTCTACTCAAAATCTGAGTTTGGAAAACCTAGAATCAAATCAATCAATATAGATGAAGAAACATAGAATTAAATCTATTGATTTCCTTTCTTCTCTATATGTGGATTTTTCTTTTTCGGTCGTATTTTTCTTACGATCTTGCTTACCCTAGAAAATGAATCATAGGGTCTATTTATAGGTTAGAAACCATTGGAAGAAGATAAGGATCAAAAACTAACCTTTTCTGGAAATTTTACAGGACGGCGATCCGGATCGGAATTTCTGCGATCCGGATTGTCGTAACGTGACAGACAATTCCAGAAAAACAAAGTTCGGGATCCGGATCGAAATGCCCGATCCGGATCGTTCATACATTTCACCAAAAACAATGTTCGGGATCCGGATCAGAATTGGCTTGGATCCGGATTGGATTTGCATATGAACGAACACCCTTCGGGATCCGGATTGGAAGTCTGATCCGGATCCTGAACATGTCCCATGTCCAGTTTTTGATTTTTATGCAATTAAAAATTCTTCCAAGTGTTTCTACACTATAAGAAGTATTCGGATCACCAAAAATTCTTTAGTTAAACATACCTGATCCTTTTGAATTCTTCTTTCTTGAGATTGAGGTATATGATCCAAACTTCTTTCATCTTCAATCTTCAAGACTTAACACTTTCACGAAATACGCCAACTCAAATTCCGTAACAGCTTGGTCCTGGTTGGAGCCGCGCGCGCATCGAGCGATGTTCGAGGTATGTTGGCAGATTTTTGTAGTTCGGTTTTTGGATTCCTTAGATGGTTTTAGAGTGAGATTTTGAGTTGGGAATTGGTTGTTTTCCTTCTCTTTTCCATCTTGCACATTGAGGAGCAACTTGAGGGTTTTGGCTGTGAGCTTGGATTTGCACTGTGCGGAGCCGAGGGTGCACGCGCGCGTGCGTGCATGCTGTGAGTGGACAGCGAGAGCCGGAGCGCGTCGGATTTTTATTAAAGGACTCGGAGGATTTTTCGAGGATTGCGACGGTGCGCGCGCGTGCGGCGCGATTTTGGGCGTTCCGGCAGGATTTTGACAGTGAGCGGCGCGACGCTACACCGACTTCAGCGTTTGCCTGCAGAATGCTTTTGAGGTGGGTTGAAATTTCTTCAAGATTTATGGAATGCCCTCTAAAGCTTCTGTATGCATGTTGACCATGTATAGTTTACCTGTTTTTATAATTGATAAATCTGGTAGTTGCCTAGAAAATCATAGAAAGACACTTATGAGTCCTAGATATTTTTAGCATGATCTAGAGATGTCTTGACACTGGACTGCATGATTAGTTGGCATTGGATTGGCATCTGAACAGTTTTAAAAATAGTCGGACTTGTTTTATTGTAAACTGTGCTTTAAAAATGGTTTTAAAATTCTGTGAGCTTCCAGAGGGATGAGTAGGTTCAGGATGCATATGTACTCGTGCCGGGGGGCCGAGTGGTCTTTTAGAGCTCTGTGTGTTGAGTTTCTAGTGTCATATGAGTTTGAGTTCCTTGTTGAGATCGTTGGGATCATTCTAGATCGTGAGTTGTGCATTTCGGATTTGGTAGTGGAGATGGTTCTCCGACTTAGTTATGAGAGTTTTGGGGTTCTGGCAGATCGAGTCGTGGAGGTTCCCGACTTAGCCATGGATTGTGCATTATCAGATTGAGTCGTAGAGGGTTCTTCGACAGATTATGTGAGGATTTGGGCATTTCCTGATTGAGTTGTGAAGTCTTTTTCCCGACCGAGTTGTGCTATTTAAGTTTCCTATCTGTTTGATTGTGTTTTCAGTGAGCATCATGATCATATTAACCTACTGAGTCGAGGGCTCACCTCGGGTTCGTCGCAGACCGGCCGGAAAGTTCGCCGGAAAACTCCCTCAACTTGATCAAGGCTCGGTTTGGATAAAGTTGTTCCAAATCTGGTCCAACCTAGAACAAAGGGTGAGCACCAGTTAAAAGGACCTCCCAGAAGACCCCGGGTCCATGCCAGACCCACGGCGACGGCCGGAGGCGGCGGCGACCGGAAAACATAGCATTTTCCTAACTTATTAGCAAGATTCCACAAACTTAATTCTACAAAGATTCGGCCAGAACTAACATGATAGAAGGTCTGTAGGTGATGTGTAGAGCTCACCTTAGTCGTTGGCCGGCGCCCGGAGTCAACGACGGCGGCCGGAGAAGACGTACGGACCGAAAGAAGGTGCAACTTCAAACATCAAAAACAGTACGTCAACCCAAGCATGCAAGTTGATGGGAAGCTCTATACATGACTAGAGAACTCACCTGGGTTGGTTTCCCGGCACGCGACGCCCCGGTTTGGCCGGAAAACCGAGTTCACCGGAAATAGCCCGTTAATGGCGGAATCCGGCCGGGTGCAAACGGGGCTTTGCAAGATGGACCAAAAGCCTCCACTTGACCCAAGGAAGCTTTCTGTGATGATGGCCGGCGTCGGGGATGAGCGGCGGCGCCGGGAAAAAAGCTTCTCCGGCGAAGACAGATGAAGCCCCGTTCCAGGGCTTGGTCGTGCAGCGTGGATCCTCAACGGGTGACGACCAGACTTGAGGCACTTCAAGCAGTCACCAAGAGGACAAAATCCAACGGTCCGATCTTGGTTTCAACGATCCGATGATTCCCGAGATAAGGTTCGGCCAATTATCAAATTCCGGCAGCTCGTGGCTTCCGCCGGCAACAAGGTTGACGGCGGCGGCTCGGGCTTCACAGAGAAGTTCCCCCCGATGTCAGGAAGAAACTAGGAGGGTCCAAAGGCCAACTAAATTAGATAAGTTGCATAAACTCACCTTGCCGGAAAACGATGAAGAAGAAGGTGATGGCCGCGGCAGTTCACGGCGGCGGCGACCGTCGGGACCACCTTGGCTCGGTCGCGGCCACCACCAGGACCACCTAGGTTGAAGCTTGGGCCAACTACTCCCTCCCAGATGTGATCCCATCATAAACCCGAGAAGAACCAAACCATGCTTGGTTGTTCCTTGGCTGCTCCGGCGACAGGAAGATGATGGGGTTCGGGTGCGATGGTTGGGGAGTAGCAGCAGGTGTGTATCTGTGCAGAGAGTGCTCGGGAACCATGCACGCGTGAGGGAGTCCAAGCGTCACCACCAACATATGCATTATAATACACAATGCACAAAATCCCATCTAGTCCCTCATCTTCTGCTATTTGGACTTTGGTCCTATGCAACTTTGTTCATTTTACCATTTAGTCCTTGACTGAAGAGTAGAACGCTTTTCGAAGCACAAACTCTTGGGTTTTTCCGCAAAATACGATATTTTTCACGCTTTTCGAGACGTTTCGCCCGTCGAAACGAAAAACGGATTTCGCCATTGCGTCTGGCACGTCGAAATCTATAAGATAGTGATCTTTGTTTTTTCGACGCGATGTCCAGATAAATTTTCGTTCCATAAAAACTGTCCATTTTACAGTTATCACGCTTATCGAAATTTCAGAGTCGTCAAACGAAATTTTCGTCTGCGCCATTGCGTCCAGATCGACAAGACCGATCGAAACAACTACCTGGATCACTATTTTCGAAATCCGAACAGTGAATTGTCAGCGTTGCATTCACCGGGGTCCCAAAAATTGAAGTTACTGTTCATCTACAGTATTAACTTAAAACACTGTGAACAGACCCACTGTTCCAATTCGTTACCAAATTCACTCGTTTCTTCTCCGATTTCTGGAAGATTCTACCGTCAGATCAAAAAGTGATGAATATGAATCTCGCTCAGTTCGACGAGACGATCGCAACGGTAGACTCGGATTTCCAAGATCATATCCGGATTAGAAATTAGCCTTTTTATCTCGTTATTCGTGCAACTAGCACACAGGCGATTGACCAAGTAGGTCAATATAAGTCTTTTTGAATCCAACTCAGGCTGAAAATTACCTTTAATTTATTTATTAAAAATAAAATATTTCGGATTACTACAATAGTCGGACTTGTTTTATTTTAAACTGTGCTTTAAAAATGGTTTTAAAATTCTGTGAGCTTCCAGAGGGATGAGTAGGTTCAGGATGAATATGTACTCGTGCCGGGGGGCCGAGTGGTCTTTTAGAGCTCTGTGTGTTGAGTTTCTAGTGTCATATGAGTTCGAGTTCCTTGTTGAGATCGTTGGGATCATTCTAGATCGTGAGTTGTGCATTTCGGATTTGGTAGTGGAGATGGTTCTCAGACTTAGTTATGAGAGTTTGGGGTTCTGGCAGATCGAGTCGTGGAGGTTTCCTGACTTAGCCATGGATTGTGCATTATCAGATTGAGTCGTAGAGGGTTCTTCGACAGATTATGTGAGGATTTGGGCATTTCTGATTGAGTCGTGAAGTCTTTTTCCCGACCGAGTTGTGCTATTTAAGTTTCCTATCTGTTTGATCGTGGATCATAGCCTGCATGTGCCGCTTATTGAGACAGTTGAGACAGTTGAGACTGATGAGATACGTGAGCTCGGTGGGGTCGCTCCCCTCGAGTTACGCCCCGGGTGCGTGTTGATGATGCGACTAGTTGATACACTAGAGTTCGCTTGAGATTGAGATAGTCCGTGTGGGACGCCCTACGTAAGTCCAAGTCCTTGGGGGCTAGTGGCAGTAGGTTTGGCGCAGGCTTGACTGGACTTATGTGGCAGTCATTGAGATTGGGTGATAAGCGGGTGATTGCATAGCATGTTCTTAGATGAGTTTCCTTTGAGCATGATACTTGAGGCATATTAGCAGTAGTGAGTGTATGCATATTACATCCTTAGTAGAGTTTTCTTGAGCATGATGATTGAGACATGGTAGCTATAGTTTCCTTTCAGCTTTATCTATCTATCTGCATACCTATCTGTTGTGCCTCCAATAGACTTAGTGGGCATATCGTGGATGTTGATGACGGTACCCACTGAGATCTACCTTCTGCAGTAGATCTCACACCCGCTGCGGTGACAGGTTTTCTGAGGCTGTTGTTCTGGCTTAGCTCGCGCGGAGACAGCTGATCGAGGTGAGGACGTGGCCGAGTAGTTCCTTACCAGCATTGAGAGTCAGAGGTAGATGTGCCCTGTATATGGTTTTGATTACACTTTTGTACTGGACAGTCTGAAAGAATAGTCTTTATGTACTTAGTGAGGGTGAGAGGCTTTGTATTGTGGATTATTTTATTTATTCAGATGTTCAGTTTGTTTCGGTAGCTTTTGATTCTAGTTTTCAGCTCTGATATATGTTTAGCTATAGATTTGACTTGCAGGGTAGACGCTTCGTCTATGCGGCAGTTTCCGTACAGATGGCGGATCTGTTGGCGAGCCCGGGTCGCAGTTTCGATCCCGGGGCGTGACAGCAACCACTATCCAGATACCAAGACGAATTGTCATACGCATGTAGTGATGTGTGAATGACAAGATAAGGGAAGAGTTCACCTTTGCGCACCCAAACCTTACGAGTTTTGGAATACGTCGGCAATGATCGTGTAGTTGATTTCCTTGGTGAACGCGTCTTGTTCGGTTGATCACTTTTCTTTAAGTTCCATGACGATGCCGTCTCGGGTGATGTACTACCATAGTTCTTCACCTTTGATTGGTTCTTATGAGATTTCGGTGGATGAACTTGTTGGTAGTTGTTGCAAGTTTTGCTTGATTTGTCCGCTTGACTTCATTCTTGCAATTTGATCTAATGTGCCTTGCAAAACCACAACGATAACATACCTTTGTGAAAGTTGATCCTGAACGAAATGAGATAGGCTTGTCAACGTTGGTTGCGATGATCTTTGTCGGAGGAGTAGCAACCAACTGGTGCACAAAAACCGTTTTGCTCAAACTTGATTCCTCACGGTTCGAGCATATCCAAGACCCAAACGATGGTTTGACCGAGACAAGCAATTTATCCAACTTGCTCCTTCCTGAAGAGAATCGCTTCAAATCTTCCTTAAGTTGTGTAGGGTTTAGGTTAAATAAGGATCTAATAGGGGAAAAAACACCTAGAGGGGGGTGAATAGGTGTAAACAATAAACACTCAAAAATCTTTGTGCGATAAAACCCAATGCGGAAAAATAAAAGAACACACAAGATTTTTACGTGGAAAACTCCAAACCGGAGTAAAAAACCACGGGACCGATAACACGGCGAAATCCACTAGAGTTAACACACGTACAAGGTGATATAACGTACTCACAGACGACTCAACCTTTTACCATACGCCCCTAGTCGATCTTCTCCGCTCGCTCCGCAACGCTTCTCGAATCCACGATTTGCGCCGCCAACGCTGAATCCACAGCGTCCAACGTCGAATCCACGACGTCCGACCGAATCCACGGTCTTCACCCAATGGTACGCTTCGAATCCACGAACGCACCTCGCTCCGAATCCACGAAAGCGATAACACCTTGAATCCACAAGGCCACGCGAGTCCACGCGCCGATTTTGGGGTAAATCGTTGTTTGTTTGGGTGGTGATGATCCGCCGAATACTTAGATCAAGAGTAGATCGGAAATACCATCTAAGTATTCATTAGTTTGATTCAACTCAAGATATGAGTATGAAAATCCTAGAATCAAACTAATCAATATAGATGAAGAACCATTAAATAGATCTAATGATTTCCGTTCTTCTCTATATGTGGATCTAAGGCCGTATAAAATGATATTTGAAAATGACGGCTCTTTTTCCGATGTGTGGATTGCCCTAGAAATGAAAAGGAAGGGCTATTTATAGGTTAGAAACCCTAGGAAGAATATTCGGATCAAAAACAAACTTTTCTGGAAAGTTTTACGGGCGACGATCCGGACTGCGCAAGTCACGATCCGGATCGCTTACGCGTAGAGAGCAATTTCCAGAAAACCGCCTGTTCGGGATCCGGATCATAATCTACGATCCGGATCGTTCATACAGTTTTACCAGAACAATGTGTTCGGGATCCGGATTGAGATTCCACGATCCGGATCGTTCAAGCCAACAGGTAAAACTCATGTTCGGGATCCGGATCATCAAATGCCATGATCCGGATTGAACTAGTGTATGAACGAGCACCCTTCGGGATCCGGATCGAAACGACATGATCCGGATCCTGAACATGTCCCATGTCCAGTTTTTGATGAATATGCAGTTAAAACCTCTTCCGGGTGTTTCTACACTATAAGAAGTATTCGGATCATCACAAATTATTTAATTTAACGTACCTGATCCTTTTGAATTCTTCTTTCTTGAGATTGAGGTAGTTGATCCAGAGTTTCTTCATCTTCAATCTTCAAGACTTGAACTATTCACGAAATGCGCCAACTCAAATTCCGTAACAATCTCCCCCTTTGGCGGTTTCGTGACAAAACACAGATCCACAAAGAAAATTCAAAAAGGATATTTTTGTTGCTATCACCATACAACAAAAATTTACAAAAGAGTTCCATGAAAAATAAAAACATGAGACAAACTCCTAGAACAGACTCTAGACTTAGACATCTGTAACTTCTGCACACAGAAAACATTCTTGACAAACAAAATCGTTAGATACCTCAAGAATTGAAACATTGAAAACCAAATGCAGAATTAGAGTTTGATCTCATCATGACATTTGAAAGAATCAGATATGTGAAAGAACATAGTTAAAACCAACATATCTTCTAAGCAGTTGAAAACCAAATGTCAAAGTATGTTAGTCCAACATCAACTTGTTAGTCATATTACATGCCCAAATAGTTAGTCAAATAGTTAGTATAGAAGCATGTCACAATCCACAAAAGAAAACCCAAGTTGAGTTGAGATTCATACTTACCTTGATTCATTCCTTGATTCATTCACAGTCATTGTTCAGAGTTCATTGTTTTTCATTGTTCAGAGTTTATAACTCTTCAACTCTCACTCTCATTCTCTCCCCTTTTTGTCACAAATAAAGCCAAAAATGTAGCATGAGCTACAATATGTAAGGAGAGTAAACAAAAAGTTCATAAGTTTCTAACAATATGCACAAAAAGAGAATTAACCTAAGAATATGCACAAACTGAGAGTTAAACTAGACTAAAAGAATCAACTAAACTAATCCAAATTCAGTTATCGAGAAATAAATCCTGCACAAAAAGACAAAGTTAGTTATCAGAATCTGAAAAGTCTGAACTCATGCAACCAATCTTGGACATAATCTTTCGCATCCGCTTGTCCATTGAGTTTATTTTCTTCGTGATGGTGATGTGAGCTGCTGTGGTTAGCTCCAGTTCATTCGCAACCCTTTGTTGTTCCTTCAACATTCGTTCCTGCTGAACGGATAGTCGTTGCTGCAACTTGAAAATTGAAGTCAATGATGCTTCATCATCTGTGCCAGGTGCTTGATGAGATGGTGATGCATCCGTGTCAGGCTTCTTTCCAAATGCAGAAGCTTGAGTGACATGAGGCAGCTTGTGAAGAGATTTGACAATTGTGGACTCGTCTATCATGTTCAAACATTGATGATACGTCGCCGAGGTGATGTCAACTTGAAATTTCTGTAAGATCCTCATTATGATCAATGGAAAAGGAATTCTTTCGGTAGGATGAGGATGCTCAACATATCGTGTCATTCTGTTCCAGATGATGTATGGTATGTTGACATTCAATGCCCTTGCTTCTGACGGGTGTCCTATGAGATATAAGAACAACAACCGTTCCCATCTCACAACCTTCGTCTGCATGTTTGGAAGTATATTGTAGCAAGTGATGAAGTTCAGGAAGCGATATTCCAGACGAAGTTCTTTGGATCGAACTGATTTGTTCGTTGATTGAGTTCCCTCGAGACAAATCCCCTCAATAACTTTACACCATAAAGTATTTGTCAAATCCACTCCTTTCAGATAGTGAGCTCCTCTTCCGCTTGCTTCCATTCCCAAAACCTCACCAATCAACTGTGGGGTGATTTTAATTCTCGTTCCTTGGATATTCGTATAGAATTCCATCGGACCGTTCTCAAATTCGCGAAGATGCCGTGCGTTGGTATAGAAGGTCCTCACATGGTGCAGGCAGTATCCGAGAGTTTCCGGGAAGCGACATACTTGAATGAGATTTGCTTCATCAATCAAAGTACCAAATTCAGGAGAGTGACTTCGTAGAGCTTCAATGTTCACGTGTCTTTCGCCAATGCACTCGCGATGTGCAAATGCTCTAAGCCGGTCATTGTTAACAAACACTTCTTCATCTCGTGGCGGAGAGTCCGGAGCTATTGGTGGTTCAACATCGGTCTCCTTTCTCCGTCCAAAACGTCGAGCGAGCCGCTTACGTTTTAGAGAAATAGTTGGGGCAGGCATAGAAGCCTTCCCAGAGTTCACTGGTGCTTTTCCTTTTTGCTTCGAGTCAGCAGGCACAAACTCGTCATCATCATCGTCATCCGTTAACATGTCCCAGTGTACTTCATCTGGGTTTTTCTCAAGTTCAGTATCACTGATAATTTCAACCTCTCCTTTTCTTTGAACTTTCTTAGCCTCTTCAACTTATTGGTTGGTCTAGTGAGCACCATCGAGATAGTAACAGTACCAACCAGGAGAAAGTCATTGATCCTAGTGCTTTGAGTTCTAAAGAGAATGTCCTGTGAAAACCAACTCAAGAACATATGAAAAATTGTCAATTTTGAAAAATCTTAACACATTGTACCTAGACAATCATAATCATATAGAGAAGCTAAGAATCAAATTAGTTTTCCAAAAAGAATGTTAAAAATAGATCAATTTCATGTTTTACACAAATTCCTCTTTTATGCCCTAAAACCGAATTTTTAGAAATCGAAGGCTAAAAACTCGTTAATCATGCAAAAACCCAGCATAAAAGCAAAACTAATAGATCCAGAGTTCTTATTTCAAAAGAAGTTTGATCAAAAACCGTTCACAAACGAAGAAAATCCATCTTTTCTGCTCGCGTTTGATGAAAAAACCTAAAAACTGTGAAAAACCGAGTTTTGATCATGAAAACTTACTTGAATCCGAAGAAGCTTGAGTTTTGAAGCACTAGGAAGCAAGAGATCTAGAAAGAGAAACTCTAAGCTTGGAAATCAGAAAATTTGGTAAAGAAATCTTGAATCTGAAGGTTTCTATAAGAAGCCCTAGCCGCGATCCGGATCGGTTGTGAATGAGATCCGGATCGGCCACATACAGGGAAAATCCTGCATCGGGATCCGGATCACTTGCCACGATCCGGATCGGCTATACGCAGGGAGAGAATCCTGCGTTCGGGGTCCGGATCACTTTGCCACGATCCGGATCGCCTACACCTTTTTCTCCAGAAAAGTTAAAAAAATACAATAAACTCCAGAAAAAGTATGTAAGCATTTTATCATGTCAACTTTAAACAAATAGCATCGTTCCATACAACAAGAAATAGATTATGCAAAATCTATCAAAAATATCCAAAAATGAAACGAAGATTTACGAAAGTTAAAACACTTAAAGTTGAACAACTTCAATTACATCTATCCTGATCTTATGTGTAATGTCTTTATCAAATCATCAATTTCAGTAAAGAAAATGAAGTACCAAGATCAATAGATGTTTGAAATCCCAGATAAGTTAGATAATATATCTAGACAATCTGTTGAAGGAGTGGCTCTTTGAGCATCTTTTACTAAAAATCCCACCTTATACCAACCATGAAATACGACTGAGTCAAGTATTTCAATATGAGTTTCATCAACAATTTTCAAAACAAAAAGTTTGCTTTTCATTCATGGAGTTTCTTTTTCTTTCATTTTCTCCATGTGGTGGTAGTTTTCACACTCCTCACTGGGATGTAACTCTTTCCACATCTTTTGAGCATTTCAGATTTCATTGACTCCCCCTCAATTGGCTATCAATTATTTAATATATAAGGTATTCAACCAGCCCATTGATCTCGAACTCATACTCGACTAAGCAATCAAATATGATAATGACTATACCAAGAGATCATTGAGAGAGAAATTGACTTTGATCACTTAGAAGATGGTTTAAATAACGTAAATGATCATTGCAACATTGAGATATTATGACATCAAGGACATAATAAATTTCTAAATGCATGTCAAGGTGCAAGTAAAGTCAATTATGAAATGTGCTCAATTAGTGTGCTATGTACAAAACATAGATAAAGAACAAAACAAATACAAAAAAAAAAACAAAACCTAATCTAAGCAAAAGTTTCAAAAGAGGTTATTTCAAGGAAAGCATGCCAATTGCTTTACGCAAGTGAATAAAACGTTTTTGATCCAAAGGTTTTGTCAAGATGTCAGCTAATTGATCTTCAGTTGAAATATATGACAGTTGAAGAATGTTTGATTCAACTAGCTCTCTAAGAAAATGATATCTAAGTTCAATATGTTTTGTTCTAGAGTGCAACACAGGGTTTTTGAAATGTTAATGGCACTAGTGTTGTCACATAAAATGGTTACCGAAGATGTTGAAATTCGGAAATCACTCAACACGCTCTTCATCCAAATCAATTGGGTTGAGCAACTTCCTGCAGAAATGTACTCCGCTTCGGCAGTCGAGAGTGCTATGCAGTTCTGTTTCTTACTGTGCCATGCAACAAGGCAGTGGCCTAGATAGAAGCATGCACCACTCGTGCTTTTCGGTCATCCACAGAACCAGCCCAGTCGGCATCTGAGTATCCAACAATATCCAAAGTCGTTCCCATAGGATACCAAATTCCGAAACTGATTGTACCTTTGATATACCGGATGATCCGTTTCACCGCTTTCAGGTGAACCTCCTTCGGTGCTGATTGATATCTCGCACAAATCCCCACACTGAAGGATATATCCGGGCGACTAGCCGTGAGATATAGTAGACTTCCAATCATACTCCGGTACAGTTTCTCGTCTACATTCTCACATTGTGATTCACTTCCAAGTCCCTTATGGCTAGTTCCCATTGGAGTTGGAAAATCTTTCGAATTTTCAAGGTCAAACTTTTTGACCAACTCCAGTGCATACTTGGATTGACACAAGTGAATTCCTTCATCGTTCTGCTTAACTTGTAATCCAAGAAAGTAATTCAACTCGCCCATCATGGACATCTCAAATTCGCTTTCCATGGTCTCCGCGAATTTAGAAGCATCATTATTCTTGTTGCTCCAAAAACAATGTCATCAACATAAATTTGAGCAACTATGAAATTGTTTTGATAATGCTTCACAAAGAGAGTCCTGTCAGCTCCCCCTCGAGTGTAGCCCTTTTCCAAAAGGTGCTTTGTCAACCTTTCGTACCATGCTCGCGGTGCTTGTTTCAGACCGTAAAGAGCCTTTTTCAGTCGAAAAACATGGTTAGGTAGTTTATGATCCACAAAACCTTTCGGTTGAGCTACATAAACTTCCTCATTTAAAAATCCATTTAAAAAGGCGCTCTTAACGTCCATTTGAAATAATTTGATTTTAAAATGACAAGCAATAGCAAACAGTATACGAATGGACTCGAGTCTAGCTACAGGGGCGAAGGTTTCATCAAAGTCTATACCTTCTACTTGAGAATAGCCTTGAGCAACTAACCTTGCTTTGTTCCGGATGATAGTACCTTCTTCGTTTTTCTTGTTCTTGAAGATCCATTTGGTACCTATCACATTGTGTTGCTTCGGAGGCTTTGTCAGTTCCCAGACTTTGTTTCGCTCGAATTGATGGAGCTCTTCCTGCATTGCTTTAATCCAATAATCATCTTGGAGAGCTTCATCAACATTCCTTGGTTCGATTTGAGATACATAGCATGCAAATCCGCAAACCAATTGTCTCCGTGTTCTAACTCCTTCTTGTGGATCTCCAATTATGTTCGACTCAGGGTGATCCTTGGAGATGCGTAACGTCTGAGGTAGAGGAGTAGGCGGAGGTACACGAGATGATTCCTGCACATCACATGAGCTTGAAGAACCGTTAGATGCATCAATATTATTATCGAAAGAATTGTTAGAAGAAGATGCATTAGCAGGTGAATCATCATCAAGAGAGATATCGAGGGTAGATTTTTCAGATTCAAAGTGAAAAGCTTCATCTACCTTAACATTTATCGATTCTACGATCGTCTTAGATTCTAAGTTAAAAACTCGATATGCTCTGCTGTTTGTAGAATAACCTAAGAAAATCCCTTCGTCACTTCGAGAGTCAAATTTTCCAAGGTTTTCACGATCACGTAAAATAAAACACCGACTCCCGAAAATGCGAAAATACTTGATGTTAGGTTTTCTACAAAACCAAAGTTCATATGGTGTATTAAAGTCCCCGGGCGCAAATACACTCGATTGATAACATAGACAGCAGTGTTCACCGCTTCAGCCCAAAAATATAAAGGTAAGTTCCGGCTATGAAGCATAACACGAGCCATCTCCTGTACGACCCTTTTTGCGCTCGACTACACCATTTTGTTGAGGTGTGTAAGGTGCGGAGAATTCATGTTTAATGCCATTAGAAACACAGAAATCAATGAATCTAGAATTAATGAATTCACCACCTCTATCACTCCTCACTCGAGTAATCCTTTCATTCTTTTCTATCATAATACGATTGCAGATTTCGAGAAAAGAGTCAAAGGTATCAGCTTTTTCCTTTAGAAAGGCTACCCAAGTATATCTAGAAAAGTCATCAACCAACAAAAAAATATACCATTTACCTCCAAGAGATGGTTGACGAGTTGGCCCCATTAAGTCCATATGCAAAAGTTCCAAAGGCCGTTTTGTACCTATGTGGTTCAAATTCTTGTGTGCAGTCCTAGACTGTTTTCCCTTTTGGCAACCGCCACACACAAGGTTTTGTTCAAAAGAAAGTTTGGAACCCCTTTGACCACATCTTTATTTGAAATTCTAGCAAGTTCCTTAAAGTTTATGTGACCTAGCCTTTCATGCCAAAGTGTTTCATTTTTCAAAGATGCTAGGTTACATTTTTCAGAAATTTTAGAAGGAACTACATAACAATTTTTCTGATCTAACCCCCTTTAAAAAGAAAGCATGGTTCAAGTCAGTTACAGTGCATTTATCAGATGAAAAATTAACTGAATAACCACTATCACACAGTTGACTTATGCTTATGAGGTTAGTCTTTAGGCCATGAACAAATAATACATTATCTAGAACCGGGCCATCTGGAATAGCTACTGTTCCCTTTCCAACAATTTTGGAAGACCGGCCATCTCCGAAAACAACAAGTCCTCCGGAGTTTTTCTCAAAAGTTTGAAAACAGTTTTTATCGCCGGTCATATGTCGGGAACACCCGCTATCCAAATACCAAGACGAACTATCATATGCATGCAAGGAAACAGTGGTAGCAAGACAGGGAAAGATCTCACCTTTGCGCACCCAAACCTTTTTGGTATGCGACTGTAGTGCTCGTGGAGTTGATTTCCTAGGTGAGGGCGTCTTGCTTGAAGAATTGCTGCTCCTTGAAGATGTCGTCTTGAGCGATGTACTACCAAGGCTCTTTTCCGTCAATTTGGTTGGAGTGGTTTTCGAGGAATAGCCCTTTTGGTAGTTGCTGCAAGATGTTCTTGAGGTGTGCATTTGGCTCCAGTCTTGCAGTTTCTTCTGATGTGCCCTGAAATGCCACAACGAAAACATACCTTGGTTCTTGTCGATTCCGAAGATGATGTAGTAGGTTCGTTGTCGTTGCTTGGCGTGAACACCGGTGTCGGAGGAGGAGATACCGACGAAGGCACAAATACCGTACCACTCGAACTTGGAATGTCTCCAGTTTGAGTGTATCCGAGGCCGAACTTGTTTCTTTGACCGAGACCAAGGAGTCTGTCCAACTTACTCCTTCCAGAAGTGAATCTCTGTAAGTCATCCTTTAGTTGGCGTATGGTCTCTGTCATTTCAGATTTTTCCTGTCGGGCCTCGCCGTAGAGCTTCAAGAAGTAATTCGCTTTGTTCACCATGTCTACATAACTCTTCTCGAAATGCTCATTGGACTCTTGAAGGGAAACATTTGTCTTAACCAGATTGTCCCTTTCCACTTCAAGATCGGTTGAGATAGAGGTTACTCTTTTTACTTCAACTTCAAGTTCCAGTAATCTCTCTTTCAACCCCTTGTTTTGTTTAGCCAGTTTCTTTGAATCCCTCAAAAGTTGATGGTAGGCTAAAACAAAATCTTCACCTTCCGAATTATCTGACTCATCGTCCGTTGCAATCTTTTCCACAGTGGAGTTGGACAGTGAGTCGGATGTACTTGCCATTAAGCACATGAAGGATGAAGGTTTGGTGGACGCGTGGAAAGCTGTCGCGTTGTCTTCTTCATCACTTGACGATGACTCATTTGACGTGGAGTTGTCATCCCAAGTGACTGCTTGCATCGCTTTCTTCTTAGCCGGATTCTTGTTGGGACATTCCGTTGCTATGTGGCCGTAGCCTCGACATTTGAAACACTGAACTTGTCCCTCAGAACTTTTCTTGTCCTTTGAGAAGTTCTCTTGGCTCCTTGACTTGTGACTTGTGAATCCCTTGCCTTTCTTCGACTTTCCGAAGGATGGAGTTTTGCTTGAATTTCCCCTTCGAAAGTTGCGGCGAAACTTCCTTGTCAAGAGAGCAAGCTGCTTCTCAAAGTCCTCCATAGAAATGTTCTCATCGTCGTCCGAGGAGGATGAATCCGCGTCTTCTTCTTTAGTTGATTTCAATGCGTAACCTGAAGACTTAGAAGAGGATGCCTTTCCAGAAGAATAGTTAGTAGGAAAAGTCATTTCATAAGTTTGTAAAGCACCTACTAATTCTTCTACACGCATTTCGTCCGGGTGTTTAATTGTTTCAATGGCTGCAACCTTCGGGCGAAATCGTTCAGGAAGAGTTCTTAGAATTTTTCTTACAACTTTAAATTCTGGAATCTTCTCTCCCAAGTTAGCACATGAGTTCACGATGTCTTGCAATCGTGTGTAATAGTCAGTGAAGGATTCATTCTCTGCCATAGAGATAGAGTCAAACTTGCTCGTAAGCATTTGCAGTTTCTGAATCTTCACTAGGTTAGTTCCCTCATGCGTAACTTGAAGAACATCCCAGATTTCTTTCGCAGTCTCACATGCCGAGACGCGAGAGAACTCAGTTTGTGACAAAGCATTAAATAGAGCATTAATCCCTTTGCCATTGTAAGAAGATAAGTCTATCTCTTCCTTGGTCCATTTCGACCTAGGTTTTAAGGTGCGAACATCATCTAAAATTTCAGTTGGATTAGACCATCCTAATTCAATTGATTGCCACACCCTTTCGTCGATGGAAATTAAGAAAGCTTTCATCCGTACTTTCCAGTACGCATAATTAGTTCCATCAAAGAAAGGGGGTCGATTGATGTTTCCACCTTCAACCATTGTTTACAACCCTATTCCCGCTCTGATACCACTTGTTGGGTTTAGGTTAATAAGGATCTAAATAGGGGAAAAAACACCTAGAGGGGGGTGAATAGGTGTAAACAATAAACACTCAAAAATCATTGCGCGATAAAACCCAATGCGGAAAAATAAAAGAACACACAAGATTTTTACGTGGAAAACTCCAAACCGGAGTAAAAAACCACGGGACCGATAACACGGCGAAATCCACTAGAATTAACACACGTACAAGGTGATATAACGTACTCACAGACGACTCAACCTTTTACTCATACGCCCCTAGTCGATCTTCTCCGCTCGCTCCGCAACGCTTCTCGAATCCACGATTTCCGCGCCCAACGCTGAATCCACAGCGTCCAACGTCGAATCCACGACGTCCGACCGAATCCACGGTCTTCACCCAATGGTCGCTTCGAATCCACGAAGCACCTCGC
>CM054934.1:11569676-11630913 GCA_029168755.2 Tillandsia fasciculata | reverse complement strand
CAAGTAAGTATATAAAACTAACAGATATCAGAGCTGTAAAAGTAAAACTAACAGTAACAAGAAGTAAATCTGTCCACAATAATATACATAAAGTCCTCACACAAATACAGGAGTCTCTTAAAAGAAAATAGAAGAGTACAACTCGATACCTCACTACAAATCTCTCACACTAAAAGACACAACCAAAAGTACATCGGGTACCTCTACCTCTCACTGCTGCTGAAAGGGAAAAAGATCTACCTCGCGATTCCCTTACCTCGGTCTGTAGGAGCTGGATCAGCAACGGGCACCGCAGGAACTGGAGCTGAAGTCCCTGGGGAAAAGACACCACGACGGGTGTGAGAACTACCTCCCACAGTAGTTCTCAGTGGGTGCCGCCAACAAGCCCGACGGCCTGCCCACTAAGTCTACAAGAGGCATAAAGTAACAAAAGAAAATGCAGTATAGAAAAGCTGGAAAGTAAGACATCTACTGCTACTATGCCTCTATCAAATGCTCAAGGAAAAAGGACCGAAGACCAATATGTCTCTACTGATGCTCGACTCAAGTCACCCAATCCAAACTGACTGCCCAAAGGGTCCAGTCAAACCTGCGCCTACCTACTGCTGTAGGTATGTCCGTAGCTGCCGAAACTGGCTCAGCCAGAGGGACGATGTCCATGACTGCCAAAACTGGCTCAGCCAGAGGGACACCAACATCGACAAGCCGCAATAGAAGTAGCAAGCCCAACTCCGGAGTGGCACTCGTGGGTAGCGACCCCACCGAGCAAGGTATCTGCGCATCTCTGTCGATCTAAATATGGCTCCTGCAGGCTATGATCCAATCACTGTCTCACTCGCTAACTAAGAATCCACACTGTCCCAATGATCAACTCCCAAAGATCCCAGTCCCACATGTCACTATCTCAAATGATGAACAAACTATAGACTGCTGCCAACTCTACTCGGTCCCCAGACACGAGTACAATGCATCCAAAGCTACTAAACCTCCCAACCCACAACTCAGGGGAAGACCACTATGTCCAAGATGACAAAAGTAACAATGACATGGGAGAACTACAGCAAAGGCATAAATCCAATAGTAGCCGTCTGAGGATGACATACAATGCATGATAGATGTGCTAAGTCAAGTTTTTCTTCAATTTGTGGTTCATATGATGCAAGAGTTCCAAAAAGATCATCAATTTTAGCAATTATTAACTGTGGTTACCAACATATAATTTGCACAGATTTATTAGCTCACATACTAACATGCATACATTTATAGTTGCAGAATTAGAGTGCAGTCCATAGAAATTGAAAGCAGAATCACCCACCTGAACACGCTAACTGTCCGAGACGGTACAGATAAACAGTCCAGGAATCGACAATTTCCCAGATCCACAGAGCCAGGAGCACAGAAAAAGTGCTCTTACAGTCCTGGGTACAACAACATCGCACAATTACAACCAATTAACACATAACAATCACATTCCAAAAATCTGCATACATAGTTACTGTTCACACGCGAATTTTACCTGAAAATAAATTTCCCAAAATTCCAATAAAAATATCACAACGATCCTCGCGAAGAGTAGATGTTGATAGGCTCTTGAATCGTCGAAATCCGATATCCAGAAGTGAAGATAAAATTCCGCGAAGCCGCTGCTGTCAAGATTCCAAACTGTAGCAAAGGGGCGTAAAAATGTACCCCAAACCCTCAAAAAAACTCATTTCTGGGAAGAATGATCAACACGGAAAACGTAGCTATACCTCTTGTGCAACCGCTGGAGAAAAAATCGTCCAAAAATGTGGTCGGGGTAGCTCTGCAGGTCTCCCAGAAGAAAATGCGACGGTAGTGGGCCTCAAACTGTAAAACGTCGCTCCGCACTACGAGGTAAGAAACACAGTCGTCACGGCTTCCAGATTTTCTGAAATTTCTCCAGGGGTTAGCTAAGAGGGAGAGGAAGATTTTTCATAAAGGGATCAAGAGCTGGTTCTCACGGGAAAAGAGTGAAAAAGCCAGCCCAAGGTGACCTATATATAGGCCTCAAAGAAAAAGCCCCCAAAAAAACAAGTCAATGGGCTCGGGCCCAAACTTTCGGGCGCCCGAAAGATTTCGGGCGCGCACAGTGCGGCCCGGCCCAAAACTTTCGGGTGCGCACAGTGCGGCCCGGCCCAATACACGCCGTCGGACGGGATCCACGATCCGTCCGACCCGCCTCGGAGCCCGCCACGTGTCGCCCGAACAGCGAACACCGAAGCGGGCCACTCACCGCCCGCCACGTGTCCGCTCCCCGGGCACAGTAAGGCGGCGGTGCCCGCCAATGAGCGGGCGCCACATGTCCGCCCGGTTGACCAGCTGCCCGGCCGGCAGCGCGACGTGGGTCGCACGTGGGCACGCGCCCCGAGGCACCTACCGCGCGTCCGGTGCACCGCGCACGTTGCACCCGCCAATCAGAGGATGACACGTGTCTCCTGCACCCGGTCCACGCCTACCCCAGCAATTCCGTGGACCGCGCCGCGTGCACCGACCAATCGGTGACTGCCACGTGTCCCCCGCCTGGACCATGCACCGCCGCGCTCCACCCGGTAGACCGCGCGCCCTGGGCCCGCCAATCAGGCGGTGCCACGTGTCCATGCACCGGGTCTGTGCACCCCGCCGCGCTGCTCTGTGGACCGCGCATCGCAGACCGGCCAATCAGAGCCTGCCACGTGGCATCCCGGCGGTCTACGGCCCCTCCCATGCACCATTTTCCACTAAAAACTTCCTGGTGTCCGTTTTTGGGCATCCGGACTCCAAATTAAGCAAATAAATAGTCGGTTTCAAGCGTTTTTCCGTGCTGAATCCATCTACGACCTCTGTTTGGCCTAAATCTTTCCAGAAACTTCGGCAAACCCAGCCGAAGGCCAATACAGTAAATAAAAGCACACAGGGTCCACCAATAGCACCCAATTGATGCACAGTGGGCCAGGAACACCAATACTAGGTGTTCTAACAGTGGATCCATCGGAAAAACACTGCATGGGAACCAGGGCCACTACAGGTGAACTACCAAGGCTCTTTTCCTTCGAGTAATTTGCATTTGATTTCTGAGGAATCACCTTTTTGGTAGTTGTTGCGAGAAGTGCTTGAGTTGAACGTTTGGTTCCCATCTTGCAATTTCTCCTTATGTGCCCTGAAAAGCCACAACGAAAACATACCTTAGATCTTGACGATCCCGAAAAGGATGAAGTAGGCTTGTCGTCGTTGTTTGTCGTGAATTCCGATGTCGGAGGAGGAGATACCGACTGAGGCACAAAAACTGTCCAACTCGAACTTGGACTGTTTCCAGTTTGAGTGTACCCGAGGCCGAAACGGTTTGTTTGACCAAGACCAAGAAGCTTATCCAACTTACTCCTTCCAGATGAAAATCGCTTTAAGTCATCCTTGAGTTGGAAGATGGTCTTTGTCATTTCCATATTTTCCTGTCGAGCCTCGTTGTAGAGCTTCGAGAAATAATTCACTTTATCCATCAATTTTACATGTTCTTTCTCGAAAAGCTCATTTTTCTCTTGAAGGGAAACATTTGCTTTGACTAAGTTATCCCTTTCCACTTCAAGAGCGTTTGAGAGAGAAGATGCCCTTTTTGCTTCTTCTTCGAGATCCTGCAATCTCCCTCTCAAACTTCGGTTTTGCTTTGCCAGTTTCTTTGAATCCCTCAAAAGCTTATGGTAGGCAAGAGCAAAATCTTCACCTTCGGAGTTACTCGATTCGTCGTCCATGACATTATTTTCAGCATGGGAGGAGTTGGACAACGAGTCGGATGTACTTGCCATTAAGCACATGAAGGGTGAAGATGTGGACGCGTGGAATGCCGTTACGTTGTCTTCTTCATCACTTAAGGATGACTCATTTGACGTTGAGTTGTCATCCCAAGTGACGACTTGCATCGCCTTCTTCTTTGCTGGATTCTTATTGGGACACTCCGTTGCAATGTGGCCGTAGCCTCGACATTTGAAGCATTGTACTTGTCCCTCTGAGCTTTTCTTATCCTTTGAAAAGTTCTCTTGCTTTCTTGACTTGTTGCTTGAAGAACCCTTGCCTTTCTTCGACTTTCCGAAGGATGGAGTTTTGCTTGAATTACCCCTTCGAAAGTTACGGCGAAACTTCCTTGTCAAGAGAGCGAGCTGCTTCTCAAAGTCCTCCATAGATAGGTTCTCGTCATTGTCTGAGGAGGATGAATCCGTGTCTTCTTCCTTTGTTGTTTTCAACGCATAACCTGAAGACTTAGAAGAGTATGCTTTTCCAGAAGAATAGTTAGTAGGAAATGTCATTTCATAAGTTTGTAATGAACCAACTAATTCTTCTACACGCATTTCGTCCGGGTGCTTAATTGTTTCAATGGTTGCGACCTTTGGGCGAAATCGTTCAGGAAGAGTTCTTAAAATCTTTCTTACAACTTTAAATTCTGGAATCTTCTCTCCCAAGTTAGCACATGAGTTTACGATGTTTTGCAATTGTGTGTAATAGTCTGTGAAAGATTCATTTTCTGCCATAAAAATGGAGTCAAACTTGCTCATAAGCATTTGCAGTTTTTGAATCTTCACCAGGTTAGTTCCCTCATGTGTAACTTGTAGAACATCCCAGATTTCTTTCGCAGTCTCACAAGCCGAGACGCGAGAGAACTCAGTTTGAGACAAAGCATTAAATAAAGCATTAATTCCCTTGCCATTGTAAGAAGATGAATCTATCTCTTCCTTGGTCCATTTCGACCTAGGTTTGATGGTGCGAACATCAGAAATAATTTCAGTTGGATTAGTCCATCCTAATTCAATTAATTGCCACACCCGTTCGTCGATGGAAATTAAAAAGGCTTTCATTCATACTTTCCAGTACGCATAATTTGTTCCATCGAAGAATGGGGGTCTGTTGATGTTTCCACCTTCAACCATTGTTTACAACCCTATTCCCGCTCCGATACCACTTGTTGGGTTATATGTATTGTATTAAAGGATCTAAATAGGAAAAAAAACACCTAGAGGGGGGGTGAATAGGTGTAAACAATAAACACTCAAAAAATCATTGCGCAATAAAACCCAATGCGGAAATAAAAATAAACACGCAAGATTTTTACGTGGAAAAACTCCAAATCGGAGTAAAAAAACCACGGGACCGATCACACGGCAAAATCCACTAGAATTAAACACGTACAAGGTGATATACCGTACTCACAGACGACTCGACCTTTACCATACGCTCATAGTAGATCTTCTCCGCTCGTTCCGCAACGCGTCTCGAATCCACGATCTGCGTCCAACGCCGAATCCACAGCGTCCAACGTCGAGTCCACGACGTCCGACCGAATCCACGGTCTTCACCCAGTAGCACGCTTCGAATCCACGAACGTACCTCGCTCCGAATCCACGAGAGCGGTAGCACCTTGAATCCACAAGGCCACGCGAGTCCACGCGCCGATTTTGAGAAAATCGTTGTTTTTGGGTGGTGATGATCCGCCGAATACTTAGATTAGAAATAGATCGGAAATACCATCTAAGTATTCATTAATTTGATTCTACTCAAAATCTGAGTTTGGAAAACCTAGAATCAAATTAATCAATATAGATGAAGAAACATAGAATTAAATCTATTGATTTCCTTTCTTCTCTATATGTGGATTTATCTTTTTCGGTCGTATTTTTCTTACGATCTTGCTTACCCTAGAAAATGAATCATAGGGTCTATTTATAGGTTAGAGACCATTGGATGAAGATAAATATCAAAAACTAACCTTTTCTGAAATTTTACAGGACGACGATCCGGATCGGAATTTCTGCGATCCGGATTGTCGTAACGTGACAGACAATTCCAGAAAAACAAAGATTCGGGATCCGGATTGAAATGCCCGATCCGGATCGTTCATATATTTCAGCAAAAACTAATGTTCGGGATCCGGATCAGAATTGGCTTGGATCCGGATTGGATTTGCATATGAACTAACACCCTTCGGGATCCGGATTGGATTGTCTGATCCGGATCCTGAACATGTCCCATGTCCAGTTTTTGATTTTTATGCAATAAAAAAAAAAATCATCCAAGTGTTTCTACACTATAAGAAGTATTCGGATCACCAAAAATTTTTAGTTAAACATACCTGATCCTTTTGAATTCTTCTTTCTTGAGATTGAGGTATATGATCCAAACTTCTTTCATCTTCAATCTTCAAGACTCAACACTTTCACGAAATACGCCAAAACAAATTCCTTAACAGCTTGGTCCTGGTTGGAGCCGCGCGCGCATCGAGCGATGTTCGAGGTATGTTGGCAGATTTTTGTAGTTCGGTTTTTGGATTCCTTAGATGGTTTTAGAGTGAGATTTTGAGTTGGGAATTGGTTGTTTTCCTTCTCTTTTCCATCTTGCACATTGAGGAGCAACTTGAGGGTTTTGGCTGTGAGCTTGGATTTGCACTGTGCGGAGCCGAGGGTGCACGCGCGCGTGCGTGCATGCTGTGAGTGGACAGCGAGAGCCGGAGCGCGTCGGATTTTTATTAAAGGACTCGGAGGATTTTTTCGAGGATTGCGACGGTGCGCGCGCGTGCGGCGCGATTTTGGGCGTTCCGGCAGGATTTTGACAGTGAGCGGCGCGACGCTACACCGACTTCAGCGTTTGCCTGCAGAATGCTTTTGAGGTGGGTTGAAATTTCTTCAAGATTTATGGAATGCCCTCTAAAGCTTCTGTATGCATGTTGACCATGTATAGTTTACCTGTTTTTATAATTGATAAATCTGGTAGTTGCCTAGAAAATCATAGAAAGACACTTATGAGCCCTAGATATTTTTAGCATGATCTAGAGGTGTCTTGACACTGGACTGCATGATTAGTTGGCATTGGATTGGCATCTGAACAGTTTTAAAAATAGTCGGACTTGTTTTATTGTAAACTGTGCTTTAAAAATGGTTTTAAAATTCTGTGAGCTTCCAGAGGGATGAGTAGGTTCAGGATGCATATGTACTCGTGCCGGGGGGCCGAGTGGTCTTTTAGAGCTCTGTGTGTTGAGTTTCTAGTGTCATATGAGTTTGAGTTCCTTGTTGAGATCGTTGGGATCATTCTAGATCGTGAGTTGTGCATTTCGGATTTGGTAGTGGAGATGGTTCTCCGACTTAGTTATGAGAGTTTTGGGGTTCTGGCAGATCGAGTCGTGGAGGATTCCCGACTTAGCCATGGATTGTGCATTATCAGATTGAGTCGTAGAGGGTTCTTCGACAGATTATGTGAGGATTTGGGCATTTCCTGATTGAGTTGTGAAGTCTTTTTCCCGACCGAGTTGTGCTATTTAAGTTTCCTATCTGTTTGATTGTGTTTTCAGTGAGCATCATGATCATATTAACCTACTGAGTCGAGGGCTCACCTCGGGTTCGTCGCAGACCGGCCGGAAAGTTCGCCGGAAAACTCCCTCAACTTGATCAAGGCTCGGTTTGGATAAAGTTGTTCCAAATCTGGTCCAACCTAGAACAAAGGGTGAGCACCAGTTAAAAGGACCTCCCAGAAGACCCCGGGTCCATGCCAGACCCACGGCCGACGGCCGGAGGCGGCGGCGACCGGAAAACATAGCATTTTCCTAACTTATTAGCAAGATTCCACTAACTTAATTCTACAAATATTCGGCCCAAACTAACATGATAGAAGGTCTGTAGGTGATGTGTAGAGCTCACCTTAGTCGTTGGCCGGCGCCCGGAGTCAACGACGGCGGCCGGAGAAGACGTACGGACCGAAAGAAGGTGCAACTTCAAACATCAAAAACAGTACGTCAACCCAAGCATGCAAGTTGATGGGAAGCTCTATACATGACTAGAGAACTCACCTGGGTTGGTTTCCCGGCACGCGACGCCCCGGTTTGGCCGGAAAACCGAGTTCACCGGAAATAGCCCGTTAATGGCGGAATCCGGCCGGGTGCAAACGGGGCTTTGCAAGATGGACCAAAAGCCTCCACTTGACCCAAGGAAGCTTTCTGTGATGATGGCCGGCGTCGGGGATGAGCGGCGGCGCCGGGAAAAAAGCTTCTCCGGCGAAGACAGATGAAGCCCCGTTCCAGGGCTTGGTCGTGCAGCGTGGATCCTCAACGGGTGACAACCAGACTTGAGGCACTTCAAGCAGTCACCAAGAGGACAAAATCCAACGGTCCGATCTTGGTTTCAACGATCCGATGATTCCCGAGATAAGGTTCGGCCAATTATCAAATTCCGGCAGCTCGTGGCTTCCGCCGGCAACAAGGTTGACGGCGGCGGCTCGGGCTTCACAGAGAAGTTCCCCCCGATGTCAGGAAGAAACTAGGAGGGTCCAAAGGCCAACTAAATTAGATAAGTTGCATAAACTCACCTTGCCGGAAAACGATGAAGAAGAAGGTGATGGCCGCGGCAGTTCACGGCGGCGGCGACCGTCGGGACCACCTTGGCTCGGTCGCGGCCACCACCAGGACCACCTAGGTTGAAGCTTGGGCCAACTACTCCCTCCCAGATGTGATCCCATCATAAACCCGAGAAGAACCAACCATGCTTGGTTGTTCCTTGGCTGCTCCGGCGACAGGAAGATGATGGGGTTCGGGTGCGATGGTTGGGGAGTAGCAGCAGGTGTGTATCTGTGCAGAGAGTGCTCGGGAACCATGCACGCGTGAGGGAGTCCAAGCGTCACCACCAACATATGCATTATAATACACAATGCACAAAATCCCATCTAGTCCCTCATCTTCTGCTATTTGGACTTTGGTCCTATGCAACTTTGTTCATTTTACCATTTAGTCCTTGACTGAAGAGTAGAACGCTTTTCGAAGCACAAACTCTTGGGTTTTTCCGCAAAATACGATATTTTTCACGCTTTTCGAGACGTTTCGCCCGTCGAAACGAAAAACGGATTTCGCCATTGCGTCTGGCACGTCGAAATCTATAAGATAGTGATTTGTTTTTTCGACGCGATGTCCAGATAAATTTTCGTTCCATAAAAACTGTCCAATTTTACAGTTATCACGCTTATCGAAATTTCAGAGTCGTCAAACGAAATTTTCGTCTGCGCCATTGCGTCCAGATCGACAAGACCGATCGAAACAACTACCTGGATCACTATTTTCGAAATCCGAACAGTGAATTGTCAGCGTTGCAAACCGGGGTCCCAAAAATTGAAGTTACTGTTCATCTACAGTATTAACTTAAAACACTGTGAACAGACCCACTGTTCCAATTCGTTACCAAAATTCACTCGTTTCTTCTCCGATTTCTGGAAGATTCTACCGTCAGATCAAAAAGTGATGAATATGAATCTCGCTCAGTTCGACGAGACGATCGCAACGTAGACTCGGATTTCCAAGATCATATCCGGATTAGAAATTAGCCTTTTTATCTCGTTATTCGTGCAACTAGCACACAGGCGATTGACCAAGTAGGTCAATATAAGTCTTTTTGAATCCAACTCAGGCTGAAAATTACCTTTAATTTATTTATTAAAAATAAAATATTTCGGATTACTACAATAGTCGGACTTGTTTTATTGTAAACTGTGCTTTAAAAATGGTTTTAAAATTCTGTGAGCTTCCAGAGGGATGAGTAGGTTCAGGATGAATATGTACTCGTGCCGGGGGGCCGAGTGGTCTTTTAGAGCTCTGTGTGTTGAGTTTCTAGTGTCATATGAGTTCGAGTTCCTTGTTGAGATCGTTGGGATCATTCTAGATCGTGAGTTGTGCATTTCGGATTTGGTAGTGGAGATGGTTCTCAGACTTAGTTATGAGAGTTTTGGGGTTCTGGCAGATCGAGTCGTGGAGGTTCCTGACTTAGCCATGGATTGTGCATTATCAGATTGAGTCGTAGAGGGTTCTTCGACAGATTATGTGAGGATTTGGGCATTTCCTGATTGAGTCGTGAAGTCTTTCCCGACCGAGTTGTGCTATTTAAGTTTCCTATCTGTTTGATCGTGGATCATAGCCTGCATGTGCCGCTTATTGAGACAGTTGAGACAGTTGAGACTGATGAGATACGTGAGCTCGGTGGGGTCGCTCCCCTCGAGTTACGCCCCGGGTGCGTGTTGATGATGCGACTAGTTGATACACTAGAGTTCGCTTGAGATTGAGATAGTCCGTGTGGGACGCCCTACGTAAGTCCAAGTCCCTGGGGGCTAGTGGCAGTAGGTTTGGCGCAGGCTTGACTGGACCTTATGTGGCAGTCATTGAGATTGGGTGATATAAGCGGGTGATTGCATAGCATGTTCTTAGATGAGTTTCCCTTTGAGCATGATACTTGAGGCATATTAGCAGTAGTGAGTGTATGCATATTACATCCTTAGTAGAGTTTTCTTGAGCATGATGATTGAGACATGGTAGCTATAGTTTCCTTTCAGCTTTATCTATCTATCTGCATACCTATCTGTTGTGCCTCCAATAGACTTAGTGGGCATATCGTGGATGTTGATGACGGTACCCACTGAGATCTACCTTCTGCAGTAGATCTCACACCCGCTGCGGTGACAGGTTTTCTGAGGTGTTGTTCTGGCTTAGCTCGCGCGGAGACAGCTGATCGAGGTGAGGACGTGGCCGAGTTTCCTTACCAGCATTGAGAGTCAGAGGTAGATGTGCCCTGTATATGGTTTTGATTACACTTTTGTACTGGACAGTCTGAAAGAATAGTCTTTATGTACTTAGTGAGGGTGAGAGGCTTTGTATTGTGGATTATTTTATTTATTCAGATGTTCAGTTTGTTTCGGTAGCTTTTGATTCTAGTTTTCAGCTCTGATATATGTTTAGCTATAGATTTGACTTGCAGGGTAGACGCTTCGTCTATGCGGCAGTTTCCGTACAGATGGCGGATCTGTTGGCGAGCCCGGGTCGCAGTTTCGATCCCGGGGCGTGACAGCAACCACTATCCAGATACCAAGACGAATTGTCATACGCATGTAGTGATGTGTGAATGACAAGATAAGGGAAGAGTTCACCTTTGCGCACCCAAACCTTACGAGTTTTGGAATACGTCGGCAATGATCGTGTAGTTGATTTCCTTGGTGAACGCGTCTTGTTCGGTTGATCACTTTTCTTTAAGTTCCATGACGATGCCGTCTCGGGTGATGTACTACCATAGTTCTTCACCTTTGATTGGTTCTTATGAGATTTCCGGTGGATGAACTTGTTGGTAGTTGTTGCAAGTTTTGCTTGATTTGTCCGCTTGACTTCATTCTTGCAATTTGATCTAATGTGCCTTGCAAAACCACAACGATAACATACCTTTGTGAAAGTTGATCCTGAACGAAATGAGATAGGCTTGTCAACGTTGGTTGCGATGATCTTTGTCGGAGGAGTAGCAACCAACTGGTGCACAAAAACCGTTTTGCTCAAACTTGATTCCTCACCGGTTCGAGCATATCCAAGACCCAAACGATGGTTGACCGAGACCAAGCAATTTATCCAACTTGCTCCTTCCTGAAGAGAATCGCTTCAAACTCTCCTTAAGTTGTGTAGGGTTTAGGTTAATAAGGATCTAATAGGGGAAAAAACACCTAGAGGGGGGTGAATAGGTGTAAACAATAAACACTCAAAAATCTTTGTGCGATAAAACCCAATGCGGAAAAATAAAAGAACACACAAGATTTTTACGTGGAAAACTCCAAACCGGAGTAAAAAACCACGGGACCGATAACACGGCGAAATCCACTAGAGTTAACACACGTACAAGGTGATATAACGTACTCACAGACGACTCAACCTTTTACCATACGCCCCTAGTCGATCTTCTCCGCTCGCTCCGCAACGCTTCTCGAATCCACGATTTGCGCCGCCAACGCTGAATCCACAGCGTCCAACGTCGAATCCACGACGTCCGACCGAATCCACGGTCTTCACCCAATGGTACGCTTCGAATCCACGAACGCACCTCGCTCCGAATCCACGAAAGCGATAACACCTTGAATCCACAAGGCCACGCGAGTCCACGCGCCGATTTTGGGGTAAATCGTTGTTTGTTTGGGTGGTGATGATCCGCCGAATACTTAGATCAAGAGTAGATCGGAAATACCATCTAAGTATTCATTAGTTTGATTCAACTCAAGATATGAGTATGAAAATCCTAGAATCAAACTAATCAATATAGATGAAGAACCATTAAATAGATCTAATGATTTCCGTTCTTCTCTATATGTGGATCTAAGGCCGTATAAAATGATATTTGAAAATGACGGCTCTTTTTCCGATGTGTGGATTGCCCTAGAAATGAAAAGGAAGGGCTATTTATAGGTTAGAAACCCTAGGAAGAATATTCGGATCAAAAACAAACTTTTCTGGAAAGTTTTACGGGCGACGATCCGGACTGCGCAAGTCACGATCCGGATCGCTTACGCGTAGAGAGCAATTTCCAGAAAACCGCCTGTTCGGGATCCGGATCATAATCTACGATCCGGATCGTTCATACAGTTTTACCAGAACAATGTGTTCGGGATCCGGATTGAGATTCCACGATCCGGATCGTTCAAGCCAACAGGTAAAACTCATGTTCGGGATCCGGATCATCAAATGCCATGATCCGGATTGAACTAGTGTATGAACGAGCACCCTTCGGGATCCGGATCGAAACGACATGATCCGGATCCTGAACATGTCCCATGTCCAGTTTTTGATGAATATGCAGTTAAAACCTCTTCCGGGTGTTTCTACACTATAAGAAGTATTCGGATCATCACAAATTATTTAATTTAACGTACCTGATCCTTTTGAATTCTTCTTTCTTGAGATTGAGGTAGTTGATCCAGAGTTTCTTCATCTTCAATCTTCAAGACTTGAACTATTCACGAAATGCGCCAACTCAAATTCCGTAACAATCTCCCCCTTTGGCGGTTTCGTGACAAAACACAGATCCACAAAGAAAATTCAAAAAGGATATTTTTGTTGCTATCACCATACAACAAAAATTTACAAAAGAGTTCCATGAAAAATAAAAACATGAGACAAACTCCTAGAACAGACTCTAGACTTAGACATCTGTAACTTCTGCACACAGAAAACATTCTTGACAAACAAAATCGTTAGATACCTCAAGAATTGAAACATTGAAAACCAAATGCAGAATTAGAGTTTGATCTCATCATGACATTTGAAAGAATCAGATATGTGAAAGAACATAGTTAAAACCAACATATCATCTAAGCAATTGAAAACCAAATGTCAAAGTATGTTAGTCCAACATCAACTTGTTAGTCATATTACATGCCCAAATAGTTAGTCAAATAGTTAGTATAGAAGCATGTCACAATCCACAAAAGAAAACCCAAGTTGAGTTGAGATTCATACTTACCTTGATTCATTCCTTGATTCATTCACAGTCATTGTTCAGAGTTCATTGTTTTTCATTGTTCAGAGTTTATAACTCTTCAACTCTCACTCTCATTCTCTCCCCTTTTTGTCACAAATAAAGCCAAAAATGTAGCATGAGCTACAATATGTAAGGAGAGTAAACAAAAAGTTCATAAGTTTCTAACAATATGCACAAAAAGAGAATTAACCTAAGAATATGCACAAACTGAGAGTTAAACTAGACTAAAAGAATCAACTAAACTAATCCAAATTCAGTTATCGAGAAATAAATCCTGCACAAAAAGACAAAGTTAGTTATCAGAATCTGAAAAGTCTGAACTCATGCAACCAATCTTGGACATAATCTTTCGCATCCGCTTGTCCATTGAGTTTATTTTCTTCGTGATGGTGATGTGAGCTGCTGTGGTTAGCTCCAGTTCATTCGCAACCCTTTGTTGTTCCTTCAACATTCGTTCCTGCTGAACGGATAGTCGTTGCTGCAACTTGAAAATTGAAGTCAATGATGCTTCATCATCTGTGCCAGGTGCTTGATGAGATGGTGATGCATCCGTGTCAGGCTTCTTTCCAAATGCAGAAGCTTGAGTGACATGAGGCAGCTTGTGAAGAGATTTGACAATTGTGGACTCGTCTATCATGTTCAAACATTGATGATACGTCGCCGAGGTGATGTCAACTTGAAATTTCTGTAAGATCCTCATTATGATCAATGGAAAAGGAATTCTTTCGGTAGGATGAGGATGCTCAACATATCGTGTCATTCTGTTCCAGATGATGTATGGTATGTTGACATTCAATGCCCTTGCTTCTGACGGGTGTCCTATGAGATATAAGAACAACAACCGTTCCCATCTCACAACCTTCGTCTGCATGTTTGGAAGTATATTGTAGCAAGTGATGAAGTTCAGGAAGCGATATTCCAGACGAAGTTCTTTGGATCGAACTGATTTGTTCGTTGATTGAGTTCCCTCGAGACAAATCCCCTCAATAACTTTACACCATAAAGTATTTGTCAAATCCACTCCTTTCAGATAGTGAGCTCCTCTTCCGCTTGCTTCCATTCCCAAAACCTCACCAATCAACTGTGGGGTGATTTTAATTCTCGTTCCTTGGATATTCGTATAGAATTCCATCGGACCGTTCTCAAATTCGCGAAGATGCCGTGCGTTGGTATAGAAGGTCCTCACATGGTGCAGGCAGTATCCGAGAGTTTCCGGGAAGCGACATACTTGAATGAGATTTGCTTCATCAATCAAAGTACCAAATTCAGGAGAGTGACTTCGTAGAGCTTCAATGTTCACGTGTCTTTCGCCAATGCACTCGCGATGTGCAAATGCTCTAAGCCGGTCATTGTTAACAAACACTTCTTCATCTCGTGGCGGAGAGTCCGGAGCTATTGGTGGTTCAACATCGGTCTCCTTTCTCCGTCCAAAACGTCGAGCGAGCCGCTTACGTTTTAGAGAAATAGTTGGGGCAGGCATAGAGCCTTCCCAGAGTTCACTGGTGCTTTTCCTTTTTGCTTCGAGTCAGCAGGCACAAACTCGTCATCATCATCGTCATCCGTTAACATGTCCCAGTGTACTTCATCTGGGTTTTTCTCAAGTTCAGTATCACTGATAATTTCAACCTCTCCTTTTCTTTGAACTTTCTTAGCCCTCTTCAACTTATTGGTTGGTCTAGTGAGCACCATCGAGATAAGTAACAGTACCAACCAGGAGAAAGTCATTGATCCTAGTGCTTTGAGTTCTAAAGAGAATGTCCTGTGAAAACCAACTCAAGAACATATGAAAAATTGTCAAATTTTGAAAAATCTTAACACATTGTACCTAGACAATCATAATCATATAGAGAAGCTAAGAATCAAATTAGTTTTCCAAAAAGAATGTTAAAAATAGATCAATTTCATGTTTTACACAAATTCCTCTTTTATGCCCTAAAACCGAATTTTTAGAAATCGAAGGCTAAAAACTCGTTAATCATGCAAAAACCCAGCATAAAAGCAAAACTAATAGATCCAGAGTTCTTATTTCAAAAGAAGTTTGATCAAAAACCGTTCACAAACGAAGAAAATCCATCTTTTCTGCTCGCGTTTGATGAAAAAACCTAAAAACTGTGAAAAACCGAGTTTTGATCATGAAAACTTACTTGAATCCGAAGAAGCTTGAGTTTTGAAGCACTAGGAAGCAAGAGATCTAGAAAGAGAAACTCTAGAAGCTTGGAAATCAGAAATTTTGGTAAAGAAATCTTGAATCTGAAGGTTTCTATAAGAAGCCCTAGCCGCGATCCGGATCGGTTGTGAATGAGATCCGGATCGGCCACATACAGGGAAAATCCTGCATTCGGGATCCGGATCACTTGCCACGATCCGGATCGGCTATACGCAGGGAGAGAATCCTGCGTTCGGGGTCCGGATCACTTTGCCACGATCCGGATCGCCTACACCTTTTTCTCCAGAAAAGTTAAAAAAAATACAATAAACTCCAGAAAAAGTATGTAAGCATTTTATCATGTCAACTTTAAACAAATAGCATCGTTCCATACAACAAGAAATAGATTATGCAAAATCTATCAAAAATATCCAAAAATGAAACGAAGATTTACGAAAGTTAAAACACTTAAAGTTGAACAACTTCAATTACATCTATCTGATCTTATGTGTAATGTCTTTATCAAATCATCAATTTCAGTAAAGAAAATGAAGTACCAAGATCAATAGATGTTTGAAATCCCAGATAAGTTAAATAATATATCTAGACAATCTGTTGAAGGAGTGGCTCTTTGAGCATCTTTTACTAAAAATCCCACCTTATACCAACCATGAAATACGACTGAGTCAAGTATTTCAATATGAGTTTCATCAACAATTTTCAAAACAAAAAGTTTGCTTTTCATTCATGGAGTTTCTTTTTCTTTCATTTTCTCCATGTGGTGGTAGTTTTCACACTCCTCACTGGGATGTAACTCTTTCCACATCTTTTGAGCATTTCAGATTTCATTGACTCCCCCTCAATTGGCTATCAATTATTTAATATATAAGGTATTCAACCAAACCATTGATCTCGAACTCATACTCGACCAAGCAATCAAATATGATAATGACTATACCAAGAGATCATTGAGAGAGAAATTGACTTTGATCACTTAGAAGATGGTTTAAATAACGTAAATGATCATTGCAACATTGAGATATTATGACATCAAGGACATAATAAATTTCTAAATGCATGTCAAGGTGCAAGTAAAGTCAATTATGAAATGTGCTCAATTAGTGTGCTATGTACAAAACATAGATAAAGAACAAAACAAATACAAAGAACAAAAACAAAACCTAATCTAAGCAAAAGTTTCAAAAGAGGTTATTTCAAGGAAAGCATGCCAATTGCTTTACGCAAGTGAATAAAACGTTTTTGATCCAAAGGTTTTGTCAAGATGTCAGCTAATTGATCTTCAGTTGAAATATATGACAGTTGAAGAATGTTTGATTCAACTAGCTCTCTAAGAAAATGATATCTAAGTTCAATATGTTTTGTTCTAGAGTGCAACACAGGGTTTTTAGAAATGTTAATGGCACTAGTGTTGTCACATAAAATGGTTACCGAAGATGTTGAAATTCGGAAATCACTCAACACGCTCTTCATCCAAATCAATTGGGTTGAGCAACTTCCTGCAGAAATGTACTCCGCTTCGGCAGTCGAGAGTGCTATGCAGTTCTGTTTCTTACTGTGCCATGCAACAAGACAGTGGCCTAGATAGAAGCATGCACCACTCGTGCTTTTTCGGTCATCCACAGAACCAGCCCAGTCGGCATCTGAGTATCCAACAATATCCAAAGTCGTTCCCATGGGATACCAAATTCCGAAACTGATTGTACCTTTGATATACCGGATGATCCGTTTCACCGCTTTCAGGTGAACCTCCTTCGGTGCTGATTGATATCTCGCACAAATCCCCACACTGAAGGATATATCCGGGCGACTAGCCGTGAGATATAGTAGACTTCCAATCATACTCCGGTACAGTTTCTCGTCTACATTCTCACATTGTGATTCACTTCCAAGTCCCTTATGGCTAGTTCCCATTGGAGTTGGAAAATCTTTCGAATTTTCAAGGTCAAACTTTTTGACCAACTCCAGTGCATACTTGGATTGACACAAGTGAATTCCTTCATCGTTCTGCTTAACTTGTAATCCAAGAAAGTAATTCAACTCGCCCATCATGGACATCTCAAATTCGCTTTCCATGGTCTCCGCGAATTTAGAAGCATCAGTATTTCTTGTTGCTCCAAAAACAATGTCATCAACATAAATTTGAGCAACTATGAAATCATTTTGATAATGCTTCACAAAGAGAGTCCTGTCAGCTCCCCCTCGAGTGTAGCCCTTTTCCAAAAGGTGCTTTGTCAACCTTTCGTACCATGCTCGCGGTGCTTGTTTCAGACCGTAAAGAGCCTTTTTCAGTCGAAAAACATGGTTAGGTAGTTTATGATCCACAAAACCTTTCGGTTGAGCTACATAAACTTCCTCATTTAAAAATCCATTTAAAAAGGCGCTCTTAACGTCCATTTGAAATAATTTGATTTTAAAATGACAAGCAATAGCAAACAGTATACGAATGGACTCGAGTCTAGCTACTGGGGCGAAGGTTTCATCAAAGTCTATACCTTCGACTTGAGAATAGCCTTGAGCAACTAACCTTGCTTTGTTCCGGATGATAGTACCTTCTTCGTTTTTCTTGTTCTTGAAGATCCATTTGGTACCTATCACATTGTGTTGCTTCGGAGGCTTTGTCAGTTCCCAGACTTTGTTTCGCTCGAATTGATGAAGCTCTTCCTGCATTGCTTTAATCCAATAATCATCTTGGAGAGCTTCATCAACATTCCTTGGTTCGATTTGAGATACATAGCATGCAAATCCGCAAACCAATTGTCTCCGTGTTCTAACTCCTTCTTGTGGATCTCCAATTATGTTCGATTCAGGGTGATCCTTGGAGATGCGTAACGTTTGAGGTAGAGGAGTAGGCGGAGGTACACGAGATGATTCCTGCACATCACATGAGCTTGAAGAACCGTTAGATGCATCAATATTATTATCGAAAGAATTGTTAGAAGAAGATGCATTAGCAGGTGAATCATCATCAAGAGAGATATCGAGGGTAGATTTTTCAGATTCAAAGTGAAAAGCTTCATCTACCTTAACATTTATCGATTCTACGATCGTCTTAGATTCTAAGTTAAAAACTCGATATGCTCTGCTGTTTGTAGAATAACCTAAGAAAATCCCTTCGTCACTTCGAGAGTCAAATTTTCCAAGATTTTCACGATCACGTAAAATAAAACACCGACTCCCGAAAATGCGAAAATATTTGATGTTAGGTTTTCTACAAAACCAAAGTTCATATGGTGTATTCAAAGTCCCCGGGCGCAAATACACTCGATTGATAACATAAACAGCAGTGTTCACCGCTTCAGCCCAAAAATATAAAGGAAGTTCCGGCTGTGAAGCATAACACGAGCCATCTTCCTGTACGACCCTGTTTTTGCGCTCGACTACACCATTTTGTTGAGGTGTGTAAGGTGCGGAGAATTCATGTTTAATGCCATTAGAAACACAGAAATCAATGAATTTAGAATTTATGAATTCACCACCTCTATCACTCCTACTCGAGTAATCCTTTCATTCTTTTCTATCATAATACGATTGCAGATTTCGAGAAAAGAATCAAAGGTATCAGCTTTTTCCTTTAGAAAGGCTACCCAAGTATATCTAGAAAAGTCATCAACCAACAAAAAAATATACCATTTACCTCCAAGAGATGGTTGACGAGTTGGCCCCATTAAGTCCATATGCAAAAGTTCCAAAGGCCGTTTTGTACCTATGTGGTTCAAATTCTTGTGTGCAGTCCTAGACTGTTTTCCCTTTTGGCAACCGCCACACACAAGGTTTTGTTCAAAAGAAAGTTTTGGAACCCCCTTGACCACATCTTTATTTGAAATTCTAGAAAGTTCCTTAAAGTTTATGTGACCTAGCCTTTCATGCCAAAGTGTTTCATTTTTCAAAGATGCTAGGTTACATTTTTCAGAAATTTTAGAAGGAACTACATAACAATTGTTTTCTGATCTAACCCCCTTTAAAAAGAAAGCATGGTTCAAGTCAGTTACAGTGCATTTATCAGATGAAAAATTAACTGAATAACCACTATCACACAGTTGACTTATGCTTATGAGGTTAGTCTTTAGGCCATGAACAAATAATACATTATCTAGAACCGGGCCATCTGGAATAGCTACTGTTCCCTTTCCAACAATTTTGGAAGACCGACCATCTCCGAAAACAACAAGTCCTCCGGAGTTTTTCTCAAAAGTTTGAAAACAGTTTTTATCGCCGGTCATATGACGGGAACACCCGCTATCCAAATACCAAGACGAACTATCATATGCATGCAAGGAAACATTGGTAGCAAGACAGGGAAAGATCTCACCTTTGCGCACCCAAACCTTTTTGGTATGCGACGTAGTATCGTGGAGTTGATTTCCTAGGTGAGGGCGTCTTGCTTGAAGAATTGCTGCTCCTTGATGATGTCGTCTTGAGCGATGTACTACCAAGGCTCTTTTCCGTCAATTTGGTTGGAAGTGGTTTTTCGAGGAATAGCCCTTTTGGTAGTTGCTGCAAGATGTTCTTGAGGTGTGCGTTTGGCTCCAGTCTTGCAGTTTCTTCTGATGTGCCCTGAAATGCCACAACGAAAACATACCTTGGTTCTTGTCGATTCCGAAGATGATGTAGTAGGTTCGTTGTCGTTGCTTGGCGTGAACACCGGTGTCGGAGGAGGAGATACCGACGAAGGCACAAATACCGTACCACTCGAACTTGGAATGTCTCCAGTTTGAGTGTATCCGAGGCCGAACTTGTTTCTTTGACCGAGACCAAGGAGTCTGTCCAACTTACTCCTTCCAGAAGTAAATCTCTGTAAGTCATCCTTTAGTTGGCGTATGGTCTCTGTCATTTCAGATTTTTCCTGTCGGGCCTCGCCGTAGAGCTTCAAGAAGTAATTCGCTTTGTTCACCATGTCTACATAACTCTTCTCGAAATGCTCATTGGACTCTTGAAGGGAAACATTTGTCTTAACCAGATTGTCCCTTTCCACTTCAAGATCGGTTGAGATAGAGGTTACTCTTTTTAATTCAACTTCAAGTTCCAGTAATCTCTCTTTCAACCCCTTGTTTTGTTTAGCCAGTTTCTTTGAATCCCTCAGAAGTTGATGGTAGGCTAAAACAAAATCTTCACCTTCCGAATTATCTGACTCATCGTCCGTTGCAATCTTTTCCACAGTGGAGTTGGACAGTGAGTCGGATGTACTTGCCATTAAGCACATGAAGGATGAAGGTTTGGTGGACGCGTGGAAAGCTGTCGCGTTGTCTTCTTCATCACTTGACGATGACTCATTTGACGTGGAGTTGTCATCCCAAGTGACTGCTTGCATCACTTTCTTCTTAGCCGGATTCTTGTTGGGACATTCGTTGCTATGTGGCCGTAGCCTCGACATTTGAAACACTGAACTTGTCCCTCAGAACTTTTCTTATCCTTTGAGAAGTTCTCTGGCTTCTTGACTTGTGCTTGAAATCCCTTGCCTTTCTTCGACTTTCCGAAGGATGAGTTTTGCTTGAATTTCCCCTTCGAAAGTTGCGGCGAAACTTCCTTGTCAAGAGAGCGAGCTGCTTCTCAAAGTCCTCCATAGAAATGTTCTCGTCGTCGTCCGAGGAGGATGAATCCGCGTCTTCTTCTTTAGTTGATTTCAATGCGTAACCTGAAGACTTAGAAGAAGATGCCTTTCCAGAAGAATAGTTAGTAGGAAAAGTCATTTCATAAGTTTGTAAAGCACCTACTAATTCTTCTACACGCATTTCGTCCGGGTGTTTAATTGTTTCAATGGCTGCAACCTTCGGGCGAAATCGTTCAGGAAGAGTTCTTAGAATTTTTCTTACAACTTTAAATTCTGGAATCTTCTCTCCCAAGTTAGCACATGAGTTCACGATGTCTTGCAATCGTGTGTAATAGTCAGTGAAGGATTCATTCTCTGCCATAGAGATAGAGTCAAACTTGCTCGTAAGCATTTGCAGTTTCTGAATCTTCACTAGGTTAGTTCCCTCATGCGTAACTTGAAGAACATCCCAGATTTCTTTCGCAGTCTCACATGCCGAGACGCGAGAGAACTCAGTTTGTGACAAAGCATTAAATAGAGCATTAATCCCTTTGCCATTGTAAGAAGATAAGTCTATCTCTTCCTTGGTCCATTTCGACCTAGGTTTAAGGTGCGAACATCATCTAAAATTTCAGTTGGATTAGACCATCCTAATTCAATTGATTGCCACACCCTTTCGTCGATGGAAATTAAGAAAGCTTTCATCCGTACTTTCCAGTACGCATAATTAGTTCCATCAAAGAAAGGGGGTCGATTGATGTTTCCACCTTCAACCATTGTTTACAACCCTATTCCCGCTCTGATACCACTTGTTGGGTTTAGGTTAATAAGGATCTAATAGGGGAAAAAACACCTAGAGGGGGGTGAATAGGTGTAAACAATAAACACTCAAAAATCATTGTGCGATAAAACCCAATGCGGAAAAATAAAAGAACACACAAGATTTTTACGTGGAAAACTCCAAACCGGAGTAAAAAACCACGGGACCGATAACACGGCGAAATCCACTAGAGTTAACACACGTACAAGGTGATATAACGTACTCACAGACGACTCAACCTTTTACCATACGCCCCTAGTCGATCTTCTCCGCTCGCTCCGCAACGCTTCTCGAATCCACGATTTGCGCGCCAACGCTGAATCCACAGCGTCCAACGTCGAATCCACGACGTCCGACCGAATCCACGGTCTTCACCCAATGGTACGCTTCGAATCCACGAACGCACCTCGCTCCGAATCCACGAGAGCGATAACACCTTGAATCCACAAGGCCACGCGAGTCCACGCGCCGATTTTGGGGTAAATCGTTGTTTGTTTGGGTGGTGATGATCCGCCGAATACTTAGATCAAGAGTAGATCGGAAATACCATCTAAGTATTCATTAGTTTGATTCAACTCAAGATATGAGTATGAAAATCCTAGAATCAAACTAATCAATATAGATGAAGAACCATTAAATAGATCTAATGATTTCCGTTCTTCTCTATATGTGGATCTAAGGCCGTATAAAATGATATTTGAAAATGACGGCTCTTTTTCCGATGTGTGGATTGCCCTAGAAATGAAAAGGAAGGGCTATTTATAGGTTAGAAACCCTAGGAAGAATATTCGGATCAAAAACAAACTTTTCTGGAAAGTTTTACGGGCGACGATCCGGACTGCGCAAGTCACGATCCGGATCGCTTACGCGTAGAGAGCAATTTCCAGAAAACCGCCTGTTCGGGATCCGGATCATAATCTACGATCCGGATCGTTCATACAGTTTTACCAGAACAATGTGTTCGGGATCCGGATTGAGATTCCACGATCCGGATCGTTCAAGCCAACAGGTAAAACTCATGTTCGGGATCCGGATCATCAAATGCCATGATCCGGATTGAACTAGTGTATGAACGAGCACCCTTCGGGATCCGGATCGAAACGACATGATCCGGATCCTGAACATGTCCCATGTCCAGTTTTTGATGAATATGCAGTTAAAACCTCTTCCGGGTGTTTCTACACTATAAGAAGTATTCGGATCATCACAAATTATTTAATTTAACGTACCTGATCCTTTTGAATTCTTCTTTCTTGAGATTGAGGTAGTTGATCCAGAGTTTCTTCATCTTCAATCTTCAAGACATGAACTATTCACGAAATGCGCCAACTCAAATTCCGTAACAAGTTGAGATATGGTCTTTGTCATTTCCAGTTTTTCTTGTTGAGCCTCGGAGTAGAGTTTCAAGAAGTGATTTGCTTTATCCACCAATTTGATATTTTTTTTTTCGAAATGCTCGTACTTCTCTTGAGTTGCCAATTTCTTAAAATCCTTTAACAATTTATGGTAGGCAAAAGCAAAGTCTTCACCTTCGGAATCGCTTGGTTCATCATCCGTTGCAGTTTTTTCATTCAAGGAGGAGATGGATAATGTACCAGAGGAAGTTGCTGAAAAACACACGAAAGGTGAAGTTGTGGACGCAATAAATGCTGTGGCGTTGTTATCCTCATCACTAGAAGATGACTCATCAGAAGTGGAAGTGTCATCCCATGTGACGGCTTGCATAGCCTTCTTCTTTGACGGATTCTTGTTAGGGACACTCCGTTGAGATATGGCCAAAACCTCGGCATTTGAAATACTGGATTTGTCCCTCAATGTTCTTCTTATTCTTTGAAGAACCCTCTTGCTTTCTTGATTTAAAGCTTGAATGTCACGCCCCGAGTTTTAAAATTCAGTCTAATTTTTTTTTTTTTTTTTTTTTTTTTTTTTTTTTTTTTTTTTTTAAAAATTTAGACTGGATTTTAAAACTCGGGGCGTGACAGATTTTATGATATCAGAGCTAATAACCAGCCGGAAGTGTGCGGCGAGTCTCGGCTGAGTCTGGGTCTAGATGACAGGACTAGCGAGACGAGTCTCACATCGCCTGGTGATCTTGGGCTGCTGTGTGTGTGTTTGGGCTGATGAGGACGTCAGGCCTAAACGGGGGGAGTCTGTGACGCCCCCAATAGTCCCACATCGAATGTGGATGGAATTGTGATTGTGTTTATATGAGATATGGACACTAGTAATAATAACTGGGCTTAAGCATTTTGTGCTGTGGTTTGGGCCCAACAAGTTATTATTACTAGTGGGTCGGGTCGTTACATTTAAATGGTCACCCCCCTGGCCCACTAGCAATAATAACTTGTTGGGCCCAAACCACAGCCCAAAATGCTTAAGCCCAGTTATTATTACTAGTGTCCATATCTCATATAAATACAATCACAATTCTATCCACATCCGATGTGGGACTATTGGGGGCGTCACATTGAAAATCCTTTGCCTTTCTTGGACTTAACGAAGGATGATGGTTTGCTTGAATTTTCCCTTCGAAAGCTTCGGCAAAATTTTTTGGTCAAGAATGCAAGCTTTTTCTCGAAATCCTCTATAAATAAATTATCATCAGCGTTTGAGGAGGATGAATCCGCATCTTCTTCTTTTGTTGATTTCAATGCAAAACCTGAAAACTTAGAAGAAGAGGAAGGCTTTCCAGAAGAATAGTTAGTAGGAAAATCATTTCATAAGTTTGAAGTGCACTAACTAATTCTTCTACTTTGATTTCGTCCGGGTGTTTTACTGTTTCAATGGCTGCAACCTTAGGGCGAAATCTTTCGGAAAGAGTTCTCAAAATCTTTCTTACAACTTTAGATTCTGGAATTTTCTCTTCCAAGTTAGCACATATATTTACGATATCTTGCAATCGTGTATAATAATCTGTGAAAAATTCATTTTCTGTCATATGAATTGAATCAAATTTGCTTGTAAGCATTTGCAGTTTTTGAATCTTTACTAAATTTATACCCTCATGTGTAACTTATAGAGTATCCCAGATTTCTTTCGCGGTCTCACATGCCGAGATGCGAGAAAACTCAGTTTGTGACAAGGCATTAAATAAAGCATTAATTCCCTTATCATTGTAAGAAGATGCATCAATTTCTTTCTTGGTCCATTTCGACCTAGGTTTGATGGTGCGAACATCGACAATAATCTCAGTAGGATTTGTCCATCCAAACTCAATTGATTGCCAAACTCGTTTATCGATGGAAATCAAGAACACTCTCATGCGTACTTTCCAGTAGGCATAATTTGTTCCATCGAAGAATGGTGGTCTATTGATGTTTCCACCTTCAACCATTGTTTACAACCATATTCCCGCTCTGATACCACTTGTGGGTTATGTTAATAATGGATCTGAATAGGAGAAAAACCACCTAGAGGGGGGGTGAATAGGTTTAAATAATAAAATCACCAAATCGTTGCGTAAAAAATAACCCAATGTGGAAAAGTAAATAAGTACGCAAGATTTTACGTGGAAAACTCCGTCACAGGAGTAAAAAATCATGGGACCGATAACACGGCGAAATCCACTAAGATTAAACACGTACAAGGTGATTTACCGTAACACTACAACTTAACCTTTTCCATACGCTCCGAGTAGATCTTCTACGCTCGCTCCACAACGCGCCTCGAATCCACGATTTGCGTCCAACGCCGAATCCACAACGTCCAACGTCGAATCCACGACGTCCAACCGAATCCACGGTCTTCACCAATGTAGCACGTATCGATCACCTGAACGTACCTTGCTCCGAATCCACGAAAGCGGTAGCACCTTGAATCCACAAGGCCACGCGAATACGCGCCGATTTTGGAAAATCGTTGTTTGTTTATTGGTGATGATAATCCGCCGAATACTTAAATCAAAGATAGATAAGAAAACACCGTCTAACTATTCATCAATTTGATTCTATAAGAAATAAGAGTTTTGAAAACCCTAGAATCAAATTGATCAATATAGACGAAGAAATATGAAATTTATCGTGTTTTCCTTTCTTCTCTATATATGTGGATTTTTTCGTTTTTGGATTACCCTAAAAGATGAATGTTATGGTTTATTTATAGGTTAGAAACCTTTGGAAAGAAATAAGCATCAAAAACTGACATAACAAACTTTTTCCCGTACGGCGGTCCGGACTGAATTTGGCTGATCCGGACTGTCGTCTTTTTTTCAGCAAATTTTCTAAAAAAATAGTTTGGGGTCCGGACTGGATGTGGCCTGATTCGGACTGTTCATGCGATTTCAGCAAACATAAGGTTCGGGGTCCGGACTCAAAGGAGGCTGATCCGGACTAAAATTTCGCATGAACTAAACTATGTTCGGGGTCCGGACTGGATGGCCCTGATCCGGATCCTGAACACTCAATTTGTTCAGTTTTTAATTTTTAAGCAATAAAAAAATATTCCAAGTATTTCTAAACTACACAAATGTATTCGGATCACCAAAATTATTTAGTTATACATACCTGATCCTTTTCAATTCATTCTTCTTGAGATTGATATATGTGATCCGCAATTCTTCATATTCAATCTTTAAGACTTAAAACACTTCACGAAATACGCCAATATAAGATCCTTAACAATATATATACTAATGAAGAGCTATACAAATCATCCTCAAGAAAAACTATACAAATCATGTTAAGAATCTAAGTTTTCGTCTACTTTAGTATTATTTTTTTTTATTATATTATAATAATTTTTTAATAATCTTATTGTATTATTATATTTTATTATTTCGTATTTTAAAATTATTTATATTTTTCTATTCTATACTATTTTTTTATTAATATTATTAATATTAACAAATATATTAATGTTTTAGACAAAATGTACTAACTTTATTAATAGAATAGTAAAAAAAATATAAAATAAATCACCATGCTAGACTTATTAAAAATTTCTATCAAATTTTCTTTCAACTAAATTTTTTATTATTTTATATATTTTATTATTTTGTGTCAAAAACAAAATTTATGCTCCGTATTTTTGAACTAGGATTGTTTAACGGTTTGTTATGTAAAATTATAAGCTTATTGTTTATAGTGTATGAATTGAAAAAGAAAAAATAATTGAATATTATTTTTGAGAAAAAAAAAAGAAGAAGATAGAAATAATATAGAAAGTAAAAGAAAAATTATAAGCTTATTGTCTATAGTGTATGAATTGAAAAAAATAATAATAATTGAATGTTGTTTTTGAATATATATATATATATATATATATATATATATATATATATATATATATATATATATAAAGTAAAAGTAGCAATTGCTTATATATTCACGAAAAATTTCACACTTTTTTATTTATCACCTTTCAAATATATCTCTAAATTGAACAACAGTTATACACGTAATATTCATCACCAACTTTTCTTATTTATTTTTAAGTCCAGAACAAAAAAAAATATTTTAATTTTTTTTTTTTTTTTATTTCTGATAGAAATTTAGTACGATTGGATACTAATAGTAGAGTTATTTTTAAATAACACAGAGAAATATAGCAGGAATATATCTGAAATTAAAAAAAAAATAAAGAATATATTAAATATGTTAAAAATTTTAAGAAAATATATTATATAGATAATTATCCCAAAGTAAAGTACTTAAAAAATTATGCTATAGTATAAAATAATTAAGCCTTTTGGTTTAGTTTAAATTTTCCGTTCCACGGATAAGCTTCCTTTGGACTTTCTTTCATTGTGATTCTGTTTTAATTTAGCTTGTAAACTAAATCAAATGAATCGAGCCATGCCCATCACTAGTTCTATGTATATAACTGCTTACACCAAATGAATTTCCCTAGTGACAACATGTTTATGAGCCCAACTTTTAATAGTACGTACACGCGTCCTCGATTATTACAAAAAAAAAACGTTTGTTGAACTTTGGATTAATTAATTCGATAATATCACATAAAAGCTTGATTTAGTGACATATTATAAGCACCGACATTGACCCACCAAAAAACGTTACCACTGCAAAAGGACTAAAACGACCTGTAAAGTTTTTTAATTATGTTAATTTAAATAAATGACAAAATTATCACTTTGCAACACTAATGGTAACAGACTTAGCAGTTAATTATCCCCACTCATTAAAATTTAAAAACAGATAATATCTTTTTATATTATTATTATTATTATTATTATTATTATTATTATTATTTTTCAATCTATCCTATATATATTTTATCTTGAACTTTTTAAATTTACAATTAAATTCTGAATATTTATTCGTATTTTAATTATTATATCTTTTGTTAACATCTGGTTATTTTATTTAAGAGTTTACAATCAAAAGTCTATTAAATCATATATAGAAATTTCCATGTCGCGTAGTTTAATGTTGCTATATTAATTTTATCTCGCCAATAATATATACAAGTAATTTCTGATAAATTAATATAATTATTGGTAATATAAATTCAATTAGGGCTTGTATGGATACACATTTTTTATAGAATTAATAAACTGTGATTTTTGTCTAAGTGAGATAGAAAATTTTATAACACTAAAAAATTTTATATTTTAAAAATTTTAAGTGTTTGGATGTATATTGCATAATTTCATAAAATTTTTCTTAATTTAAAATTTTTAAAAATAAAAAAATATTAATTTTATATTTTAAAATTAAAATTTATTATTTTAAAATTAAAGTTTATTATTTTAAAAATAAAATTTATTATTTTAAAATAATAAATTTTAATGTTTAAAGTTTGATAATCAATATTATAAAATTTGAAATTTGAAATTTGAAATTTGAAATTTGAAATTTGAAATTTGAAATTTAAAATTTAAAATTTTGAATTTTAAATTTATTTTTTAAAATTTAAAATTTAAAATTTAAAATTTTTAAAATTAAAATTTAAAATTTTTAAAATTAAAATTTAAATCCTAGTTTTAAAATTTTAAATTTAAAATTTTAAAATTTAAAATTTTGAAATATAAAGTTTAAAATTTGTCAAGGTGAGGGAGATAAGGAATGGTGAAATTTTTTTTCCTTTGATTAGAGTGGATTGTTATTTTACTCTATTTTTTGAAGTATAGTTAAACTTTATTCCAAAAAAATATGCTATTTTTTTAGGATAATATTCCTACAGATATAGTATAATGTAATTATACTATGATTTTAAGGGTATCAAAACGGGACCTTAATATAATTAGTATACTAAGAATTAACTATTGTTTATCCGGTACTTACTCCAGTACGGGATTTTACAACAAATCAAGGTTTTACCATAAATTCGTTTTCTCAATAAAAACTAGCAACAATACCATCACATAAGAGAGAGAGAGAGGAAAAAAAAAAAAAAAAAAAACAAAGCAGAAAATACCAAAAGAGAGAAAGAAAATCAAAACAAAAAATACGGATAAAGTAAAATTCATTAACCAATAGAAAAATTAATTTGATTTTTTTTACATAAAATGGTTTCAACTCAAGTTCTCTTCCTAAATCTCTCTCCCTCTGAATTTTTTTCATCATTCTCTCGTATCCTATAAACATAGAAGACATATCTCTTTGAAAATACTTGTGCATTAGGTGCATCCAAAATTATAGACATTTTAATTATTGCCATATGGGTGTGGATATGTCGTATCACCACCATCACCATCAAAACAAATAACATTTATGCTATATTTATATATTACATCAAAATATACTAAAATTTTAGTTTAATTAGATTTCTATTCTAATTAATTTTTTAAATCTTAATAAATTTATCTCCAATACATATAAATATTAATCTTAATCCAACTAACATTCAACTACAAATTTAATCGAATCCTAACAATCTCCACATTGATTTGATCTGTAGTCTTCAATCGCTGCATTGAGCTCTCTGCCGTTTCAGCGACTATATCTATGCGAACTTTTGGAATCCAAATTACTTTCGCTTTCGTTTTGACTCCCGTTCGGAACATCCAAATTCCCGCACTTGTTCGCTTCGTATAAGGTTCGATTTTATTTTTGGACCCTCATAACTCTACTTGAAGCCGAAAAATTATAAACCTCCGAGTCCAACACGTATAGCGATATCAAATTTTGTTTTAACATCAATCGCTTCTAGAGATCGGTAACACCGTACTCTTATATTGATCTCTTGTCACGCCCCGAGTTTCAAAACAGCGGTAGAATTTTTTTTTTTTTTTTTTTTTATCAGAGTTCAAACTTTAACTCAGGACGTGAACAGACCGCCACATGCATAGAAAATTCTTTATCCACACGGACAGAGTTTCCTCTATACATGCTCGGCTAGGCAAGTGCAATGATACAATCAGAGAGCAATTTAAACAACAACTAAATCCAAAAACAAAAACTATACAACTAAAACATCCACAACTACTCATAATATAATCCACAATACTTCAACTAATAAAACTATACAGAAAGCTAGGATCATCAATCTGAAGCAAAAATACTAGCACTGGGCCACTATGGCCAAAAGCAGGGGACAAGTCTACCGCGACAGCTCACTGGATCGTCCCAATCTCCCCGCACCCGACTGACCTGAAAAACAGGCACCCAGGGGGTGTGAGATACACTCTACATGTATCCCAGTGGGCACGACGGGCCGAGAAATAGCAAGTCGTACCTACCGGATACAATGATAAGCAGATAGTAAAAGAAACTGAATAGAACTGAAAGCTGAATAACAAGATGCAGATATAAATCTAAGCATGCTGAAATGGAAACAGGGGTACTCATATGAAAGGCTCATCATGCAATAACTGATAGATCTAACAACAGGAAATAATCATGTAAAAATCAAAGCTGGTAACTAACAATGCTGCAAACTGGAAAGGCTGAAAAATAATAAATACCCAATCAATGCCACTATTGGTCACTGGGACCTCAGGCTAAATACCACCTGTACACCAACCTGCTGTCATAACCCTCTGGGCTCACGGGTTGCCACTACTGACCACTTTACCGGTAAAGTACACCACTGCGGGGGATTAGCCCGCTGGTGTACGTGAAAGAATAGCTGGCTCTGTGGCGATCACAATACTGATGCTCAATGTCACGCCCCGGGGCCGGAACTATACCCCGGGCTCGCCAACAGATCCGCCGCCCCTACGGAAAGCCCCGTAGAGACGTAGCGTCTAACCTGCAAGAATAGGACAACTATACTAACAGATATCAGAGCTGTAAAAGAAAAGTAACTATGAACAGGAAGTAGAACAGTCTCTCATAATATATACAAAGTATCCTCACCAGAAATACAGAAGTCTCTCCACATAAACAAAAGAGTACAACTCGTTACCTCACTACATAATCTCTCAAACACGACACAACCAAAATATAAGGGTACCTCTATAACACACTGAAGCTGAAGGGGGAAGGGATCTATCTCGCGACTCCCTTACCTCGGTCTGGAGAAGCTGGATCAGCAACTGGTGCAGCAGGAACTGGAGCTGAAGTCCCTGGGGAAAAAGACACCACGACGGGTGTGAGAACTACCTCTCACAGTAGTTCTCAGTGGGTGCCGCCAATAAGCCCGACGGCCTGCCCACTAAGTCTACTAAAGGCAAAAGAAAGTAAAAGCAGTGCTGAAGAGAAAAGAACTGGAAGATAAACTCTACTGCTACTACACCCCTATCTAGATGCTCAAAAAGCGGGACAGATGAAAATATGATGCATCTGCTCGGAAGAACTCAATCCTCAACAACCGGTACACCAACCCGGTAAATAGCTCAATCTCACGCCGGTACTACAACCCGGTCTCGCCTACTCCGGAGTGGCACTCGAGGGGAGCGACCCACTCGAGTCAAATAACTGAGCAACACTGTCGAGCACAAATGTGGCACATTCAGGCTATGATCCAATCACTGTCTCACTCACTTGCTAAAAATCCATACTGTCACTATGACCATGTCCCAAAGATCCCAGATCCACTATCACTATCACTATCACTATCATGATGCAAACTGGTCTATAGACTGCTACAGACGCCACTCGGTCCCCAAACGCGAGTGCAAATGCAATCCCCAGCTAATAAACCTCCCAACCCACGACTCGGGGAGAAACACTATGTCCAGAATGACGAGAGTACAACTACTGTGGGGAAGCTAAGGTGATGAACAAATCTGCATACATGTTCATATTTACTGTAGTCTAACAGTGCACGAATAATTAATTAATTAACAATTAAGCTAAGTTGAGTTTTCATGTTGTAAGAGTTCAAATACTGCAAGTGGTTCAATGAGGTCATCAGATTTAACAGCTATCAACTGTGGGTACTAACATACAGTTCTCACATAATATTGGGGCCATAAATTAACATGCATGCTACTACATTCGTAGAATTAGAGTGCAGTTCATAGATTTTGAAAGCAGGAACACCCACCTGAACGCGCTAACTGTCCGGGACGGTACAGATAACAATCCCAGAAACCGATAAATCTCCAAGTCCACGAAGCAAAGAGCACAAAAGCGGTGCTTACAAAGTCCTGGGTACAACAACATTCCCAATTACACACAATTCTCACACAACAATCATCATTCCAAAATCTGCATACACAGCTACTGTTCACACGAAAATTTCACCTGAAAATAATTTTCAAGAAAATCCAATAAAAATATCACGACGATCCTTGCGAAGTGTAGATGTCGATAGGCTCTTGAATCGTCAAAATCCGATACCCGGAAGTGGAGATAAAAATCCGCGAAGCAGCGGCTGTCCAGCATTCCAAACAGTAACAAAGGGTGGTCAAAATGTACCCCAAACCCCTGTATAAGCTCAAATCCAGCAAAAACGTCCAACACGGAAAACGTAGATTTACCTCTTGTGAAAGCCCTGTCGAAGAAATCGTCCAGAAATGAGGTCGGGGTTGCTCTGCAGGTCTCCCAGACGAAAATACGACGGAAATGGGCCTCCAGCTGTAGAACGTCGCTCCGCACTACGAGGTAGAAAATACAGTCGTCGCGGCTTCCAGAAAATCTGAAACTTTGCGGAAAAATTGGCAAGAGGGAGAGGAGAAATTTTCATGAAAGGCTCAAGAGCTAATTCTCACGAAAAAGGGGTGAAAAAGTCGGCCCAAAGCAGCCTATTTATAGGCTCCAAGAAAAATCAGCCCAAAAGCAACTTTCGGATTTTTGGGCCCAGGGATTTCGGGCGCCCGAAATTTTCCGGGCTGCTACAGTAACGGGCCCGGCCCGTTACCGTATGCGCCCAAATCATCCTCAGGCCGCCACATGTCCCTGATCCGCCCTCTGCACCCGGCGCACGAACCCCGACGAATCTAGCGACGCCACGTGTCCCGACCAGGCGACGTGCACCGCTGCGCCCGACCAACCACGGGGCGCCACGTGGCGCCCCCACGTCGCCCCCGGTCAACGCACGTAGCGCGACGTGCGCGGCCGCGCCGCCGCCGGCTCCGGGTCGGGCACGCGCCCCGAGGCAACCGCCTCCGCCTCCGCCGCCGCAGCCGTGTGGACCGAGTGCACCAGAACCCGCCAACCACGTAATGCCACGTGTCCTACGGTCCACCGTGCACCCACACCGAACTCCCGTGGACCGCGCCTGCAACGCCAGCCACTCGGAAGGTGCCACGTGTCGCCTCCGTACGGTGCACGCCTCCGCGGTGGACCGCGCGCCTGCCCGCGCGCCCGTGCGCCTGCCCGCGCCGCTCGCCGCCTGCCCGCGCCGCTCCGCCGCCTGCCCGAGGCCGCGCCGCCGTGCTCCGCCGCCCGCCGGCCGCCGGAACAGTAACCCGAGCCTCGAAATCCGTGTTTTCGCGTCCGGGCTCCGAAAAATTCAAGTAAATAGTCCATTTCGCTCGTTTTCGCGCGCTGAATCCAAATCCGAGGTCCGTTTGGCCAAATTCCACTTCTAAAATTTCCCAAAATTTCTCGAAAAAGTAAACTTGATCCAATTTTTGTTCCGGGTCACATTCTAGGCTCCAATAAGCGCGCAAACACCTCACACACCCAAAATGGACTCCTGGAAAAGACAACAAGCTCCAAATTCACCAGAAACTCCAATCTGGGGCCCGACACGCACACACGCACTCCCTGAAGCCTCCAAACCAACAATAAACCCTACAGTGGAGATTCGGGTCCTCACACTCAAGCTCGTGGTCTAAAGACCACACAAACGGCAATAAGCCGAGAAATCCCTATCGGGATGCTGAAGGCTGTAACAATCACAGATGCTATACAAATGAATCTGAATGACAGGATGCTGAATATCTGAGCTGTAACTGAAACTAAATAGCAGAACTGTACCCCTATTCTATCATGCAACATAGTACAGGAAATGCTAGCATAACAAAGCTGATGACAAACAAGAATGATAAATAACTCATGATGTAACTGTATACATACTAAATACTGAAAATGAAAGCCTATAAAGAGCTCAACTGTAAGATCAAGGCAACATAGCTGTAATAACTGAATGCTGGAATGAAATAAATAGAAAGGCTCAAACATAGGTTCGGGCTACACCAAAAACAGGGGTCCAACCTACCACGGCACCCCATAGGGCCAACCTGATAAAGCCCGGACCGAAGATAAACCCACCTCAATGATCACGGTGGCTGCTGGATGGCTCGCAAGACGGCGGCTGATTGCTGGGACCTGAATCATAAGCACAGGTCAGAAAATAGACTCTCACACATACCCAACCCACTGACGCACTGTGTACAGATAAGCTTAACGGGGAACTTCACTGAAGTCCCGAAATTTTCGGAAAACCGTCGATAAATCTACTATGACCCAATCTGTGCTGAACAATAACCAAAACTCGTGAAACTTCACGTGCTGCCCAAGAATGTCTAACTTAAGACATTTAGGCTCTAACACTAGACTCTGGGTAATCCTATGCACCGGCAGTGTCATACCCACTGAAACACTTCCGGGAGGCCCATTTTGGCTCCGGAAGTTGCAAACGAGAAACTAAAATCACCGGGCTCTTTAGAACAGCACCGGGAACAGCCACTGATACTTGGCATCACCAATTAATCACCGCAATTTCCTGAATTGCATGATTAACGCCGAATCGCCGTTAAACCGGCGATTTTGCCGAGAGTTACGGTTCGGGATCCAATTCCCGCTCAACGAAAAGCATCGGACCTCCAACAAGAGATTTAAAGGTCATGTGTACACTGTACTAAGCAGCTAGAATGGTCACAATTGCATTTAGGCCCCCAGAATTTTTCCAAATTGCATAAAAGCATGCAATTTCGTACTATTTTCGCTTGTATTTAATTTTGGAAAGCTATTTTAATGAACCGACACCACCAGTAGGTGGCTCTCGACTTGCTGGACATCGTGCTCACCTTTTGGAAGCAACGCAAAACTCGAGTAAAACTTCGGGTCAACAATTTCTGCATTTAAAGGCTCTAAATGCTACTTTTAATACCTACACTTGATCAAACCAATTTTAAATGCAAGCATCAGGATCAGGGGCTCCCAAAAGTTCAGAGGCTCACCAACTTGGTGCTGTGGGGAACCCAGAAACATCGTCGTAGCAAAACGCCTCTAAAAACCTAAACTTTAAGAGCTCTATTTGCAAGCTCTCACCATCAACTCAGCCATTTGCTGAAATGGAGTGAGCATTGTGCTCAGGAAGCTTGCAGAAGTCGACTGCTCACATGCTAGATGAACAGAACCAATTTGGTTCTCTCGAGCATTTCTTCGAACACATGGTGTGCAACAACCTTAACACATAGACTTTGAAGACAACAATGGTGAATCCGTATACCTAGGCTCTGGGTCACAAGCACTAGCACTAGTACGTGTTACTAGACTCCACGAAGCTTGCTGGACCCATGGCCGGCGGCGAGAGGCAACGGCGGCGGCGGCGAAGCAACTTTGGCCTCTGTGGGTCCTACTCGACCACAGGATGACAAATGAAGCCTTGGCCGGTGCCGAGGAGCAGCGCCGGTGCCGTAGCAAAGTGCTCGGCCGGAGCAAGATTAGCCCGCAACTAGGGCATCGCCCCGCCGCGCCCACAGTTCACCAAATCACTCCAAATTTGGAGGAGATGATCAACGTGCTCTACAGAACATTTCTATCGTTTTTGTTTTGAAGTAGGGGCATCGGGTGCGGCGCGAGCAAGGGGCGGAGCGATCTAGGGTTCCGGCGGGTGCATTTTCCCCGTCGGCAACCGGGAGCATTCCCGACTTCGGGGTTCAGCATGGGACATCCCCACAACATCACTAATCTACTGCAGTAGTCTATGTAGCCAGAAAAGTGAACAAAACCAAGACCTTACCTTCGCCGAATCCGAGGAAGAAGGATTGATCTTCCCGGTGTCGCGCGGCCACGGCGGTGCACCGGCCTTCACGGCTAGTCTTCTGGATGAAGATCACCACCACAGAAAGGTCCAGGCACAATCTGGGGGCTTGGGTACTTCTCCTTCTCCTACAACCCAAGAACTAAGTTTGCTTCTCGTTTTATTCTTACTTTTCCGGCAACCCTGGGGCGGCGGCCGGTGGTGCAGAAGCTCGGGAAAAAGCCAGAGGAAAAGGAGGAGTCGTGGTGGAGGCTACGGTTACTAGGTGGGCTGCGGCTAGGGTTGCAAAGGAGCAACCTTAGATTGCTAACATATGCATATTGCATAATATGCCAAGAGACCCCTCCACTAGTATTATTTACAGCTAGGTCTTTCACTGTAGGACACATTTGCGACTAAGACCCTCCTCAATAAGTTTGCTGCAAAACGACACATAAAATTTAACACCTTTAAGCAAATTATTGTGATTTTTCCCAAACTTCACGCTTTTCGAGACAACCGGACTGTCAAACTGAAAAACGGACACCACCACGACGTCCGACTCGACGAAACCTATCAGGTAGCGATTTTGGTTCGCTAAAATTTAGCTCCATAATTTTTAAATTCCAACTTATACTGTAAATTATACAGTTTGGCACGCTTTACGATACTTTAGGCTCGTCAAATGCAAATTTCGTCAGCGCCACTGCGCTTAGAATGATGAAACGGTTAAAATCGACTACCTGAACCGTTAAATTCGGACTCCAAACAGTGAATCGATCAACGATCACTCCGCGGGGAACTAAAACAGGAGGTTACTATTCACGACTTAAGTCGTGGGCCCCACTAACTTCTACACTGAATTCTGAACAATCCGACCATCGGATCGAAAACATATGTATATCAATTTTTCATGTTCCGACGAGACGATCGCAATGGTGATCTCGGATTTTCGAGATCAGGCCCCGATCAAAAGTCGATATTTTAGGGCCATTATTGCACCACTAATAGTTAAATTTTACTATTTAATAACCAAGCCAATTATTTAACTTAAATTTCAGATTTAAAAATCACGGTTACTACATCTCTCTTGAGGGTTGGTAACCTTAAACTCTGATACCAATTGATAGCAATCGCTTCTAGAGATCGGTAACACCGTACTCTTATATTGATCTCTCATGAGGGTTGGTAACTTTAAACTATGATACCAATTGATAGCAATCTGGTACTCGCCTTGATACTATATTTTATAAATTCGCAAACCGTCTTGATACTATATTTTATAAATTCACAACCCGCTCTCATAGTGTTTGTTGTTGATTTGGTACTTACTCTGATACCGATTGTTGGAATTTCCAAATAGACGTGTCAAATCGAATTTTTATCATAAATTTATTTTCTCAATAAAAACTTATACCAACACTATCACAAAAAAAAAAATAAAAAAAAATAAAATAGAAAATACGGATGAAATAAGATTTATTAACTAAGAGAAAAATTAATCTGACTCTTCTTCTACATAGAGTAGTTTCAACTCAAACCATCTTTCTGAATCTCTCTCGTTATTCTCTCGTCTTTTACAAATATAGAAACCTTCTCTCTTTTATAAATATAGAAATTTTTTTTTTTTGGACGCATCTGTATACTAGATGCATCCAAAATTATGAACACATTAGTCATATCATATGAGAGTGGCTAAGCCATACCATCACCACAACTACCGAAATAATAATATATATACTATATTTATAACTTACATACAAAAAATACCTAAATTCTAATTTAATTAGATTTTTATTTTAATTAATATATAAATTTTAATAAATTTATCTATAATAAATTTAAATATTAATTTTAATCCAACTAAAATTCAACTACAAATCTAACTAAATTATGATAATGTTAAAGATTGAAAAATATTATTAAAATAAATGACGCAATGAATCATTTAACTATCTAACTATCACTAGGATAATTTGATCACTTTACACTCATAATAATAATAATAAAATTTATAAAACTAATTTTTTTAATTATATATAATTAAATAAATTATTTATAATTATCGTTTTACATCATTTTGTATAGGAGTATAAGGAAATGTTTCTATTAAATTTTTGTCCCGAGACAAATGAGTAAAACTAAAAAAAAATGCATAAAAAATAAAAGAGTAGGCTCCTATTATGGAACTGTTGGCATTACGGGGACCATTTTTTATTTAATTTTCTATTTGTCCTCACCCACCTAATTTGTACGCAACCTATTCCTACACTACCTGGCCACCGCCGCTAATCAATCAGATCCATCCATCCGAAACGGACGACGGTGATCCCGAAGTCGCGGCGTTATGTGGTCTCATCCGTCTCGATCCGCGAGATCGCCGGGGGCCCATCGCGCCCGTCCCTCGGCGTGGGGCCCGCGACAGTTAGACGGTCGTGATCGGCTCCGGCGCCCTTCTTTTGTCGCGTTCTTGTACCCTACGCCGCGTGGGGCGCCCGTGCGTACGCAGAGAAGGAGGAGTCGTTGGTCAAGATCAGGGCGTTGACACGGAGTCTCTCTCTCTCGCGCGCGGGAAAATACCTTTGCAGGTCCAACGTATACGTGCTTGGGTCGGAAAATAGGAACGCTAAGTTAAAAACCATGCTTTAATATTGGAATATGATATCTAATAATTATAATTTACATAAGAATATACAAAATTTATTTGAATTATAAATTATTTTAAATTTTTAAAATTATAATTTTACTTCTAATTTCTTAATTTATCTGATTTGATTTAATAAATACTTGCACTTTCACTTCAAAATAAACAAACTATTTATTTTAATAAATTTATAGTTATAAAAATTATATGAAATATACTAATTAAGTCTTTAAATACAAATAATGCATTCAAATTTTAGAGTGTCGTTGACTGACGTAATTAAAAACAAATTAAAAAATTGATTAGTAAAATTAAAATTATAAAATGTTGGATAGCTACATCATAATGGTTCCATACTTTTAAATTCTCTACGTGTTTACCAATAGTTTATTCGTTATTGTTGGGACTAAAATGTGCTGCTGACGGTTGGCCTGATCCGATCCGCGATCGGCCTCCGAATTGACCCTCAGATGTGATGCGCCGCGTGCCAAACGATTAGGCCGAGGAAGGATCTGCTCGGCCGGGTTCTTCTTAATCGAATTCTTAATAAAGTTCGACCTAGAGGAGCTGAACTAGGACAAACGGGAACGGATCAACACGGCTGGATCAGCCGGTTCGCTTTGTATTTCTCAAAAGAAAGGGTTACAGGGGAACGATTACAAGTACGTGTCACGCCCCGGGGTCGAAACTGCGACCCGGGCTCGCCAACAGATCCGCCGCCCATACGGGAAGCCCCGTATAGACGTAGCGACTAACCTGCAAAAGAAATCTATACTATGCAGATATCAGAGCCGAAAAGTAAAAGCTGGATAAAATAAATACAACTCTAACAAAATATACAACCAGAATCCTCACCAAAATACAAGTATCTCTCAAGATAAGAAGAGTACAACTCAATCCTCACTATAAGATCACTCAACATGAACTCTGAAAATGTAAGGAGATACATCTACTCTCAGGGCGACAACTGGTAGGGATCTATCTCGCGACTCCCTTACCTCGATCAGTCGGGTCAGCAACAGGTGCGGCAGGAACAGGTGCAGAAGAAGAAGTCTCTGGGGAAAAAACACCACGACGGGTGTGAGAACTACATCCCAAAGTAGGTCTCAGTGGGTGCCGCCAACAAGCCCGACGGTCTGCCCACTAAGTCTACTAGAGGCAAAAAGTAACAAATGCAGTGCGGAAGGAAAGCTGATAAAGTAAACTCTACAGCTACTATGCCTCTAACTAGATGCTCAAAAGTGGAACAGAAGAACATGATGCCACAACTAGCCCTCGGCTCAAATCACCCAATCTAAACTGACTGCCTCATAGGGTCCAGTCAAACCTGCGCCTACCTACTGCCGTCACGTCCCGGGGGACCGTACTTACGTAGGGCGTCCGTGACTGCCACTAACTGGCCCAGCCAGAGGGACGGTGTCCGTGACTGCCACTAACTGGCCCAGCCAGAGGGACAACTGCGTCGACAAGTCACGATAGAAGAACAGGCCAAACTCCGGAGTGGCACTCGAGGGGCGCGACCCCAACGAGTAAAGTATCCGCGCATCTCTGTCGAGCTCAAATGTGGCTCATGCAGGCTATAATCCAAATCCTCGATCAACAAGATCGGCTGTAACCAAAGGAACACTGTCTCACTCACAGGCTGGAAAACTGCACAGCCGAGACTCACTGACACACAAATAGCTCTCAAGATCCCAGATCTACAACCAAAGTCACTCTCCCAAAGAAACCTGGTCTACAGACTGCTAACAACTCCACTCAGTCCCCAGACACGAGTGTAAATGCATCCCACAATAATCCGACCCCTCGGCCCACTACTCGGGCGAGGAAAACTCTAAGTCCAGAGTGATATACAAAATAGTGATGTGGGAATGTCTAAAACAATAAAAACCTAGCCCAAGTTGAGGTTTTCTACAGTCTGGCTGAACATGCAACATATGGTAGTGGTGCTAGGTCAAGTTCCAAGATAATAATAAACATCAGCTTGTAGGGAGCAAGATAATAATAACCAACAGCTTAGGGAAGAAAATAATCACAGGATCATCACTTCTTACGTTCTAGCATGCTATACATGATACATTAAAATATGCAAGTCCCTAAAGCTAGAATTAGTACACAGTCCGTTGATCTTGAAAAAGAGGTCACCCACCAGATGCGCTGATCTGTCCAAGTCCTACAACTGAAAATACCAGAAAACAGCAACTCAACGTCCAATAAATCCAGCACAGTCCACAATCCCTCCTGGGTACAACATAAGGCTACAGTTATATCAAAATTCCAAAATCTGCCCAAAATCACAACGTTGAACTTTCAGCTGCAAAGAAGCAAATATTTCACCTGCTGAAAGTGCTCAATAAATTTTAGATAAAATATCCCTGCGTTCTACGCGTCGATAGCTTCGAAACAAGTACCTGCACGCCCAAAATGGAGCCCCGTAGGCCAAGATATAAATTCCACAATACGGGCGCGCGAAAACATACAACCACATAATTGTAAAATCTTGTACAGATAAGAAGGAAAATGTATACCTCCGGGATGGCCTCAAGAAATTCCAAAAAAAATACCACGATGATCCTTGCGTCGAGCAGATGAAAAAAGTCTATAAGCACGTCCTGATCAGAGATTTGTGCGCGGAGATCTCTTCAAAAGAAGGTGCTGCCCTCACCAAAAACTCACAGCAAGAAGGGTCCCAATGAGCACGAGAAAACACCATGAAAAACGCAAAACCAGAAAATGTTCAAATACCAATAACGTAGCCTCACCTGTCTCGGATCCAGCAGCGAAGAAATCGCTCGAAAATATGGTCGGAGTAGGTCGGGGGAGCTCGTACACCGAAGAGCGACGGGAGGAACACCGAAGAAAGAGGGTCGCGCCGCGCCAAGAAAATGAGAATCTCGAAAAGCGTGCCCCCAAAAATCCCCAAACTCTGCAGATGGAAGCTACACTGTGTGAGGATCAACTTTGGTGAGGAACTCCCCTCGGTTTGAAGCTCGGAAATGCCAAAAAAAGGCAAAGAAACGCGGCTCGGGCTATTTATAGGCTCAAAGAACAAATCAGGAAATGACGGGCGTGTCCCAACTTTCGGGCGCCCGAAAGTTTCGGGCTGCTACAGTGTTGGGCCCGGCCCAACACTGTGCGCGCCCGAAATGCTCCTGGGCCTCCACGTAGCCCGTCCAACAGGTGACAGCAGGCGGAGCAACTCAGTGGCGGCCACGTCGCGCGCCTCCCCGCCCGACACGCGTCCCGCACAGCGAACAGCTGTGCGGGGCGCGCGAACTGCCGACACGTGCCCCTCCCCGTGGTCAAAGCGGGTAGGTGGCGCCCGCCAGTGGCAGGGCGACACGCGTCCCTGCCACTGTCGCGGTCACACGTGCGGGCAGGGCGCCGCCCTGGCCGCCTGCCACGCACGCGCCCCGAGGCGCCCGTCCGCCACTCCGTGCGCCACGCCTCGTGAGCCCGCGAATAGCGTGACGACACGTGTCCCGTGCACCTGGTCCACGCACCTAATTTAGGTTCCGTGGACTGCGCCGCGTGCACCGACCAACCGAGGGATGCCACGTGTCCCCCCGCCCCGGTCCATGCACCGCCGCGCAAATTCTGTAGACCGCGCCTCACGGGCCCGCCAATCAGGCGGGGCTACGTGTCATGCGCCGGGTCTGTGCACCCAGCCGCGGCACTCTGTGGACCGCGCGCTGCGGACCGGCCAATCATGGGCTGTCACGTGGCAGCCGGCGGTCCACGGCCCCTCCCATGCACCGAAATTCAACGAAAACTTTCGGGAGTCCTTTTTGGGCATCCGGACTCAGAATTTAACAAGCAAATAGCCGTTTTCAAGCGTTTTTCCGCGCTGAATCCATTTCCAACCTCTGTTTGGCCAAAAACCTTTTCAAAATTTCGGCAAACACAGCCGAAGGCCAACACAGCTGAAGATATCTCACAGGGTCCATCTGTAGCATCCCCTTGATGCACAATGGGCCAGACACACCAACAATAGGTGTTCTAAACAATGGATTCACCAGAAAAAAGCTGCATGGAAATCTGGGCCACCACATCCTCCCTCACTAAAAGGGAGTTTTGTCCCCGAAACAAGAAACAAACAGACGTACCTCAACCAGACGTCTCGAACAGAAAAGGATAGGTATCCCGCATCACCGTCTCCAGCTCCCAAGTAGCCTCACGCTCCTCGTGATTGCTCCACAAAACCTTCACATACGGAATAGCCCGGTTGCGCAATTCCCTCACCTCTCGAGCGAGAATTCGCAACGGGCGCTCCTCGTAACCAAGATCCTCTCCGATCTCCAAGGAAGTGAAGTCGATCACGTGCGAGGGGTCAAAAACATATCTCCTCAAAGCCGAGACGTGGAAGACATCATGAACTCCGGCCAGGCGAGGTGGAAGAGGAACTCTATAGGCCACAGGGCCAATCCTCTCAAGTACCTCGAAGGGTCCAATAAAGCGGGGACTGAGCTTCCCCCGAACTCCGAATCTCCTGACCCCTTTCGAAGGCGAGACCTTCAAAAAGACATGATCACCAATCTGAAACTCTAGGTCTCGCCGCCGAGTATCAGCGTAGCTCCTCTGGCGACTCTGGGCTATCTCAAGATGTCGGCGAACCAATCTGACTTTCTCCTCTGCCTCCAGCAGTAAATCCGGTCCCAAAGTCCTCCTCTCACCCACGTCACTCCAATACAAAGGTGACCGACACTTGCATCCATACAATGCCTCAAACGGAGCCATCTGGATGCTCGCTTGATAGCTGTTGTTGTACGCAAACTCAACCAATGCTAAGTGCCGGTACCACCCTCCTCCAAAATCCATAACGCACGCTCTCAACATGTCCTCGAGGGTCTGTATGGTGCGCTCAGACTGTCCATCGGTCTGTGGGTGGAATGCTGTGCTGAATCGGAGCTGGATCCCCAAGGCTGACTGAAGACTCCCCCAGAAGTGTGATACAAATCTCGGGTCCCTATCTGATACAATCGAGGCGGGTACACCGTGCAGCCTCACTACCTCATCCAAATATAACTGCGCAAGTCGCTCCAACGGCCAAGTCATCTGTACAGGCAAAAAGTGTGCAGACTTGGTGAGTCTATCCACGATAACCCAAATCGCATCGGCCCCACTCTGCGCCCTCGGCAGTCCAGTGACGAAATCCATGGTGATGTGGTCCCACTTCCACTCGGGAATTGGAAGACTCTGTAACTTGCCAGCAGGAACACGGTGCTCTGCCTTCACTTGCTAGCAAGTTAAACAATGAGCCACGAATCTTCCAATATCCCGCTTCATTCCGGGCCACCAAAACTGTGCCTTGAGGTCCTTATACATCTTAGTACCATCAGGATGAATGGTATAAGGTGTATAATGGGCCTCCCTCAAAATCTGATCTCTGAGCTCAGTGTCCATAGGCACACACACTCGGTCCCTGTACCGCAGTACTCCCGAGCTATCCACTGCAAAATCCCCTAACTGATCAGCCTGAATCTGCGATCTAATCCGTGTTAAGTGGGGGTCCTCACTCTGTGTCTCTCTAATCCTGTCCAACAGAGTGGGCTGCAAGACCATAGACAGGAGTCTAGCAGAGACCCCAGGGGATACTACCTCAATCTGTAAGCGCCTCATCTGCTCCACAAGCGGTGCCTGCTGGGTGATCAACATGCTCAAGCTCTGCGCTGACCTCCTACTCAAAGCATCTGCCACTACATTGGCCTTGCCGGGGTGATAAAGAATGCTCACATCATAGTCCTTTAGCAACTCCAACCACCGGCGTTGCCTCAAATTCAGCTCATTTTGAGTAAACAAGTATTTCAAGCTCTTATGATCAGTGAAAATCTCACACTGCTCCCCGTAGAGGTAATGCCGCCACAACTTCAGCGCGAACACCACGGCTGCAAGCTCCAAATCATGAGTAGGGTAATTCTTCTCATAATCCTTTAATTGCCGTGAAGCATAAGCAATTACCCTACCATGCTGCATCAGCACACATCCCAAACCGCTGTGAGAGGCGTCACTGTAGATCACAAATCCATTGCCCATCACTGGAAGTGCTAGAACTGGTGCCGAGATCAATCTCCTCTTCAGCTCCTCAAAGCTCTCCTGGCACCGCTCAGTCCAAACAAACTTTATCCCCTTCCTGGTCAAACTGGTCAGGGGAGTAGAGAGCTTTGCAAAGCCCTCTACAAAGCGACGGTAGTAACTTGCTAATCCCAAAAAGCTGCGGACCTCAGTAACCGTCGTCGGTCTAGGCCAATCCCGAACAGCATCAATCTTCGTCGGGTCCACTGCCACTCCTGCGGCTGATACCACGTGGCCTAGAAAAGCGACCTCCCGAAGCCAAAATTCGCACTTTTTAAACTTGGCATACAGCTTCTTCTCTCGCAGAAGCTTCAGCACTATCCTCAAGTGCTCCTCATGCTCCAAATCACTTCGGGAGTAAATCAGAATGTCGTCAATAAACACAACGACAAACCGATCCAAGTACGGCTGAAATACCCGATTCATTAAATCCATGAATGCTGCAGGGGCATTAGTTAATCCAAAAGGCATAACTGTAAACTCATAATGCCCGTACCGGGATCTAAAAGCCGTCTTGGGAATGTCCTCGGCCCTCACCCTCAGCTGGTGGTAACCTGACTGGAGATGAATCTTGGAGAACACAGACGCTCCCTGCAACTGATCAAACAGATCATCAATCCGTGGAAGGGGTACTTGTTTCGGATGGTCACTTTATTCAGCTCTCTGTAGTCCACACATAATCGAAGCGACCCATCCTTCTTCTTCACAAATAAAACCGGCGCTCCCCACGAAGATACACTGGGCCTCACAAAGCCCACATCCATCAAGTCCTACAACTGGGCCTTCAGCTCTCTAAGCTCGGCAGGAGCCATCCTATAAGGTGCCTTCGAAATTGGTGCGGTTCCTGGAACCACATCAATCACAAACTCAATCTCCCTCTCCGGCGGCATGGTCGACAACTCTGAAGGAAACACATCAGGGAACTCGCGGACAATAGGAATATCCTCGAGTCCCAGTGCCGCCGTAGGCACCTCTACAATCGTCGTCAGGAAAGCGGTACAACCCCTACTCATTATCCGCTGGGCTCTCGCCGAAGAGATAGTCATGGCGAATAAGGTACTCTGGCAGCCTCTAAAAACGAACTCCTCCTGTCCAGGCTTGTTGGAGGATCCACAAGGATCTAAATAGGTACTATCAAACACCTAGAGGGGGGTGAATAGGTGTAATATTTAAAAAATAAATCTCAGTGCAAAATAAAAACCAATGCGGAAAATAAAAACAGCACACCGAGATTTACGTGGAAACTCCAATCCAGGAGAAAAACCACGGGACCAACACGCAATAACAATCCACTAAGAAGAGAAGAATAACAAGGTGATTACCGACTCCACGGACTCAAACCCCTCCTTCAACTTCTTCGGATCTTGCGCTCCACCGATTGCACGTCCACTGCACACGTTCGAATCCACGAACGCCACTCGAATCCACGAGCACACGTTTCGAATCCACGAAACGCCTTCAAAACACCGAATCCACGATGCCACGTCGAATCCATGACGCAAACTTGGCCGATAGAAATATTGGCTTCGATGGTGATCCTTTGCTTAGATTATCATTGAGGAACCGTAGAAGAAATCTCTAAGTAAAGACTAGATCAATTCGACAAAAGATAGATCTTGGAAGAACCGTCGAATTGACCTAAAAGAGGCTATAAAGAAGAACGATAAAAACCTAGCCTCTAGGGTTGCTCTCAAGTGTTTTATAAATTGATCGGTCGTTCTTGAGAAACCCTAAGTGTCTATTTATAGGTTAGAAACCTTTGGAAAGAGATAAGAATCAAAAACTTACCTTATCTGGAAATTTTCAGGACGACGATCCGGATCGGATTTACTGCGATCCGGATTGTCGTAGCGTGACAGACAATTCCAGAAAAATAAGGGTTCGGGATCAGGATTGAAATGCCCGATCCGGATCGTTCATAAATTTCAGCAAAAACTAATGTTCGGGATCCGGATTGGATTGTCTGATCCGGATCCTGAACATGTTCCATGTCCAGTTTTTAATTTTTATGCAATAAAAAATTCATCCAAGTGTTTCTACACTATAAGAAGTATTCGGATCACCAAAATTATTTAGTTAAACATACCTGATCCTTTTGAATACTTTCTTTTTGAGATTGATGTAATTGATCCACAATTCTTCAGCTTCAATCTTCAAGACTCAAAACACTGAGTGTCAACTTGAGCTCTTGTTGATTCTTTTCTGAGTCTTCGATTGCTGATTGACAATTTGATCACTTCTAGACTCCGACTCAACTCACCGACTTGACTCACGAAATATGCCAACACCAAAATGCCGTAACAATCTCTCCCTTTGGCAATTTCGTGACAAAACCCAAAAATACATAAAAACGCTCAAGACACTCATCTTAAACAAAAAAAAAACGAAATTCAATGTTATCACTATGATGACCCGGATCTCTGCAGAGCTGCTACAGTGCGTTGGAGTGGCTGTTGGAGGCCTACATGGTGTGTTGGAAGTGTCTGGGGCATAATTGGGCACAAGAGTTGGACTTCGGAGCTTATTTGGACCATGTGAGTGATCGGTGGACCCCGTGGAGGGTTTAGAAGTGGTTTCGCGCGAATCGGATATTTAATTTGGGCTCCGCACGAAGTTTGGGTTAAGAACACATTTCCGGGTGCCTTCGGCAATTTTTAGAGTTGGAATTTGGCGAAACGGACGTCAAATTCGGATTCAGCGCGCGAAAACGGTCAAAATGGACTACCCACTGGTCATTTTTGAGCTCGGGTTACTGTTCACCGCCGGAACAGTGATTCCGGCGATCGCCGGCGGCGGCGGGCAGCGGCGGAGAGCGGCGGCGCGGCCTCGGGCAGGCGGAAAGCGGCGGCAGGCAGGGCGCGTGGGCGCAGGCAGGGCGCGCGGGCAGGGCGCGCGGGTGCGCGGTCCACGCGGCCGGCGTGCACCGGAGAAGGGTGCCACGTGGCAACACGTGATTGGACGGTTCACTGGTCCCGGTCCACGGAGTTGTGCGGTGCACAGTGGACTGGGCGGGAAGACACGTGGCAGCGTAGCATTGGTTCGGTGTTTGTGGTTGTGTGCACCGGGTGCAGTGAGCGAGAGGTTTGACACGTGGCGCGCGGGGATTGGGCGCGCCACTGTGCGCGGCAGGCGCGGCGGTGCGCGGTGTACGGTGGACCGGATAGGGACACGTGGCAGAGGTTGTTTGGTTCGGTGTTTGAGATTGTTGTGCACCGGGTTCAGCGAAATTATGGCTTGGACACGTGGCGCGCGGGGATTGGGCGCGTCACTGTGCGCGTACGGGCGGCAGGCGGCGCGCAGGCGGCAGGCGGCAGGCGGCGGCCGGCTGGCGTGGCGGGCACGGCGGGCAGGTGGCGCACGCGGGCGCCACGTGGCAGCCCGCCATTGGCGGGCGCCAACTGCCCGTTGATCGGGGGGTACGCCACGCGGCGCGTGGTGAGTCGGCCGGTTCGGGTGTCCCGCGTCCGGGGACACGTGTCGGCGCGTGGGGCGGGTCGGACGTCCGGGCGGTCCGACCGGATCCCGTGCGGGATGGGCCGTTAGTGGGCCGGGCCACTGTGCGGGCCACGTGGCGGGCTGTGGAGGTTCCGGGCCTGCACAGTAACGGGCCGGCCCCGTTACTGTAGCAGCCCGGAAGTTTTCGGGCGCCCGGAAAGTGGGACACGGGGGTCATTTCTGGATTTGTTTGGAATGGCCTATAAATAGCCAACCCGAGCCTCCTCATTTGGCTTTTTTCTCCCAAACCGCGCATCTTCTGCCCGAGCCACCTTAAGGAGATTTGTTCACCTCTTGTTGCTTGATCTTCCTGCCAAGTTCTGGGATTTTAGGAGGCACGAATCCCGAGGTTCCCCATTTTACGGCGCGGCGCGACGATGCATTTCCTGTTTCCTTCTTCGGCGCAGCAGTGATGTTTTGGCTCCCCTGGGCTACCCCGAGGTCCTTTTTCAGTGATTCTTGCGCCGATAGACTCCTTACAGATAAGGCTTCAATTTTTATTTTGATTGCGCTTTTCGGTTTCGAGGTTTTGGCACGTTTCCCGAGGCATCTTTGACCCCCATTTTTCTGTGGTGGATTTTGGACAGCACCAACTTGCCGATTTTATATCTCAGCCTAGGAACATCGGATCGAGGCGATTCAAGAGTCGATTTTGATCTACTCGTCGCGAGGAACACAGCGGTGATTTTTCTGGGATTTTAGGAAATTGTTTAGAAGGTGAAAATTACTGTTTTCTCAGTGTACAGTGTGCAGTTTTTCTTTACAGTTTGATGTTTGGATTACCACCTTGCCGAATTTATAACTTGGCTTACCGAACTCGGATTTGGGCGTGCAAGGTACCGTTTCGAAGCTATCGACGCGAGGATCTCCGTGATATTTTTCTTGGATTTTTCTGGGCAGTTTCTGCAGGTGATAATTTGACAGATTCGGGACTGTTGTTGTTTGGGTTAATTAAAGCAATATTTGGGAACCTAAGTGTATTTAGTGGACTTTGTGTTGTGCCAGGAGTGTTTCGGGTATACAGTACTTGTTGGGGCGCAGGATTGGAGTTTTTGGTATTTTCAGCTGTATGGACCCGGACAGTTAGCGCTTCAGGTGGGTGGTTGTTGCTCGCCTCTATGTCTGACTTACTCACTAAGTTTATTAGAAAATTCCCCTTTGAGCATATTGATTGATTAATATGCATGATTGATTGATATACATGTGAACCTATCTATCTGTGATTAATTTAGTGGATAAAGCATGTTGGGGATATTATTGGGATAATATTGCTGTTGGAACATGGTCTTTGGAATAATTTAATAAGTGATGATTAACATGCCACATTAGCACCTAGAATTGTATGAAAGAGGATTAAATGGATTAACTGTTGGGACATAATGATATATCAATGTGCGGGTTTCACTGTGAGATTTATTATGGATCAGGGACTATTTATATGTGTAGTTGACCGATGATGTTAGTATGATGGACATATTTATGTGGATTTATTATTTGTTACACCTGCAAAACTGTTATTTGCTATTCTCCATTTCATATTGCCTGAGGACTTTTGCATGCTTATTTGGACATCTAGATAGGCCACTATTTTATTGCTACACTATCATATTGGGATTTGACTTAGGAGAAACCATGATTGCTCTCTTTCTCCTTTTATTTAGACTTTTGAGTCATGTTGCTCGGGTTCGAGCAGAGGTTTGGGATAGTGTAGCTGGGACCTGAGGGTCAGTGATAGAGTGTACCTGATGTTGGATTGTGGGTTATTGCGGCAACCGCGGACAGTAGGCGGTTGACCAGATCTTGGTTATTTCACCCAATTGTGGGTTGGGGGTTATTGCGGTGACCGCGGACTTTGGGCGGTTGACCGGATGTTTACTATCGCATCAGATTGGGTATTAGATTTCTCTAGTGGATGGTATTTCCCACTTTTGAGTACTATTGTATCGGATCGGGGTTTCATTAGTGGACGGAGTTTCCCACTTTGATCATTGTCATGATCCAGTCCTGCTATTGTGAGATATTGGTTACAGAGATGCTTGATACAGTGATACTTTACTCGTGTGGGTCGCTCCCCTCGAGTGCCACTCCGGAGTAGGCTTTAGACCGTGTTGGGTTCCGGTCAGTTGGTGAGTTGTGAGTGATGGCAGAGCAGGCAGTACCAGTTTTACTGGTGACACTAGATTGGGTCTATTTAGCCAGATGTTGTTTCCTGGTGCATTCATACCGTCATTTCCTTCGGTATTGCATTTAGAGGCATACTTGTTGTGGTTTTCCCCTTTTATTCAGTAGTTCTGTTTACAGCTTTACTACCTGCCCTTTTCTTGCCTCTAGTAGACTTAGTGGGTACGCCGGAGCTTGAGGCTTTACCCACAGGGGGAGGCTACTGGTTTACTAGTGGTTCTCACCCCCACTGTTGTTTCCTCTTCTTTTCCCCCCCTGTTTTGCAGAGTCCTCTTTGGAGTTGCTGATCTTCGGTCGTTATTCGGGGCGAGGGAGTCACGAGCTAGATCGTACCACCCGAGGAGTGTAGCTGTATCCCCTGGTTGGAGATTCCTCGTAGCTGTTGGCTGGTTTTTACTGTTTATCTGGAGGAGAGAGATCTTTTGTATTTGGAGAGACTGATGTACTATAGTTTTAGTTTATCTCCTTTTATAGTCGAGAGATGCTGTACTGAGGACATTGTATGATGATTATCTGTATTTGAGGGAATGGATATTGTACCTTATTTCATGATGTATAGTAATTGGATTTTTATTTTAAAGCATTTTATTTCAGCTCTGATATTTGTGTAGCTATAGTACTATCTTTTGCAGGTTAGACGCTTCGCCTATGCGGGTTTTGGCATAGGTGGCGGATCTGTTGGTGAGCCCGGGTCGCAGTTTCGACCCCGGGGCGTGACAATCACCAAAACATTGATTTTCTTTGCGTGAAAGATCCAATAAATACAAATTACATTTGAACCAAACACAGTCCTAGAACATACTCTATGACTTAGGACTTGGAGTCTTCAAGTGATATAATTCCTGCAAAACAAAACTCCAAACAAAATCAAACGTTAGTCGTTAGAAATTAAAATCCTACATTTGATTTGTCCTTTTGGTTCTTTTGTTTTTCGGCTCTTTCAATCTTTTCTTTATCTCCCCCTATCTTGAGCATCTCTAACATGTTCTCCATGTTCTCCATGTTCTCCCCCTGTCTTGAGCATCTATGTTCTCCCCCTTTGTGATACGATCATTATTTTCTGTTCTCCCCCTTTTTTGTTTGTCCTATCTCGATGATCTCATCTCCGTCATTTCTCTTCTCCTCCTTTTTGTCACAAATTGTCAAACAGTGAACATACTAGACAAAAGAAAATCACTAACAGCATTAGTTCATAGAGAAAGAGAGATAAAAGCTCAGTTCCGGTATATAACAAAAATGCAGATTGTGTACCGGTACCAGAAAGCAAAAATCAAATAATTTCTTGAAACAAATCCAGATTTTGGAATCTTTTCAAATACCGATTTGTATTCCATCAAGAAATCAATTTAAGTGCTTTAACCAATGAATTCACACAGATGCCATTCAATCCAATTAATTTCACAAAATTAAAAAGATTTACTCCTAAATCATGAAAAACAAAGATAAAACATTATAAACAGTTTTTCATGTTATATTCATCAAACACAAGTCATCAAAAATAATCTTGAGATCCAAACTCTATCAAGATGTAACGGATTTACAAAGATGACTTACGGAGATTTCCAAATGACATCAATCTTGAATTCTACCCTTTCAAATTTGAGATAAGCACTAAAATACCTAAGGGTAGCTCTTTGAGCATCTTTCAACTATCCCACCTTATACCAACCAGGAGATTGTTCAAAATATAAAAACTTTGAATATGAATCTCCAAATGCTTCAACTAAAAATTTCAAAAATATTTTTCAAGCATCCAAAACATGTGGTAGCTGCACACAGTACTCGGACGACCGAGGTGGTAGCTCTTTCCTCCATGTGGTGGTAGTTTTCACACTCCTCATTGGGATGTAACTCTTTCCACATCTTTTACAATTTATTTATTTTCCTTGTAAAAATACAATCTCTTACGTGAAAGAATTAAATCCCAAATTTTAGTCTATCGGTTGTCTCACGTTTATCACAATGAATTCACACAACCGAGATAGATTAAGCATCTAAAGATCACACATGATTTCTAAAATTTGATGCTTATAACTATCAAAAACTCCTATAATGAAGTATCTTCAAGATTATGATTATGGAGTAAAGTTGATAATCCATATAAAATTAATTTGGAGTGAATGAACGTGAAGCCCTTTTTATTCGATGCACTTGTTCAATAAAAACCCTTTTGTTCAAAAACAAAGTATAAAAACAAAGAGCATTGAAAAACATGTAATGCAAAGATTAAGAAAAAATATGAAGGGAAAACCAATCAAAGCATTACATACAGTCATAAGCTATTTAGAACTTAAGACAAGGAAAGATATCACCTTTCCGAATCCAAAATCGCTGGATTTTGGGTTGTCTTGATTCGTTGTGGCCGGGGGTTGTCCGCTTTGACTGTTGATCCACCTTAGGTCTTTGCCTCGCAATGATCCACTTGTATGATTGATGATGTGGCTCGGACCTTTGGTGGGTTGAGTGAACTTCATTGACTTGATGTGTCTTTTGATTCCGTTGAGTTCGCTCCGTAGATGAAGTTGCCGAAGGACTCTTCTTTCTCTTTTTCGGGCAATTCTTCACCAAATGTCCTTCAAGTCCACATAAGTGACAAGTTCTTCCTTTCAATTTGATTGTGGAACTTGAAGCCTGCACAGTTTGGTCCTTTTTAAATCCCAAACCAACCTTGCTTGCTTGACCTAATCCGCACATACAATCTAGTTTCTTGGAACTGGTTGAAAGCCTTTGTATGTCGGATTTGAGTTCATGAACTTACTTGGTCAAAGCTTGGTTGGTGACATGAATTTCTTCAAACTGTTTTTCAAGAAAATCAATCTTGTCCATATATAATTTTGCGTTCGTCTCCGATTGGTTTAGCTTTTCTTGGAGGATTTTATTATTATCCAATAAACGTCCTTGTTCCTCCTCGAGATCATGAAGTTTGATCTTTAAAGCTTGATTCTCGTCTTGAACCGCAAGTCGTTGCTTCCTCAACTTCTTGATATGCTTGGCCATCTTCTTTGATTCCGCAAGAAGTTGTTGGTATGCCTCAACGAGTTCTTCTTCGTCCGACTCCCCCTCACTTGATGACTCTCCGCCGGTTGTTGATGTTTCATACAAAATCAAAGGAGTAGAGTCAGTGACTAAAGATGATAAACACAAATTAGAAGAGGGAATTTGAGAGGCATGAAAAGCAACAATTTTTTCTTTTTCCTCTTCACTTGAGGTCGATTCATCGAAACTAGAATCGTCCCAAGTTATTGCTTGCAAAGCCTTCTTTTTGTATGATTTCTTAGAAGGACAATCCGTTGAAATATGGCCGTAGCCTTTGCATCGATAACATCGGATTTCCCCTTCGAAATCATCTTTTTCTTTTTCTTTAGAAGGTTTTGCAGCGCCTTTGAGTTTAGAGGATTTAGAACCCGATGATCCTTTAGGTGGTTTTGTGGATGAAGATCCATCGGTTCGATTCTTCCAAAACTTTCGACGAAATTTCTTTGTGATCCGTGCCAATTGTTCTTCAAAATCGGCAAATGAGATTTCATCGTCGGAACTTGAATCGCCATCTTCTTCCTTTGTTGATTTGAATGCAATACCTGTAAGCTTAGAAGAAGACTTGGAAGAAACTTGATTAGTAGGAAAAGTCATCTCATAAGTTTGCAAAGCACCTACTAATTCCTCTACTCTCATCTCATCCGGATGACTAACGGTTTCAATGGCGGCAACCTTTGCCCTAAACCGTTCCGGAAGAGTCCGAAGTATCTTTCTTACAATTTTCGACTCCGGGATCTTTTTTCCTAAATAAGCACATGTATTAATTACATCTTGAAGTCTAGTGTAATAATCTGTAAACAATTCATGCTCTTCCATATGAATAGAGTCAAATTGACTTGTAAGCATCTGGAGCTTTTGAATTTTTACAAGATTAGTACCTTCATGTGTAATTTTGAGAATATCCCAAATTTCCTTCGCGGTTTCACACGCAGAAATTCTTGTGAACTCAGTCGAGGAAAGAGAATTATATAAAGCGTTCATACCTTTCCCATTGTAAGAAGATCTTTTGATTTCCTCTTTAGACCATTTAGAGCGAGGTTTTGGGGTAGTAGAATTTCCTACTTCCTCAACAGGATGCACCCAACCGTATTCAACGGTCTGCCATACCCGCTCATCAATAGAGATGAGAAAAGCTCTCATCCGCACTTTTCAATATGCATAATTGGTCCCATCAAAAAGAGGAGGTCTAAAAATATTACCACTTTCACCCGACATGATAGATAAACCTAAAACCCGCTCTGATACCAATTGTTGGAGGATCCACAAGGATCTAAATAGGTACTATCAAACACCTAGAGGGGGGTGAATAGGTGTAATATTTAAAAAATAAATCTCAGTGCAAAATAAAAATCAATGCGGAAAATAAAAACAGCACACCGAGATTTACATGAAAACTCCAATCCAGGAGAAAAACCACGGGACCAACACGCAATAACAATCCACTAAGAAAAGAAGAATAACAAGGTGATTACCGACTCCACGGACTCCAGGGGATACTACCTCAATCTGTACCGCAGTACTCCCGAGCTATCCACTGCAAAATCCCCTAACTGATCAGCCTGAATCTGCGATCTAATCCGTGTCAAGTGGGGGTCCTCACTCTGTGTCTCTCTAATCCTGTCCAACAGAGTGGGCTGCAAGACCATAGACAGGAGTCTAGCAGAGACCCCAGGGGATACTACCTCAATCTGTAAGCGCCTCATCTGCTCCACAAGCGGTGCCTGCTGGGTGATCAACATGCTCAAGCTCTGCACTGACCTCCTACTCAAAGCATCTGCCACTACATTGGCCTTGCCGGGGTGATAAAGAATGCTCACATCATAGTCCTTTAGCAACTCCAACCACTGGCGTTGCCTCAAATTCAGCTCCTTTTGAGTAAACAAGTATTTCAAGCTCTTATGATCAGTGAAAATCTCACACTGCTCCCCGTAGAGGTAATGCCGCCACAACTTCAGCGCGAACACCACGGCTGCAAGCTCCAAATCATGAGTAGGGTAATTCTTCTCATAATCCTTTAATTGCCGTGAAGCATAAGCAATTACCCTACCATGCTGCATCAGCACACATCCCAAACCGCTGTGAGAGGCGTCACTGTAGATCACAAATCCATCGCCCATCACTAGAAGTGCTAGAACTGGTGCCGAGATCAATCTCCTCTTCAGCTCCTCAAAGCTCTCCTGGCACCGCTCAGTCCAAACAAACTTTATCCCCTTCCTGGTCAAACTGGTCAGGGGAGTAGAGAGCTTTGCAAAGCCCTCTACAAAGCGACGGTAGTAACTTGCTAATCCCAAAAAGCTGCGGACCTCAGTAACCGTCGTCGGTCTAGGCCAATCCCGAACAGCATCAATCTTCGTCGGGTCCACTGCCACTCCTGCTGCTGATACCACGTGGCCTAGAAAAGCGACCTCCCGAAGCCAAAATTCGCACTTTTTAAACTTGGCATACAGCTTCTTCTCTCGCAGAAGCTGCAGCACTATCCTCAAGTGCTCCTCATGCTCCAAATCACTCCGGGAGTAAATCAGAATGTCGTCAATAAACACAACGACAAACCGATCCAAGTACGACTGAAATACCCGGTTCATTAAATCCATGAATGCTGCAGGGGCATTAGTTAATCCAAAAGGCATAACTGTAAACTCATAATGCCCGTACCGGGATCTAAAAGCCGTCTTGGGAATGTCCTCGGCCCTCACCCTCAGCTGGTGGTAACCTGACTGGAGATGAATCTTGGAGAACACAGACGCTCCCTGCAGCTGATCAAACAGATTATCAATCCGTGGAAGGGGGTACTTGTTTCGGATGGTCACTTTATTCAGCTCTCTGTTGTCCACACATAATCGAAGCGACCCATCATTCTTCTTCACAAATAAAACCGGTGCTCCCCACGCAGATACACTGGGCCTCAGAAAGCCCACATCCATCAAGTCCTACAACTGGGCCTTCAGCTCTCTAAGCTCGGCAGGAGCCATCCTATAAGGTGCCTTCGAAATTGGTGCAGTTCCTGAAACCACATCAATCACAAACTCAATCTCCCTCTCCGGCGGCATGGTCGACAACTCTGAAGGAAACACATCTGGGAACTCACGGACAATTGGAATATCCTCGAGTCCCAGTGCCGCCATAGGCACCTCTACAATCGTCGTCAGGAAAGCGGTACAACCCCTACTCATTATCCGCCGGGCTCTCGCCGAAGAGATAGTCATGGCGAATAAGGTACTCTGGCAGCCTCTGAAAACGAACTCCTCCTGTCCAGGCTTGTTGGAGGATCCACAAGGATCTAAATAGGTACTATCAAACACCTAGAGGGGGGTGAATAGGTGTAATATTTAAAAAATAAATCTCAGTGCAAAATAAAAACCAATGCGGAAAATAAAAATAGCACACCGAGATTTACGTGGAAACTCCAATCCAGGAGAAAAACCACGGGACCAACACGCAATAACAATCCACTAAGAAAAGAAGAATAACAAGGTGATTACCGACTCCACGGACTCAAACCCCTCCTTCAACTTCTTCGGATCTTGCGCTCCACCGATTGCACGTCCACTGCACACGTTCGAATCCACGAACGCCACTCGAATCCACGAGCACACGTTTCGAATCCACGAAACGCCTTCAAAACACCGAATCCACGATGCCACGTCGAATCCACGACGCAAACTTGGCCGATAGAAATATTGGCTTCGATGGTGATCCTTTGCTTAGATTATCATTGAGGAACCATAGAAGAAATCTCTAAGCAAAGACTAGATCAATTCGACAAAAGATAGATCTTGGAAGAACCGTCGAATTGACCTAAAAGATGCTATAAAGAATAACGATAAAAACCTAGCCTCTAGGGTTGCTCTCAAGTGTTTTATAAATTGATCGGTCGTTCTTGAGAAACCCTAAGTGTCTATTTATAGGTTAGAAACCTTTGGAAAGAGATAAGAATCAAAAACTTACCTTATCTGGAAATTTTCAGGACGACGATCCGGATCGGATTTACTGCGATCCGGATTGTCGTGGCGTGACAGACAATTCCAGAAAAACAAGGGTTCGGGATCCGGATTGAAATGCCCGATCCGGATCGTTCATAAATTTCAGCAAAAACCAATGTTCGGGATCCGGATCAGAATTGGCTTGGATCCGGATTGGATTTGGATATGAACCAACACCCTTCGGGATCCGGATTGGATTGTCTGATCCGGATCCTGAACATGTCCCATGTCCAGTTTTTGATTTTTATGCAATAAAAAATTCATCCAAGTGTTTCTACACTATAAGAAGTATTCGGATCACCAAAATTATTTAGTTAAACATACCTGATCCTTTTGAATACTTTCTTCTTGAGATTGATGTAATTGATCCACAATTCTTCAGCTTCAATCTTCAAGACTCAAAACACTGAGTGTCAACTTGAGCTCTTGTTGATTCTTTTCTGAGTCTTCGATTGCTGATTGACAATTTGATCACTTTAAGACTCCGACTCAACTCACCGACTTGACTCACGAAATATGCCAACACCAAAATGCCGTAACAAGGCTCACGGAGGGTCACCGTCCTCTCTCTGCAGTCAATGGTGGCGAAATACCGAGCTAACCAATCCATGCCAAGTACCACGTCGAAATCCTGGAGCTGCCGCAAGACGAGCAAGTCTGTCGGCAGGACCCAGGGTCCCAACTGTATAGGGCAATCCCTACAATACTCCTCGACATGCAAGATATGGTCTGGAATCTGAACCTCTAATGCATGCGATAATGAAACTACCTCTATACCATGTAGGGACGCAAATACTCTACTAATGAATGAGTGCGATGCGCCAGTATCAAAAAGAGCTCGAGTATGAACTGCAGAAATCAAAATGATACCTGCGACGACGTGGTCAGCGGCAGAAGCATCCTCAATCTGGGCTGCATAGACACGCCCGCTCGGTGCTGGTGGTCATCGATCCGACTGTCGCGAGGAAGATGGAGCATGATCAGGCCTACCATAGGCCACAGAAGGCCCTGCCGTCTGATGAGGAAGAGAAGGTGCTGAAGCGGTGGAAGAAGCTGGAGGACCTGCTCTGGGGCATGAGCTCTGCATGTGACCGGCCTGTCCACAACGGAAGCAACGGCCGTGCCTCTGCTGACAATGAATCGGTAAGTGCGGCCCTCCACAAAAGACACATCGATCCTGCCGGGACTGCCGCGAAGTCTGCTGCTGCTGAGGCTGCTGCTGCCGAGGTGGTCGACGCTGCTACTGCTGTGAAGACTGACGAGAAGATCTCGATCTCTGGCGCCCCTGGTGCCCACGACCCTGAGGATGGAATCGCGGAGGTCTCGGGGGTCCCTGCCGACTCGACTGCCCCTCATCCACCGGCGCCGGGCGCTTCGCCCCGGGAGTCACTACGGGGGCTGGAGCCACCTCATCCATAACTACCTCTCCAGACTCAACATATAACGCCTGCTCCATCGAGGCCTCTAAAGTCTGCAATCTGCGGGAGCGAACAAGCTGATAAATGTCCCGGCGCAGCCCCCGCTCAAACATGTAGATCCGGTGAGCCTCATCCCTTGCCACGTGAGGCATACTAGCGAACAGCTGATTGAATTCGGCTATGTATACATGCACGGGCCGATCTCCCTGGCGGAGGTTCCTCAGCTGCTCCTCCAATCTCTGATGAACACTCTCAGGAAAGAAGGCTCCCAAAAGAAGACTGCGGAACTCCGCCCAAGTAAGAAGCTGCATCCCAGGCGGACCAGCGGGTCGCACACGCCACCACCAAGCCTCGGCGTTGCCCTCCAGAAAATGCGCTGCCAAGATGACCCGAAACCGATCCTCCACGAACAAACTCTCAAAGTGACGCTCCATGGCCGTAACCCAAGTCTCGGCCTCCCACGGCTCAGCACCCAAACCAGAAAAACGGGGTGGATCAAACTGGCGGAACCTCATCAATAGATCCACCACCGCACGCTGCTCAGAAGTAGTCAAAGGTCCCGTCGACCCAGACGGGGGTCTGCAAGAAACCGGCTCGACAGGAACTGCCGGTGCTGACGGAATCACAGGGGGCACCGCAGCTGGCAAAGAGGGCACAGGCGAACTCTCAGGGGGTGCTACCACCGGCTGGGACCTCTGCTCTAACATAAGCATCATCCGACCCAAGGCCTCCTCCTGGCGCCGAGAAGCCTCCTCCTGGCGCTGCGAGGCCTCCTCCTGGCGTCGCAAGGTCTCCTCCTGACGCTGGGAAGTCTCCTCCTGGCGCTGAACAGCCTCAGACATCTGTGCCAACTGGGCACGGAGCTCCTGCACCTCACTCTGATGTCCCTGTCCCGAGTCCTCCTGCTCGGGCACAGAAGAAGAAGGCTGCGAGCGCGTCGACATCCTGCGTCGCGGAGGCATCACTCACCTGCGGGGAAAAAGAAGAACAGTCAGAACCCCCAAACAAAACACGACCCAATCCAGCGAAAGTCAAAGGCATGTCGCCCTTCCCGTAGCACTATGTTGTCTGCAGCCAACATAGTTGCCACCGAAGAAAGACATGTCGATCACTCATCCCATCCACTGGGAGAGTTTAGAACCCCAATCAAGACTCTCGCTAAAAGGTTACGGCTCTCACGTAAGTCATCCTAGGGTCCAACCACAAGCCTAGGGTTTCTAAGTCCTCAATGACCTACACCTAGGCTCTGATACCACTCTAATCTGTCACGCCCCGGGGTCGAAACTGCGACCCGGGCTCGCCAACAGATCCGCCGCCCATACGGGACCCGTATAGACGTAGCGACTAACCTGCAAAAGAAATCTATACTATGCAGATATCAGAGCCGAAAAGTAAAAGCTGGATAAAATAAATACAACTCTAACAAAATATACAACCAGAATCCTCACCAAAATACAAGTATCTCTCAAGATAAGAAGAGTACAACTCAATCCTCACTACAAGATCACTCAACATGAACTCTCAAAATGTAAGGAGGTACATCTACTCTCAGGCGACAACTGGTAGGGATCTATCTCGCGACTCCCTTACCTCGATCAGTCGGGTCAGCAACAGGTGCGGCAAGAACAGGTGCAGAAGAAGAAGTTCCTGGGGAAAAGACACCACGACGGGTGTGAGAACTACATCCCAAAGTAGTTCTCAGTGGGTGCCGCCAACAAGCCCGACGGTCTGCCCACTAAGTCTACTAGAGGCAAAAAGTAACAAATGCAGTGCGGAAGGAAAGCTGATAAAGTAAACTCTACAGCTACTATGCCTCTAACTAGATGCTCAAAAGTGGAACAGAAGAACATGATGCCACAACTAGCCCTCGACTCAAATCACCCAATCTAAACTGACTGCCTCATAGGGTCCAGTCAAACCTGCGCCTACCTACTGCCGTCACGTCCCGGGGGACCGGACTTACGTAGGGCGTCCGTGACTGCCACTAACTGGCCCAGCCAGAGGGACGGTGTCCGTGACTGCCACTAACTGGCCCAATCAGAGGGACAACTGCGTCGACAAGTCGCGATAGAAGAGCAGGCCCAACTCCGGAGTGGCACTCGAGGGGCGAGACCCCAACGAGTAAAGTATCCGCGCATTTCTGTCGAGCTCAAATGTGGCTCATGGAGGCTATAATCTAAATCCTCGATAAACAAGATCGGCTGTAACCAAAGGAATACTGTCTCACTCACAGGCTGGAAAACTGCACAGCCGAGACTCACTGACACACAAATAGCTCTCAAGATCCCAGAATCTACAACCAAAGTCACTCTCCAAAGAAACCTGGTCTACAGACTACTAACA
>CM054934.1:11523532-11569576 GCA_029168755.2 Tillandsia fasciculata | reverse complement strand
ACAAACATTAGAAAAAGTCGGGCTCTATTGTCACAACCTGTGTTTTCACATGGCCAGCTTTATGTTGCGATATCACGAGTAACATCGAAGAAAGGTTACGAATCCTTATGGAGAAATAAAGATGGCCAACCTGAAGGATATACAAAGAATATTATTTATCAAGAAATACTTGATGATTTAAAATAATATTCTCAGTGTTGTAATATATCTATATATTTCTTTCTTTTCCCATGTGAATTCGTATTCTTCTATCTACATTTTTTTCCGCGAGAAAAAAACAAATTGTCATTTCTTCTTTGTTGTACTACTTAGTATTATATTTATTCTTCTCTTGAATACAACCCTACAGGTACAATGAAGACTTTACTTTTATCACAACTGTCGCCGCAATCTCAAGAATGTCAAATCAAAGTTCGCATCTGCCGAGTATGGGAATCAACAACTCCTTTTTTAAAAGGAGATATCTTTAGCTTGGATTGCTTATTAATAGATGAAGAGGTTGTATATCCCCTTTGTTTTCGTACTCCTCTGATTGTGAATTTGTTCTAATTTGGTTAACAGTTCTCCTTTCTGTCTACCATGGTATGTTTAGTCTTTTCCATGCAAGCAACTATACACAAACAAATGCGGATTGTGATCTAAAAGAAGTGAAGGCAACCTATCATGTAATAGAAAAATTCACCTGTTATTCCAAGCAAGAAAAGATTTAGGCCCGAAAGCGGCTGAGACATGATTGGAATAAGCAAGCGGACCAAATCAGCGAAAGGAAAGATGAAGTTTGAATGAGAATCCACTATACAGCAGGAATTTCTCATCTTAACGAAGTTACGCACAGCGTGATGTAGGATCCCTGAACCCCATGCAGCTTTTTCCCGTGAATCCACTGTTTAGACACCTGTTGATGGTGTATCTGGCCCATAGTGCATCGAAGGGATGCCACAGATGGACCCTGTGAGCTTTGGTTAGCTGTTTTGGCCTTCGGCTGCTTTTGCCGAATTTTAGAAAAGGATTTAGGCCAAACGGAGGATGGATTTGGATTCAGCGCGGAAAAACACTTGAGATTGGCTTTTTGTTTGCCCAATTCTGAGTCCGGATGTCCAAAAGCGGACTCCCGGAAGTTTTGGCAGTTTTTGGCGCTTGCGGGAGCCTCCGGCAAATTTTGGAGGCGGAATTTGGCAAAACGGACCTCGTTTTTGGAATCAGCGCGCGAAAACGGTCAAGATGGGCTATTTGCTTGTTAATTTGAGCTTGCGGGTACTGTTCACGCCGGAACAGTGTCGCCGGCGATCGCCGGCGGCGGCGGGCAGCGTCGGCGGGCGGCGGCGCCGCCGCGGGCAGCGCGGCTGAGGGCGCGGGCAGGCGGCTGAGGGCGCGGGCAGGAGCGCGGTCCACCGCGGGGGTCGTGCACCGGAGGCGGCCACGTGGCGCCTTCCGGTTGGCCGGCGCAGCAGACGCGGTCCACGGAGTTTGGGCCGGGTGCACGGTGGACCGGGTGGACACGTGGCGAGGTTTGGTTGGTGCGGTGTTGTGCTCCCGGTCCACGCGGCTAGTGGGGCAGGTGACCGGGGCAGGTGCCGTACGCGGGCAGGTGACCGGGAGACACGGCGACGTGCGCGGTGCACGGCGCGGCGTGCGCGGTGCACGGTCGCCGGGGACACGTGGCGCGCCGCCATTGGTTGGCGCAGGTGCTCCGGGTGCAGCGGGGTCCGGGAGTGTTGTGGCTGGGCTGTGCGGTGGCCGGGCCGCACTGTGCGCGCCCCGAAATCCTGGGCCGGCCCGCACTGTAGCAGCCCGAAATCTGGCGGCGCCCGAAAGTGGGGACATGTTGGGAATTTTTGATTTGTTCTTTTCAGCCTATATAAACCCCCAACCCGAGCTCCTTCTTTCCCTTTTTTCTCCCAACCTGTTCATCTTCAGCCCGAGCACCCTTAAGCAAAAATTTTCATCTCTAAGTGCTTGATCTCCCTGCCAAGTTTCAAGAGTTTTGGAGGCACGAATCCCGAGGTTCCCCATTTTACGGTGCGGCGCGACGTTGCTTTCTAGTGTTCTTCTTCGGCGCAGCGATAGTATTTTTGCTCCCCTGGGCTACCCCGACATCATTTTCCTGTGATTCTTGCACCAGTAGACTCCTAAGAGGTAGGACTTCATCTTTCGTTTTGGTCGCGCTTTCCCGTTTCGAGGTTTTGGCACGGATCCCGAGGCAACAAGTGACCCCTTTTTCTGTATGGAATTACTTGACAGCAGCGGAGTATTTCGGCCATATCTTTGCGCACGAGCGTCAGACGGAAACGAGCTTATACAACTTTTTCATCTACGGATCGCAAGGAACGCGCTCGTATTTTTATTGGATTTTTGTGAATTTTATTTCGAGGTGAAAATTACTGTTTTCTCAGTGAACAGTAATCTGTCCTTAATACAGATTTTTGTATGAGTGTGCCCCCTTGCCGAATTTTTATCTTGCTGTACAGAACTCGGATTTGGGCGTGCAAGGTACCGTTGCGAAGCTATCGACGCGAGGATCGCCGTGATATTTTTATTGGAATTTTCTGGGCAATTTCTGCAGGTGATAATTTAGCAGTTCAGAATTCGAGGTTGTATGTGATTATTAGTGCTATAATTGGGAGCCTAAGTGTAATTAGTGAGCTTTGTACTGTACCAGGAATATTTCGGGTGTGCTGAAATTGTGGAGCAAGGATTTGGAGTTTTGGTATTTTCTGACTGTACGAGTTGGACAGTTGCGCTTCAGGTGGGTGGTTGTTGTACTCCTCTCTTTGTATGCCCACTAGGAATATCAGAGTACCCTTGATTTGACGATGCTAAATGTGTTGATTGGTAGACTTGCATGCTCTAGGAAATTGATTATTGGTTATTTGGATCTCTAATAAATTATTGTTAGATTAATCACTGATTTAATCGCTTATTGATCTGGACTGTATACTTGGAGACAAATAGAAATAGAGGACTGCAAAACTGATAATTTGTTCATATGAGACTGTCACCCTAGCTTATGTCACTTAAATTATTTATTACTTGGAAATTGGACAAAATATTGGAACAATGCATGATTAAATTGGTCACATAATTATTGTCATCTTTTACTGCTACACTATTTTGGGACTTGACTTAGGAGAAACCATGCTTTTGCTCTTTTCTTCTTCCATTGTTGATACTTGCGGCTTAGTCGCTCAGGTTCGAGCGTATGTTGGACAGTGTAGTCAGGTATTGGGGATTTGGGACAGGTTGGGTTTATGACAGGGTGTTGCGGCGACCACGGATCTTGGGTGGTTGACCGGATTGTTACTATTGCATCAGATTGGGTGTTTTGGGGATCGGGCTATCTTTAGTGGAGGGTTTTTCCCACTTCCTTGAGTCTCGATCCAGTCCTGCTATTATGAGACAGTGGTACAGTGATACTTGATACAGTGATACTTGATACAGTGATACTTATTGCCCGGTGACGCTTTCCTCGTGTGGGTCGCTCCCCTCGAGTGCCACTCCGGAGTAGGCTTTCCACGGTGTGAGCGCCGGGCACCATGCTGGTTTCTTGAGTTCGACAGCAGAGCAGGCAGTGCCAGTGTTCACTGGCTGTCAGATTGGGTCATTATGACAGGCTTCTTGATTCTGATGCATCACTTTCTCCATCCTTATTGGTTGGTCATGTAGAGGCATATTAGGGATAGCACTTTATCAGTTGCTTTATTTATCTGCATCCCCTTTCTTTTCCTTTCCCTTTTTGCCTCTGATCACCTGGTGGGCATATCTGAGCTGAGGCTTTACCCACTAGGGGAGGCTACTGTTTATAGTAGTACTTACCCCCATTGTCTTTTCTTGTTTCTTTCCCTTCCTTGTTTTGCAGAGTCCTCTGTGGGAGTTGCTGGGCCGTCAGCAACTGATCGAGGTAAGCGCATCGCGGACTAGATAGAGAGCCACCGAGGGTTGTAGCTGGAGATTTTTGGGTACCAGGACTTCTCAGACAGCTTTTACTTATTTCTTTTTGGGGACTGGCTTCTGCCAGCTGTTTGTATTATAGTTGTGAGCTGGGAGAGACATCTGTATTTTATTTTACTGTTGTACCTTTTACTTCCAGCATCTGTCTGAGATACAGTAGTTTTATTTAGCTCTGATTATTATGCTCTTTTATTATATTTTCTTATCTGAGCAGGTTACCGACGCTTCGTGTATGTGGGAAATACCGCATGCACGGCGGATCTGTGGACGGGCCCGGGTTCTGGTTTACACCCGGGGCGTGACAGATTAAGTTGGTATCAGAGCTTAGGGATAGGTCAGTTGGGACTTAGGAAACCCTAGGCTTTTGGACAGACCCTAGGATGATAGGGCGTGAGTGGCGTGACATTTTGCGAAAGTCGGTGATTTTTATAGTTAACTCTTCCTGTGAGTGAAGAGAGATCGACATAGTCTATTTCTGTTGAACCATTATGTTGGCTGCAGACAACATAAGGTTACAGAAATAGGGGGATGTCTTTGACTTTCGCCAGATTGGGTCGTGTGGGGTTTTGTTGCTGATTTGGTTTCTTGTGGCAGGATGTCCTCCCGACGTCGTTCTTCCGCCGAGGGTACCCCCACTCCCCCTGAGGAGCCTGGGCAGGCGGTATCTGCTGAGCTGGGGGAACTGCGGGCCTTAGTGACCCATTTGGTGGCAAGGAGCTTTCGTCAGGACCAGCGTTTGGAGCAGCTGTTGGCGCAAAGGGGTGATTCTGTAGTCGGAGAGAGAGCTAGGGCTTCAGAGCGGCGTTTAGAGAGGAAACGCCCAGCCCCGGATGTTGATGGACAGGCTGGTTCTCAGAGACGGTCTCGACAGTTGAGGCAGGCGGTGCAGGCTGCCAGGTGCACTTTTTGCGGGGGCCAGCATTCCGCCGGTACTTGTGAGCTGAGGCATGGTCGTTGTTTTAGTTGTGGACAGCCTGGTCACATCCGAGCTACATGCCCCCTTCCGACCTTTGTAGTACCTTCTTCGGCGTTGGCCCCTACCACATCCCAGCGGAGATCGAGGCCACGACAGCAGCGTCAGCAGCAGCAGGGGTCGCAGCCGAGGCGGGCCCGATCGTCAGGTAGGTGTGTTTTCTGCAGGGGGCAGCACCCGTCAGATAAATGTGGCTCGAGGTGGGGTCGTTGCTTCAAGTGTGGACAGCCTGGGCACATTCGAGCCACGTGCCCCGCAAGGACAGCTGCAGCACCCACTTCGGCAACTGTTTCTACTTTTTCCCAGCCACGACCGGGAACTTCACCGACAGATCTTCTGGTAGACCGATCTTCGCCATCCCGCTTATCTGGTGAGAGACAGCCCTTGTCGAGCGGCCATGATTGCTTAGCACAGATGGAGGATCCTGCTATCGCTGACCAGGTTGCGGCAGGTATGTTTTACTTCCGGTGTTAGGATTCATATCTTATTGTTGTCGGAGCTTTCTTTTCCTTCCTTTTTAGTAGAATGTGCATCATTGCATGGGTTAGAGGTGCGGATTCCTGATCATAGTTTGCATGTCGAGGAGCGTTGTGTGGCTTGCCCAGTGCAGTTGGGGCCTTGGATTTTGCCTGCAGACTTGCTTGTTTTGCAGCAGCTCCAGGATTTTGATGTGGTGCTAGGGATGGATTGGCTATCACGGTATTCCGCCACTATCGACTGCAGAGAGAGGACGGTGACTCTTCGCGAGCCAGGACAGGAGGAGTTCATCTTCAGAGGCTGCCAGAGCACGCTGTTCGCAGCGACCATTTCCTCGGCCAGAGCTAGGAGGATGATGAGTAGGGGTTGCACTGCCTTTTTGGCCACTGTGGTGGAGGTGCCTACGGCGGCACTGGGACTCGAGGATATCCCTATTGTCCGCGAGTTCCCAGATGTATTTCCCCCTGAGTTGACGACGATGCCGCCGGAGAGGGAGATTGAGTTCGTGATTGATGTAGTTCCTGGAACTGCACCAATCTCAAAGGCACCCTATAGGATGGCGCCAGCTGAGTTGAGGGAGTTGAAAGCCCAGCTTCAGGATCTTTTGGATAGGGGCTTCATCCGACCCAGTGTTTCTCCGTGGGGAGCGCCTGTGTTGTTTGTGAAGAAGAAGGATGGGTCACTGCGGTTGTGTGTGGATTATAGGGAATTGAACAAAGTGACCATCCGGAACAAGTATCCCCTCCCCCGGATTGATGATTTGTTTGATCAGTTACAGGGAGCATCGGTGTTCTCGAAGATTGATCTGCAGTCCGGTTACCACCAGCTGAGGGTGAGGGCCGAGGACATCTCCAAGACGGCTTTCAGATCGCGGTACGGGCATTATGAGTTTACTGTGATGCCTTTTGGGTTGACAAATGCCCCTGCCGCATTCATGGACTTGATGAACAGGATTTTTCAGCCGTTTTTGGACCGGTTTGTGGTGGTGTTTATAGATGATATTCTGATCTACTCCCGGAGTGATCTGGAGCACGAGGAGCACTTGAGGACCGTGCTACAGCTTCTGCGAGAGAAGAAGCTGTATGCTAAGTTCAAAAAGTGTGAGTTTTGGCTCCGGGAGGTTGCTTTTCTGGGTCATGTTGTTTCAGCTGCTGGAGTGGCGGTGGATCCGGCCAAGGTGGATGCTATTCGAGATTGGCCGAGGCCGACGACTATCACCGAGGTGCGGAGCTTTCTTGGTTTGGCGGGCTACTATCGGCGTTTTGTGGAAGGCTTTGCGAAGCTTTCCTCTCCCCTCACTCGTCTGACCAGGAAAGGGGTTAAGTTTGTTTGGAGCGAGACTTGCCAGAGCTGTTTTGAGGAGCTGAAGCAGAGATTGATGACCGCTCCAATCCTTGCCCTCCCTGTTATGGGGGAAGGATTTGTGATTTACAGTGATGCCTCACATAGTGGTCTGGGGTGTGTGTTGATGCAGCAGGGTAGGGTGATTGCCTATGCTTCGCGGCAATTGAAGGACTATGAGAAAAATTACCCTACTCATGATCTGGAGTTGGCAGCGGTGGTGTTTGCTCTGAAGCTGTGGCGGCATTACTTGTATGGTGAGCATTGCGAGATATATACTGATCACAAGAGCTTGAAGTATCTGTTCACCCAAAAGGAGCTGAATTTGAGGCAACGCCGGTGGTTGGAGCTGCTAAAGGATTATGATCTGAGTATCCTTTATCACCCCGGCAAGGCCAATGTTGTGGCGGATGCTTTGAGCAGGAGGACGAGTCTGAGCTTATTGATCTCGCAGCAGGCGCCGTTGGTCGAGCAGATGAGGCGATTACAGCTGGAGGTAGTATCCCCTGGGGTCTCTGCTAGACTCATGTCTATGGTCTTGCAGCCCACTCTGTTGGAGAGGATCAGGGACACTCAGAGTGAGGACCCCCACTTGACGAGGATCAGGACGCAGCTTCAGGCGGATCAGACAGGGGATTTTTCTGTGGATAGCTCGGGAGTACTGCGGTACAGGGACCGAGTGTGTGTGCCTATGGATCAGGAGATTAGAGATCAGATTTTGAGGGAGGCCCACTATACACCTTATACCGTCCACCCTGGAGGTACTAAGATGTATAAGGACCTCAAGGCACAGTTTTGGTGGCCCGGAATGAAGCGGGACATTGGGAGATTCGTAGCTCACTGTTTAACTTGTCAGCAAGTGAAAGCAGAGCATCGCGTCCCTGCTGGCAAGTTGCAGAGTCTTCCAATTCCCGAGTGGAAATGGGACCACGTCACTATGGATTTCGTCACTGGATTGCCGAGGGCGCAGAGCGGGGCAGATGCGATCTGGGTTATTGTTGACAGACTCACCAAGTCGGCGCACTTCTTACCAGTTCAGATGACTTGGTCACTGGAGCATTTGGCACAGTTATATATGGATGAGATAGTGAGGCTTCACGGCATACCTGCTTCGATTGTGTCAGATCGAGACCCGAGATTCGTGTCACGCTTTTGGGGGAGTTTGCATTCTGCATTGGGGACTCAGCTCAGGTTTAGCACCGCTTTCCACCCACAGACCGATGGGCAGTCAGAGCGCACCATACAGACCCTCGAGGATATGCTTAGAGCGTGCGTTATGGATTTTGGAGGAGGGTGGTACCGGCACTTATCTTTGGTTGAGTTCGCGTACAACAACAGCTATCAGGCGAGCATCCAGATGGCTCCGTTTGAAGCGTTGTATGGACGCAAGTGTCGGTCTCCCTTATATTGGAGTGACGTGGGTGAGAGGAGGACTTTGGGACCGGAGTTACTTTTGGAGGCAGAGGAAAAAGTCAGGATTATTCGCCGGCATCTTGAGACAGCCCAGAGTCGTCAGAAGAGCTACGCAGATACTCGACGGCGAGACCTGGAGTTTCAGGTTGGTGATCATGTCTTCTTGAAGGTCTCGCCCTCGAAAGGGGTCCGGAGATTTGGAGTACGGGGGAAGCTCAGTCCCCGCTTTATTGGACCCTTTGAGGTACTTGACAGAGTTGGTCCTGTGGCATACAGAGTTGCCTTACCCCCGCGCCTGGCCGGAGTTCATGATGTCTTCCACGTCTCAGCTCTGAGGAGATATGTTTTTGACCCGTCGCACGTGATTGACTTCACTTCGTTGGAGATCGGCGAGGACTTGGTCTACGAGGAGCGCCCGTTGCGGATTCTTGCTCGTGAGGTGAGGGAATTGCGCAATCGGGCCATTCCATATGTGAAGATCCTGTGGAGCAATCATGAGGAGCGAGAGGCTACATGGGAGCTGGAGACAGAGATGAGAGATGCCTACCCCTTCTTGTTCGAGGCCGCAGTTTGAGGTACGTCTGCTTTGTTTATTTTGTTTCGGGGACGAAACTTTTTTTTAGTGGGGGAGGATGTAGGACCCTGAACCCCATGCAGCTTTTTCCCGTGAATCCACTGTTTAAACACCTGTTGATGGTGTATCTGGCCCATAGTGCATCAAAGGGATGCCACAGATGGACCCTGTGAGCTTTGGTTAGCTGTTTTGGCCTTCGGCTGCTTTTGCCGAATTTTAGAAAAGGATTTAGGCCAAACGGAGGATGGATTTGGATTCAGCGCGGAAAAACACTTGAGATTGGCTTTTTGTTTGCCCAATTCTGAGTCCGGATGTCCAAAAGCGGACTCCCGGAAGTTTTGACAGTTTTTGGCGCTTGCGGGAGCCTCCGGCAAATTTTGGAGGCGGAATTTGGCAAAACGGACCTCGTTTTTGGAATCAGCGCGCGAAAACGGTCAAGATGGGCTATTTACTTGTTAATTTTGAGCTTGCGGGTACTGTTCACGCCGGAACAGTGTCGCCGGCGATCGCCGGCGGCGGCGGGCAGCGTCGGCGGGCGGCGGCGCCGCCGCGGGCAGCGCGGCTGAGGGCGCGGGCAGGAGCGCGGTCCACCGCGGGGGTCGTGCACCGGAGGCGGGCCACGTGGCGCCTTCCGGTTGGCCGGCGCAGCAGACGCGGTCCACGGAGTTTGGGCCGGGTGCACGGTGGACCGGGTGGACACGTGGCGAGGTTTGGTTGGTGCGGTGTTGTGCTCCCGGTCCACGCGGCTAGTGGGGCAGGTGACCGGGGCAGGTGCCGTACGCGGGCAGGTGACCGGGAGACACGGCGACGTGCGCGGTGCACGGCGCGACGTGCGCGGTGCACGGTCGCCGGGGACACGTGGCGCGTCGCCATTGGCTGGCGCAGGTGCTCCGGGTGCAGCGGGGTCCGGGAGTGTTGTGGACTGGGCTGTGCGGTGGCCGGGCCGCACTGTGCGCGCCCGGAAATCCTGGGCCGGCCCGCACTGTAGCGCCCGAATTCTGGCGGGCGCCCGAAAGTGGGGACATGTTGGGAATTTTTGATTTGTTTTTTCAGCCTATATAAACCCCCAACCCGAGCTCCTTCTTTCCCTTTTTTCTCCCAACCTGTTCATCTTCAGCCCGAGCACCCTTAAGCAAAAATTTTCATCTCTAAGTCCTTGATCTCCCTGCCAAGTTTCAAGAGTTTTGGAGGCACGAATCCCGAGGTTCCCCATTTTACGGTGCGGCGCGACGTTGCTTTCTAGTGTTCTTCTTCGGCGCAGCGATCGTATTTTTGCTCCCCTGGGCTACCCCGACATCATTTTCCTGTGATTCTTGGACCAGTAGACTCCTAAGAGGTAGGACTTCATCTTTCGTTTTGGTCGCGCTTTCCCGTTTCGAGGTTTTGGCACGGATTTCGAGGCAACAAGTGACCCCTTTTCTGTATGGAATTCCTTGACAGCAGCGGAGTGTTTCGGCCATATCTTTGCGCACGAGCGTCAGACGGAAACGAGCTTATACAACTTTTTCATCTACGGATCGCAAGGAACGCGCTCGTATTTTTATTGGATTTTTGTGAATTTTATTTCGAGGTGAAAATTACTGTTTTCTCAGTGAACAGTAATCAGTCCTTAATACAGATTTTTGTATGAGAGTGCCCCCTTGCCGAATTTTTATCTTGCTGTACAGAACTCGGATTTGGGCGTGCAAGGTACCGTTGCGAAGCTATCGACGCGAGGATCGCCGTGATATTTTTATTGGAATTTTCTGGGCAATTTCTGCAGGTGATAATTTAACAGTTCAGAATTCGAGGTTGTATGTGATTATTAGTGCTATAATTGGGAGTCTAAGTGTAATTAGTGAGCTTTGTACTGTACCAGGAGTATTTCGGGTGTGCTGAAATTGTGGAGCAAGGATTTGGATTTTGGTATTTTCTGACTGTACGAGTTTGGACAGTTGCGCTTCAGGTGGGTGGTTGTTGTACTCCTCTCTTTGTATGCCCACTAGGAATATCAGAGTACCCATGATTTGACGATGCTAAATGTGTTGATTGGTAGACTTGCATGCTCTAGGAAATTAATTATTGGTTATTGGATCCCTGATAAATTATTGTTAGAATGATCACTGATTTAATCGCTTATTATTCTGGACTGTATGCTTGGAGACAAATAGAAATTGAGGACTGCAAAACTGATGTTTTTCATATGAGACGGTCACCCTAGCTTATGTCACTCTAAACTGTTTATACTTGGAAATTGGACAAAATATTGGAACAATGCATGATTAAATTGGTCACATAATTATGTCATCTTTTACTGCTACACTATTTTGGGACTTGACTTAGGAGAAACCATGCTTTTGCTCTTTTCTTCTTCTATTGTTGACACTTGCGGCTTAGTCGCTCAGGTTCGAGCGTATGTTGGACAGTGTAGTCAGGTATTGGGGATTTGGGACAGGTTGGGTTTATGACAGGGTGTTGCGGCGACCACGGATCTTGGGTGGTTGACCGGATTGTTACTATTGCATCAGATTGGGTGTTTTGGGGATCGGGCTTTCTTTAGTGGAGGGTTTTTCCCACTTCCTTGAGTCTCGATCCAGTCCTGCTATTATGAGACAGTGGTTACAGTGATACTTGATACAGTGATACTTATTTACCGTGCGGTTATTGCCCGGTGACGCTTTCCTCGTGTGGGTCGCTCCCCTCGAGTGCCACTCCGGAGTAGGCTTTCCACGGTGTGAGCGCCGGGCACCATGCTGGTTTCTTGAGTTCGACAGCAGAGCAGGCAGTGCCAGTGTTCACTGGCTGTCAGATTGGGTCATTATGACAGGCTTCTTGATTCTGATGCATCACTTTCTCCATCCTTATTGGTTGGTCATGTAGAGGCATATTAGGGATAGCACTTTATCAGTTGCTTTATTTATCTGCATCCTTTCTTTTCCTTTCCCTTTTTCGCCTCTGATCACCTGGTGGGCATATCTGAGCTGAGGCTTTACCCACTAGGGGAGGCTACTGTTTATAGTAGTACTTACCCCCATTGTCTTTTCTTGTTTCTTCCCTTCCCTTGTTTTGCAGAGTCCTCTGTGGGAGTTGCTGGGCCGTCAGCAACTGATCGAGGTAAGCGCATCGCGGACTAGATAGAGAGCCACCGAGGGTTGTAGCTGGAGATTTTTGGGTACCAGGACTTCTCAGACAGTTTTACTTATTTCTTTTTGGGGACTGGCTTCTGCCAGCTGTTTGTATTATAGTTGTGAGCTGGGAGAGACATCTGTATTTTATTTTACTGTTGTACCTTTTACTTCCAGCATCTGTCTGAGATACAGTAGTTTTATTTAGCTCTGATTATTATGCTCTTTTATTATATTTCTTATCTGAGCAGGTTACCGACGCTTCGTGTATGTGGGAAATACCGCATGCACGGCGGATCTGTGGACGGGCCCGGGTTCTGGTTTACACCCGGGGCGTGACAGCAACTCTTTGTGGATGGCTTGCGGAGCAATATCTTCGAGGTGGTGCAAGCAGCCGACCTGCACACCTTCCAGAAAGTGGTCGACAGGGCCACCACGGTGGAGCGGGGCTTTGCGATCACCCGCGCAAGAAGGGAGAACTCGGCGCGACTGGAGGACAGGAAGCGGCAGCAGCAGAACAGGGAGGAGGCTCTTGGAGTGGGAGCGGAGCCCCCAAACGGTGGAAACGCAGGCGGGGCCCGAGGAGCGCCGGCAGGAGGGCCGAGGCCGGGAAATAGGCCTTGCGTGATTTGCGGGGGAGGGCATATTGCGGGAGAGTGCCCCCAAAGAAGCGACCACTGTTTCAGGTGCGGCAAACGGGGGCACTTCCGTCGCAACTGTCCCTTAGGCGGGGGACCTGCACCCTCGGGAGTTTATACGCCCGCGCCACAGCTCTCAGGGCGGGGGAAAGCTCCTATGGCGTCAACTCCCAGGCCCCCCGCACCACGGCGTGAGGAGGATCGGCAGCCACAACCAGGCGGGAGGGTTTTCTCAATGACCAGCCAAGGGACTAATCAACCGGAGGACGCTCTTGCAGGTACTACTTCCGTTTCGAATTCCCGTGCTAGAACTCTTTTCGATACCGGAGCAACACACTCGTTCATTTCTCGTGACTTCGTTTTTATGCATGACCTCGAGGAAACCCCCCTTCAAAATCTCTTGACGGTGCAAACGGCGGGGGGGACTTTGGAGGCGGTCAGCTTAGTGGCCGCCTGCTCGATTAAGCTTGGGCGACTGGCTTGCCCATGGGATTTGGTGGTAATCCCCTTGAAGGAGTACGACGCGGTGTTGGGCATGGACTGGCTCACGAGGTACCAGGCGCTCATTGACTGTGACAAGCGACAAGTGCGATTGCAAGAACCGGGTTTTCCTGAACATGTGTATATGGCGGGCAAGAGCATCACCTTCCCGGCGGTCATCTCAGCGGCGCGAGCCAGAAGGTTGGTAGAGGGTGGATGCGTGGCCTATTTAGCATCGGTGGATCTGGCCACCCGACCCTCGTCGACACCTTCAGACATCCCAGTGGTGAGGGACTTCCCCGACGTTTTCCCCGCAGAACTGCCCGGGATGCCTCCGGAGCGGGAGGTGGAGTTCCCTATCGAGCTATTACCAGGCACGCAGCCAATTACGAAGGCGCCTTACCGAATGGCCTTCGCGGAGCTAAAGGAGCTTAAAGCACAGTTGGAAGACCTCTTGGATAAAGGGTTCATCAGACCGAGTGTGTCACCCTGGGGCGCACCGGTACTCTTCGTGCGGAAGAAAGACGGAAGCCTGCGTCTCTGCATCGACTACAGAGGGATAAACAAAGTTACAGTGAAGAATAAGTACCCCCTGCCCAGAATCGACGACCTCTTCGATCAGTTACGGGGAGCGACAGTCTTCTCCAAAATTGACCTACAGTCGGGCTATCATCAACTCCGAGTTCGAAATGAAGACATCCCCAAGACCGCCTTCCGGACTCGGTACGGCCACTACGAGTTCACGGTTATGCCGTTCGGACTTACGAACGCCCCCGCGGTCTTCATGGACATGATGAACCAGATCTTCAGACCCTTCTTGGATCGTTTCGTGGTGGTCTTCATCGACGACATTCTGATTTACTCCACTACCGACGAGGAGCACGAGGACCACCTGCGAACGATCCTCCAGACCCTCAGAGAGCAGAAGCTGTTCGCCAAACTCAAGAAGTGTGAGTTCTGGCTGCGCGAAGTCGGTTTCCTAGGACATGTGATCTCGGCACAGGGAATCGCCGTGGATCCCAAGAAAGTAGAAGCAGTGGTTGACTGGCAGCCGCCGACGTCGGTGACAGAAGTACGAAGTTTCCTAGGGCTGGCAGGATATTACCGACGCTTCGTTGAGGGGTTCGCAAGATTGCTACCCCTTTAAATCGGTTGACCAGAAAAGGGGAGAAGTTCGTATGGACGGCCAAGTGCCAAGAGAGTTTTGAGGAACTCAAGAAAAGATTAACTAGGGCACCAATACTTGTGCTGCCGATGCCCGGAGAGGATTGTGAAGTGTACTGCGACGCGTCAAGGATCGGTCTGGGAGGTGTTCTGATGCAACAGGGGAAGGTGATCGCCTACGCGTCCAGGCAGCTGAAGGACTACGAAAAGAACTACCCGATACATGACTTGGAATTGGCCGCTGTAGTCTTCGTTTTGAAACTGTGGAGGCATTATCTCTTCGGAGTGCACTGCAACATTTTCTCAGATCATCAAAGTCTTAAGTACATCTTTACCCAAAAGGAATTAAACTTGAGGCAGAGGCGGTGGCTTGAGTTGTTGAAGGATTACGACTTGACGATTCAATACCACCCCGGGAAGGCGAACGTGGTAGCGGACGCCCTGAGCAGAAAAGGGCATCAAGAAGGGGCATTGGAGACCGCCAACGAAACAGGACCACCTGATCGCGGAGTTCGCGCGAATGCAGTTGGAGGTGGTGCCGGCGGGCACGATTATGCAACTCCTAACCTTGGTGGTCAAGCCGACGTTATTCGGGAAGATCCAGGAGGGACAGCAGGCCGACCCACACCTACAGCACTTACGAGACAAGTTTCCCCTGGGCCAAGAGAGTGATTTTGCGGTGGGGGACGACGGCGCCTTACGGTTCCGCGGACGGATCTGCGTGCCAGACTCAGCAGAGTTGAAGGGAGAGATCCTAGCAGAGGCACACCGAGCCCCTTATGCGGCACATCCGGGGGGCACGAAGATGTACAGGGACCTCAAACAGACGTTCTGGTGGCCTAAGTTGAAAGAGGACGTGACTCGACACGTGGCTCACTGCCTAGTATGCCAACAGATAAAGGCCGAGCATCAACGACCAGCAGGGAAGCTACAGCCCTTACCGGTACCAGAGTGGAAATGGGACCAGATCACCATGGACTTTGTCACGGGATTCCCACGTTCACAACAGGGCCACGACGCGATCTGGGTCATAGTCTGTTACGGAATTTGAGTTGGCGCATTTCGTGAATAGTTCAAGTCTTGAAGATTGAAGATGAAGAAACTTTGGATCATATACCTCAATCTCAAGAAAGAAGAATTCAAAAGGATCAGGTACGTTTAACTAAATAATTTGTGATGATCCGAATACTTCTTATAGTGTAGAAACACCTGGAAGAGGTTTTAATTGCATATTCATCAAAAACTGGACATGGGACATGTTCAGGATCCGGATCATGTCGTTTCAATCCGGATCCCGAAGGGTGTTCGTTCATACACTAGTTCAATCCGGATCATGGCATTTGATGATCCGGATCCCGAACATGAGTTTTACCTGTTGGCTTGAACGATCCGGATCGTGGAATCTCAATCCGGATCCCGAACACATTGTTCTGGTAAAACTGTATGAACGATCCGGATCGTAGATTATGATCCGGATCCCGAACAGGCGGTTTTCTGGAAATTGCTCTCTGTGCGTCTGCGATCCGGATCGTGACTTCGCAATCCGGATCGCCGTCGTAAAACTTTCCAGAAAAGTTTGTTTTTGATCCGAATATTCTTCCTAGGGTTTCTAACCTATAAATAGCCCTTCCTTTTCATTTCTAGGGCAATCCACACATCGGAAAAAGAGCCGTCATTTTCAAATATCATTTTATACGGCCTTAGATCCACATATAGAGAAGAACGGAAATCATTAGATCTATTTAATGGTTCTTCATCTATATTGATTAGTTTGATTCTAGGTTTTCATACTCATATCTTGAGTTGAATCAAACTAATGAATACTTAGATGGTATTTCCGATCTACTCTTGATCTAAGTATTCGGCGGATCATCACCACCCAAACAAACAACGATTTACCCCAAAATCGGCGCGTGGACTCGCGTGGCCTTGTGGATTCAAGGTGTTATCGCTCTCGTGGATTCGGAGCGAGGTGCGTTCGTGGATTCGAAGCGTACCATTGGGTGAAGACCGTGGATTCGGTCGGACGTCGTGGACTCGACGTTGGACGCTGTGGATTCAGCGTTGGGGCGCAAATCGTGGATTCGAGAAGCGTCGTGGAGCGAGCGGAGAAGATCGACTAGGGGCGTATGGTAAAAGGTTGAGTCGTCTGTGAGTACGTTATATCACCTTGTACGTGTGTTAACTCTAGTGGATTTCGCCGTGTTATCGGTCCCGTGGTTTTTTACTCCGGTTTGGAGTTTTCCACGTAAAAATCTTGTGTGTTCTTTTATTTTTCCGCATTGGGTTTTATCGCACAATGATTTTTGAGTGTTTATTGTTTACACCTATTCACCCCCCTCTAGGTGTTTTTTCCCCTATTAGATCCTTATTAACCTAAACCCAACAAGTGGTATCAGAGCGGGAATAGGGTTGTAAACAATGGTTGAAGGTGGAAACATCAATCGACCCCCTTTCTTTGATGGAACTAATTATGCGTACTGGAAAGTACGGATGAAAGCTTTCTTAATTTCCATCGACGAAAGGGTGTGGCAATCAATTGAATTAGGATGGTCTAATCCAACTGAAATTTTAGATGATGTTCGCACCTTAAAACCTAGGTCGAAATGGACCAAGGAAGAGATAGACTTATCTTCTTACAATGGCAAAGGGATTAATGCTCTATTTAATGCTTTGTCACAAACTGAGTTCTCTCGCGTCTCGGCATGTGAGACTGCGAAAGAAATCTGGGATGTTCTTCAAGTTACGCATGAGGGAACTAACCTAGTGAAGATTCAGAAACTGCAAATGCTTACGAGCAAGTTTGACTCTATCTCTATGGCAGAGAATGAATCCTTCACTGACTATTACACACGATTGCAAGACATCGTGAACTCATGTGCTAACTTGGGAGAGAAGATTCCAGAATTTAAAGTTGTAAGAAAAATTCTAAGAACTCTTCCTGAACGATTTCGCCCGAAGGTTGCAGCCATTGAAACAATTAAACACCCGGACGAAATGCGTGTAGAAGAATTAGTAGGTGCTTTACAAACTTATGAAATGACTTTTCCTACTAACTATTCTTCTGGAAAGGCATCCTCTTCTAAGTCTTCAGGTTACGCATTGAAATCAACTAAAGAAGAAGACGCGGATTCATCCTCCTCGGACGACGACGAGAACATTTCTATGGAGGACTTTGAGAAGCAGCTCGCTCTCTTGACAAGGAAGTTTCGCCGCAACTTTCGAAGGGGAAATTCAAGCAAAACTCCATCCTTCGGAAAGTCGAAGAAAGGCAAGGGATTCTCAAGCTACAAGTCAAGAAGCCAAGAGAACTTCTCAAAGGATAAGAAAAGTTCTGAGGGACAAGTTCAGTGTTTCAAATGTCGAGGCTACGGCCACATAGCAACTGAATGTCCCAACAAGAATCCGGCTAAGAAGAAAGCGATGCAAGCAGTCACTTGGGATGACAACTCCACGTCAAATGAGTCATCGTCAAGTGATGAAGAAGACAACGCGACAGCTTTCCACGCGTCCACCAAACCTTCATCCTTCATGTGCTTAATGGCAAGTACATCCGACTCACTGTCCAACTCCACTGTGGAAAAGATTGCAACGGACGATGAGTCAGATAATTCGGAAGGTGAAGATTTTGTTTTAGCCTACCATCAACTTTTGAGGGATTCAAAGAAACTGGCTAAACAAAACAAGGGGTTGAAAGAGAGATTACTGGATCTTGAAGTTGAATTAAAAAGAGTAACCTCTATCTCAACCGATCTTGAAGTGGAAAGGGACAATCTGGTTAAGACAAATGTTTCCCTTCAAGAGTCCAATGAGCATTTCGAGAAGAGTTATGTAGACATGGTGAACAAAGCGAATTACTTCTTGAAGCTCTACGGCGAGGCCCGACAGGAAAAATCTGAAATGACAGAGACCATACGCCAACTAAAGGATGACTTACAGAGATTTACTTCTGGAAGGAGTAAGTTGGACAGACTCCTTGGTCTCGGTCAAAGAAACAAGTTCGGCCTCGGATACACTCAAACTGGAGACATTCCAAGTTCGAGTGGTACGGTATTTGTGCCTTCGTCGGTATCTCCTCCTCCGACACCGGTGTTCACGCCAAGCAACGACAACGAACCTACTACATCATCTTCGGAATCGACAAGAACCAAGGTATGTTTTCGTTGTGGCATTTCAGGGCACATCAGAAGAAACTGCAAGACTGGAGCCAAATGCACACCTCAAGAACATCTTGCAGCAACTACCAAAAGGGCTATTCCTCGAAAAACCACTCCAACCAAATTGACGGAAAAGAGCCTTGGTAGTACATCGCTCAAGACGACATCTTCAAGGAGCAGCAATTCTTCAAGCAAGACGCCCTCACCTAGGAAATCAACTCCACGAGTACTACAGTCGTATACCAAAAAGGTTTTGGGTGCGCAAAGGGGTTAGATCAGAAAACAACTGTTATGTAGTTCCTTCTAAAATTTCTGAAAAATGTAACCTAGCATCTTTGAAAAATGAAACACTTTGGCATGAAAGGCTAGGTCACATAAACTTTAAGGAACTTTCTAGAATTTCAAATAAAGATGTGGTCAAGGGGGTTCCGAAACTTTCTTTTGAACAAAACCTTGTGTGTGGCGGTTGCCAAAAGGGAAAACAGTCTAGGACTGCACACAAGAATTTGAACCACATAGGTACAAAACGGCCTTTGGAACTTTTGCATATGGACTTAATGGGGCCAACTCGTCAACCATCTCTGGGAGGTAAATGGTATATTTTTTGTTGGTTGATGACTTTTCTAGATATACTTGGGTAGCCTTTCTAAAAGAAAAAGCTGATACCTTTGATTCTTTTCTCGAAATCTGCAATCGTATTATGATAGAAAAGAATGAAAGGATTACTCGAGTTAGGAGTGATAGAGGTGGTGAATTCATAAATTCCAAATTCATTGATTTTTGTGTTTCTAATGGCATTAAACATGAATTCTCCGCACCTTACACACCTCAACAAAATGGTGTAGTCGAGCGCAAAAACAGGGTCGTACAGGAAATGGCACGTGTTATGCTTCACAGCCGGAACTTACCTTTATATTTTTGGGCTGAAGCGGTGAACACTGCTGTTTATGTTATCAATCGAGTGTATTTGCGCCCGGGGACTTTGAATACACCATATGAACTTTGGTTTTGTAGAAAACCTAACATCAAATATTTTCGCATTTTGGGAGTCGGTGTTTTATTTTACGTGATCGTGAAAATCTTGGAAAATTTGACTCTCGAAGTGACGAAGGGATTTTCTTAGGTTATTCTACAAACAGCAGAGCATATCGAGTTTTTAACTTAGAATCTAAGACGATCGTAGAATCGATAAATGTTAAGGTAGATGAAGCTTTTCACTTTGAATCTGAAAAATCTACCCTCGATATCTCTCTTGATGATGATACACCTGCTAATGCATCTTCTTCTAACAATTCTTTCGATAATAATGTTGATGCATCTAACGGTTCTTCAAGCTTATGTGATGTGCAGGAATCATCTCGTGTACCTCCGCCTACTCCTCTACCTCAAACGTTACGCATCTCCAAGGATCACCCTGAATCGAACATAATTGGAGATCCACAAGAAGGAGTTAGAACACGGAGACAATTGGTTTGCGGATTTGCATGCTATGTATCTCAAATCGAACCAAAGAATGTTGATGAAGCTCTCCAAGATGATTATTGGATTAAAGCAATGCAGGAAGAGCTCCATCAATTCGAGCGAAACAAAGTCTGGGAACTGACGAAGCCTCCGAAGCAACACAATGTGATAGGTACCAAATGGATCTTCAAGAACAAGAAAAACGAAGAAGGTACTATCATCAGGAACAAAGCAAGGTTAGTTGCTCAAGGCTATTCTCAAGTAGAAGGTATAGACTTTGATGAAACCTTCGCCCCTGTAGCTAGACTCGAGTCCATTCGTATATTGTTTGCGATTGCTTGTCATTTTAAAATCAAATTATTTCAAATGGACGTTAAGAGCGCCTTTTTAAATGGATTTTTAAATGAGGAAGTTTATGTAGCTCAACCGAAAGGTTTTGTGGATCATAAACTACCTAACCATGTTTTTCGACTGAAAAAGGCTCTTTACGGTCTGAAACAAGCACCGCGAGCATGGTACGAAAGGTTGACAAAGCACCTTTTGGAAAAGGGCTACACTCGAGGGGGAGCTGACAGGACTCTCTTTGTGAAGCATTATCAAAACAATTTCATAGTTGCTCAAATCTATGTCGATGACATTGTTTTTGGAGCAACAAGAGATAATGATGCTTCTAAATTCGCGGAGACCATGGAAAGCGAATTTGAGATGTCCATGATGGGCGAGTTGAATTATTTTCTTGGATTACAAGTTAAGCAGAACGATGAAGGAATTCACTTGTGTCAATCCAAGTATGCACTGGAGTTGGTCAAAAAGTTTGATCTTGAAAATTCTAAAGATTTTCCAACTCCAATGGGAACTAGCCATAAGGGACTTGGAAGTGAATCACAATGTGAGAATGTAGACGAGAAACTGTACCGCAGTATGATTGGAAGTCTACTATATCTCACGGCTAGTCGCCCGGATATATCCTTCAGTGTTGGGATTTGTGCGAGATATCAATCAGCACCGAAGGAGGTTCACCTGAAAGCGGTGAAACGGATCATCCGGTATATCAAAGGTACAATCAATTTCGGAATTTGGTATCCTATGGGAACGACTTTGGATATTGTTGGATACTCAGATGCCGATTGGGCTGGATCGGTGGATGACCGGAAAAGCACGAGTGGTGCATGCTTCTATCTTGGCCACTGCCTTGTTGCATGGCACAGTAAAAACAGAACTGCATAGCACTCTCGACTGCCGAAGCGGAGTACATTTCTGCAGGAAGTTGTTCAACCCAATTGATTTGGATGAAGAGCGTGTTGAGCGATTTCCGAATTTCAACATCTTCGGTAACCATTTTATGTGACAACACTAGTGCTATTAACATTTCTAAAAACCCTGTGTTGCACTCTAGAACAAAACATATTGAACTTAGATATCATTTTCTTAGAGAGCTAGTTGAATCAAACATTCTTCAACTGTCATATATTTCAACTGAGGATCAATTAGCTGACATCTTAACAAAACCTTTGGATCAAAAACGTTTTATTCACTTGCGTAAAGCAATTGGCATGCTTTCCTTGAAATAACCTCTTTTGAAACCTTTGCTTAGATTAGGTTTTGTTTTTGTTTTTGTTTTTGTTTTGTTCTTTATCTATGTTTTGTACATAGCACACTAATTGAGCATAAATCATAATTGACTTTAATTGCATCCTTTTATGCATTTAGAAATTTATTATGTTTTGATGTCATAATATTTCAATGTTGCAATGATCATTTACGTTAATTAAACCATCTTCTAAGTGATCAAAGTCAATTTCTCTCTCAATGATCTCTTGGTATAGTCATTATCATATTTGATTGCTTAGTCGAGTATGAATTCGAGATCAATGGTTTGGTTGAATACCTTATATATTAAATAATTGATAGCCAATTGAGGGGGAGTCAATGAAATGTGAAATGCTCAAAAGATGTGGAAAGAGTTACATCCCAATGAGGAGTGTGAAAACTACCACCACATGGAGAAAATGAAAGAAAAAGAAACTCCATGAATGAAAAGCAAATTTTTGTTTTGAAAATTGTTGATGAAACTCATATTGAAATACTTGACTCAGTCGTATTTCATGGTTGGTATAAGGTGGGATTTTTAGTAAAAGATGCTCAAAGAGCCACTCCTTCAACAGATTGTCTAGATATATTATCTAACTTATCTGGGATTTCAAACATCTATTGATCTTGGTACTTCATTTTCTTTACTGAAATTGATGATTTGATAAAGACATTACACATAAGATCAGGATAGATGTAATTGAAGTTGTTCAACTTTAAGTGTTTTAACTTTCGTAAATCTTCGTTTCATTTTTGGATATTTTTGATAGATTTTGCATAATCTATTTCTTGTTGTATGAAACGATGCTATTTGTTTAAAGTTGACATGATAAAGTGCTTACATACTTTTTCTGGATTTTATTGTATTTTTTTAATTTTTCTGGAGAAAAAGGTGTAGCCGATCCGGATCGTGGCAAGTGATCCGGATCCCGAACGCAGGATTCTTCCTGCGTATAGCCGATCCGGATCGTGGCAAGTGATCCGGATCCCGATGCAGGATCTGGCCGATCCGGATCTCATTCCGATCCGGATCGCGGCTAGGGTTCTTATAGAAACCTTCAGATTCAAGATTTCTTTACCCTAATTTCTGATTTCCAAGCTTCTAGAGTTTCTCTCTCTAGATTTCTTGCTTCCTGGTGCTTCAAAACTCAAAGTTCTTCGGATTCAAGTAAGTTTTCATGATCAAAACTCGGTTTTTCACAGTTTTTAGGTTTTTTCATCAAACGTGAGTTGAAAAGATGGATTTTTTTCGTTTGTGAATGGTTTTTGATCAAATTTCTTTTGAAATAAGAACTCTGGATCAATTAGTTTTGCTTTTATGCTGGGTTTTTGCATGATTAACGAGTTTTTAGGCTTCGATTTCTAAAAATTCGGTTTTAGGGCATAAAAGAGGAATTTTTGTAAAACATGGAATTGATCTATTTTTAAAATTCTTTTTGGAAAACTAATTTGATTCTTGGCTTCTCTATATGATTATGATTGTCTAGGTACAATGTTTTCAAATTTTTCAAAATTGACGATTTTTCATATGTTCTTGAGTTGGTTTTCACAGGACATTTCTTTAAACTCAAAGCACTAGGATCAATGGCTTTCTCCTGGTTGGTACTGTTACTTATCTCGATGGTGCTCACTAGACCAACCAATAAGTTGAAGAGGGCTAAGAAAGTTCAAAGAAAAGGAGAGGTTGAAATTATCAGTGATACTGAACTTGAGAAAAACCCAGATGAAGTACACTGGGACATGTTAACGGATGACGATGATGATGACGAGTTTGTGCCTGCTGACTCGAAGCAAAAAGGAAAAGCACCAGTGAACTCTGGGAAGGCTCCTATGCCTGCCCCAACTATTTCTCTAAAACGTAAGCGGCTCGCTCGACGTTTTGGACGGAGAAAGGAGACCGATGTTGAACCACCAATAGCTCCGGACTCTCCGCCACGAGATGAAGAAGTGTTTGTTAACAATGACCGCTTAGAGCATTTGCACATCGCGAATGCATTGGCGAAAGACATGTGAACATTGAAGCTCTACGAAGTCACTCTCCTGAATTTGGTACTTTGATTGATGAAGCAAATCTCATTCAAGTATGTCGCTTCCCTGAAACTCTCGGATACTGCCTGCACCATGTGAGGACCTTCTATACCAATGCACGGCATCTTCGCGAATTTGAGAACGGTCCGATGGAATTCTATACGAATATCCAAGGAACGAGAATTAAAATCACCCCACAGTTGATTGGTGAGGTTTTGGGAATGGAAGCAAGCGGAAGAGGAGCTCACTATCTGAAAGGAGTGGATTTGACAAATACTTTATGGTGTAAAGTTATTGAGGGGATTTGTCTCGAGGGAACTCAATCAACGAACAAATCAGTTCGATCCAAAGAACTTCGTCTGGAATATCGCTTCCTGAACTTCATCACTTGCTACAATATACTTCCAAACATGCAGACGAAGGTTGTGAGATGGGAACGGTTGTTGTTCTTATATCTCATAGGACACCCGTCAGAAGCAAGGGCATTGAATGTCAACATACCATACATCATCTGGAACAGAATGACACGATATGTTGAGCATCCTCATCCTACTGAAAGAATTCCTTTTCCATTGATCATAATGAGGATCTTACAGAAATTTCAAGTTGACATCACCTCGGCGACGTATCATCAATGTTTGAACATGATAGATGAGTCCACAATTGTCAAATCTCTTCACAAGCTGCCTCATGTCACTCAAGCTTCTGCATTTGGAAAGAAGCCTGACACGGATGCATCACCATCTCATCAAGCACCTGGCACAGATGATGAAGCATCATTGACTTCAATTTTCAAGTTGCAGCAACGACTATCCGTTCAGCAGGAACGAATGTTGAAGGAACAACAAAGGGTTGCGAATGAACTGGAGCTAACCACAGCAGCTCACATCACCATCACGAAGAAAATAAACTCAATGGACAAGCGGATGCGAAAGATTATGTCCAAGATTGGTTGCATGAGTTCAGACTTTTCAGATTCTGATAACTAACTTTGTCTTTTTGTGCAGGATTTATTTCTCGATAACTGAATTTGGATTAGTTTAGTTGATTCTTTTAGTCTAGTTTAACTCTCAGTTTGTGCATATTCTTAGGTTAATTCTCTTTTTGTGCATATTGTTAGAAACTTATGAACTTTTTGTTTACTCTCCTTACATATTGTAGCTCATGCTACATTTTTGGCTTTATTTGTGACAAAAAGGGGAGAGAAGAGAGTGAGAGTTGAAGAGTTATAAACTCTGAACAATGAAAAACAATGAACTCTGAACAATGACTGTGAATGAATCAAGGAATGAATCAAGGTAAGTATGAATCTCAACTCAACTTGGGTTTTCTTTTGTGGATTGTGACATGCTTCTATACTAACTATTTGACTAACTATTTGGGCATGTAATATGACTAACAAGTTGATGTTGGACTAACATACTTTGACATTTGGTTTTCAACTGCTTAGAAGATATGTTGGTTTTAACTATGTTCTTTCACATATCTGATTCTTTCAAATGTCATGATGAGATCAAACTCTATCTCTGCATTTGGTTTTCAATGTTTCAATTCTTGAGGTATCTAACGATTTTGTTTGTCAAGAATGTTTTCTGTGTGCAGAAGTTACAGATGTCTAAGTCTAGAGTCTGTTCTAGGAGTTTATCTCATGTTTTTATTTTTCTGGAACTCTTTTGTAAATTTTTGTTGTATGGTGATAGCAACAAAAATATCTTTTTGAATTTTCTTTGTGGATCTGTGTTTTGTCACGAAACCGCCAAAGGGGGAGATTGTTACGGAATTTGAGTTGGCGTATTTCGTGAATAGTTTAAGTCTTGAAGATTGAAGATGAAGAAACTCTGGATCATATACCTCAATCTCAAGAAAGAAGAATTCAAAAGGATCAGGTACGTTAAATTAAATAATTTGTGATGATCCGAATACTTCTTATAGTGTAGAAACACCGGAAGAGGTTTTAACTGCATATTCATCAAAAACTGGACATGGGACATGTTCAGGATCCGGATCATGTCGTTTCAATCCGGATCCCGAAGGGTGTTCGTTCATACACTAGTTCAATCCGGATCATGGCATTTGATGATCCGGATCCCGAACATGAGTTTTACCTGTTGGCTTGAACGATCCGGATCGTGGAATCTCAATCCGGATCCCGAACACATTGTTCTGGTAAAACTGTATGAACGATCCGGATCGTAGATTATGATCCGGATCCCGAACAGGCGGTTTTCTGGAAATTGCTCTCTACGCGTAAGCGATCCGGATCGTGACTTGCGCAGTCCGGATCGCCGTCCGTAAAACTTTCCAGAAAAGTTTGTTTTTGATCCGAATATTCTTCCTAGGGTTTCTAACCTATAAATAGCCCTTCCTTTTCATTTCTAGGGCAATCCACACATCGGAAAAAGAGCCGTCATTTTCAAATATCATTTTATACGGCCTTAGATCCACATATAGAGAAGAACGGAAATCATTAGATCTATTTAATGGTTCTTCATCTATATTGATTAGTTTGATTCTAGGATTTTCATACTCATATCTTGAGTTGAATCAAACTAATGAATACTTAGATGGTATTTCCGATCTACTCTTGATCTAAGTATTCGGCGGATCATCACCACCCAAACAAACAACGATTTACCCCAAAATCGGCGCGTGGACTCGCGTGGCCTTGTGGATTCAAGGTGTTATCGCTCTCGTGGATTCGGAGCGAGGTGCGTTCGTGGATTCGAAGCGTACCATTGGGTGAAGACCGTGGATTCGGTCGGACGTCGTGGATTCGACGTTGGACGCTGTGGATTCAGCGTTGTCGGCGCAAATCGTGGATTCGAGAAGCGTTGTGGAGCGAGCGGAGAAGATCGACTAGGGGCGTATGGTAAAAGGTTGAGTCGTCTGTGAGTACGTTATATCACCTTGTACGTGTGTTAACTCTAGTGGATTTCGCCGTGTTATCGGTCCCGTGGTTTTTTACTCCGGTTTGGAGTTTTCCACGTAAAAATCTTGTGTGTTCTTTTATTTTTCCGCATTGGGTTTTATCGCACAATGATTTTTGAGTGTTTATTGTTTACACCTATTCACCCCCCTCTAGGTGTTTTTTCCCCTATTAGATCCTTATTTAACCTAAACCCTACACAACTTAAGGAAGATTTGAAGCGATTCTCTTCAGGAAGGAGCAAGTTGGATAAATTGCTTGGTCTCGGTCAAACCAATCGTTTGGGTCTTGGATATGCTCGAACCGGTGAGGAATCAAGTTTGAGCAAAACGGTTTTTGTGCACCAGTTGGTTGCTACTCCTCCGACAAAGATCATCGCAACCAACGTTGACAAGCCTATCTCATTTCGTTCAGGATCAACTTTCACAAAGGTATGTTATCGTTGTGGTTTTGCAAGGCACATTAGATCAAATTGCAAGAATGAAGTCAAGCGGACAAATCAAGCAAAACTTGCAACAACTACCAACAAGTTCATCCACCGGAAATCTCATAAGAACCAATCAAAGGTGAAGAACTATGGTAGTACATCACCCGAGACGGCATCGTCATGGAACTTAAAGAAAAGTGATCAACCGAACAAGACGCGTTCACCAAGGAAATCAACTACACGATCATTGCCGACGTATTCCAAAACTCGTAAGGTTTGGGTGCGCAAAGGTGAACTCTTCCCTTATCTTGTCATTCACACATCACTACATGCGTATGACAATTCGTCTTGGTATCTGGATAGTGGTTGCTGTCACGCCCCGGGATCGAAACTGCGACCCGGGCTCGCCAACAGATCCGCCATCTGTACGGAAACTGCCGCATAGACGAAGCGTCTACCCTGCAAGTCAAATCTATAGCTAAACATATATCAGAGCTGAAAACTAGAATCAAAAGCTACCGAAACAAACTGAACATCTGAATAAATAAAATAATCCACAATACAAAGCCTCTCACCCTCACTAAGTACATAAAGACTATTCTTTCAGACTGTCCAGTACAAAAGTGTAATCAAAACCATATACAGGGCACATCTACCTCTGACTCTCAATGCTGGTAAGGAACTACTCGGCCACGTCCTCACCTCGATCAGCTGTCTCCGCGCGAGCTAAGCCAGAACAACAGCCTCAGAAAACCTGTCACCGCAGCGGGTGTGAGATCTACTGCAGAAGGTAGATCTCAGTGGGTACCGTCATCAACATCCACGATATGCCCACTAAGTCTATTGGAGGCACAACAGATAGGTATGCAGATAGATAGATAAAAGCTGAAAGGAAACTATAGCTACCATGTCTCAATCATCATGCTCAAGAAAACTCTACTAAGGATGTAATATGCATACACTCACTACTGCTAATATGCCTCAAGTATCATGCTCAAAGGGAAACTCATCTAAGAACATGCTATGCAATCACCCGCTTATATCACCCAATCTCAATGACTGCCACATAAGGTCCAGTCAAGCCTGCGCCAAACCTACTGCCACTAGCCCCCAAGGGACTTGGACTTACGTAGGGCGTCCCACACGGACTATCTCAATCTCAAGCGAACTCTAGTGTATCAACTAGTCGCATCATCAACACGCACCCGGGGCGTAACTCGAGGGGAGCGACCCCACCGAGCTCACGTATCTCATCAGTCTCAACTGTCTCAACTGTCTCAATAAGCGGCACATGCAGGCTATGATCCACGATCAAACAGATAGGAAACTTAAATAGCACAACTCGGTCGGGAAAAAGACTTCACGACTCAATCAGGAAATGCCCAAATCCTCACATAATCTGTCGAAGAACCCTCTACGACTCAATCTGATAATGCACAATCCATGGCTAAGTCAGGAAACCTCCACGACTCGATCTGCCAGAACCCCAAAACTCTCATAACTAAGTCTGAGAACCATCTCCACTACCAAATCCGAAATGCACAACTCACGATCTAGAATGATCCCAACGATCTCAACAAGGAACTCGAACTCATATGACACTAGAAACTCAACACACAGAGCTCTAAAAGACCACTCGGCCCCCCGGCACGAGTACATATTCATCCTGAACCTACTCATCCCTCTGGAAGCTCACAGAATTTTAAAACCATTTTTAAAGCACAGTTTACAATAAAACAAGTCCGACTATTGTAGTAATCCGAAATATTTTATTTTTAATAAATAAATTAAAGGTAATTTTCAGCCTGAGTTGGATTCAAAAAGACTTATATTGACCTACTTGGTCAATCGCCTGTGTGCTAGTTGCACGAATAACGAGATAAAAAGGCTAATTTCTAATCCGGATATGATCTTGGAAATCCGAGTCTACCGTTGCGATCGTCTCGTCGAACTGAGCGAGATTCATATTCATCACTTTTTGATCTGACGGTAGAATCTTCCAGAAATCGGAGAAGAAACGAGTGAATTTTGGTAACGAATTGGAACAGTGGGTCTGTTCACAGTGTTTTAAGTTAATACTGTAGATGAACAGTAACTTCAATTTTTGGGACCCCGGTGAATGCAACGCTGACAATTCACTGTTCGGATTCCGAAAATAGTGATCCAGGTAGTTGTTTCGATCGGTCTTGTCGATCTGGACGCAATGGCGCAGACGAAAATTTCGTTTGACGACTCTGAAATTTCGATAAGCGTGATAACTGTAAAATTGGACAGTTTTTATGGAACGAAAATTTATCTGGACATCGCGTCGAAAAAACAAAGATCACTATCTTATAGATTTCGACGTGCCAGACGCAATGGCGAAATCCGTTTTTCGTTTCGACGGGCGAAACGTCTCGAAAAGCGTGAAAAATATCGTATTTTGCGGAAAAACCCAAGAGTTTGTGCTTCGAAAAGCGTTTACTCTTCAGTCAAGGACTAAATGGTAAAATGAACAAAGTTGCATAGGACCAAAGTCCAAATAGCAGAAGATGAGGGACTAGATGGGATTTTGTGCATTGTGTATTATAATGCATATGTTGGTGGTGACGCTTGGACTCCCTCACGCGTGCATGGTTCCCGAGCACTCTCTGCACAGATACACACCTGCTGCTACTCCCCAACCATCGCACCCGAACCCCATCATCTTCCTGTCGCCGGAGCAGCCAAGGAACAACCAAGCATGGTTTGGTTCTTCTCGGGTTTATGATGGGATCACATCTGGGAGGGAGTAGTTGGCCCAAGCTTCAACCTAGGTGGTCCTGGTGGTGGCCGCGACCGAGCCAAGGTGGTCCCGACGGTCGCCGCCGCCGTGAACTGCCGCGGCCATCACCTTCTTCTTCATCGTTTTCCGGCAAGGTGAGTTTATGCAACTTATCTAATTTAGTTGGCCTTTGGACCCTCCTAGTTTCTTCCTGACATCGGGGGGAACTTCTCTGTGAAGCCCGAGCCGCCGCCGTCAACCTTGTTGCCGGCGGAAGCCACGAGCTGCCGGAATTTGATAATTGGCCGAACCTTATCTCGGGAATCATCGGATCGTTGAAACCAAGATCGGACCGTTGGATTTTGTCCTCTTGGTGACTGCTTGAAGTGCCTCAAGTCTGGTCGTCACCCGTTGAGGATCCACGCTGCACGACCAAGCCCTGGAACGGGGCTTCATCTGTCTTCGCCGGAGAAGCTTTTTTCCCGGCGCCGCCGCTCATCCCCGACGCCGGCCATCATCACAGAAAGCTTCCTTGGGTCAAGTGGAGGCTTTTGGTCCATCTTGCAAAGCCCCGTTTGCACCCGGCCGGATTCCGCCATTAACGGGCTATTTCCGGTGAACTCGGTTTTCCGGCCAAACCGGGGCGTCGCGTGCCGGGAAACCAACCCAGGTGAGTTCTCTAGTCATGTATAGAGCTTCCCATCAACTTGCATGCTTGGGTTGACGTACTGTTTTTGATGTTTGAAGTTGCACCTTCTTTCGGTCCGTACGTCTTCTCCGGCCGCCGTCGTTGACTCCGGGCGCCGGCCAACGACTAAGGTGAGCTCTACACATCACCTACAGACCTTCTATCATGTTAGTTTGGGCCGAATATTTGTAGAATTGAGTTGGTGGAATCTTGCTAATAAGTTAGGAAAATGCTATGTTTTCCGGTCGCCGCCGCCTCCGGCCGTCGGCCGTGGGTCTGGCATGGACCCGGGGTCTTCTGGGAGGTCCTTTTAACTGGTGCTCACCCTTTGTTCTAGGTTGGACCAGATTTGGAACAACTTTATCCAAACCGAGCCTTGATCAAGTTGAGGGAGTTTTCCGGCGAACTTTCCGGCCGGTCTGCGACGAACCCGAGGTGAGCCCTCGACTCAGTAGGTTAATATGATCATGATGCTCACTGAAAACACAATCAAACAGATAGGAAACTTAAATAGCACAACTCGGTCGGGAAAAAGACTTCACGACTCAATCAGGAAATGCCCAAATCCTCACATAATCTGTCGAAGAACCCTCTACGACTCAATCTGATAATGCACAATCCATGGCTAAGTCGGGAAACCTCCACGACTCGATCTGCCAGAACCCCAAAACTCTCATAACTAAGTCGGAGAACCATCTCCACTACCAAATCCGAAATGCACAACTCACGATCTAGAATGATCCCAACGATCTCAACAAGGAACTCAAACTCATATGACACTAGAAACTCAACACACAGAGCTCTAAAAGACCACTCGGCCCCCGGCACGAGTACATATGCATCCTGAACCTACTCATCCCTCTGGAAGCTCACAGAATTTTAAAACCATTTTTAAAGCACAGTTTACAATAAAACAAGTCCGACTATTTTTAAAACTGTTCAGATGCCAATCCAATGCCAACTAATCATGCAGTCCAGTGTCAAGACATCTCTAGATCATGCTAAAAATATCTAGGACTCATAAGTGTCTTTCTATGATTTTCTAGGCAACTACCAGATTTATCAATTATAAAAACAGGTAAACTATACATGGTCAACATGCATACAGAAGCTTTAGAGGGCATTCCATAAATCTTGAAGAAATTTCAACCCACCTCAAAAGCATTCTGCAGGCAAACGCTGAAGTCGGTGTAGCGTCGCGCCGCTCACTGTCAAAATCCTGCCGGAACGCCCAAAATCGCGCCGCACGCGCGCGCACCGTCGCAATCCTCGGAAAAATCCTCCGAGTCCTTTAATAAAAATCCGACGCGCTCCGGCTCTCGCTGTCCACTCACAGCATGCACGCACGCGCGCGTGCACCCTCGGCTCCGCACAGTGCAAATCCAAGCTCACAGCCAAAACCCTCAAGTTGCTCCTCAATGTGCAAGATGGAAAAGAGAAGGAAAACAACCAATTCCCAACTCAAAATCTCACTCTAAAACCATCTAAGGAATCCAAAAACCGAACTACAAAAATCTGCCAACATACCTCGAACATCGCTCGATGCGCGCGCGGCTCCAACCAGGACCAAGCTGTTAAGGAATTTGTTTTGGCGTATTTCGTGAAAGTGTTAAGTCTTGAAGATTGAAGATGAAAGAAGTTTGGATCATATACCTCAATCTCAAGAAAGAAGAATTCAAAAGGATCAGGTATGTTTAACTAAAAATTTTTGGTGATCCGAATACTTCTTATAGTGTAGAAACACTTGGATGAATTTTTTATTGCATAAAAATCAAAAACTGGACATGGGACATGTTCAGGATCCGGATCAGACAATCCAATCCGGATCCCGAAGGGTGTTAGTTCATATGCAAATCCAATCCGGATCCAAGCCAATTCTGATCCGGATCCCGAACATTAGTTTTTGCTGAAATATATGAACGATCCGGATCGGGCATTTCAATCCGGATCCCGAATCTTTGTTTTTCTGGAATTGTCTGTCACGTTACGACAATCCGGATCGCAGAAATTCCGATCCGGATCGTCGTCCTGTAAAATTTCAGAAAAGGTTAGTTTTTGATATTTATCTTCATCCAATGGTCTCTAACCTATAAATAGACCCTATGATTCATTTTCTAGGGTAAGCAAGATCGTAAGAAAAATACGACCGAAAAAGATAAATCCACATATAGAGAAGAAAGGAAATCAATAGATTTAATTCTATGTTTCTTCATCTATATTGATTAATTTGATTCTAGGTTTTCCAAACTCAGATTTTGAGTAGAATCAAATTAATGAATACTTAGATGGTATTTCCGATCTATTTCTAATCTAAGTATTCGGCGGATCATCACCACCCAAAAACAACGATTTTCCCAAAATCGGCGCGTGGACTCGCGTGGCCTTGTGGATTCAAGGTGCTACCGCTCTCGTGGATTCGGAGCGAGGTACGTTCGTGGATTCGAAGCGTGCTACTGGGTGAAGACCGTGGATTCGGTCGGACGTCGTGGACTCGACGTTGGACGCTGTGGATTCGGCGTTGGACGCAGATCGTGGATTCGAGAAGCGTTGCGGAGCGAGCGGAGAAGATCTACTAGGAGCGTATGGTAAAGGTTGAGTCGTCTGTGAGTACGGTATATCACCTTGTACGTGTTTAATTCTAGTGGATTTCGCCGTGTTATCGGTCCCGTGGTTTTTTACTCCGGTTTGGAGTTTTTCCACGTAAAAATCTTGCGTGTTTATTTTTATTCCGCATTGGGTTTTATTGCGCAATGATTTTTTGAGTGTTTATTGTTTACACCTATTCACCCCCCTCTAGGTGTTTTTTTTCCTATTTAGATCCTTTAATACAATACATATAACCCAACAAGTGGTATCAGAGCGGGAATAGGGTTGTAAACAATGGTTGAAGGTGGAAACATCAACAGACCCCCATTCTTCGATGGAACAAATTATGCGTACTGGAAAGTACGGATGAAAGCCTTTTTAATTTCCATCGACGAACGGGTGTGGCAATCAATTGAATTAGGATGGACTAATCCAACTGAAATTATTTCTGATGTTCGCACCATCAAACCTAGGTCGAAATGGACCAAGGAAGAGATAGATTCATCTTCTTACAATGGCAAGGGAATTAATGCTTTATTTAATGCTTTGTCACAAACTGAGTTCTCTCGCGTCTCGGCTTGTGAGACTGCGAAAGAAATCTGGGATGTTCTACAAGTTACACATGAGGGAACTAACCTGGTGAAGATTCAAAAACTGCAAATGCTTACGAGCAAGTTTGACTCCATTTTTATGGCAGAAAATGAATCTTTCACAGACTATTACACACGATTGCAAGACATCGTAAACTCATGTGCTAACTTGGGAGAGAAGATTCCAGAATTTAAAGTTGTAAGAAAGATTTTAAGAACTCTTCCTGAACGATTTCGCCCAAAGGTCGCAGCCATTGAAACAATTAAACACCCGGACGAAATGCGTGTAGAAGAATTAGTTGGTTCATTACAAACTTATGAAATGACATTTCCTACTAACTATTCTTCTGGAAAAGCATCCTCTTCTAAGTCTTCAGGTTATGCGTTGAAAACAACAAAGGAAGAAGACACGGATTCATCCTCCTCAGACGATGACGAGAACCTATCTATGGAGGACTTTGAGAAGCAGCTCGCTCTCTTGACAAGGAAGTTTCGCCGCAACTTTCGAAGGGGTAATTCAAGCAAAACTCCATCCTTCGGAAAGTCGAAGAAAGGCAAGGGTTCTTCAAGCAACAAGTCAAGAAAGCAAGAGAACTTTTCAAAGGATAAGAAAAGCTCAGAGGGACAAGTACAATGCTTCAAATGTCGAGGCTACGGCCACATTGCAACGGAGTGTCCCAATAAGAATCCAGCAAAGAAGAAGGCGATGCAAGTCGTCACTTGGGATGACAACTCAACGTCAAATGAGTCATCCTCAAGTGATGAAGAAGACAACGCAACGGCATTCCACGCGTCCACATCTTCACCCTTCATGTGCTTAATGGCAAGTACATCCGACTCGTTGTCCAACTCCTCCCATGCTGAAAAGAATGTCATGGACGACGAATCGAGTAACTCCGAAGGTGAAGATTTTGCTCTTGCCTACCATAAGCTTTTGAGGGATTCAAAGAAACTGGCAAAGCAAAACCGGAGTTTGAGAGGGAGATTGCAGGATCTCGAAGAAGAAGCAAAAAGGGCATCTTCTCTCTCAAACGCTCTTGAAGTGGAAAGGGATAACTTAGTCAAAGCAAATGTTTCCCTTCAAGAGAAAAATGAGCTTTTCGAGAAAGAACATGTAAAATTGATGGATAAAGTGAATTATTTCTCGAAGCTCTACAACGAGGCTCGACAGGAAAATATGGAAATGACAAAGACCATCTTCCAACTCAAGGATGACTTAAAGCGATTTTCATCTGGAAGGAGTAAGTTGGATAAGCTTCTTGGTCTTGGTCAAACAAACCGTTTGGCCTCGGGTACACTCAAACTGGAAACCGTCCAAGTTCGAGTGGGACAGTTTTTGTGCCTCAGTCGGTATCTCCTCCTCCGACATCGGAATTCACGACAAACAACGACGACAAGCCTACTTCATCCTTTTCGGGATCGTCAAGATCTAAGGTATGTTTTCGTTGTGGCTTTTCAGGGCACATAAGGAGAAATTGCAAGATGGGAACCAAACGTTCAACTCAAGCACTTCTCGCAACAACTACCAAAAAGGTGATTCCTCAGAAATCAAATGCAAATTACTCGAAGGAAAAGAGCATTGGTAGTTCACCTGTAGTGGCCCTGGTTCCCATGCAGTGTTTTTCCGATGGATCCACTGTTAGAACACCTAGTATTGGTGTTCCTGGCCCACTGTGCATCAATTGGGTGCTATTGGTGGACCCTGTGTGCTTTTATTTACTGTATTGGCCTTCGGCTGGGTTTGCCGAAGTTTCTGGAAAGATTTAGGCCAAACAGAGGTCGTAGATGGATTCAGCACGGAAAAACGCTTGAAACCGACTATTTATTTGCTTAATTTGGAGTCCGGATGCCCAAAAACGGACACCCGGAAGTTTTTAGTGGAAAATGGTGCATGGGAGGGGCCGTAGACCGCCGGGATGCCACGTGGCAGGCTCTGATTGGCCGGTCTGCGATGCGCGGTCCACAGAGCAGCGCGGCGGGGTGCACAGACCCGGTGCATGGACACGTGGCACCGCCTGATTGGCGGGCCCAGGGCGCGCGGTCTACCGGGTGGAGCGCGGCGGTGCATGGTCCAGGCGGGGGACACGTGGCAGTCACCGATTGGTCGGTGCACGCGGCGCGGTCCACGGAATTGCTGGGGTAGGCGTGGACCGGGTGCAGGAGACACGTGTCATCCTCTGATTGGCGGGTGCAACGTGCGCGGTGCACCGGACGCGCGGTAGGTGCCTCGGGGCGCGTGCCCACGTGCGACCCACGTCGCGCTGCCGGCCGGGCAGCTGGTCAACCGGGCGGACATGTGGCGCCCGCTCATTGGCGGGCACCGCCGCCTTACTGTGCCCGGGGAGCGGACACGTGGCGGGCGGTGAGTGGCCCGCTTCGGTGTTCGCTGTTCGGGCGACACGTGGCGGGCTCCGAGGCGGGTCGGACGGATCGTGGATCCCGTCCGACAGCGTGTATTGGGCCGGGCCGCACTGTGCGCGCCCGAAAGTTTTGGGCCGGGCCGCACTGTGCGCGCCCGAAATCTTTCGGGCGCCCGAAAGTTTGGGCCCGAGCCCATTGACTTGTTTTTTTTGGGCTTTTTCTTTGAGGCCTATATATAGGTCACCTTGGGCTGGCTTTTTCACTCTTTTCCCGTGAGAACCAGCTCTTGATCCCTTTATGAAAAATCTTCCTCTTCCTCTTAGCTAACCCCTGGAGAAATTTCAGAAAATCTGGAAGCCGTGACGACTGTGTTTCTTACCTCGTAGTGCGGAGCGACGTTTTACAGTTTGAGGCCCACTACCGTCGCATTTTCTTCTGGGTGACCTGCAGAGCTACCCCGACCACATTTTTGGACGATTTTTTTTCCAGCGGTTGCACAAGAGGTATATCTACGTTTTCCATGTTGATCATTCTTCCCAGAAATGAGTTTTTTTGAGGGTTTGGGGTACATTTTTACGCCCCTTTGCTACAATTTGGAATCTTGACAGCAGCGGCTTCGCGGAATTTTATCTTCACTTCTGGATATTGGATTTCGATGATTCAAGAGCCTATCGACATCTACTCTTCGCGAGGATCGTCGTGATATTTTTATTGGAATTTTGGGAAATTTATTTTCAGGTAAAATTCGCGTGTGAACAGTAACTATGTATGCAGATTTTTGGAATGTGATTGTTATGTGTTAATTGGTGGTAATTGTGCGTTGTTGTTGTACCCAGGACTGTAAGAGCACTTTTTCTGTGCTCCTGGCTCTGTGGATCTGGGAAATTGTCGATTCTGGACTGTTTATCTGTACCGTCTCGGACAGTTAGCGTGTTCAGGTGGGTGATTCTGCTTTCAATTTCTATGGACTGCACTCTAATTCTGCAACTATAAATGTATGCATGTTAGTATGTGAGCTAATAAATCTGTGCAAATTATATGTTGGTAACCACAGTTAATAATTGCTAAAATTGTTGATCTTTTGGAACTCTTGCATCATATGAACCACAAATTGAAGAAAAACTTGACTTAGCACATCTATCATGCATTGTATGTCATCCTCAGACGGCTACTATTGGATTTATGCCTTTGCTGTAGTTCTCCCATGTCATTGTTACTTTTGTCATCTTGGACATAGTGGTCTTCCCCTGAGTTGTGGGTTGGGAGGTTTAGTAGCTTTGGATGCATTGTACTCGTGTCTGGGGACCGAGTAGAGTTGGCAGCAGTCTATAGTTTGTTCATCATTTGAGATAGTGACATGTGGGACTGGGATCTTTGGGAGTTGATCATTGGGACAGTGTGGATTCTTAGTTAGCGAGTGAGACAGTGATTGGATCATAGCCTGCAGGAGCCATATTTAGATCGACAGAGATGCGCAGATACCTTGCTCGGTGGGGTCGCTACCCACGAGTGCCACTCCGGAGTTGGGCTTGCTACTTCTATTGCGGCTTGTCGATGTTGGTGTCCCTCTGGCTGAGCCAGTTTTGGCAGTCATGGACATCGTCCCTCTGGCTGAGCCAGTTTTGGCAGCTACGGACATACCTACAGCAGTAGGTAGGCGCAGGTTTGACTGGACCCTTTGGGCAGTCAGTTTGGATTGGGTGACTTGAGTCGAGCATCAGTAGAGACATATTGGTCTTCGGTCCTTTTTCCTTGAGCATTTGGATAGAGGCATAGTAGCAGTAGATGTCTTACTTTCCAGCTTTTCTATACTGCATTTTCTTTTGTTACTTTATGCCTCTTGTAGACTTAGTGGGCAGGCCGTCGGGCTTGTTGGCGGCACCCACTGAGAACTACTGTGGGAGGTAGTTCTCACACCCGTCGTGGTGTCTTTTCCCCAGGGACTTCAGCTCCAGTTCCTGCGGTGCCCGTTGCTGATCCAGCTCCTACAGACCGAGGTAAGGGAATCGCGAGGTAGATCTTTTTCCCTTTCAGCAGCAGTGAGAGGTAGAGGTACCCGATGTACTTTTGGTTGTGTCTTTTAGTGTGAGAGATTTTGTAGTGAGGTATCGAGTTGTACTCTTCTATTTTCTTTTGAGAGACTCCTGTATTTGTGTGAGGACTTTATGTATATTATTGTGGGACAGATTTACTTCTTGTTACTGTTAGTTTTACTTTTACAGCTCTGATATCTGTTAGTTTAGATACTTACTTGCAGGTTAGACGCTACGTCTCTACGGGGCTTCCTGTAGGGGCGGCGGATCTGTTGGCGAGCCCGGGGTACAGTTCTGACCCCGGGGCGTGACAGATTAGAGTGGTATCAGAGCCTAGGATATAGGTCTTGAGGACTTAGGAACCCTAGGCTTATGGTTAAACCTTAGGATGACCCACGTGAGAGCCGAGATTTTTAGCGAAAGTCTTGATTGGGTTTTTGACTCTCCCGAGTGGATAGGGACGAGTGATAGACATGTCTTCCTTTTGTAGCAACTATGTTGGCTGCAGACAACATAGTGCTTCGGAAAGGGGGACATGCCTCTTGACTTTCGCTAGATTGGGTCGAGTGTTGCTTCGGGTTCTGATTGTTTGCTTTGTCCCTCAGGTGGGGATGCCTCCTCGACGTTCGATGGTGACGCGCTCGCAGCCTTCGTCCTCTGAGCCCGAGCAGGAGGACTCGGGGCGAGGACCTCAGGCTGAGATACAGGAGCTCCGTGCCCAGATGGCACAGATGGCTGAGGCGGCTAGACGCCAGGAGGAGGCAGTGGCGCGGCTGACGCTCTTATTGGAGCAGAGAGCACAGCCGGCAGTGGCACCCCCTGAGGCTTCGCCGGTGCCTTCTTCCCCTGTTGAGGCACCCCCTGTGGTGCAGTCTGCACCGGCTGTTCCTGCTGTGCCGGTTTTGAGTAGGCCACCGACCGGGGCGACGGGAGCGTTGATGGAGACACAGCAGCGGGAGGTTGTAGATCTGCTGATGAGATTCCGGCGGTTTGATCCGCCCCGCTTTTCGGGCATGGGTGCTGAGCCTTGGGCAGCCGAGACGTGGATTACCACCATGGAGCGCCACTTTGAGAGCTTATTTGTGGATGAGAGGTATCGGGTCATTCTGGCTACCCATTTTCTGGAGAGCAACGCCGAGGCGTGGTGGCGGCGTGTGCGACCAGCTGGTCCACCTGGGACGCAGCTTCTTTCTTGGGCCGAGTTCCGGAGCATGTTGCTGGGAGCCTTCTTTCCGGAGAGCGTCAGACAGCGGCTGGAGGAGCAGTTGAAGAATCTCCGCCAGGGAGATAGACCGGTGCAAATGTACATCGCAGAGTTCAACCAGCTTTTGGCGTGTGTGCCACATGTGGCCAGCGACGAGAGCCATCGTGTTTACATGTTCGAGAGAGGGCTTCGTCGAGACATCTACCAGTTCGTCCGCTCCCGTAGACTGCAGACCGTGGAGGCCTCGATGGAGCAGGCCTTGTATGTGGAGTGTGGAGAGGCCGTGATGGATGAGGTGTCTCCCGCCCCTGTAGCGACTTCTGGGGCGAAGCGCCCGGCTTCTGCGGAGGAGGGGCAGTCTAGCAGGCAGGGACCCCCGAGACCCCCGCGTTTCCATCCTCAGGGCCGGGGGCACCAGGGACGCCAGAGACCGGGGGCGTCTCGACAGTCACAGCAGCAGCAGCAGCAGCAGCGTCGACCCCCGCGACAGCAGCAGCCCCCACAGCAGTCTTCTCGGCAGCAGCGCTCAGATCGGTGTGTTATCTGTCGGGGCCCTCATCCGCCGACTCAGTGCCCGCAGAGACAGGGCCGGTGTTTTCGATGCGGGGAGGCCGGCCATATTGCGAGTGCTTATCCCAGGGCCGACCATCCAGCTCCTTCTTCTGCATCAGCACCGACCGTTCCTTACCAGCCAGCCGGACCTTCTGCAGCCTACAGCAGGCCAGATTTCGCCTCTTCTTCTTCTCGACAGCCAGAGCGACGTCCCCCGGCACCGAGCGGTCGTGTATATGCCGCTCAGATTGAGGATGCTTTCGCAGCAGAGCAGGTCGTCGCAGGTATTATTCTGATCTCATCAGTCCGTGCTCGGGCTCTTTTCGATACCGGTGCTTCTCATTCATTCATTAGTAGATCATTCGCATCCTTGCATGGTATAGCGGTAGCTTCTTTATCATCTGTATTAGAGGTTGAGATACCGGGTCATGTTCTTCATGTTGAGGAGTGCTGTAGAGATTGCCCCATTCAGTTGGGATCCTGGATTCTGCCGGCCGACTTGCTTGTCTTACGACAGCTCCAGGATTTCGATGTTGTTCTGGGTATGGATTGGTTGTCGAGATATTATGTTACCATTGATTGCCGCGATAGGACTGTTACTCTTCGTGAGCCGGGGCAGGAGGTGTTCGTCTTCCAGGGCTGTCAGAGCTCCTTGTTCGCCTTGACTATTTCTTCAGCCAGGGCCAGGCGGTTGTTGGGTAGAGGATGCACTGCATTTCTGGCGACGGTGGTTGAGGTGCCTACTGCGGCACGGGGACTCGAGGATATTCCAGTGGTCCGCGAGTTTCCCGATGTGTTTCCCCCAGAGCTGTCGACCATGCCGCCAGAGAGGGAGATTGAGTTTGTGATTGATGTGGTACCCGGAACCGCACCAATCTCGAAGGCACCGTACAGGATGGCGCCTGCCGAGCTGAGAGAGTTGAAGGCCCAGTTACAGGATCTTTTGGACAGAGGCTTCATTCGGCCCAGTGTTTCGCCGTGGGGAGCGCCTGTTTTGTTCGTGAAAAAGAAGGATGGGACACTTCGCTTATGTGTGGACTACCGGGAACTGAACAAAGTGACCATCCGGAATAAGTATCCTCTACCACGGATTGATGACTTGTTTGATCAGCTACAGGGAGCCTCCGTATTTTCGAAGATTGATCTCCAGTCAGGTTACCACCAGCTTAGGGTGAGGGCCGAGGACATTCCCAAGACGGCGTTCAGATCCCGGTATGGACATTATGAGTTTACGGTTATGCCGTTCGGCTTGACCAATGCCCCAGCTGCATTCATGGATCTGATGAACCGGGTTTTTCAGCCGTACTTGGATCGATTCGTGGTCGTGTTCATTGATGACATCCTGATTTACTCCCGGAGCGATGAGGAGCACGAGGAGCACCTGAGGGTAGTGCTGCAGCTTCTGCGTGATAAAAAGCTGTATGCCAAGCTAAAGTAATGCGAGTTTTGGCTTCGGGAGGTTGCTTTCTTGGGCCACATTGTTTCAGCTGCTGGAGTAGCGGTCGACCCGACGAAGATTGACACAGTTCGGGATTGGCCGAGGCCGACGACGGTTTCTGAGGTACGGAGTTTCTTGGGCCTAGCCGGTTATTATCGTCGGTTCGTGGAGGGCTTTGCGAAGCTCTCTACTCCCCTGACCAGCTTGACAAGGAAGGGGACAAAGTTTGTGTCACGCCCCCGGGGGTTTTGAGTCATTTGAAGCGGAAAAACGTGTCTATTTTTTTTTTTTTTTATACGGTAACATAAACTTCAACCCCGGTGCGTGCCAGACCGCCACATACACAATTCACCCTGCCCGCGGACAGAGTCTCCTTTGTATATGCACGGCGTCTTATTTACAACATTCAACATACGATCTTTAACCACACAGTCACAGTCAACGTACGAGAGTGTAAAGACATTTAATCACATTAAGAGGAACCTACAAGTTTGCAAACGGTGTTCACTCGACACCCGTTCCTTTAAAAATGTCTACACATTCACAGTAAGGCGGCTACATCGTTTTGGAAAGGATAAATCCACAGGTTTTCAAAGCAGTGCCCACACGACACTTGGTTTTGGAAACATTTTCGAAACCCCTTTTTGTTCGGTATAAAACATGCCGCATATAAGTTATTAAGGAACATTATCAATACCACACCACAAAACAGTCGCACGATCCAACATCCACAACATTCCACAATTAAACAATTGAAAACTTAACTCAGATATAAAGAGATGAGATAACCCAAGCGAGAATGATGGAATAAACCTTATCCAACTAATGTCCTTTAATCGCTGCCTCACCATCGTCCCGACTATTACACCTAGTCAAACCTGTCACGGAGTGGGTAAAGTCAGTGACAAACAAAGTAGATGTTTAAATATCAACAAGAAAGGAAAAGCAAACCGAAAGCACCAGAACCTTTCGCTAAAACCTGCACTCACATTACTTATTTTGTTTAGTTTAGTGCCACCGTCCCGTCGGGTTGTCAACATCTCCCCGAACAGGACCACCGTCCCGTCGGGGTTGTGAACATCTCCCCGAACAAGACCACCGTCCGTCGGGGTTGTGAACATTTCCCCGAACAAGACTATTGATGCCCCCTTCACGGGGCTAGTGTGCGGCACCTATAGCAGCCGTGAAGAGGTCCCCACCTCACGTGGGGAGCACGAGTCACATAGACCACTTCTTCCGAAAAGTACACCCATGCGGAGGCCAATCCGCCTGTGTACGTGCAGCATCCGAAACCGGATTGCCGAAATCGGCGTGTCGTGGGCACCGCGACCGCAGCCGCACAATTATTAGAGATAAACATTTGTGCGAAAGGTTAAACTATCCATCTACTTTGTTAGGTAAATTTAAGAACACTTTTAATGACGATAGATGCACTTACTGCACCGGTTGCACTTATCGCAACTGTACCCACCTTGTTGGAGAGCAATCGGAACACCTGTATCCTTCGCGCTCTCCCGCTGCACCCCTGGACCTAAAGAAAGTCCGCATGGATAATAATAGTCACAAACGTGTACTAACATCCCAAAACAAAAGACCCAATTTACCCCTTTTTGACGGAAAAGTCCAACACCGTCCGGTTCGCCAAAACCGGAACCCAAAACCGCTAACGGAATCAAACAAAACCCAATCTCTCAGCTAGTCGCCAACTCGGGGCGTCAACGGTCCAGCCGAGAAGCCCCGACGACGAAAACGATGAGAGAAAGACCCGACGGCGCGCTCCCGACAATTTCGTCGAGGCGCGGAGCGTCGGCGAAATCGGCACCCAACATTAATAAATTAGTGACCAAGTAGGTCCCGAGTGGCCATGAGATGAAAGCCACTGAAATAACGATCCCAACGGCGAAAACCGCGCTCAAAACGGTGGAAAAACGGACCCAAACGGAGCCACCGAACTTTAGGCTGTCGGATGGTGCACAGGAGTACCGTGGACCGGGTTTACGGCATTTAGGGGGCGGCGGCATGCGCCGGGTGCACGCAGGAAGCGTGCACCGCGCTTGTCGGGCCGGGCCGGTGCACGACCCGAGCGTGCACCGGGTTCACACCCTCGGCCGCCGATTCGTGCGCCGGGTGCACGCCTGGAGCGTGCACCGCGCACAACGGGCCGGGCCGGTGCACGGTGAGGCGTGCACCGGGTCGCAGCTCCCGCGCCGCGGGCGTGCACCGGGTGCACGCCCGGGCTGTGGACCGCGGCCGTACGGATTGCTACAGTAACCCTACCTTCGCCGTTTTTCGCGCCGTTTTCGCTCCCGTTTCGCGATTTCTTCTCCGTTTTCGCTCCCGTGCGATCCCGGCGACGACCCCGCGAACATGGTAACGACGGCGGCGGCCTCCCGTCTAACAACGGCGGCGGCGGCCTCCCGTTAACCCACTATGTCCCGCCGGAGTCGCCCGAAAAATTCCCGAAAAATTCCCGAAAATTCCCGATAATTCTAACGGCTAAACCGTCGATCGACGAACACCCAAAACGTCGATCGGAAGTTCGATAACAAGAAACCCGTTAAAATTCATCAATTAAATCCGATAAAAATCCTCGATCACACCCGATCAAGAACGAGGATAAAATATGGATCAAAACCCGACGAAAATCCGCGAACGATGTTCCGATTAAAATAATCTAACAAGAACACGGAAAACCCCCGATTAATTTAACAAACGAACCGATGATAACTAACCTTAAATTTATCGGAATAAAAGATCCGATCTTGTTTCTTGCGGCGTCGGAGATCCGGATCCGCTCCCCGTAGACGATGGCGTCTCGTTCTCCGATCTCCGGCACGTGAATCGGGGCGATCGGGTTCCTCCGCTTCCTCCTTCTTTTCCTCTCTCGGTTGGGGTTCCGCCTCTTTTCTTTTTCTCACCGGTTGGGGTTTTCGGTACGCACGAAAGGGGCGATTTGAGAGGCGGTATTTTCTCAATTAGGGTTTCGTTGTTAACGGGGGAATAAATAATCCCTTATTTATATATCCAATTTGTAAATCCGTACCGTCAAAACCCCTTTCGGGTATTTTGACTCCGATTAATTAATTCGTTAATTAATTAATCCTTACCGATAACCCGATTATTTAATTAATATCTTTATTTACGTACGTAGGAAACCCATATTCCCCGTTTCTGTTTCTCGAGAAAATATCCGACTGACGGGATATTTCTCACCTTTAAATCCTGACCACCGATTATTTGATCACCTTTATCAAATAATCTTGGGAAATCAAATTCCCAATTGGATTCAAATTACCCGGATATTTAAATCTCTAATATCCAAATCCCGGTCACCGATTATTTAACCACCTCTATTAAAAAATCAAGGGAAATCAAATTCCCAATTTAAATATCCGGATTTTATCTCTTATCCAATCCACGAGATAAAATCCCACCAATTAAATCCCTTAACTAAATATCCTGATTTTATCTCTTACCCAATCACGAGATAAAATCCCACCAATTTAATTCTCTTAACTAAATATCCTGATTTTATCTCTTATCCAATCACGAGATAAAATCCCACCAATTTAAATCCCTTAATTAATTCGTACGTAGGAGGATTTAAATTCCGTCACCGGATAATTAATTAATTAATTAATTATCCCTACGAGATAACCCACCTTATCTCTTACGGGTGCAAGATATTTTGCACGGTTTCCGATGCGTGACTAATTACCGCATCGCTAAGGACCCCGTTCCGGGAGATCCCGACATCGGATTTCGAATCCGATCGCACCGTCGGTCATCGTTTTCGCGCTCTATCGCAGAAAAATACACCCACTTGTCCCGGCCGACTTTTGAAAATTAAATAATTTTATTCCGCTTAAGGCCTAAGCGATTACATGTGAGTTCAAAAATACCCCAAGGGTCGGGTCACTACACCACTCACACTTTATAAAAAGTTTCGTCCCGAAACTTAAACCCAAACCTCACTAAAATAACTCGGGAAAACATTCCCTCATCTTTGATTCCAGTTCCCACGTCGCCTCGCGCTCTTCGTGGTTGCTCCACTGGACCTTCACATAGGGGATTGTTCGGTTGCGCAACTTCTTGTCCTCTCTTGCCAAAATCCGCACCGGCGTCTCCTCGACGCTCAAGTCCTCTCGCAACTCGATGGTGGAGGCATCCAAGGCATGAGAGGGGTCTGCCAGGTACTTCCGGAGCATTGAAACGTGGAACACGTTGTGGACTCGTTCGAGGTTCGGGGCAGGGCTAATCGGTACGCCACGGTCCTAACGCGTCCAGGATTTCACAGGATTTCGAACGAGTACCACGTACCTCGGGCTCAGAAACTTACGTTCACCAAGTCGTCCCAGCATACTGGAGACCGACAGCGGCGTCCGTACAGTGCCTCGTATGGCGCCATCTGGATGCTGGCCTGATAACTGTTATTGTAGGCAAATTCTACCAGGGGCAAACACCGTGCCCACCCTTCGCCCAAGTCCAGAACGCATGCTCGAAGCATGTCCTCCACGATCTGTATCACCCGCTCTGATTGTCCATCGGTTTGCGGGTGAAAAGCCGTACTGAAGTGCAACTTGGTGCCCATTGCTTGTTGCAGGCTTCGCCAAAAGTTAGACACAAATCGCGTGTCCCTGTCCGACGTGATGGATGTCGGTACCCCAAGCAACCTTACTATCTCGTCGATGTAAGTTTGCGCCAGTCGTTCCCACGTCCACGTCGTGTGTATGGGCAAAAAGTGGGCGATTTCGTCAGACGGTCCACGATCACCCATATCGCATCGTGTCCCTGTGGCGACCTCGGGAATCCGGTCACAAAATCCATGGTAATCATGTCCCCTTTCCACTCGGGCACCGGTAACGTTGCAATTTCCCTGACGGCCGTTGGTGTTCGCCTTCACTCCGTTGGCACACCAGGCAGTGTGCCACAAATCGTGTCACGTCTCCCTTCATTTTGGGGCCACCAGAAGGTTTGTTTGACGTCCTTGTACATCTTCGTTCCCCCGGATGCGCATGCATATGGGGCAGTATGCCCTCCCGCAAACAGGATCTCACTCCATTGAGCTCCAGGTAGATCCTCCACGCAGATCGTCCCCGAAATCGTATCGTGCCGTCGGAGTTCACTGCAATACCTTCCTGGTCGGCG
>CM054934.1:11402011-11523432 GCA_029168755.2 Tillandsia fasciculata | reverse complement strand
ATCTTGTGTAGTAAAGACCAGAAGTATCAACAGCCAGTCCAAGGTTTGCCCCAATTACTGCTGGAGTATTGTCAAATTTGACGCCTCTAACTGTTGTTTCAATGATAAAAGCCCTTGTATCATGGTCCTTTTGCAGTATGTTAGCTCTCATATAGAATTCCCTGATGATCTCAACACAAAAACCCATCTTTGGTTGAACTCTGCCAAGTGGTCGAATATGACTTTGTTCCAAAAGCCTCACAAAGTCTGGCACCTCGCGACATAGCTCGTTGAAATTCACGTGACGCTCTCCAATGCATGTACGGTTTGCAAATCTGGCACGGCGTTTTGCACTTACATGCTGTTCACTTTCATCAACAATAGATCTCCGTTGAGAGCGGTCGCGTATTACCGGTCCACCGGTACTTCTACGCGGAGGAGAATCCGCACCCTTCTTTTTCCTTGGAGCCATAGGTGCTTTCCCCTTTCCTTGAACTGTTTCTTCTTCATATTCAGAGGAATTTTCAGAATCTGAGCTTGTCGAACCTTCCTCTCGTGATCGTTTAGCAGTCTTTTTCTTTCCAGAACCACGACCACGTCCACTTCCAGTGGCCATCAAAATCACTAGTGCAAGTAGCCATGAAAATGCCATTTCCTACAAAGAACACAATGCACTATGATTTGATCTTATAGAAAGGTTAAACATGTCTAAGAAGCATTCTAAACATGTCACAATTGATGATTCATCATTCAAAATTCATTTACATCAAAAGCCCTAATTCTCAATTTTTCTATGTTAAGAACATATGAAAATGTTAGATTCAAGCAAATAAGCATGGAAACATGAATCTAATTGCATAGAGAACAACCATTTATGTTCTAAACATGAATTAGGGATAATTTATGCAAGAGATTTCATTTGAAGCAAAGATCTACTCAAAAATCTCTAAAAACAACATCAAAACCTAAAAACTAGGGTTTTGAAGTTAAAGAAACCAAGATCAATGTAGAAACTTACAAATGAGAGCAACAAATCTCTTAATCTTGAAGAGAAAACCCTTTTTAGATGTTTTAGAGAGAGAGAGGGAGGGTTTTGAAGTGGGAGAGATGAAATAAAACACATGAATTCCGGAATATAAAGAAATCCAGATCGTGTACCGGTACAAGTAGTCGCGTACCGGTACGCATGCAAAAACCGAAAATCCTTCGTTCGGGTTCCGGATTGAAAAAACAGGGGTGATCCGGATCCGCAATGTAGTTCCGGTACTAAAAGAGTAGTACCGGTACGCAAGTGCAAAACAGGGATTTTCATGATTCGGGATCCGGATTGGGTTTTCTAATCCGGATTGAATTTCAGGTACTAAAAAGCAGGTACCGGAACAACAGAGCCAAAAAGCAAAAATTTCTTAAAACAAATTCAAATTTTGTCATCTTTTCAAATACCGATTTGTATACCATCAAGAAATCCATTTAAATGCTTTGAAAAACAATGAATTCACATAGATGTCATTCAATCCAAATTTCTTTCATTAGAATAATTTAGAAAAATTTCATAAAAACCAGAAAAAGTATGTAAGCACTTTAGCGCATCAACTTTAAACAAAAGTCATCGTTTCATGCAACAAGAAATAGATTATACCAAATCTATAAAAAATACTCAAAAATGAAACGAAAATTTATGAAAATTAAAACCCTTAAAGTTGAACAACTTCAATCACATCTAACATGATCTTATGCGTAATGCCTTTATCAAATCATCAATTTGGTAAAGAAAATGAAATACCAAGATCAATAGATGTTTGAAATCCCAGATAAGTTAGATAATATATCTAGACAATCTGTTGAAGAGAGTGGCTCTTTGAGCATCTTTTGTTAAAAATCCCACCTTATACCAACCTTGAAATTTGACAGAGTCAAGTATTTCAATATGCATTTCATTAATCAAAATTGACAAAACCATGCTTGGTTTACATGGGGTATCTTTTTTCTCCATGTGGTGGTAGTTTTCACACTCCTCATTGGGATGTAACTCTTTCCACATCTTTTGAGCATTTTACTTTTCTTTGACTCCCCCTCAATTGGCTATCAATTATTTAATATATAAGGTATTCAACCAAAAATTGATCTCGCATTCATACTCGACTAAACAGTCAAATAAGATAATAACTATACCAAGAGATCATTGAGAGAGAAATTGACTTTGATCACTTAAAAGATGAATTAATTAACATAAATGATCATTGCAACATCGAAATATTATGATGCCAAAAGCATAATAGATTTCTAAATGCGTGAAAAAATGTAATTAAAGTCAATTATGATCAATGCTCAATTAAAAAACTCCTATAATGAAGTGTTTTCAAGATTATGATTATGGAGTAAAGTTGATAATCCATATAAAATTAATTTGGAGTGAATGAACGTGAAGCCCTTTTTATTCAATGCACTTGTTCAATAAAAACCCTTTTGTTCAAAAACAAAGTATAAAAACAAAGAGCATTGAAAAACATGTAATGCAAAGATTAAGAAAAATATGAAGGAAAAACCAATCAAAGCATTACACACAGTCATAAGCTAATTAGAACTTAAGACAAGGAAAGATATCACCTTTCCGAATCCAAAATCGCTGGATTTTGGGTTGTCTTGATTCGTTGTGGCCGGGGGTTGTCCGCTTTGACTGTTGATCCACCTTAGGTCTTTGCCTCGCAATGATCCACTTGAATGATTGATGTTGTGGCTCGGACCTTTGGTGGGTTGAGTGAACTCCTTTACTTGATGTGTCTTTTGATTCCGTTGAGTTCGCTCCGTAGATGAAGTTGCCGAAGGATTTTTCTTTCTCTTTTTCGGGCAATTCTTCACCAAGTGTCCTTCAAGTCCACATAAGTGACAAGTTTTTCCTTTCAATTTCATTGTGGAACTTGAAGCATGCACAGTTTGGTCCTTTTTAAATCCCAAACCAACCTTGCTTGATTGACCTAATCCGGACATACAATCAAGTTTCTTGGAACCGGTTGAAAGCCTTTGTATGTCGGATTTGAGTTCATGAACTTGCTTGGTCAAAGCTTGGTTGGTGACATGAATTTCTTCAAACTGCTTTTCAAGAAAACCAATCTTGTCCATATATGATTTTGCGTTCGTCTCCGATTGGTTTAGCTTTTCTTGGAGGATTTTATTGTTATCCAATAAAAGCTCTCGTTCCTCCTCGAGATCATGAAGTTTGATCTTTAAAGCTTGATTCTCGTCTTGAACTTCAAGTCGTTGCTTCCTCAACTTCTTGATATGCTTGGCCATCTTCTTTGATTCCGCAAGAAGTTGTTGGTATGCCTCAACGAGTTCTTCTTCGTCCGACTCCCCCTCACTTGATGACTCTCCTCCGGATGTTGATGTTTCATGCAAAATCAAAGGAATAGAGTCAGTGACTAAAGATGATAAACACAAATTAGAAGAGGGAATTTGAGAGGCATGAAAAGCAACAATTTTTTCTTTTTCCTCTTCACTTGAGGTCGATTCATCGAACTAGAATCGTCCCAAGTTTTTGCTTGCAAAGCCTTCTTTTTGTATGATTTCTTAGAAGGACAATCCGTTGAAATATGGCCGTAGCCTTTGCATCGATAACATCGGATTTCTCCTTCGAAATCATCTTTTTCTTTTTCTTTAGAAGGTTTTGCAACGCCTTTGAGTTTAGAGGATTTAGAACCCGATGATCCTTTAGATGGTTTCGTGGATGAAGATCCATCGGTTCGATTCTTCCAAAATTTCCGACGAAATTTCTTTGTGATCCGCGCCAATTGTTCTTCAAAATCGGCAAGAGAGATTTCATCGTCGGAACTTGATTCGTCATCTTCTTCCTTTGTTGATTTGAATGCAATACCTGTAAGCTTAGAAGAAGACTTGGAAGAAACTTGATTAGTAGGAAAAGTCATCTCATAAGTTTGCAAAGCACCTACTAATTCCTCTACACTCATCTCATCCGGATGACTAACGGTTTCAATGGCGGTAACCTTTGCCCTAAACCGTTCCGGAAGAGTCCGAAGAATCTTTCTTACAATTTTCGACTCCGGGATCTTTTCTCCTAAATTAGCACATGTATTAATTACATCTTGAAGTCTAGTGTAATAATCTGTAAACAATTCATGCTCTTCCATATGAATAGAGTCAAATTGACTTGTAAGCATCTGGAGCTTTTGAATTTTTACAAGATTAGTACCCTCATGTGTAATTTTGAGAATATCCCAAATTTCCTTCGCGGTTTCACACGCGGAAATTCTTGTAAACTCAGTCGAGGAAAGAGAATTATATAAAGCGTTCATACCTTTCCCATTGTAAGAAGATCTTTCGATTTCCTCTTTGGACCATCTAGAGCGAGGTTTTGGGGTAGTAGAATTTCCTACTTCCTCAACCGGATGCACCCAACCGTATTCAACGGTTTGCCAAACACGCTCATCAATTGAGATGAGAAAAGCTCTCATCCGCACTTTCCAATATGCATAATTGGTCCCATCAAAAAGAGGAGGTCTAAAAATATTACCACTTTCACCCGACATGATAGATAAACCTAAAACCCTCTCTGATACCAATTGTAGAGTTATTTAGGATCCACAAGGATCTAAATAGGTACTATCAAACACCTAGAGGGGGGTGAATAGGTGTAATATTATAAAACCAATCTCAGTGCAAAAATAAAAACCAATGCGGAAAATAAAAATCAACACACCGAGATTTACGTGGAAACTCCAATCCAGGAGAAAAACCACGGGACCAACACGCAATAACAATCCACTAAGAATTGAAGAATAACAAGGTGATTACCGACTCCACGGACTCGACCCCTCCTTCAAGTTCTTCGGACCTTGCGCTCCACCGATTGCACGTCCACTGCACACGTTCGAATCCACGAACGCCACTCGAATCCACGAGCACACGTTTCGAATCCACGAAACGCCTTCAACACACCGAATCCACGGTGCCACGTCGAATCCACGACGCAAACTCAGCCGATAAGAAATATAGGCTTCGATGGTGATCCTTTGCTTAGATTATCATTGAAGAACCGTAGAAAGAATTTCTAAGCAAAGTTTAGATCAATTCGACAAAAGATAGATCTTGGAAGAACCGTCGAATTGACCTAAAAGAGGCTAAAGAGAAGAACGATAAAAACCTAGCCTCTAGGGTTGCTCTCGAGTGTTTTCGGTATTGGTCATTCTATTCGAGAAACCCTAAGTATCTATTTATAACCCTTGGAAACATATTAGAGTCGGTTTAGGAAACTTTTCCCGAGGTAACATTGTGTACCGGTACCACTTATCACGTTCCGGAACTCAATGGTGCAAAACACAGATTTTTCTATTGTGTTCCGGTACGCGAGTCTGTGTTTCGGTACGCAATACAAATTTCAGAAAACTCTGTGTCGGGTTTGAGGAACTTCAAGTGTGGTTCCGGTACGCAATGTAAAAACAGATTTTTCCAAGATAAACTTTATCCAAAACAGACCAAGTACCGGAATCCAAACTTAAATAAGTTGTAAGTTAAAACCAAGTTCCTAAAACCAAGTCTAAACCGGTTTTCATTAATTTCCTGTTTCCAATGATTATAAACGAACTTTAATCACCACGAACAATAATTAATCATACCTGAGAGTTGACTTGGGCTCATGTTGAATCTTCAATGAGTCTTCGAAGGCTGATTTGACAATTTGATCCCTTTAAGACTCCGACTCAACTTACTGACTTGACTCACGAAATATGCCAACACCAAAATGCCGTAACATAAAGAGCCTTTTTCAAACGAAAAACATGGTTAGGTTGTTTATGGCCTACAAAACCTTTCGGTTGAGCCACATAAACTTCCTCATTTAAAAACCCATTTAAAAACGCGCTCTTAACGTCCATTTGAAAAATTTTATTTTAAAATGACAAGCAATTGCAAATAGGATACGAATGGACTCGAGTCTAGCTACAGGGGCGAACGTTTCGTCAAAGTCTATACCTTCTATTTGAGAATAGCCTTGAGCAACTAGACGTGCTTTATTCCTGATGATGGTACCATCCTCATTTTTCTTATTCTTGAAAATCCATTTAGTACCTATCACATTGTGTTGCTTCGGAGGCTTCGTTAATTCCCAGACTTTGTTTCGCTCGAACTGATGGAGCTCTTCCTGCATTGCTTCAATCCAGTAGTCATCCTGAAGAGCTTCATCGACGTTCTTTGGTTCTATCATGGAAACATAACAAGCGAATCCACAAACCAACTGTCTCCGAGTCCTAACTCCTTCTTGTGGGTCTCCAATAATGTTCGATTCAGGATGATCCTTGGAGATGCGTAACGTTTGAGGTAACGGAGTACTCGGAGGTACATGAGATGATTCCTGCACATCAGATAAACTTGAAGAACCATTAGATGCATCATCATTATCGGAAGAATTGTTATGAGAAGATGCATTAGCAGGTGTATCATCATCAAGAGAGATATCAGGGGTAGATTTATCAGATGCAAAGTGAAAAGCTTCATCTACTTTAACATTTATAGATTCTACCATCGTTTTAGATTCCAAGTTAAATACCCGATATGCTCTACTGTTTGTAGAATAACCCATGAAAATCCCTTCGTCACTTCGAGAGTCAAATTTTCCAAGATTTTCGCGGTCACGTAAAATGTAACAACGACTCCCAAAGATACGAAAATATTTGATATTTGGTTTTCTACAAAACCATAGTTCATATGGTGTATTTAAAGTCCCCGGGCGCAAATACACTCGATTAATTACATAGACTGCAGTGTTCACAGCTTCAGCCCAAAAATATAACGGTAAATTCCGGCTATGAAGCATAACACGTGCCATCTCCTGTACAACCCTGTTTTTGCGCTCGACTACACCATTCTGTTGAGGTGTATAGGGTGCTGAGAATTCATGTTTAATGCCGTTGGAAGTGCAAAAATCAATGAATTTAGAATTTATGAATTCTCCACCTCTATCACTTCTAACACGAACGATCTTTTCATTCTTTTCAATCATAATACGATGGCAAATCTCGTGAAAAGAATCAAAAGTATCAGCTTTCTCTTTTAAAAATGCTACCCATGAGTATCTAGAGAAATCATCAACCAATAAGAAAATATACCATTTACCTCCCAAAGATGGTTGACGTGTTGGCCCCATTAAATCCATGTGCAAAAGTTCCAAAGGCCGTTTTGTACCAACGTGGTTCAAGTTCTTGTGTGCAGTCCTTGACTGTTTTCCCTTTTGACAACCGCCACACACAATGTTTTGTTTAAGTGAAAGTTTAGGAACCCCCTTGACCACGTCTTTGTTTGAAATTCTAGCAAGTTCCTTAAAATTTATGTGACCTAGCCTTTCATGCCAAAGTGTTTCATTATTCAAAGAAGCTAGGTTACAATTTTCAGAAATTTTATTTGGAACAACATAACAATTATTTTCAGATCTAACCCCCTTTAAAAAGAAAGCATGGTCTTTGTCAGTTACAATACATTCAATCAGATGAAAAATTAACTGAAAAACCATTGTCACAAAGTTGACTAATACTAATGAGGTTAGTCTTAAGGCCTTCAACAAATAGCACATTATTCAAAACCGGGCCATCTGGAATAGCGATAGTTCCTTTTCCAACAATTTTGGAAGACCGACCGTCTCCGAAAACTACAAGTCCTCCGGAGATTTTCTCAAAAGTTTGAAAACAGTTTTTGTCACCGGTCATGTGACGGGAACACCCGCTATCCAGATACCAAGACGAATTATCATATGCATGCAAGGAGATATTAGTAACAAGACAAGGGAAGATTTCACCTTTGCGCACCCAAACCTTTTTGGACTGCGTTGGTAATGATCGTGAAGTTATTCTCCTTGGTGAAAGCGTCTTGTTTGACTGATTGCTGCTCCTTGATGATGTCGTCTTGAGCGGTGAACTACCAAGGCTCTTTTCCTTTGAAAAATTTTCATTTGATTTTCGAGGAATCACCTTTTTGGTAGTCGTTGCAAGAAGTGCTTGAGTTGATCGTTTTGCTCCCATCTTGCAATTTCTCCTTATGTGCCCTGAAAAACCACAACGAAAACATACCTTAGTGCTTGACGATCCCGAAGAGGGTGAAGTAGGCTTGTTGTCGTTGTTTGTCGTGAATTCCGGTGTCGGAGGAGGAGATACCGACTGAGGCACAAAAACTGTCCCACTCGAACTTGGACTGTCTCCAGTTTGAGTGTATCCGAGGCCGAACCGGTTTGTTTGACCAAGACCAAGAAGCTTATCCAACTTACTCCTTCCCGAAGAAAATCGCTTTAAGTCATCCTTGAGTTGGAAAATGGTCTTTGTCATTTCCAATTTTTCCTGTCGAGCCTCGTTGTAGAGCTTCAAGAAGTAATTCGCCTTATCCACCAGTTTTACATGTTCCTTCTCGAAATGCTCATTTTTCTCTTGAAGGAAAACATTTGCTTTAATCAGGTTATCCCTTTCCACTTCAAGAGCGTTTGAGAGAGAAGTTGCCGTTTTCACTTCTTCTTCGAGATCCTGCAATCTCCCTCTCAAACTCCTGTTTTGCTTTGCCAATTTCTTTGAATCCCTCAAAAGTTTATGGTAGGCAAGAGCAAAATCTTCACCTTCGGAGTTACTCGATTCGTCGTCCATGGCATTCTTTTCAGCATGGGAGGAGTTGGACAGAGAATCGGATGTACTTGCCATTAAGCACATGAAGGGTGAAGATGTGGACGCGTGGAATGTCGTTGCGTTGTTTTCTTCATCACTGGAAGATGACTCATTTGACGTTGAGTTGTCATCCCAAGTGACGGCTTGCATCGCCTTCTTCTTTGCCGGATTCTTATTGGGACACTCCGTTGCAATGTGGCCGTAGCCTCGACACTTGAAGCATTGTACTTGTCCCTCTGAGTTTTTCTTATCCTTAGAAAAACTCTCTTGCTTTCTTGACTTGTAACTTGAAGAACCCTTGCCTTTCTTCGACTTTATGAAGGATGGGGTTTTGCTTGAATTACCCCTTCGAAAGTGTCACGCCCCGAGGTCGAAACTGCAACCCGGGCTCGCCAACAGATCCGCCATCTGTACGGAAACTGCCGTACAGACGAAGCGTCTACCCTGCAAGTCAGAACTAAAACTAAAAACATGTATCAGAGCTGAACTATAAATCAAAAGCTGAAGAAAGCTACACAGGAAAACTGAAATAAATAAAGCTCCACTAATACAAAAATCCTCATTACAGGTCTCTCAAATGAAAAACAAAATACAAGCCTCACCCTCTCAGTACAAAAGTGGAATCATAAAACAACAGGGTACATCTACCTCTGACTCAAATGCTGGTAAGGAACTACTCGGCCACGTCCTCACCTCGATGAGCTGTCTCCGCGCGAGCTAAGCCGGAACAGCAGCCTCAGAAAACCTGTCACCGCAGCGGGTGTGAGATCTACTACAGAAGGTAGATCTCAGTGGGTACCGTCATCAACATCCACGGTATGCCCACTAAGTCCACTGGAGGCACAACAAATAGGTATGCAAAAAGATAATAGGCAAGCAGGAAAGGAACTATAGCTAATATGAACCAATATCATGCTGAAGAAAACACTACTCTGATCCTGCTGTGCATACACTCTCACTATAATAATATGCCTCAAGTACCATGCTCAAAGGAAAGCCCATCTATGAACATTCTATGCCATCACTCTCTCATATCACCCAATCTCAATGACTGCCTCATAAGGTCCAGTCAAGCCTGCGCCAAACCTACTGCCACCTCATCCTCACTGGGACGGGACTTACGTAGGGCGTCCCACACGGACTATATCAAGCGAACTCTAGTGTATCAACTAGTCGCATCATCGCAGCCTCGTCAGGCTCGGTATCATCACACACACCCGGGTGGTAGCTCGAGGGGAGCGACCCCACCGAACTCAAGTATCTCATCTGTATCACTGTCTCATAAGCGGCACATGCAGGCTATAGTCCACGATCAAACAGATCGGCAACACGATGCCCAGAAGCGCAACTCTGTCGGAAAAAGACTCCACGACTCAAACAGGAAGACCCAAACACTCTCACAGCTATGTCGGAGAACCCTCAACGACTCAATCTGATAATGCACGACCCATGGCTGAGTCGGAAAACCTCCACGACTCGATCTGCCAGAACCCCCAAAACTCTCAAGGCTAAGTGGGAGAGCCATCTCCACCTCTAAATCAGAAACACAACCCATGATCTAGAATAACCTCATTAATCCCAACAAGGAAGAAGAACTCTCATGACACTAGGACTCGACAGTCAATGCGCTAAAAAATACACTCAGCCCTCTGGCGTAAGTACACATGCAACTCAAACAATCTGGACCATTCATAATGTTCTCAATAATTAAAATAAACCCTTTTAAAAATGGAGTTTTATTTAAAACGGGATACTAAAAATATATGAAGGTCCAGATGCAGCCTGAATCTCAAATGAACATGCAGTCTAGTGTCAAATAACTTCTAGATCATACTAAAAAATGTCTGGGGCTCAAGAATGTCATTCTATAATTTTCTAGGCAACTATCAGATTTATCAATATAAGGAAATAAGCTAAACATGATCAATATATGATAAATAAGCTAAACATTATCAATATGCTTACAGAAGCATTAGAGGGCATTCCTTAAATCTCGAAGAAATTCCAACCCACCTGGAACGCTTTCCGCAGGCAATCGCTAAAGTCGGTGTACCGCCGAACCGATCACAGTCAAAATCTGCCGGAACACCCAAAACCGCGCCGCGCGCGCACTGCCGCGAACCTTGGAAAAAAGAATCCCCGGAAGCTCAACTAAAACCCTTGAGTCCTCTACAAATTCCTGCGCGCATCGGGGTCGCTCCATGGGCAAACAGAGGCTCAAGTGCTCCACAACCACCCACAGCACTCCCGCACACATACACTCTGCCAAGGTTCTAGCACAAAATAAATACATAAATCCATCAACTCACCACCACCACTTAGTTCTATACATATAACCTCCCACAGCACACTCTAAAAATACTTGATCACAAAAACCCAAGTCCATCCTCTTATAGGTAACTCCCAGCATACAAACTAAAAGCTCCATTGCACACATATAACAAGTCTCAATACACATCTCCCACCAGCTGCTCACATAAACACCATAATTCAAAACCACCCACACACCTAAGTACAACACCCCAGCACAACACATACTCAGCAAGCTCCAACATTAACATCTACCCACATGAAGTCCACCATAAAAAAAAAACACATGCATACATACAAAAGTTGCCTTTGTATACCAATAAAAATTCACTTACACAATTCCCTTAAGTCCAACATCTCCATCAGCTCACAAGGAAATTAGGTAAATCCAATTACACCCTATAGCTGCCACAACATTTACACACACACAGCCCATACTCACAGCACCACCACATCTCACAAATAACATGCTCTTATACGTTCCAAAACCACAGCACACATTCACCCATGATCCAGCATAATTGAGAGCTCTACAGGCACAATAGTAATTAATATTACATAACCATGATGTCCCAAAATTCCACTTGCACCTTATAGGTTCACCCAAATTATCAAAATTAAGCTCATCACCATTAGGTAATCACAGCACACTTCCAGCACAACCACAACTCAAAACCCCAAAAATCTGCGAAATCTGAACTTGGAAAAACAGTAGCTCCACTCTACAGGTCTTCCTACACATCGATCACCGCCGGCTCCAATTGTTTGCGCCGCAACAAACACGCCGCGCGCACCGAGCTGCTGCACAAAAGCTAGGAAGAACCCAAAAAACCATCAGAAATGGCTAAGTACAAAATCGCACACACGCACAGGGCAAAACTAGCCCCGGCGCTAAAAATGCCGCGCGCGCGCACAAGCAAGAAATTTCCTGCGCACGCGCCCTGCTGCGTGCAGTCCAGCAGTGCCCAAACGGCCTAGCGCGGCGGCAGCCAGCCGCTGACGCTGCCGCAGGACCTGCCGCGCGGTGCCTGTGTAGTAGCCGCTGGTTTAAAATGCTGTGGTTCTGTTTTTGGGTCTACTTTTGGGTTTTCCTTTTTCGCGTTTCGTTTCGGGGGTCCGGAAGGGGATCTAATAATTCTTTGTTTCCGGGCAGATCGTCGGGGCTCGCGGGTATTTTTAGTCAACGGAGAACGGCGGCGCGATCGATTTTGGATTCCGACGCCGGAATCTCCCAGAATAAATTCCGGAAGGTGGCTAGCGGTTCAGGCGAGCAACGCGGTTTTTCAGGCAGACCGGACCCTGGTTCGCACCCGACCTATTGGTTTCTTTTGACTTGAAATGGGTCCGTTCCCATTTCTCAATCTAACCGCTCGAGTTTTTTCGTAACAGGGTTTTTGTTATCTTTCTCAACACCCCTCACCCTAGGCGTACGCGACCCCAAGCGCAACGATGAACCGACTTCCCCAACCTTTCTCTTTCCCATTCGATCGCGTGGAGAACCAAGGCGGAGCGATCGAGGAGAGGGAAGATCGTCGGCACGCCCTTCGTTACCGGCACGCAAGAACGGGACGATCCTCCCCTTGATCAACCCTAGCCGACGAAACCGAGGTGAGCAAAATTTAGGGTTCTTGAATTGGGTTTTCTTGGCTTCTTGTTCTAAACGTTCGAGGTGGGGGAGGGAGACGGTGTCGCCGGAGTACGGCGCAGGCGGAGCACCGCATGCGGGCGGCGCGGCCGCACGGGCCGGGCGGGGCCGCGCGCGCGCGCGTGCAACCCGCATGCAGGCTGCACCCGCATGCGGGCGGCACGCCGTGGAGCCCGCACGGGGCTGGCCGCGCGTGCACCCCCGCATGCGAGCGGCACCCGCATGAGGGCGGCGCGGCCACGCAGCCCGCGCGGGGCCGGGCGCGCACGCACCCGCGCGTGCGGGCTGCGCGCCCGCACAGCCGCGCGGGGGCGGGCGCGCATACCCGTGCGTGCGGGCAGCACCGCACGCGGGCAGCAGCGCATGCGGGCGGCGCCGGGAGGGGGCCGGGTGTTCCGCGGGAGCCGCGGGCTGTCCGCGTCGTTGGCCTCACCCGGGACGTCGCCGTTTTCGCCAAGCGGCAGGTTATGCCCCACGATCGACCGAAAGAGTCGGGCGTGCCAAAATCTTTTACTTATTCAGAGTTGTGAGTTATGTTACGGAATTTGAGTTGGCGTATTTCGTGAATGTTTAAGTCTTGAAGATTGAAGATGAAGAAACTTTGGATCATATACCTCAATCTCAAGAAAGAAGAATTCAAAAGGATCAGGTACGTTTAACTAAATAATTTTGATGATCCGAATACTTCTTATAGTGTAGAAACACCTGGAAGAGGTTTTAATTGCATATTCATCAAAAACTGGACATGGGACATGTTCAGGATCCGGATCGTGGACTTTCAATCCGGATCCCGAAAGGTGTTCGTTCATACATTGCTGCAATCCGGATCACAGCTTGGGCAGTCCGGATCCCGAATGGGGTGTTTTGTGAAAATGTATGAACGATCCGGATCGTGGATTATGATCCGGATCCCGAACAGGCGATTTTCTGGAAACTGCATTCTGTGCGTCTGCGATCCGGATCGTGGCTTATGCAATCCGGATCGCCGTCGGTAAAACTTTCCAGAAAAGTTTGTTTTTGATCCGAATATTCTTCCTAGGGTTTCTAACCTATATATAGCCCTTCTATTTCATTTCTAGGGTATCGGAAAATAGAGCCGTCATTTTCAAATATCATTTTATACGGCCTTAGATCCACATATAGAGAAGAACGGAAATCATTAGATCTATTTAATGGTTCTTCATCTATATTGATTAGTTTGATTCTAGGTTTTCATACTCATATCTTGAGTTGAATCAAACTAATGAATACTTAGATGGTATTTCCGATCTACTCTTGATCTAAGTATTCGGCGGATCATCACCACCCAAACAAACAACGATTTACCCCAAAATCGGCGCGTGGACTCGCGTGGCCTTGTGGATTCAAGGTGTTATCGCTCTCGTGGATTCGGAGCGAGGTGCGTTCGTGGATTCGAAGCGTACCATTGGGTGAAGACCGTGGATTCGGTCGGACGTCGTGGACTCGACGTTGGACGCTGTGGATTCAGCGTTGGGCGCGGATCGTGGATTCGAGAAGCGTCGTGGAGCGAGCGGGAAGATCTACTAGGAGCGTATGGTAAAAGGTTGAGTCGTCTGTGAGTACGTTATATCACCTTGTACGTGTGTTAATTCTAGTGGATTTCGCCGTGTTATCGGTCCCGTGGTTTTTTACTCCGGTTTGGAGTTTTTCCACGTAAAAATCTTGTGTGTTCTTTTATTTTTCCGCATTGGGTTTTATCGCACAATGATTTTTTGAGTGTTTATTGTTTACACCTATTCACCCCCCTCTAGGTGTTTTTTCCCCTATTAGATCCTTATTAACCTAAACCCAACAAGTGGTATCAGAGCGGGAATAGGGTTGTAAACAATGGTTGAAGGTGGAAACATCAATCGACCCCCTTTCTTTGATGGAACTAATTATGCGTACTGGAAAGTACGGATGAAAGCTTTCTTAATTTCCATCGACGAAAGGGTGTGGCAATCAATTGAATTAGGATGGTCTAATCCAACTGAAATTTTAGATGATGTTCGCACCTTAAAACCTAGGTCGAAATGGACCAAGGAAGAGATAGACTTATCTTCTTACAATGGCAAAGGGATTAATGCTCTATTTAATGCTTTGTCACAAACTGAGTTCTCTCGCGTCTCGGCATGTGAGACTGCGAAAGAAATCTGGGATGTTCTTCAAGTTACGCATGAGGGAACTAACTTAGTGAAGATTCAGAAACTGCAAATGCTCACGAGCAAGTTTGACTCTATCTCTATGGCAGAGAATGAATCCTTCACTGACTATTACACACGATTGCAAGACATCGTGAACTCATGTGCTAACTTGGGAGAGAAGATTCCAGAATTTAAAGTTGTAAGAAAAATTCTAAGAACTCTTCCTGAACGATTTCGCCCGAAGGTTGCAGCCATTGAAACAATTAAACACCCGGACGAAATGCGTGTAGAAGAATTAGTAGGTGCTTTACAAACTTATGAAATGACTTTTCCTACTAACTATTCTTCTGGAAAGGCATCCTCTTCTAAGTCTTCAGGTTACGCATTGAAATCAACTAAAGAAGAAGACGCGGATTCATCCTCCTCGGACGACGACGAGAACATTTCTATGGAGGACTTTGAGAAGCAGCTCGCTCTCTTGACAAGGAAGTTTCGCCGCAACTTTCGAAGGGGAAATTCAAGCAAAACTCAATCCTTCGGAAAGTCGAAGAAAGGCAAGGGTCCTTCAAGTTACAAGTCAAGAAGCCAGGAGAACTTCTCAAAGGATAAGAAAAGTTCTGAGGGACAAGTTCAGTGTTTCAAATGTCGAGGCTACGGCCACATAGCAACGGAATGTCCCAACAAGAATCCGGCAAAGAAGAAGGCGATGCAAGTAGTTACTTGGGATGACAACTCCACGTCAAATGAGTCATCGTCAAGTGATGAAGAAGACAACGCGACAGCTTTCCACGCGTCCACTACATCTTCTCCCTTCATGTGCTTAATGGCAAGTACATCCGAGTCATTGTCCAACTCCACTGTGGAAAAGATTGCAACGGACGATGAGTCAGATGATTCGGAAGGTGAAGATTTTGTTTTAGCCTACCATAAGCTTTTGAGGGATTCAAAGAAACTGGCTAAGCAAAACAAGGGGTTGAAAGAGAGATTACTGGATCTTGAAGATGAAGTAAAAAGAGTAACCTCTATCTCAACCGATCTTGAAGTGGAAAGGGACAATCTGATTAAGACAAATGTTTCCCTTCAAGAGTCCAATGAGCATTTCGAGAAGAGTTATGTAGACATGGTGAACAAAGCGAATTACTTCTTGAAGCTCAACGGCGAGGCCCGACAGGAAAAATTGGAAATGACGGAGACCATACGCCAACTAAAGGATGACTTACAGAGATTTTCTTCTGGAAGGAGTAAGTTGGACAGACTCCTTGGTCTCGGTCAAAGAAACAAGTTCGGCCTCGGATACACTCAAACTGGAGACATTCCAAGTTCGAGTGGTACGGTATTTGTGCCTTCGTCGGTATCTCCTCCTCCGACACCGGTGTTCACGCCAAGCAACGACAACGAACCTACTACATCTTCTTCGGAATCGACAAGATCCAAGGTATGTTTTCGTTGTGGCATTTCAGGGCACATCAGAAGAAACTGCAAGACTGGAGCCAAACGCACACTTCAAGAACATCTTGCAACAACTACCAAAAGGGCTATTCCTCGGGAAACAACTCCAATCAAATTGACGGAAAAGAGCCTTGGTAGTACACCGCTCAAGACGACAGCATCAAGGAGCAGCAATTCTTCATGCAAGACGCTCTCACCTAGGAAATCAACTTCACGACCATTACCGACGTACTCCAAAAGGGTTTGGGCGCGCAAAGGTACAAAACGGCCTTTGGAACTTTTGCATATGGACTTAATGGGGCCAACTCGTCAACCATCTCTGGGAGGTAAATGGTATATTTTTTTGTTGGTTGATGACTTTTCTAGATATACTTGGGTAGCCTTTTTAAAAGAAAAAGCTGATACTTTTGATTCTTTTCTCGAAATTTGCAATCGTATTATGATTGAAAAGAATGAAAGGATTACTCGAGTAAGGAGTGATAGAGGTGGGGAATTCATAAATTCCAAATTCATTGATTTTTGCTCTTCTAACGGCATTAAACATGAATTCTCTGCACCTTACACACCTCAACAAAATGGTGTAGTCGAGCGCAAAAACAGGGTCGTACAGGAGATGGCACGTGTTATGCTTCATAGCCGGAACTTCCTTTATATTTTTGGGCTGAAGCGGTGAACACGGCTGTCTATGTTATCAATCGAGTGTATTTGCGCCCGGGGACTTTGAATACACCATATGAACTATGGTTTTGTAGAAAACCTAACATCAAATATTTTCGTATTTTGGGAGTCGGTGTTTTATTTTACGTGATCGTGAAAATCTTGGAAAATTTGACTCTCGAAGTGACGAAGGGATTTTCTTAGGTTATTCTACAAACAGTAGAGCATATCGAGTTTTTAACTTAGAATCTAAGACGATCGTAGAATCGATAAATGTTAAGGTAGATGAAGCTTTTCATTTTGAATCTGAAAAATCTACCCTCGATATCTCTCTTGATGATGATACACCTGCTAATGCATCTTCTTCTAACAATTCTTTCGATAATAATGTTGATGCATCTAACGGTTCTTCAAGCTTATCTGATGTGCAGGAATCATCTCGTGTACCTCCGCCTACTCCTCTACCTCAAACGTTACGCATCTCCAAGGATCACCCTGAATCGAACATAATTGGAGATCCACAAGAAGGAGTTAGAACACGGAGACAATTGGTTTGCGGATTTGCATGCTATGTATCTCAAATCGAACCAAGGAATGTTGATGAAGCTCTCCAAGATGATTATTGGATTAAAGCAATGCAGGAAGAGCTCCATCAATTCGAGCGAAACAAAGTCTGGGAACTGACGAAGCCTCCGAAGCAACACAATGTGATAGGTACCAAATGGATCTTCAAGAACAAGAAAAACGAAGAAGGTACTATCATCAGGAACAAAGCAAGGTTAGTTGCTCAAGGCTATTCTCAAGTAGAAGGTATAGACTTTGATGAAACCTTCGCCCCTGTAGCTAGACTCGAGTCCATTCGTATATTGTTTGCGATCGCTTGTCATTTTAAAATCAGATTATTTCAAATGGACGTTAAGAGCGCCTTTTTAAATGGATTTTTAAATGAGGAAGTTTATGTAGCTCAACCGAAAGGTTTTGTGGATCATAAACTACCTAACCATGTTTTTCGACTGAAAAAGGCTCTTTACGGTCTGAAACAAGCACCGCGAGCATGGTACGAAAGGTTGACAAAGCACCTTTTGGAAAAGGGCTACACTCGAGGGGGAGCTGACAGGACTCTCTTTGTGAAGCATTATCAAAACAATTTCATAGTTGCTCAAATCTATGTTGATGACATTGTTTTTGGAGCAACGAGAGATAATGATGCTTCTAAATTCGCGGAGACCATGGAAAGCGAATTTGAGATGTCCATGATGGGCGAGTTGAATTATTTTCTTGGATTACAAGTTAAGCAGAACGATGAAGGAATTCACTTGTGTCAATCCAAGTATGCACTGGAGTTGGTCAAAAAGTTTGATCTTGAAAATTCTAAAGATTTTCCAACTCCAATGGGAACTAGCCATAAGGGACTTGGAAGTGAATCACAAAGTGAGAATGTAGACGAGAAACTGTACCGCAGTATGATTGGAAGTCTACTATATCTCACGGCTAGTCGCCCGGATATATCCTTCAGTGTTGGGATTTGTGCGAGATATCAATCAGCACCGAAGGAGGTTCACCTGAAAGCGGTGAAACGGATCATCCGGTATATCAAAGGTACAATCAATTTCGGAATTTGGTATCCTATGGGAACGACTTTGGATATTGTTGGATACTCAGATGCCGATTGGGCTGGATCGGTGGATGACCGGAAAAGCACGAGTGGTGCATGCTTCTATCTCGGCCACTGCCTTGTTGCATGGCACAGTAAAAACAGAACTGCATAGCACTCTCGACTGCCGAAGCGGAGTACATTTCTGCAGGAAGTTGTTCAACCCAATTGATTTGGATGAAGAGCGTGTTGAGCGATTTCCGAATTTCAACATCTTCGGTAACCATTTTATGTGACAACACTAGTGCTATTAACATTTCTAAAAACCCTGTGTTGCACTCTAGAACAAAACATATTGAACTTAGATATCATTTTCTTAGAGAGCTAGTTGAATCAAACATTCTTCAACTGTCATATATTTCAACTGAGGATCAATTAGCCGACATCTTAACAAAACCTTTGGATCAAAAACGTTTTATTCACTTGCGTAAAGCAATTGGCATGCTTTCCTTGAAATAAACTCTTTTGAAACCTTTGCTTAGATTAGGTTTTGTTTTTGTTCTTGTTTTTGTTTTGTTCTTTATCTATGTTCTGTACATAGCACACTAATTGAGCATAAATCATAATTGACTTTAATTGCATCCTTTTATGCATTTAGAAATTTATTATGTTTTTGATGTCATAATGTTTCAATGTTGCAATGATCATTTACGTTAATTAAACCATCTTTCTGTGATCAAAGTCAATTTCTCTCTCAATGATCTCTTGGTATAGTCATTATCATATTTGATTGCTTAGTCGAGTATGAATTCGAGATCAATGGTTTGGTTGAATACTTTATATATTAAATAATTGATAGCCAATTGAGGGGGAGTCAATGAAATGTGAAATGCTCAAAAGATGTGGAAAGAGTTACATCCCAATGAGGAGTGTGAAAACTACCACCACATGGAGAAAATGAAAGAAAAAGATACTCCATGAATGAAAAGCAAACTTTTGTTTGAAAAATTGTTGATAAAACTCATATTGAAATACTTGACTCAGTCGTATTTCATGGTTGGTATAAGGTGGGATTTTTGATTTAAGATGCTCAAAGAGCCACTCCTTCAACAGATTGTCTAGATATATTATCTAACTTATCTGGGATTTCAAACATCTATTGATCTTGGTACTTCATTTTCTTTACTGAAATTGATGATTTGATAAAGACATTACACATAGGATCAGGATAGATGTAATTGAAGTTGTTCAACTTTAAGTGTTTTAACTTTCGTAAATCTTCGTTTCATTTTTGGATATTTTTGATAGATTTTTCATAATCTATTTCTTGTTGTATGAAACGATGTCATTTGTTTAAAGTTGACATGATAAAGTGCTTACATACTTTTTCTGGATTTTATTGTATTTTTCTTAATTTTTCTGAAGAAAAAGGTGTAGCCGATCCGGATCGTGGCAAGTGATCCGGATCCCGAACGCAGGATTTTTCCTGCGGGTGGCCGATCCGGATCACATTCTCGGCCGATCCGGATCACGGCTAGGGTTCTATATAGAAACTTTCAGATTCGAGATTTCTTTACCCTAATTTCTGGTTTTCAAGCTTCTAGAGTTTCTCTCTCTAGATTTCTTGCTTCCTGGTGCTTCAAAACTCAAAGTTCTTCGGATTCAAGTAAGTTTTCATGATCAAAACTCGGTTTTTCACAGTTTTTCTGTTTTTTCATCAAACGTGAGTTGAAAAGTTGGATTTTTTTCGTTTGTGAATGGTTTTTGATCAAATTTCTTTTGAAATAAGAACTCTGGGTCAATTAGTTTTGCTTTTATGCTGGGATTTCACTTGATTAACGAGTTTTTAGGCTTCGATTTCTAAAAATTCGGTTTTAGGGCATAAAAGAGGAATTTTTGTAAATCATGGATTTGATCTATTTTTAAAATTCTTTTTGGAAAACTAATTTGATTCTTGGCTTCTCTACATGATTATGATTGTCTAGGTACAATGTTTTCAAATTTTTCAAAATTGACGATTTTTCATATGTTCTTGAGTTGGTCTTCACAGGACACTTTCTTAAACTCAAAGCACTAGAATCAATGGCATTCTCCTGGTTGATCATCTTGCTGGTCGCAATGGTGCCTGGGGGTTCATCTGTTAAAGAAGAACCAGGCGTCTCAACTCGAGACAAACCGGAAGGAGCCAATGAAGACAGCTCGGATTACAATAGTGAAGAATGGGACGAATTCTTCAAGGATGTTCAACGAAAAATTGATGAAGAAGAAAGGAAGTTCACCAAAGGGAAGAGACTTATGAAATCTGCCTCCACGACCATACAATATACAAGAAGGAAAAGTGTTCAAAGAAGTACAAGCCAGCATAGTGGGCCTCTAACCAGAGCACGCTCACTTTCTGGAATTCTGCAAACTGAATCACCATGGACTGCAGGACCTGATGCACCATCTGCATCCAGACAGCGTTCATCTTATTCAAAGACACGGACAACTGAGACAGAGATATTGGAATCGATTCGTCAGGAACAACAAAGAATCTCTGCTACACAAGAAAGAATATCGAGAGAGCTTCAGCAAATCTCCTCTGAACACAAGAAGATCAAGAAAAATATTCAAACCTTAAGAACTTGCTTAAAGGGATTTTAAGCAAGCTGAGCTGTACTAGTTCAGACTCTTCAGACTGAGCAACAGAATTGGTCACCTTAGTTTGGGTTCTTAGTTCTCAGAACATTGTTTTTCTTTACTCCTTTAGTTTAGTTCTCAGTTTGTGCATATCTTTAGAACCTTATTTTTTGTTTACTCTCCTTACATATTGTAGCTCATGCTACGTTTTGGCTTTGTTTTGTGACAAAAAGGGGGAGAGAGTTAGCGAAAACAATGAACAATGAATGAACAATGATTGTGATATCAAGGTAAGTATGAATCTCAACTCAACTTTGGTTTTCTTTTGTGATTGTGACATGCTTCTATACTAACTATTTGACTAACTATTTGGGCATGTAATATGACTAACAAGTTGATGTTGGACTAACATACTTTGACATTTGGTTTTCGACTGCTTAGAAGATATGTTGGTTTTAACTATGTTTCTTTCACATATCTGATTCTTTTAAATGTCATGATGAGATAAACTCTATCTCTGTACTTGGTTTTTTCTATGTTCCAATTCTTGAGGTATCTAACGAATTTGTTTGTCAAGAATGTTTTCTGTGTGCAGAGGTTACAGATGTCTAAGTCTAGAGTCTGTCTTAGGAGTTTATCTCATGTTTTTAATTTCTGGAACTCTTTTGTAAATTTTTGTTGTATGGTGATAGCAACAAAAATATCTTTTTGAATTTTCTTTGTGGATTTGTGTTTTGTCACGAAACCGCCAAAGGGGGAGATTGTTACGGAATTTGAGTTGGCGTATTTCGTGATTGTTTAAGTCTTGAAGATTGAAGATGAAGAAACTTTGGATCATATACCTCAATCTCAAGAAAGAAGAATTCAAAAGGATCAGGTACGTTTAACTAAATAATTTTGATGATCCGAATACTTCTTATAGTGTAGAAACACCTGGAAGAGGTTTTAATTGCATATTCATCAAAAACTGGACATGGGACATGTTCAGGATCCGGATCGTGGACTTTCAATCCGGATCCCGAAAGGTGTTCGTTCATACATTGCTGCAATCCGGATCACAGCTTGGGCAGTCCGGATCCCGAATGGGGTGTTTTGTGAAAATGTATGAACGATCCGGATCGTGGATTATGATCCGGATCCCGAACAGGCGATTTTCTGGAAACTGCATTCTGTGCGTCTGCGATCCGGATCGTGGCTTATGCAATCCGGATCGCCGTCGGTAAAACTTTCCAGAAAAGTTTGTTTTTGATCCGAATATTCTTCCTAGGGTTTCTAACCTATAAATAGCCCTTCTATTTCATTTCTAGGGCATCGGAAAATAGAGCCGTCATTTTCAAATATCATTTTATACGGCCTTAGATCCACATATAGAGAAGAACGGAAATCATTAGATCTATTTAATGGTTCTTCATCTATATTGATTAGTTTGATTCTAGGTTTTCATACTCATATCTTGAGTTGAATCAAACTAATGAATACTTAGATGGTATTTCCGATCTACTCTTGATCTAAGTATTCGGCGGATCATCACCACCCAAACAAACAACGATTTACCCCAAAATCGGCGCGTGGACTCGCGTGGCCTTGTGGATTCAAGGTGTTATCGCTTTCGTGGATTCGGAGCGAGGTGCGTTCGTGGATTCGAAGCGTACCATTGGGTGAAGACCGTGGATTCGGTCGGACGTCGTGGACTCGACGTTGGACGCTGTGGATTCAGCGTTGGGCGTGGATCGTGGATTCGAGAAGCGTCGTGGAGCGAGCGGGAAGATCAACTAGGGGCGTATGGTAAAAGGTTGAGTCGTCTGTGAGTACGCTATATCACCTTGTACGTGTGTTAACTCTAGTGGATTTCGCCGTGTTATCGGTCCCGTGGTTTTTTACTCCGGTTTGGAGTTTTTCCACGTAAAAATCTTGTGTGTTCTTTTATTTTTCCGCATTGGGTTTTATCGCACAATGATTTTTTGAGTGTTTATTGTTTACACCTATTCACCCCCCTCTAGGTGTTTTTTCCCCTATTAGATCCTTATTAACCTAAACCCAACAAGTTACTGACTCCTGTACAGCAGGTTCGTGTAGGTTCGGGCGGGCGTACCGAGACGCGAAAGAACCTAGCAGCAATCAGGAGCGCGACAACGAAAGGTGGGTTTTTCTTTGAGGCTTGGTATAGAATCAATACTATTGGATTTCTAATCGTATGTTATCGGTGCTAATGTTGACCGTCCCTAGTATTTGCGATATCACACTGCATGTTATTTAGTATGCTCGTAGTTGCGACACGCGCACCCGCGGTCTGGCCACCGCAAAGGGTGCTCTTTTCCGGGAAAGCGGTCTCCGACCCGTGTAAACCCACGAGGTGAGGTAGTGGGGGCCCCCGTAGGTGTGGGTTTTGTTACGGAATTTGAGTTGGCGTATTTCGTGAATGTATTAAGTCTTGAAGATTGAAGATGAAGAAACTTTGGATCGTATACCTCAATCTCAAGAAAGAAGAATTCAAAAGGATCAGGTACGTTTAACTAAAGAATTTTGATGATCCGAATACTTCTTATAGTGTAGAAACACCTGGAAGAGGTTTTAATTGTTTTAACATCAAAAACTGGACATGGGACATGTTCAGGATCCGGATCAGAACTTGCAATCCGGATCCCGAAAGATGTTTTGTTCATACACTGCTTCAATCCGGATCACAGCTTCTGCAATCCGGATCCCGAACATGTTGTTTTGGTGAAACTGTATGAACAATCCGGATCGGGGACTACGATCCGGATCCCGAACAAGCAATTTTCTGGAAACCGTGTTTTGTGCTTCTGCAATCCGGATCGCCAAATCCAATCCGGATCGCCGTCGGTAAAACTTTCCAGAAAAGGTTGTTTTTGATCCGAATATTCTTCCTAGGGTTTCTAACCTATAAATAGCCCTTCCTTTCATTTCTAGGGCATCCGAGAAAAATAGAAAAAATAGCCGAAAAGAAAAATCCACATATATAGAGAAGAAAGGAAATCAATAGATCTATTCTATGTTCTTCATCTATATTGATTGATTTGATTCTAGGTTTTCCATACTCACATTTTGAGTAGAATCAAATCAATGAATACTTAGATGGTATTTCCGATCTATCTTTAATCTAAGTATTCGGCGGATCATCACCACCCAAACAAACAACGATTTACCCCAAAATCGGCGCGTGGACTCGCGTGGCCTTGTGGATTCAAGGTGCAACCGCTCTCGTGGATTCGGAGCGAGGTACGTTCGTGGATTCGAAGCGTGCCATTGGGTGAAGACCGTGGATTCGGTTGGACGTCGTGGACTCGACGTTGGACGCTGTGGATTCAGCGTTGGGCGCGGATCGTGGATTCGAGAAGCGTCGTGGAGCGAGCGGAGAAGATCTACTAGGAGCGTATGGTAAAAGGTTGAGTCGTCTGTGAGTACGTTATATCACCTTGTACGTGTGTTAATTCTAGTGGATTTCGCCGTGTTATCGGTCCCGTGGTTTTTTACTCCGGTTTGGAGTTTTTCCACGTAAAAATCTTGCGTGTTCTTTTATTTTTCCGCATTGGGTTTATTGCGCAATGATTTTTTGAGTGTTTATTGTTTACACCTATTCACCCCCCTCTAGGTGTTTTTTCCCCTATTTAGATCCTTATTAACCTAAACCCAACAAGTGGTATCAGAGCGGGAATAGGGTTGTAAACAATGGTTGAAGGTGGAAACATCAATCGACCCCCTTTCTTTGATGGAACAAATTATGCGTACTGGAAAGTACGGATGAAAGCCTTTTTAATTTCCATCGACGAAAGGGTGTGGCAATCAATTGAATTAGGATGGTCTAATCCAACTGAAATTTTAGATGATGTTCGCACCTTAAAACCTAGGTCGAAATGGACCAAGGAAGAGATAGATTATCTTCTTACAATGGCAAAGGAATTAATGCTCTATTTAATGCTTTGTCACAAACTGAGTTCTCTCGCGTCTCGGCATGTGAGACTGCGAAAGAAATCTGGGATGTTCTTCAAGTTACGCATGAGGGAACTAACCTAGTGAAGATTCAGAAACTGCAAATGCTCACGAGCAAGTTTGACTCTATCTCTATGGCAGAGAATGAATCCTTCACTGACTATTACACACGATTGCAAGACATCGTAAACTCATGTGCTAACTTGGGAGAGAAGATTCCAGAATTTAAAGTTGTAAGAAAAATTCTAAGAACTCTTCCTGAACGATTTCGCCCGAAGGTCGCAGCCATTGAAACAATTAAACACCCGGACGAAATGCGTGTAGAAGAATTAGTAGGTGCTTTACAAACTTATGAAATGACTTTTCCTACTAACTATTCTTCTGGAAAGGCATCCTCTTCTAAGTCTTCAGGTTACGCATTGAAATCAACTAAAGAAGAAGACGCGGATTCATCCTCCTCGGACGACGACGAGAACCTTTCTATGGAGGACTTTGAGAAGCAGCTCGCTCTCTTGACAAGGAAGTTTCGCCGCAACTTTCGAAGGGGAAATTCAAGCAAAACTCCATCCTTCGGAAAGTCGAAGAAAGGCAAGGGTCCTTCAATCACAAGTCAAGAAAGCAAGAGAACTTCTCAAAGGATAAGAAAAGTTCTGAGGGACAAGTTCAGTGCTTCAAATGTCGAGGCTACGGCCACATTGCAACGGAATGTCCCAACAAGAATCCGGCTAAGAAGAAAGCGATGCAAGTCGTTACTTGGGATGACAACTCCACGTCAAATGAGTCATCCTCAAGTGATGAAGAAGACAACGCGACAGCTTTCCACGCGTCCACTACATCTTCACCCTTCATGTGCTTAATGGCAAGTACATCCGACTCACTGTCCAACTCCACTGTTGAAAAGATTGCAACGGACGATGAATCAGATGATTCGGAAGGTGAAGATTTTGCTCTAGCCTACCATAACTTTTGAGGGATTCAAAGAAACTGGCTAAGCAAAACAAGGGGTTGAAAGGGAGATTGCAGGATCTCGAAGAAGAAGTAAAAAGGGTAACCTCTCTCTCAACCGATCTTGAAGTGGAAAGGGATAATCTGATTAAAACAAATGTTTCCCTTCAAGAGTCCAATGAGCAACTCGAGAAGAATTATATGGATATGGTGAACAAAGCGAATTACTTCTTGAAGCTCAACGGCGAGGCTCGACAGGAAAAATTGGAAATGACGGAGACCATACGCCAACTGAAGGATGACTTAAAGAGATTTTCTTCTGGAAGGAGTAAGTTGGACAGACTTCTTGGTCTCGGTCAAAGAAATAAGTTCGGCCTCGGATACACTCAAACTGGAGACATTCCAAGTTCGAGTGGTACAGTATTTGTGCCTCAGTCGGTATCTCCTCCTCCGACACCGGAATTCACGACAAGCAACGACAACAAACCTACTACATCCTCCTCGGAATCGACAAGAATCAAGGTATGTTTTCGTTGTGGCATTTCAGGGCACATAAGGAGAAATTGCAAGACGGAAGCCAAACGCACACCTCAAGCACCTCTTGCAATGACTACCAAAAAGGCTATTCCTCGAAAAACAACTGCAAACTATTTGAAGGAAAAGAGCCTTGGTAGTCACCGCTCAAGACGACATCATCAAGGAGCAGCAATTCTTCAAGCAAGACGCTCTCACCTAGGAAATCAACTTCACGATCATTACCGACGCATTCCAAAAAGGTTTGGGTGCGCAAAGGTGAAATTTTCCCTTGTCTTGCTACCAATGTTTCCTTGCATGCATATGATAGTTCGTCTTGGTACCTGGATAGCGGGTGTTCCCGTCATATGACCGGCGATAAAAACTGTTTTCAAACATTTGAGAAAAACTCCGGAGGACTTGTTGTTTTCGGAGATGGTCGGTCTTCCAAAATTGTTGGAAAGGGAACGGTAGCTATTCCAGATGGCCCGGTTCTAGATAATGTGTTATTTGTTCATGGCCTTAAGACTAACCTCATAAGCATAAGTCAACTGTGTGATAGTGGTTATTCAGTTAATTTTTCATCTGATAAATGCACTGTAACTGACATGAACCATGCTTTCTTTTTAAAGGGGGTTAGATCAGAAAACAATTGTTATGTAGTTCCTACTAAGATTTCTGAAAAATGTAACCTAGCATCTTTGAAAAATGAAACACTTTGGCATGAAAGGCTAGGTCACATAAACTTTAAGGAACTTGCTAGAATTTCGAACAAAGATGTGGTCAAGGGGGTTCCGAAACTTTCTTTTGAACAAAACCTTGTGTGTGGCGGTTGCCAAAAGGGAAAACAGTCTAGGACTGCACACAAGAACTTGAACCACATAGGTACAAAACGGCCTTTGGAACTTTTGCATATGGACTTAATGGGGCCAACTCGTCAACCATCTCTGGGAGGTAAATGGTATATTTTCTTGTTGGTTGATGATTTTCTAGATATACTTGGGTAGCTTTCTTAAAAGAAAAAGCTGATACCTTTGATTCTTTTCTCGAAATCTGCAATCGTATTATGATAGAAAAGAATGATAGGATTACTCGAGTTAGGAGTGATAGAGGTGGGGAATTCATAAATTCCAAATTCATTGATTTTTGCACTTCTAATGGCATTAAACATGAATTCTCCGCACCTTACACACCTCAACAAAATGGTGTAGTCGAGCGCAAAAACAGGGTCGTACAGGAAATGGCACGTGTTATGCTTCACAGCCGGAACTTACCTTTTTATTTTTGGGCTGAAGCGGTGAACACTGCTGTTTATGTTATCAATCGCGTGTATTTGCGCCCGGGGACATTGAATACACCATATGAACTTTGGTTTTGTAGAAAACCTAACATCAAATATTTTCGCATCTTTGGGAGTCGGTGTTTTATTTTACGTGATCGTGAGAATCTTGGAAAATTTGACTCTCGAAGTGACGAAGGGATTTTCTTAGGTTATTCTACAAACAGCAGAGCATATCGAGTTTTTAACTTAGAATCTAAGACGATCGTAGAATCGATAAATGTTAAGGTAGATGAAGCTTTTCACTTTGAATCTGAAAAATCTACCCTCGATATCTCTCTTGATGATGATACACCTGCTAATGCATCTTCTTCTAACAATTCTTTCGATAATAATGTTGATGCATCTAACGGTTCTTCAAGCTTATCTGATGTGCAGGAATCATCTCGTGTACCTCCGCCTACTCCTCTACCTCAAACGTTACGCATCTCCAAGGATCACCCTGAATCGAACATAATTGGAGATCCACAAGAAGGAGTTAGAACACGGAGACAATTGGTTTGCGGATTTGCATGCTATGTATCTCAAATCGAACCAAGGAATGTTGATGAAGCTCTCCAAGATGATTACTGGATTAAAGCAATGCAGGAAGAGCTCCATCAATTCGAGCGAAACAAAGTCTGGGAACTGACGAAGCCTCCGAAGCAACACAATGTGATAGGTACCAAATGGATCTTCAAGAACAAGAAAAACGAAGAAGGTACTATCATCAGGAACAAAGCAAGGTTAGTTGCTCAAGGCTATTCTCAAGTAGAAGGTATAGACTTTGATGAAACTTTCGCCCCTGTAGCTAGACTCGAGTCCATTCGTATATTGTTTGCGATCGCTTGTCATTTTAAAATCAGATTATTTCAAATGGACGTTAAGAGCGCCTTTTTAAATGGATTTTTAAATGAGGAAGTTTATGTAGCTCAACCGAAAGGTTTTGTGGATCATAAACTACCTAACCATGTTTTTCGTCTGAAAAAGGCTCTTTACGGTCTGAAACAAGCACCGCGAGCATGGTACGAAAGGTTGACAAAGCACCTTTTGGAAAAGGGCTACACTCGAGGGGGAGCTGACAGGACTCTCTTTGTGAAGCATTATCAAAACAATTTCATAGTTGCTCAAATCTATGTCGATGACATTGTTTTTGGAGCAACGAGAGATAATGATGCTTCTAAATTCGCGGAGACCATGGAAAGCGAATTTGAGATGTCCATGATGGGCGAATTGAATTATTTTCTTGGATTACAAGTTAAACAAAACGATGAAGGAATTCACTTGTGTCAATCCAAGTATGCACTGGAGTTGGTCAAAAAGTTTGATCTTGAAAATTCTAAGGATTTTCCGACTCCAATGGGAACTAGCCATAAGGGACTTGGAAGTGAATCACAAAGTGAGAATGTAGACGAGAAACTGTACCGCAGTATGATTGGAAGTCTACTATATCTCACGGCTAGTCGCCCGGATATATCCTTCAGTGTTGGGATTTGTGCGAGATATCAATCAGCACCGAAGGAGGTTCACCTGAAAGCGGTGAAACGGATCATCCGATATATCAAAGGTACAATCAATTTCGGAATTTGGTATCCTATGGGAACGACTTTGGATATTGTTGGATACTCAGATGCCGATTGGGCTGGATCGGTGGATGACCGGAAAAGCACGAGTGGTGCATGCTTCTATCTTGGCCACTGCCTTGTTGCATGGCACAGTAAAAAGCAGAACTGCATAGCACTCTCGACTGCCGAAGCGGAGTACATTTCTGCAGGAAGTTGTTCAACCCAATTGATTTGGATGAAAAGCGTGTTGAGCGATTTCCGGATTTCAACATCTTCGGTAACCATTTTATGTGACAACACTAGTGCTATTAACATTTCTAAAAACCCTGTGTTGCACTCTAGAACAAAACATATTGAACTTAGATATCATTTTCTTAGAGAGCTAGTTGAATCAAACATTCTTCAACTGTCATATATTTCAACTGAGGATCAATTAGCTGACATCTTAACAAAACCTTTGGATCAAAAACGTTTTATTCACTTGCGTAAAGCAATTGGCATGCTTTCCTTGAAATAAACTCTTTTGAAACCTTTGCTTAGATTAGGTTTTGTTTTTGTTCTTGTTTTGTTTTGTTCTTTATCTATGTTCTGTACATAGCACATTAATTGAGCATAAATCATAATTGACTTTAATTGCATCCTTTTATGCATTTAGAAATTTATTATGCTTTTGATGTCATAATATTTCAATGTTGCAATGATCATTTACGTTAATTAAACCATCTTTTAAGTGATCAAAGTCAATTTCTCTCTCAATGATCTCTTGGTATAGTCATTATCATATTTGATTGCTTAGTCGAGTATGAATTCGAGATCAATGGTTTGGTTGAATACCTTATATATTAAATAATTGATAGCCAATTGAGGGGGAGTCAATGAAATGTAAAATGCTCAAAAGATGTGGAAAGAGTTACATCCCAATGAGGAGTGTGAAAACTACCACCACATGGAGAAAATGAAAGAAAAATATCTACTCCATGAATGAAAAGCAAATTTTTGTTTGAAAATTGTTGATGAAACTCATATTGAAATACTTGACTCAGTCGTATTTCATGGTTGGTATAAGGTGGGATTTTTGATTTAAGATGCTCAAAGAGCCACTCCTTCAACAGATTGTCTAGATATATTATCTAACTTATCTGGGATTTCAAACATCTATTGATCTTGGTATTTCATTTTCTTTACCAAAATTGATGATTTGATAAAGGCATTACGCATAAGATCAGGATAGATGTAATTGAAGTTGTTCAACTTTAAGTGTTTTAACTTTCGTAAATTTTCGTTTCATTTTTGGATATTTTTGATAGATTTTTCATAATCTATTTCTTGTTGTATGAAACGATGTCGTTTGTTTAAAGTTGACATGGTAAAGTGCTTACATACTTTTTCTGGATTTTATTGAATTTTTCTAAATTTTTCTGAAGAAAAAGTTGTAGCCGATCCGGATCGGGGCAAGTGATCCGGATCCCGAACGCAGGATTTCTCCTGCGGGTGGCCGATCCGGATCACATTCTCGAGCCGATCCGGATCACGGCTAGGGTTCTTATAAAAACATAGAGATTTTCAATTTCTTTTACCCTAATCTCTGGTTTTCAAGCCTCTAGAGTTTCTCTTTCTAGATCTCTTGCTTCTTGGAGCTTCAAAACTCAAGGTTCTTCGGATTCAAGTAAGTTTTATTGATCAAAACTCGGTTTTTACAGTTTTTCATCAAACGTGAGTTGAAAAATTGGAACTTTTTCGTTTGTGAATGGTTTTTGATCAAATTTCTTTTGAAATAAGAACTCTGGGTCAATTAGTTTTGCTTTTATGCTGGGTTTTCACCTGATTAACGAGTTTTTAGGCTTCGATTTCTAAAAATTCGGTTCTAGGGCATAAAAGAGGAATTTTTGTAAATCATGGAATTGATCTATTTTTAAAATTCTTTTTGGAAAACTAATTTGATTCTTGGCTTCTCTACATGAATATGATTGTCTAGGTACAATGTTTTCAAATTTTTCAAAATTGACGATTTTTCATATGTTCTTGAGTTGGCGTTTCACAGGACAGTTTCTCAAACTCAAAGCACTAGATCAATGGCATTCTCCTGGTTAATCCTGTTACTGGTCACAATGATGCCCGGAAGTTCATCTGTTAAGGAAGAACCAGACGTCTCAACTCGAGACAAACCGAACGAAGCTAATGAGGACAGCTCGGATTACAATGAGGAAGAATGGGACGAATTCTTCAAGGATGTTCAGCGAAAAATTGATGAGGAGGACAGGAAATTCACCAAAGGAAAGAGACTAATGAAATCTGCCTCCACGACCAGACAATATACAAGAAGAAGAAATGTCCAAAGAAGTACGAGTCAGCATAGTGGGCCTCTCACCAGAGCACGCTCACTCTCTGGAATTCTGCAAACTGAATCTCCATGGACTGCAGGACCAGATGCACCATCTGCCTCTACACAGCGTCCATCGCATTCAAAGGCACGGACAACTGAGACAGAGATTTTGGAATCGATTTGTCAGGAACAACAACGACTCTCTGCTACACAAGAGAGAATATCGAAAGAGCTTCAGCAGATCTCTTCTGAACACAAGAAGATCAAGAAAAAGTACTCAAATATTAAGAATTTGCTTAAAGGGATTTTGAGCAAGCTGAGCTGTACTAGTTCAGATTCTTCAGACTGAGCAGCACCTTCTGTTCATTTTGTCTACTTTGGTTGTTAGTTGTCACGCCCCGGGGTCGAAACTGCGACCCGGGCTCGCCAACAGATCCGCCACCTATGCCAAACCCGCATAGGCGAAGCGTCCTACCTGCAAGAAAAGTACTACAGCTAAACAGATATCAGAGCTAAAAATAAAAACCTGCTGTATAACTAAAATCAATCACTGTACAACTGGAAGTAATACAACAATGTCCGCCTCCCAAAAGAATAATAATCGTACAAAATCCTCAGATACAGAACCCATGGCTCAACAGGGAGGTATCTCTAATAAATACAACAATGTACAGGCTCTCAATACATATCATCCTCACTACAACAGTCTCTCAAAAGAGGAAATAAAACAACTAATCTACTGAAGCTCTCCTCTGAAGGGGTACCACTACTCTCCAAACATGGGTAGGGATCTAGCTCGCGACTCCCTCGCCTCGATCAACAACCGTAGAATCAGCAACACCCGATAAGACTCTGCAAAGCAAAGGAGAGGAAGGAAAAAGAAGGGGGAAAACCCCCAAAGGGTGTGAGAACAACACCAAATGAGGGAGTTCTCAGTGGGTACCACCGCCAGAACCGACGGTCTGCCCACCAAGTCCTCAAGAGACAAAAACTAACCAAAGCCGTAAAGACAGATAAAAAGAAGCTGGAGCCTCTCAACAGCTATCCTGCCCCTAAGCTTGCTATGCCTGCCATGCCTGCTATGCCTGCCTATGCCTGCTATGCCTGCTATGCCTGCCATGCCTGCCTATGCCTGCCATGCCTGCTTTGCCTGCCTATGCCTGCCATGCCTGCCTATGCCTACTATGCCTGCCATGCCTGCCTATGCCCGCCTGCCTGCCATGCCTGCCCTGCCTGCCTATGCCTACTATGCCTGCCTGCCTGCCATGCCTGCCCTGCCTGCCTATGCCTACTATGCCTGCCATGCCTGCCATGCCTGCTATGCCTGCCTATGCCTACTATGCCTGCCTGCCTGCCATGCCTGCCCTGCCTGCCTATGCCTACTATGCCTGCCATGCCTGCCATGCCTGCTATGCCTACTATGCCTGCCTGCCTGCCATGCCTGCCTATGCCCGCCTGCCTGCCATGCCTGCCCTGCCTGCCTATGCCTACTATGCCTGCCTGCCTGCCATGCCTGCCCTGCCTGCCTATGCCTACTATGCCTGCCATGCCTGCCATGCCTGCTATGCCTACTATGCCTGCCTGCCTGCCATGCCTGCCCTGCCTGCCTATGCCTACTATGCCTGCCTGCCTGCCATGCCTGCCCTGCCTGCCTATGCCTACTATGCCTGCCATGCCTGCCATGCCTGCTATGCCTACTATGCCTGCCTGCCTGCCATGCCTGCCCTGCCTGCCTATGCCTACTATGCCTGCCATGCCTGCCATGCCTGCCTATGCCTGCCTGCCATACAACTGTCAACAACTCACAACGACCTTGGGACCACCGTATCCCCAAACGGTTCCCAACAACACTAGCACTGGTCCAAACACCGCCACTAGACTCCACTCGGTCCCCCTGACACGAGTGCAACTATAAAGTAAATGTCTGTAATAAGCCCAATCTAATGCCACCAGTAGAACTGGTACTGCCTGCTCTGCCGCGACGGGTATGCCAGCCTACGCATAACACCGAAGCAAAGGAGTCCCAAGGACTCGAAGTCTGTCAGCCGCGCACTCCGGAGTGGCACTCGTGGGGAGCGACCCACACGAGAAAAAGTATCTCAGTAACACAAGTATCATAAATCAGCAGGACTGGATCATAACTCGGATCAAAGTGGGAAACTCTGTCCACTAGAGAAATCAGATACCCAATCTGGTGCATAAATAAATGTCCGGTCAACCGCCCAATATCCGCGGTTGCCGCAAAGCCCACAACTAATCCAACCTGTCCCAGACACCAAGTCCCGACTACACTACCCGGAACCCCTGCTCGAATCTGAGCAACACAGACCACCTGACTAACAAAGAAGGAGAAAAGGATAAGCATGGTTTCTCCTAAGTCAAGTTCCAATAAGTAGTGCAGCAGTAAAAGATGGCCTAGCTACATGTTCATACAAGCATGCTTTTGTTCTCAGAAATAATAAAAGTGGGTGAAGCATATAATAGTAAAGCATGCTAAAACATTCCTACTATGGTATACCAATCTCACCCAAGTGGGCCATTCCTTGCTTACCTCTCGCTCATATCGGTGGTACAACAAATACGCCCGTTATCAATCATAGAGGGGTGATATCCCCACATGTGCACTTACATTCACCATGATATAAAAACCTTATATAGTTACTAAATTAAGCTTACCCACCTGAAGCGCTTAAACCAAGGCAAACCTGAAGTCGGTGAAGAGTGTAGACGCTCACAGTCCAAAATCTGCTAAAGCTGCACCCTCAGTACATGTCGCGCAAGCCTCGGCTCCAATCAGCTGAAAATACCCGAAATCCACTATCTCCAATTTCAACAGGTTCAAAAACACTCGCGAACCCTCCTGGGGACAACAAAAGGTCCAAGGTTACAATTTATTCCCCAAAATATCCAAGTATATACATCATCAGAAAGCAGCCCCGAAGATGTGCAGTTTTCACCTGCAGAATGGATTCTGAAAAATCCGACAAAAATACAGTCGCGTTCCTCGCGTCGATACCTTCGAAACGAGTACCTGCACGTCAAATTCCGAGCCCCGTAGGCCGAGTTACAAATTCCACAATACAGGGCGCTCACAAACACACAACCACACATCTGTATTTCCATGCACAGATAAAGGGAGAAAAATATACCTCTGGGCAAGCCTCAGAAAAATCCAATAAAAATACTGTGACCATCCTCGCGTCGAGTAGATGAAAAAAGTGTATAAGCACGTCGCCATCCGATGCCCGGTTGCGGAGATAAAAATCCGGCAAGGTGCCGCTGTCCAGAATTCCATCAGAAAAACCGTGTCACAGTAAACTCGGAAAAACACCTCGAAAAGCGCGAAACTAGGGGCAACAGAAAATACCAAGATCGTAGCTCTGTCTGTCGCGGTTCCGACGACGCAAGAATCGCCTGAAACGGAGGTCGGAGTAGGCCGGGGGAGCTCGCGCACCAAAACGCGACGAAGGGGAACCCAAATGGACGAGCGTCGCGCCGCGCCGCAAAAATGGAAACCTCGATAAGCGTGCCACCAAAAATCTCAAAACTTTGCAGATGGATGCAGCACACGAAGGGGAACAATTTTCCTTAAGGGCTCGGGGTGAGGGGAAGCTCGAAAATGGAGGAAAAAGGAGGAAGAAGAAGGCTCGGATCCCCTTTTTATAGGCTCCCGGAAACAAATCCAAAAAAGACCAAAATGTCCCAATTTCCGGGCGCTGGCAAGAACCGGGCGGCTACAGTGTTGGGCCCGGCCCAACACTGTTCACGCCCGGAAAGCCCAGGGCCCGCCACGTCGCCCCCGAACAGCGGACAGCCACCCCGGCCATCCGCTGCTCGACACGTGGAGCGCGGAGGCGTCGACACGTGGACCGCACTCAGCCCCGACCGCGCCCACGTGCGCGCCTGCGCCGCCGCCTGCCACCCTGCACGCACGTGCCCCGAGGCGGCCTGCACCCACTCCGTGGACCGCGTGCACGCGGACCGGCCAACCGGTGTGCGCCACGTGTCCCCCCACCGGTCCACCGTACACCCGCCTTTCCCGTGGACCGCGCCCGCTGCGCCGGCCCAACCGGGAGCCGCCACGTGGCCCGCGACCGGTGCACGCCCCCGCGGTGGACCGCGCACCAGCCCGCGTCTGCACCGCCGCGCTCCGCCGCTGCCCGCCGCCGCACGCCGCCGCCGCCGGTGCCGGAACAGTACCCTTGCCTCGAAAAACGTGCCGAATCATCCGGACTCCGAAAAATGCAAGTGAATAGTCCATTTTCATTGTTTTCGCGCGCTGAATCCAAATCCGAAGTCCGATTTGCCAAATTCCAACTCTAAAAATTGCCGAAGGCATCCGGAAAGGTGTTCCTTGGTCCAAACTTCGCGCTGAGTCCATTTTTAATATCCATTGCGCACGAAACCACTTCTAAACTTCCGACGGGGTCATCAGACTACACTCGTGATCAATTAAACACTCTGAGTCCATCACTAGTGTCCCTTTGGTGCACAACCGTCACCGACACGCCACATAGGCCTCCAGGAGCTGCAGAGGCAACAGTGATCCATAAGTGGGAATTCCGGGTCTTTACATCCTCCCCCACTAAGGAAAGTTTCGTCCTCGAAACTAGCCCAATCCACCAGGAGTCACAATTACCACGGGTGGGTATCCATTAACAACGCCTCCAGCTCCCCAAACACCACTCACTCCCCGTGATCACTTCCCAATAAAAATAATACCCAGTACGGCATGGCCCGATTGCGCAATTCCCTCATCACTCGAGCCAGAATTCGCAACGGGCGTCCCTCGTACTCCACCAATCACAGATCTCAAAAGGGGCAAGTCAATCACGGGCGAGGGATCCAAAAGCAAAACACTCCTGAGCTGAGACGTGAAACAACACAGAGGCTCCATCAAGAGCTGGGGGAAACAGAATAACCATCAGTGCAACATGCACCAAACCACCTCCTGGTGTCAATCTCAACAAGGCGACCCGAAGCATACCCACACATTCATCCAATAAAGAAAGAATCCAATAAGCTGGGGTCTTCACTCGGTTACTTCCCGATCCAAAATCACCCGAGTGGGCTACTCAACCACGGGCTACCCTCAAAAGGGATCCTCAAGAGACACAATCTCATGACACAGTTGGTCACTCAACATGCCAACATAACCCCAACAGACCCACGGTAACTCTACAGCCCAAATGGGTGGCATCACTAAAACACACAAATCCATCTCTCAACACTGGAAATACTAACATTGGCACTGGCATCAGTCTCATTATCCATTGGCCATGCTCTCCCGGCACTGCCAAGTCTAAGAAGCTCCTCACCTCAAGGATAAGTGTTGGTTTCAGCCAAACTCGAATAACATCCATTTGGTCGGATTCCACCGCTACTCCAATGGCCAGGATAAGGTGACCCAAGAAGGCATGCACTTGGAGCTAGAATTTGTACCTCAATAACTCGGCATACAGCTTCATCCACATAGGCATGGTAGCACGCCCCCAAGTGCTCCTCGTGCTCCATGTCGCTTTGGGAGTAAATCAAAATATCCTCGGGGAAACACTACTCCCCGTCCGTCCAAACACAACTAGGACATACAAATCCTCAGACCTTGAAGTCAACAGGGCATTCGTCATTCCATTAGGCCTCACTATAAACTCATAATGCCCCTACCGTGTCCTGAACGCCATCTAGGCGAAGTCCTCAGCTGTCTAATTCCAAGTAGGTACTCGCATCATATAGTAACTGCCGGAGTATAACTCTATCAAAAGGTCCTAGATACCACCCGGACCTGTCTACACTCGAACCATAAAAGGACCCTCACAGTCGTGTATCAACGACGTGGCATCACCACCGTATACCAACGGCGTGGCATCACTGCCGTATACCGACGGCGTGGCATCACCACCGTATACCAACGGCGTGGCACTAGGTCAAACAGACCCCTCGATCCATCAGATCCTGCAACTGCGCCATCAGCTCTCTCAGCTCTACAGGCGATATCCAATGAGGTGCTGTAGAGGGTGGCGCGGTTCCCCGAACCACGCCCAACGCAATCTCTATCTCCCTAACCGGCGGCATTATCAACAGCTCAGGTGAAATCACACCCGGGATCTCATGAGCAACAAGGATATCCCTGAGTCCCGGTGCCGCCGTAAGCACCTCTCACACTGTCGCTAAAACCTGTGTGCTCTAACAATCTCAACAAGCAAGCCTTCTCTTGTCCGCCTTGCCGAAGATCAAAGTCCTCTCTCGCCGCAGTCAAACATTCTATGGCATTGTGCAAATCAACCTCAAGCACAGGGTCGAAACACCGAATTGCTACAATTTCCAATAATTCTGCCGGTAACTCGCGGTCTCGGCCGCACTGGACATGATCCAAAAGCCTCCTCCACATGCACAACAACAACAGGAACCTGTACCTCTAGTGCACGTGGTAACAAATCTGCCTCTAGTCCAGGCAAGAATGAAACATGCTCTAACTCCGACTGCTGTGGTGAAATCCCACCTGCGACACTCGATCCACTACCGTGGCGCCCTCCAACCAGGCGGCACAGATTCATCCGCTCAAAGCAAGTGGTTGTCGCTCAATCTGCCTAAAAATCAGGACTATCCACAAGGAAGCACGACCTCTGTCTCTGATCACATTGAGGCGACGAATAAGGTCCTCCGCAGATAACAAATCCACGCTACCGCTGCGCCACTCTGATATAGATGCAGATGCAACCATCGGGGTCCACCCGATCTCCGGCATCTCGGGAACTCGTTATCCTGGAAAAGGAAATCAGAAACGCCTCTGCCGGCCGATCTGTCCTCCATCACCCGGCGTCAAGCGCCAAAATCCAAAACTCGCCTCTGGCGGCAGATCCCCTTCCAAAGGAACTGCTATGCCACGCTCCAAACACAACGCCTACACCAACGAGGCGTCAATAATCCGTAACTGAGGGACTAACTAAACTGAAAGGTGTCCTGGCGCAATCCACTCCCAGTCTCACATATCCTATGCGTCTCGTCCCTCAAAACCCGAAGCGCGCAGTTCAACAACTGCATAAACTCTCTGGCACAGGGAGGCTCTCAATTGATCACTCCATCACCACCAACCACGACTCTGCCTCCAAAGGCTCCAAACTCAATCTTACGAGTCGGGGTGGTTCATCTGCCAAATCTGGCTCAATAGATCGATCATGTCCCACAGCTCCTCTGCTGTCAGCTATCCACCCTGCCTCGGTGCCTCGACACTAAACATTGGCACAGAGGGGGCTACTCAGTGCTCCGACAACTGTGTCACCAAGACCAGCTGCTCACTCCGCCGCTGATAAGCCTCTGACAATCCTGTCATCTGAGTCCGGAGTTCTCTGACCTCAATCCGGGTATCCGGCCCAAAACCAACCGCTCAAGCTCAACTGCCATGACAGGATGCACACGGGTCAAAACCCAGCGTCGGGGAGGCACCGCTCGCCACGACGAAACCACAAAACAACACAAAACAGCGCTCGACCCAATCCAGCGAAAGTCTAAAGCATGTCACCCGTTCCGCAGCATTATGTTGTCTGCAGCCAACATAATCACTTAGGAGAATAAACATGCCAATCTCTCTTCCCGTCCCTTGGGAGAGGTATAAAACTCAATCAGGACTCTCGCTAAAAATCACGACTCTCACGAAGTCAACCAAGGGTCAAACCATAAGCCTAGGGTTTCTAAGTCCACCATGACCTACAACCTAGGCTCTGATACCACTCTAATCTGTCACGCCCCGGGGTCGAAACTGCGACCCGGGCTCGCCAACAGATCCGCCACCTATGCCAAACCCGCATAGGCGAAGCGTCCTACCTGCAAGAAAAGTACTACAGCTAAACAGATATCAGAGCTAAAAATAAAAACCTGCTGTATAACTAAAATCAATCACTGTACAACTGGAAGTAATACAACAATGTCCGCCTCCCAAAAGAATAATAATCGTACAAAATCCTCAGATACAGAACCCATGGCTCAACAGGGAGGTATCTCTAATAAATACAACAATGTACAGGCTCTCAATACATATCATCCTCACTACAACAGTCTCTCAAAAGAGGAAATAAAACAACTAATCTACTGAAGCTCTCCTCTGAAGGGGTACCACTACTCTCCAAACATGGGTAGGGATCTAGCTCGCGACTCCCTCGCCTCGATCAACAACCGTAGAATCAGCAACACCCGATAAGACTCTGCAAAGCAAAGGAGAGGAAGGAAAAAGAAGGGGGAAAACCCCCAAAGGGTGTGAGAACAACACCAAATGAGGGAGTTCTCAGTGGGTACCACCGCCAGAACCGACGGTCTGCCCACCAAGTCCTCAAGAGACAAAAACTAACCAAAGCCGTAAAGACAGATAAAAAGAAGCTGGAGCCTCTCAACAGCTATCCTGCCCCTAAGCTTGCTATGCCTGCCATGCCTGCTATGCCTGCCTATGCCTGCTATGCCTGCTATGCCTGCCATGCCTGCCTATGCCTGCCATGCCTGCTATGCCTGCTTTGCCTGCCTATGCCTGCCATGCCTGCCTATGCCTACTATGCCTGCCATGCCTGCCTATGCCCGCCTGCCTGCCATGCCTGCCCTGCCTGCCTATGCCTACTATGCCTGCCTGCCTGCCATGCCTGCCCTGCCTGCCTATGCCTACTATGCCTGCCATGCCTGCCATGCCTGCTATGCCTGCCTATGCCTACTATGCCTGCCTGCCTGCCATGCCTGCCCTGCCTGCCTATGCCTACTATGCCTGCCATGCCTGCTATGCCTACTATGCCTGCCTGCCTGCCATGCCTGCCTATGCCCGCCTGCCTGCCATGCCTGCCCTGCCTGCCTATGCCTACTATGCCTGCCTGCCTGCCATGCCTGCCCTGCCTGCCTATGCCTACTATGCCTGCCATGCCTGCCATGCCTGCTATGCCTACTATGCCTGCCTGCCTGCCATGCCTGCCCCTGCCTATGCCTACTATGCCTACTATGCCTGCCTGCCTGCCCTGCCTGCCTATGCCTACTATGCCTGCCATGCCTGCCATGCCTGCTATGCCTACTATGCCTGCCTGCCTGCCATGCCTGCCCTGCCTGCCTATGCCTACTATGCCTGCCATGCCTGCCATGCCTGCCTATGCCTGCCTGCCATACAACTGTCAACAACTCACAACGACCTTGGGACCACCGTATCCCCAAACGGTTCCCAACAACACTAGCACTGGTCCAAACACCGCCACTAGACTCCACTCGGTCCCCCTGACACGAGTGCAACTATAAAGTAAATGTCTGTAATAAGCCCAATCTAATGCCACCAGTAGAACTGGTACTGCCTGCTCTGCCGCGACGGGTATGCCAGCCTACGCATAACACCGAAGCAAAGGAGTCCCAAGGACTCGAAGTCTGTCAGCCGCGCACTCCGGAGTGGCACTCGTGGGGAGCGACCCACACGAGAAAAAGTATCTCAGTAACACAAGTATCATAAATCAGCAGGACTGGATCATAACTCGGATCAAAGTGGGAAACTCTGTTACGGAATTTGAGTTGGCGTATTTCGTGAATAGTTTAAGTCTTGAGGATTGAAGATGAAGAAACTGTGGATCATATACCTCAATCTCAAGAAAGAAGAATTCAAAAGGATCAGGTACGTTTAACTAAATAATTTTGATGATCCGAATACTTCTTATAGTGTAGAAACACTTGGAAGAGGTTTTAATTGCATATTCATCAAAAACTGAACATGGGACATGTTCAGGATCCGGATCGTGGACTTTCAATCCGGATCCCGAAAGGTGTTCGTTCATACATTGCTGCAATCCGGATCATAGCTTGGGCAGTCCGGATCCCGAATGGGGTGTTTTGTGAAAATGTATGAACGATCCGGATCGTGGATTATGATCCGGATCCCGAACAGGTGATTTTCTGGAAACTGCATTCTGTGCGTCTGCGATCCGGATCGTGGCTTATGCAATCCGGATCGCCGTCGGTAAAACTTTCCAGAAAAGTTTGTTTTTGATCCGAATATTCTTCCTAGGGTTTCTAACCTATAAATAGCCCTCCTATTTCATTTCTAGGGCATCGAAAAAGAGCCGTCATTTTCAAATATCATTTTATACGGCCTTAGATCCACATATAGAGAAGAACGGAAATCATTAGATCTATTTAATGGTTCTTCATCTATATTGATTAGTTTGATTCTAGGTTTTCATACTCATATCTTGAGTTGAATCAAACTAATGAATACTTAGATGGTATTTCCGATCTACTCTTGATCTAAGTATTCGGCGGATCATCACCACCCAAACAAACAACGATTTACCCCAAAATCGGCGCGTGGACTCGCGTGGCCTTGTGGATTCAAGGTGCATCGCTCTCGTGGATTCGGAGCGAGGTGCGTTCGTGGATTCGAAGCGTGCCATTGGGTGAAGACCGTGGATTCGGTCGGACGTCGTGGACTCGACGTTGGACGCTGTGGATTCAGCGTTGGGCGCGGATCGTGGATTCGAGAAGCGTCGTGGAGCGAGCGGAGAAGATCGACTAGGGGCGTATGGTAAAAGGTTGAGTCGTCTGTGAGTACGTTATATCACCTTGTACGTGTGTTAACTCTAGTGGATTTCGCCGTGTTATCGGTCCCGTGGTTTTTTACTCCGGTTTGGAGTTTTCCACGTAAAAATCTTGTGTGTTCTTTTATTTTTCCGCATTGGGTTTTATCGCACAATGATTTTTGAGTGTTTATTGTTTACACCTATTCACCCCCCTCTAGGTGTTTTTTCCCCTATTAGATCCTTATTAACCTAAACCCAACAAGTGGTATCAGAGCGGGAATAGGGTTGTAAACAATGGTTGAAGGTGGAAACATCAATCGACCCCCTTTCTTTGATGGAACTAATTATGCGTACTGGAAAGTACGGATGAAAGCTTTCTTAATTTCCATCGACGAAAGGGTGTGGCAATCAATTGAATTAGGATGGTCTAATCCAACTGAAATTTTAGATGATGTTCGCACCTTAAAACCTAGGTCGAAATGGACCAAGGAAGAGATAGACTTATCTTCTTACAATGGCAAAGGGATTAATGCTCTATTTAATGCTTTGTCACAAACTGAGTTCTCTCGCGTCTCGGCATGTGAGACTGCGAAAGAAATCTGGGATGTTCTTCAAGTTACGCATGAGGGAACTAACTTAGTGAAGATTCAGAAACTGCAAATGCTCACGAGCAAGTTTGACTCTATCTCTATGGCAGAGAATGAATCCTTCACTGACTATTACACACGATTGCAAGACATCGTGAACTCATGTGCTAACTTGGGAGAGAAGATTCCAGAATTTAAAGTTGTAAGAAAAATTCTAAGAACTCTTCCTGAACGATTTCGCCCGAAGGTTGCAGCCATTGAAACAATTAAACACCCGGACGAAATGCGTGTAGAAGAATTAGTAGGTGCTTTACAAACTTATGAAATGACTTTTCCTACTAACTATTCTTCTGGAAAGGCATCCTCTTCTAAGTCTTCAGGTTACGCATTGAAATCAACTAAAGAAGAAGACGCGGATTCATCCTCCTCGGACGACGACGAGAACATTTCTATGGAGGACTTTGAGAAGCAGCTCGCTCTCTTGACAAGGAAGTTTCGCCGCAACTTTCGAAGGGGAAATTCAAGCAAAACTCCATCCTTCGGAAAGTCGAAGAAAGGCAAGGGTTCTCAAGCTACAAGTCAAGAAGCCAAGAGAACTTCTCAAAGGATAAGAAAAGTTCTGAGGGACAAGTTCAGTGTTTCAAATGTCGAGGCTACGGCCACATAGCAACGGAATGTCCCAACAAGAATCCGGCTAAGAAGAAAGCGATGCAAGCAGTCACTTGGGATGACAACTCCACGTCAAATGAGTCATCGTCAAGTGATGAAGAAGACAACGCGACAGCTTTCCACGCGTCCACCAAACCTTCATCCTTCATGTGCTTAATGGCAAGTACATCCGACTCACTGTCCAACTCCACTGTGGAAAAGATTGCAACGGACGATGAGTCAGATAATTCGGAAGGTGAAGATTTTGTTTTAGCCTACCATCAACTTTTGAGGGATTCAAAGAAACTGGCTAAACAAAACAAGGGGTTGAAAGAGAGATTACTGGATCTTGAAGATGAAGTAAAAAGAGTAACCTCTATCTCAACCGATCTTGAAGTGGAAAGGGACAATCTGATTAAGACAAATGTTTCCCTTCAAGAGTCCAATGAGCATTTCGAGAAGAGTTATGTAGACATGGTGAACAAAGCGAATTACTTCTTGAAGCTCTACGGCGAGGCCCGACAGGAAAAATTGAAATGACAGAGACCATACGCCAACTAAAGGATGACTTACAGAGATTTTCTTCTGGAAGGAGTAAGTTGGACAGACTCCTTGGTCTCGGTCAAAGAAACAAGTTCGGCCTCGGATACACTCAAACTGGAGACATTCCAAGTTCGAGTGGTACGGTATTTGTGCCTTCGGTCGGTATCTCCTCCTCCGACACCGGTGTTCACGCCAAGCAACGACAACGAACCTACTACATCATCTTCGGAATCGACAAGAACCAAGGTATGTTTTCGTTGTGGCATTTCAGGGCACATCAGAAGAAACTGCAAGACTGGAGCCAAACGCACACCTCAAGAACATCTTGCAGCAACTACCAAAAGGGCTATTCCTCGGAAAACCACTCCAACCAAATTGACGGAAAAGAGCCTTGGTAGTACATCGCTCAAGACGACATCATCAAGGAGCAGCAATTCTTCAAGCAAGACGCTCTCACCTAGGAAATCAACTCCACGAGCATTACCGACGCATACCAAAAAGGTTTGGGTGCGCAAAGGTGAGATCTTTCCCTGTCTTGCTACCACTGTTTCCTTGCATGCATATGATAGTTCGTCTTGGTATTGGATAGCGGGTGTTCCCGTCATATGACCGGCGATAAAAACTGTTTTCAAACTTTTGAGAAAAACTCCGGAGGACTTGTTGTTTTCGGAGATGGTCGGTCTTCCAAAATTGTTGGAAAGGGAACGGTAGCTATTCCAGATGGCCCGGTTCTAGATAATGTATTATTTGTTCATGGCCTAAAGACTAACCTCATAAGCATAAGTCAACTGTGTGATAATGGTTATTCAGTTAATTTTTCATCTGATAAATGCACTGTAACTGACTTGAACCATGCTTTCTTTTTAAAGGGGGTTAGATCAGAAAACAACTGTTATGTAGTTCCTTCTAAAATTTCTGAAAAATGTAACCTAGCATCTTTGAAAAATGAAACACTTTGGCATGAAAGGCTAGGTCACATAAACTTTAAGGAACTTCTAGAATTTCAAATAAAGATGTGGTCAAGGGGGTTCCGAAACTTTCTTTTGAACAAAACCTTGTGTGTGGCGGTTGCCAAAAGGGAAAACAGTCTAGGACTGCACACAAGAATTTGAACCACATAGGTACAAAACGGCCTTTGGAACTTTTGCATATGGACTTAATGGGGCCAACTCGTCAACCATCTCTGGGAGGTAAATGGTATATTTTCTTATTGGTTGATGATTTTTCTAGATATACTTGGGTAGCCTTTCTAAAAGAAAAAGCTGATACCTTTGATTCTTTTCTCGAAATCTGCAATCGTATTATGATAGAAAAGAATGAAAGGATTACTCGAGTTAGGAGTGATAGAGGTGGGGAATTCATAAATTCCAAATTCATTGATTTTTGCACTTCTAATGGCATTAAACATGAATTCTCCGCACCTTACACACCTCAACAAAATGGTGTAGTCGAGCGCAAAAACAGGGTCGTACAGGAGATGGCACGTGTTATGCTTCATAGCCGGAACTTACCTTTATATTTTTGGGCTGAAGCGGTGAACACTGCTGTCTATGTTATCAATCGAGTGTATTTGCGCCCGGGGACTTTGAATACACCATATGAACTTTGGTTTTGTAGAAAACCTAACATCAAATATTTTCGTATCTTTGGGAGTCGGTGTTTTATTTTACGTGATCGCGAAAATCTTGGAAAATTTGACTCTCGAAGTGACGAAGGGATTTTCTTAGGTTATTCTACAAACAGTAGAGCATATCGAGTTTTTAACTTAGAATCTAAGACGATCGTAGAATCGATAAATGTTAAGGTAGATGAAGCTTTTCATTTTGAATCTGAAAAATCTACCCTCGATATCTCTCTTGATGATGATACACCTGCTAATGCATCTTCTTCTAACAATTCTTTCGATAATAATGTTGATGCATCTAACGGTTCTTCAAGCTTATCTGATGTGCAGGAATCATCTCGTGTACCTCCGCCTACTCCTCTACCTCAAACGTTACGCATCTCCAAGGATCACCCTGAATCGAACATAATTGGAGATCCACAAGAAGGAGTTAGAACACGGAGACAATTGGTTTGCGGATTTGCATGCTATGTATCTCAAATCGAACCAAGGAATGTTGATGAAGCTCTCCAAGATGATTATTGGATTAAAGCAATGCAGGAAGAGCTCCATCAATTCGAGCGAAACAAAGTCTGGGAACTGACGAAGCCTCCGAAGCAACACAATGTGATAGGTACCAAATGGATCTTCAAGAACAAGAAAAACGAAGAAGGTACTATCATCAGGAACAAAGCAAGGTTAGTTGCTCAAGGCTATTCTCAAGTAGAAGGTATAGACTTTGATGAAACCTTCGCCCCTGTAGCTAGACTCGAGTCCATTCGTATATTGTTTGCGATTGCTTGTCATTTTAAAATCAAATTATTTCAAATGGACGTTAAGAGCGCCTTTTTAAATGGATTTTTAAATGAGGAAGTTTATGTAGCTCAACCGAAAGGTTTTGTGGATCATAAACTACCTAACCATGTTTTTCGACTGAAAAAGGCTCTTTACGGTCTGAAACAAGCACCGCGAGCATGGTACGAAAGGTTGACAAAGCACCTTTTGGAAAAGGGCTACACTCGAGGGGGAGCTGACAGGACTCTCTTTGTGAAGCATTATCAAAACAATTTCATAGTTGCTCAAATCTATGTTGATGACATTGTTTTTGGAGCAACAAGAGATAATGATGCTTCTAAATTCGCGGAGACCATGGAAAGCGAATTTGAGATGTCCATGATGGGCGAGTTGAATTATTTTCTTGGATTACAAGTTAAGCACAAAACGATGAAGGAATTCACTTGTGTCAATCCAAGTATGCACTGGAGTTGGTCAAAAAGTTTGATCTTGAAAATTCTAAAGATTTTCCAACTCCAATGGGAACTAGCCATAAGGGACTTGGAAGTGAATCACAAAGTGAGAATGTAGACGAGAAACTGTACCGCAGTATGATTGGAAGTCTACTATATCTCACGGCTAGTCGCCCGGATATATCCTTCAGTGTTGGGATTTGTGCGAGATATCAATCAGCACCGAAGGAGGTTCACCTGAAAGCGGTGAAACGGATCATCCGGTATATCAAAGGTACAATCAATTTCGGAATTTGGTATCCTATGGGAACGACTTTGGATATTGTTGGATACTCAGATGCCGATTGGGCTGGATCGGTGGATGACCGGAAAAGCACGAGTGGTGCATGCTTCTATCTTGGCCACTGCCTTGTTGCATGGCACAGTAAAAACAGAACTGCATAGCACTCTCGACTGCCGAAGCGGAGTACATTTCTGCAGGAAGTTGCTCAACCCAATTGATTTGGATGAAGAGCGTGTTGAGCGATTTCCGAATTTCAACATCTTCGGTAACCATTTTATGTGACAACACTAGTGCCATTAACATTTCTAAAAACCCTGTGTTGCACTCTAGAACAAAACATATTGAACTTAGATATCATTTTCTTAGAGAGCTAGTTGAATCAAACATTCTTCAACTGTCATATATTTCAACTGAGGATCAATTAGCCGACATCTTAACAAAACCTTTGGATCAAAAACGTTTTATTCACTTGCGTAAAGCAATTGGCATGCTTTCCTTGAAATAAACTCTTTTTGAAACCTTTGCTTAGATTAGGTTTTGTTTTTGTTCTTGTTTTTGTTTTGTTCTTTATCTATGTTCTGTACATAGCACACTAATTGAGCATAAATCATAATTGACTTTAATTGCATCCTTTTATGCATTTAGAAATTTATTATGTTTTTGATGTCATAATGTTTCAATGTTGCAATGATCATTTACGTTAATTAAACCATCTTTCTGTGATCAAAGTCAATTTCTCTCTCAATGATCTCTTGGTATAGTCATTATCATATTTGATTGCTTAGTCGAGTATGAATTCGAGATCAATGGTTTGGTTGAATACTTTATATATTAAATAATTGATAGCCAATTGAGGGGGAGTCAATGAAATGTGAAATGCTCAAAAGATGTGGAAAGAGTTACATCCCAGTGAGGAGTGTGAAAACTACCACCACATGGAGAAAATGAAAGAAAAAGGAACTCCATGAATGAAAAGCAAACTTTTGTTTGAAAAATTGTTGATAAAACTCATATTGAAATACTTGACTCAGTCGTATTTCATGGTTGGTATAAGGTGGGATTTTTGATTTAAGATGCTCAAAGAGCCACTCCTTCAACAGATTGTCTAGATATATTATCTAACTTATCTGGGATTTCAAACATCTATTGATCTTGGTACTTCATTTTCTTTACTGAAATTGATGATTTGATAAAGACATTACACATAGGATCAGGATAGATGTAATTGAAGTTGTTCAACTTTAAGTGTTTTAACTTTCGTAAATTTTCGTTTCATTTTTGGATATTTTTGATAGATTTTTCATAATCTATTTCTTGTTGTATGAAACGATGTCATTTGTTTAAAGTTGACATGATAAAGTGCTTACATACTTTTTCTGGATTTTATGTATTTTTCTTAATTTTTCTGAAGAAAAAGGTGTAGCCGATCCGGATCGTGGCAAGTGATCCGGATCCCGAACGCAGGATTTTTCCCGCGGGTGGCCGATCCGGATCACATTCTCGGCCGATCCGGATCGCGGCTAGGGTTCTATATAGAAACTTTCAGATTCGAGATTTCTTTACCCTAATTTCTGGTTTTCAAGCTTCTAGAGTTTCTCTCTCTAGATTTCTTGCTTCCTGGTGCTTCAAAACTCAAAGTTCTTCGGATTCAAGTAAGTTTTCATGATCAAAACTCGGTTTTTCACAGTTTTTCTGTTTTTTCATCAAACGTGAGTTGAAAAGTTGGATTTTTTCGTTTGTGAATGGTTTTTGATCAAATTTCTTTTGAAATAAGAACTCTGGATCAATTAGTTTTACTTTTATGCTGGGATTTCACTTGATTAACGTGTTTTTAGGCTTCGATTTCTAAAAATTCGGTTTTAGGGCATAAAAGAGGAATTTTTGTAAATCATGGATTTGATCTATTTTTAAAATTCTTTTTGGAAAACTAATTTGATTCTTGGCTTCTCTATATGATTATGATTGTCTAGGTACAATTTTTCAAATTTTTCAAAATTGACGATTTTTCATATGTTCTTGAGTTGGTCTTCACAGGACACCTTCTTAAAACTCAAAGCACTAGAATCAATGGCATTCTCGTGGTTGATCATCTTGCTGGTCGCAATGCTGCCTGGGGGTTCATCGGTTAAAGAAGAACCAGGCGTCTCAACTGGAGACAAACCGGAAGGAGCCAATGAAGACAGCTCGGATTACAATAGTGAAGAATGGGACGATTTCTTTAAGGATGTTCAGCGAAAAATTGATGAAGAAGAAAGGAAGTTCACCAAAGGGAAGAGACTTATGAAATCTGCCTCCACGACCGTACAATATACAAGAAGGAAAAGCGTTCAAAGAAATACAAGCCAGCAGAGTGGGCCTCTAACCAGAGCACGCTCACTTTCAGGAATTTTGCAAACTGAATCACCATGGACTGCAGGACCTGATGCACCATCTGCATCCAGACAACGTTCATCTTATTCAAAGACACGGACAACTGAGACAGAGATATTGGAATCGATTCGTCAGGAACAACAAAGAATCTCTGCTACACATGAAAGAATATCGAGAGAGCTTCAGCAAGTCTCCTCTGAACACAAGAAGATCAAGAAAAAATACTCAAACCTTAAGAACTTGCTTAAAGGACTTTTAAGCAAGCTAAGCTGTACTAGTTCTGACTCTTCAGATTGAGCAACAGAATTGGTCACCTTAGTTTGGGTTCTTAGTTCTCAGAACATTGTTTTTCTTTACTCTTTTAGTTTATTTCTCAGTTTGTGCATACTTTTAGAACTCTTTTTTTTTGTTACTCTCCTTACATATTGTAGCTCATGCTACGTTTTGGCTTGTTTTTGTGACAAAAAGGGGGAGAGAGTTAGCGAAAACAATGAACAATGAATGAACAATGATTGTGATATCAAGGTAAGTATGAATCTCAACTCAACTTTGGTTTTCTTTTGTGGATTGTGACATGCTTCTATACTAACTATTTGACTAACTATTTGGGCATGTAATATGACTAACAAGTTGGTGTTGGACTAACATACTTTGACATTTTGGTTTTTCAACTGCTTAGAAGATATGTTGGTTTTAACTATGTTTCTTTCACATATCTGATTCTTTTAAATGTCATGGTGAGATCAAACTCTATCTCTGCACTTGGTTTTTTTCTATGTTCCAATTCTTGAGGTATCTAACGAATTTGTTTGTCAAGAATGTTTTCTGTGTGCAGAGGTTACAGATGTCTAAGTCTAGAGTCTGTCTTAGGAGTTTATCTCATGTTTTTAATTCCTGGAACTCTTTTGTAAATTTTTGTTGTATGGTGATAGCAACAAAAATATCTTTTTGAATTTTCTTTTGTGGATCTGTGTTTTGTCACGAAACCGCCAAAGGGGGAGATTGTTACGGAATTTGAGTTGGCGTATTTCGTGAATAGTTTAAGTCTTGAGGATTGAAGATGAAGAAACTGTGGATCATATACCTCAATCTCAAGAAAGAAGAATTCAAAAGGATCAGGTACGTTTAACTAAATAATTTTGATGATCCGAATACTTCTTATAGTGTAGAAACACTTGGAAGAGGTTTTAATTGCATATTCATCAAAAACTGGACATGGGACATGTTCAGGATCCGGATCGTGGACTTTCAATCCGGATCCCGAAAGGTGTTCGTTCATACATTGCTGCAATCCGGATCATAGCTTGGGCAGTCCGGATCCCGAATGGGGTGTTTTGTGAAAATGTATGAACGATCCGGATCGTGGATTATGATCCGGATCCCGAACAGGTGATTTTCTGGAAACTGCATTCTGTGCGTCTGCGATCCGGATCGTGGCTTATGCAATCCGGATCGCCGTCGGTAAAACTTTCCAGAAAAGTTTGTTTTTGATCCGAATATTCTTCCTAGGGTTTCTAACCTATAAATAGCCCTCCTATTTCATTTCTAGGGCATCGGAAAAAGAGCCGTCATTTTCAAATATCATTTTATACGGCCTTAGATCCACATATAGAGAAGAACGGAAATCATTAGATCTATTTAATGGTTCTTCATCTATATTGATTAGTTTGATTCTAGGATTTTCATACTCATATCTTGAGTTGAATCAAACTAATGAATACTTAGATGGTATTTCCGATCTACTCTTGATCTAAGTATTCGGCGGATCATCACCACCCAAACAAACAACGATTTATCCCAAAATCGGCGCGTGGACTCGCGTGGCCTTGTGGATTCAAGGTGTCATCGCTCTCGTGGATTCGGAGCGAGGTGCGTTCGTGGATTCGAAGCGTGCCATTGGGTGAAGACCGTGGATTCGGTCGGACGTCGTGGATTCGACGTTGGACGCTGTGGATTCAGCGTTGGCGGCGCAAATCGTGGATTCGAGAAGCGTTGCGGAGCGAGCGGAGAAGATCGACTAGGGGCGTATGGTAAAAGGTTGAGTCGTCTGTGAGTACGTTATATCACCTTGTACGTGTGTTAACTCTAGTGGATTTCGCCGTGTTATCGGTCCCGTGGTTTTTTACTCCGGTTTGGAGTTTTCCACGTAAAAATCTTGTGTGTTCTTTTATTTTTCCGCATTGGGTTTTATCGCACAAAGATTGTTGAGTGTTTATTGTTTACACCTATTCACCCCCCTCTAGGTGTTTTTTCCCCTATTAGATCCTTATTAACCTAAACCCAACAAACTCTGTCCACTAGAGAAATCAGATACCCAATCTGGTGCATAAATAAATGTCCGGTCAACCGCCCAATATCCGCGGTTGCCGCAAAGCCCACAACTAATCCAACCTGTCCCAGACACCAAGTCCCGACTACACTACCCGGAACCCCTGCTCGAATCTGAGCAACACAGACCACCTGACTAACAAAGAAGGAGAAAAGGATAAGCATGGTTTCTCCTAAGTCAAGTTCCAATAAGTAGTGCAGCAGTAAAAGATGGCCTAGCTACATGTTCATACAAGCATGCTTTTGTTCTCAGAAATAATAAAAGTGGGTGAAGCATATAATAGTAAAGCATGCTAAAACATTCCTACTATGGTATACCAATCTCACCCAAGTGGGCCATTCCTTGCTTACCTCTCGCTCATATCGGTGGTACAACAAATACGCCCATTATCAATCATAGAGGGGTGATATCCCCACATGTGCACTTACATTCACCATGATATAAAAACCTTATATAGTTACTAAATTAAGCTTACCCACCTGAAGCGCTTAAACCAAGGCAAACCTGAAGTCGGTGAAGAGTGTAGACGCTCACAGTCCAAAATCTGCTAAAGCTGCACCCTCAGTACATGTCGCGCAAGCCTCGGCTCCAATCAGCTGAAAATACCCGAAATCCACTATCTCCAATTTCAACAGGTTCAAAAACACTCGCGAACCCTCCTGGGGACAACAAAAGGTCCAAGGTTACAATTTATTCCCCAAAATATCCAAGTATATACATCATCAGAAAGCAGCCCCGAAGATGTGCAGTTTTCACCTGCAGAATGGATTCTGAAAAATCCGACAAAAATACAGTCGCGTTCCTCGCGTCGATACCTTCGAAACGAGTACCTGCACGTCAAATTCCGAGCCCCGTAGGCCGAGTTACAAATTCCACAATACAGGGCGCTCACAAACACACAACCACACATCTGTATTTCCATGCACAGATAAAGGGAGAAAAATATACCTCTGGGCAAGCCTCAGAAAAATCCAATAAAAATACTGTGACCATCCTCGCGTCGAGTAGATGAAAAAAGTGTATAAGCACGTCGCCATCCGATGCCCGGTTGCGGAGATAAAAATCCGGCAAGGTGCCGCTGTCCAGAATTCCATCAGAAAAACCGTGTCACAGTAAACTCGGAAAAACACCTCGAAAAGCGCGAAACTAGGGGCAACAGAAAATACCAAGATCGTAGCTCTGTCTGTCGCGGTTCCGACGACGCAAGAATCGCCTGAAACGGAGGTCGGAGTAGGCCGGGGGAGCTCGCGCACCAAAACGCGACGAAGGGGAACCCAAATGGACGAGCGTCGCGCCGCGCCGCAAAAATGGAAACCTCGATAAGCGTGCCACCAAAAATCTCAAAACTTTGCAGATGGATGCAGCACACGAAGGGGAACAATTTTCCTTAAGGGCTCGGGGTGAGGGGAAGCTCGAAAATGGAGGAAAAAGGAGGAAGAAGAAGGCTCGGATCCCCTTTTTATAGGCTCCCGAAAACAAATCCAAAAAAGACCAAAATGTCCCAATTTCCGGGCGCTGGCAAGAACCGGGCGGCTACAGTGTTGGGCCCGGCCCAACACTGTTCACGCCCGGAAAGCCCAGGGCCCGCCACGTCGCCCCCGAACAGCGGACAGCCACCCCGGCCATCCGCTGCTCGACACGTGGAGCACGGAGGCGTCGACACGTGGACCGCACTCAGCCCCGACCGCGCCCACGTGCGCGCCTGCGCCGCCGCCTGCCACCCTGCACGCACGTGCCCCGAGGCGGCCTGCACCCACTCCGTGGACCGCGTGCACGCGGACCGGCCAACCGGTGTGCGCCACGTGTCCCCCCACCGGTCCACCGTACACCCGCCTTTCCCGTGGACCGCGCCCGCTGCGCCGGCCCAACCGGGAGCCGCCACGTGGCCCGCGACCGGTGCACGCCCCCGCGGTGGACCGCGCACCAGCCCGCGTCTGCACCGCCGCGCTCCGCCGCTGCCCGCCGCCGCACGCCGCCGCCGCCGGTGCCGGAACAGTACCCTTGCCTCGAAAAACGTGCCGAATCATCCGGACTCCGAAAAATGCAAGTGAATAGTCCATTTTCATTGTTTTCGCGCGCTGAATCCAAATCCGAAGTCCGATTTGCCAAATTCCAACTCTAAAAATTGCCGAAGGCATCCGGAAAGGTGTTCCTTGGTCCAAACTTCGCGCTGAGTCCATTTTTAATATCCATTGCGCACGAAACCACTTCTAAACTTCCGACGGGGTCATCAGACTACACTCGTGATCAATTAAACACTCTGAGTCCATCACTAGTGTCCCTTTGGTGCACAACCATCACCGACACGCCACATAGGCCTCCAGGAGCTGCAGAGGCAACAGTGATCCATAAGTGGGAATTCCGGGTCTTTACATTAGTTTTCAGGACGTTGTTTTTCTCCTTACTTTTAGTTCTCAGTTTGTGCATATTATTAAAACTTTACGTTTTTTTTTTACTCTCCTTACATATTGTAGCTCTTGCTACGTTTTGGCTTTGTTTTGTGACAAAAAGGGGGAGAGAGTTTGAGAGAGAGAGAGTTAGAGTTAGCAAGAACTTTGAACAATGATTGTGAATATCAATGACTAAGTGAATATCAATGACTAAGTAAGGTAAGTATGACCTCAACTCAACTTTGTTTTTTTTTCCCTTGTGATTAGTGACATGCTTCTATACTAACTATTCGACTAACTATTTGGGCATGTAATATGACTAACAAGTTGATGTTGGACTAACATACTTTGACATTTGGTTTTTGACTGCTTAGAAGATATGTTGGTTTTAACTATGATTCTCTTGCATATCTGAATTTTTCAAATGTCATGATGAGAGAAACTCTATCTCTGTAGTTGTTGTTGAATGTTTCAATTCTTGAGGTATCTAACGATTTTGTTTGTCAAGAATGCTTTCTGTGTGCAGAGATTACAGATGTCTAAGTCTAGAGTCTGTTTTAGGAGTTTATCTCATGTATTTAATTTCTGGAACTCTTTTGTAAATTTTTGTTGTATGGTGATAGCAACAAAAATATCCTTTTTGAATTTTCTTTTGTGGATTTGTGTTTTGTCACGAAACCGCCAAAGGGGGAGATTGTTACGGAATTTGAGTTGGCGTATTTCGTGAATGTATTAAGTCTTGAAGATTGAAGATGAAGAAACTTTGGATCGTATACCTCAATCTCAAGAAAGAAGAATTCAAAAGGATCAGGTACGTTTAACTAAAGAATTTTGATGATCCGAATACTTCTTATAGTGTAGAAACACCTGGAAGAGGTTTTAATTGCTTAAACATCAAAAACTGGACTTGGGACATGTTCAGGATCCGGATCAGAATGTGCAATCCGGATCCCGAAAGGTGTTTTGTTCATACACTGCTTCAATCCGGATCACAGCTTCTGCAATCCGGATCCCGAACATGGCTTTTGGTGAAACTGTATGAACGATCCGGATCGGGGACTACGATCCGGATCCCGAACATGCATTTTTCTGGAAACCGAGTTTTATGCTTCTGCAATCCGGATCGCCAAATCCAATCCGGATCGCCGTCGGGTTTTCTTTCCAGAAAAGGCTGTTTTTGATCCGAATATTCTTCCTAGGGTTTCTAACCTATAAATAGCCCTTCCTTTTCATTTCTAGGGCATCCGAGAAAAATAGAAAAAGATAGCCGAAAAGAAAAATCCACATATATAGAGAAGAAAGGAAATCAATAGATCTATTCTATGTTTCTTCATCTATATTGATTGATTTGATTCTAGGTTTTCCATACTCACATTTTGAGTAGAATCAAATCAATGAATACTTAGATGGTATTTCCGATCTATCTTTAATCTAAGTATTCGGCGGATCATCACCACCCAAACAAACAACGATTTATCCCAAAATCGGCGCGTGGACTCGCGTGGCCTTGTGGATTCAAGGTGCAACCGCTCTCGTGGATTCGGAGCGAGGTACGTTCGTGGATTCGAAGCGTGCCACTGGGTGAAGACCGTGGATTCGGTTGGACGTCGTGGACTCGACGTTGGACGCTGTGGATTCAGCGTTGGGCGCGGATCGTGGATTCGAGAAGCGTCGTGGAGCGAGCGGAGAAGATCTACTAGGAGCGTATGGTAAGAGGTTGAGTCGTCTGTGAGTACGCTATATCACCTTGTACGTGTGTTAATTCTAGTGGATTTCGCCGTGTTATCGGTCCCGTGGTTTTTTACTCCGGTTTGGAGTTTTTCCACGTAAAAATCTTGCGTGTTCTTTTATTTTTCCGCATTGGGTTTATTTGCGCAATGATTTTTTGAGTGTTTATTGTTTACACCTATTCACCCCCCTCTAGGTGTTTTTTCCCCTATTTAGATCCTTATTAACCTAAACCCAACAGGGTTTAAGGCATCAAAGGGGGGGGGGGGGGGGGGGGGGGGGAACGGTGCGATCTGTCGGGATAGGTGCCCGGCGAGGTCAGGTGCCCCAAGGTGTGAGCGGTGCGATCTATCGGGGAAGGTGCCCGATGAGATCAGGTGTGTAGATGTTACAGGGGTGTAGGTGTTACAGGTGTGTAGGTATTACAGGTATTGCAGGTGTTCGCGTGTTACTTTTCCTTGAGCAGAGTGGTTGCTCCAGATAGTCTTACAGTGGGGTTTGGTATTCTTTCTTGCTCCTTTTTACTATCATGTGTCGCTGACTACCCACTCCGTGACAGGTTCTTCCAGGGGTGAGCGGTAGACAACGGTGAGGCCGAGGCAGGAGTAGTACGGGCTGTGCAGAGCCCCAGTCTGTATTTTCCATTACCTTTCCTTGCATTTCATTTGATACTGTAGGTTACTGTGTGGTTCTCGATACCCTTGTGGGGTCGGTGTGGATGTTGATTACTTTTGCTCTGGTTGTGGAATAGTGGTTCTTTTATTACCCCGTTTGGCCGTTTTCCAAAGCAAAACAACTAGAAACCAAAAGAAAAGAACTTCGAAAACTATTTTTCAAAACCTTGGGTCGTGTGGGCCCGTTTTCCAAACCATGTGGATTTATGTGGATTTCAAAACCGTTTTCAAAACCTTGGGTCGTGTGGGCCCGTTTTACAAACTCTGGTGATTTATGGCATCTTTCCAAACTGCTTTCGAAACCTGGGGTCGTGTAGACCTGCTTTCAAAACTATGAGTTTATCCTTTCAACTTGACTGGCCTCGGGCATTGTTTTAGTCTGCATTCGTAGTATGATTCCGAACTATTGTGATTAATTGAATGCTTGTGTTTAACTGTTGTATCAGCCGCGACGCCGTGCATATACAGAGGAGACTCTGCCCGATTTTCGAGTAAATCTATATATGCGGCGGTCTGGGCACGTGTCAGGGAAGAAGGTTCTTTTCAAAAAAAAAAATCCAAAGCGAAATGTGTACCTTTTGTGAACTGTTTTCGCTAAAAGAAAACCCCCGGGACGTGACAGATTAAGATGGTATCAGAGAAGTTGCTTTAATCACAACAGTGACGGCCCAACATCCACCGAGATACCACACTTAACTACGAATAAATGAAATGTGCAGGGTTTATGGGTGTAGGACGTGAGAGATCGGGGAGGGGATATGTAGATAATGTTTTCTTTTCCCTCTCGATATTATGGTGGTTCTTTCTAGCGGAGTCTAGTGCTAAGCTTTTGATGGTGTGTTTGTACAGACAATGGTCCGAACCAGAGCGTCGGCCGAGGATGTAGGGGCGGATGCGACGACATCTGCAGCTGCAGAGAACCAGCTCCTGCGGCAACAATTAAGGGAGATGGCGGGGCAGCTGGCGACCCTCACGGAACATGTGCGTCAACTGACGCAGCGGGTGCAACCGGTCGCTCCTGCCCCTCCACAGGGGCCAACTGCACCGGCCGCAGCACCGCAAGCGACAGGGGCTGGGGTAGGGGCAGCCCCTCCACCGGCAGCAACGGCCGGGCTAGCATCCACCCAGACCACGGCGCCGACGGCAGCACCTGCATTAGCGCCCGCGGGGCCGGCGCCGGGGGCCCTCGGCGGGAGTACCTCCGCGGCCGCCGCCGCCGCTGGGGAAGGGACAGCTACACTGACGGAGCGAGAACGAGTGCGGGCCAACCTGGCGAATTTCATGAAGTTCGAACCACCCACGTTCGAGGGGGAGACGACTGATCCCTGGGTCGTCGAAAAGCGGGTGGGATCGATGGAAAAGTTGTTTGAGGACTTACTCATCGAGGACCCCGAGCGCGTCCCCCTGGCGGTTCACTTTCTGGAGGGAAACGCTCGTTTATGGTGGAAGACGGTGCGCCCTGATCCCACCAAGGGCACCGTGCTTCTATCGTGGACGACATTCAAGCAGGAACTGTTTGGGGCCTTCTTCACAAACAGCGTCAAGAAGAAACTGGAGGACGACCTAAACCACATTCAGCAAGGGAGCAAGACGGTTATGGAATATCAGCGCGAATTCGTGCGCTTGGCAAATTGCGTCCCTTTCGTCATAAGGGACGAATCCCACAAGGCGCAACTGTTCGTGGATGGGTTGCGAAGTGATATTTTCCAGGTGGTTCAGGCCGCTGACTTGCATACGTTCCAGAAAGTGGTCGACCGGGCCACTGTCGTAGAGCGCGGGTTCGCCGTTACCCGCGCTAGGAGGGAGGCCCCGGCACAGCATGAATATAGGAAGCGGCAACAGCAGAGCTACGGGGGGGGGGGGGGGGGGGGGGGTCATCTGCTGGGAGCCGACCCCCAAAGCGGTGGAGGTCACAGTCGGGAGCACGGAGCGCACCTACGGGAGGGCCGAGACCAAGAGACAGGCCTTGCGTGATCTGCGGGGGAGCGCACGGGGTGTTGGATTGCCCCCAGAGAGTTGATCATTGCTTCCGCTGCGGCAAGCAGGGGCACTTTCGCCGCAACTGCCCCCTTGCCATGGGACCAGCCTCTTCTGCCGCATCCACGCCATCGCCACAGCTTTCCGGGCGGGGAAAAGCTCCTATGGGGTCGACCTCTAGGCCCCCGGCATCGCGGCGCGAGGAGACAAGGCAGCCTCAACCAGGCGGGCGAGTCTATTCAATGACCCGCCAAGGGACGGATCCACCGGAGGATGTGCTTGCAGGTATTACTTCTGTTTCAAATTCCCGTGCTAGAACCCTCTTTGATACTGGAGCAACACACTCGTTCATATCTCGTGACTACGTGTTTACGCATGACCTCGAGGAGACACCTCTCCAAAGCCGAATGACGGTCCAGACGACGGGTGGGACACTGGAGGCGACCAGTTTGGCGGCCACCTGCCCGATTAAACTAGGGCGACTGGCTTGCCCTTGGGATTTGGTGGTGATTCCCCTGAAGGAGTACGACGTTGTATTGGGCATGGATTGGCTCTCAAGATACCAAGTGCTTATTGACTGCGAGAAGCGGATGGTGCAACTACAAGAACCAAGTTTCCCTAAAAATGCGTATCTGGCGTGCAAGAGCACCTCCTTCCCGGCAGTCATCTCAGCGGCTCGAGCCAGGAGACTGGTAGAGGGTGGGTGTGTGGCCTACTTGGCATCGGTGGATCTGGTTACCCGACCCTCGACGACACCTTCAGACATCCCAGCAGTGAGGTATTTCCCCCACGTCTTCCCAGCGGAACTGCCCGGGGTACCCCCTGAACGAGAGGTGGAGTTCCCTATTGAACTCTTACCGGGTACTCAACCTATCACGAAGGCGCCCTACCGAATGGCCTTCGCGGAGTTGAAGGAGCTTAAGGTGCAACTGGAGGACCTCTTGGACAAAGGATTTATCAGGCCGAGTGTGTCGCCTTGGGGCGCACCGGTGCTCTTCGTACGGAAGAAGGACGGAAGCCTGCGTCTCTGCATCGACTACAGAGGCATCAACAAAGTGACAGTGGAGAATAAATACCCCCTGCCCAGAATCGACGACCTCTTCGACCAGTTGCGGGGGGCGACGGTCTTCTCTAAGATTGATCTGCAATCGGGTTACCACCAGCTCCGAGTTCGGAACGAGGACATCCCGAAGACCGCCTTCCGGACCCGGTATGGCCATTACGAATTTACGGTCATGCCGTTTGGGCTTACGAACGCGCCTGCGGTCTTTATGGATATGATGAACCGGATTTTTGGACCATTCCTGGACCGATTCGTAGTGGTTTTCATCGATGACATACTGATCTATTCACCCACCGACGAGGAGCACGAGGACCATTTACGAACGATTCTCCAAACCCTCAGGGAGCAGAAGCTGTTCGCTAAGCTCAAAAGGTGTTAATTCTGGCTACGCGAAGTGGGATTCCTGGGGCACGTGATCTCGGCGAAGGGAATTGCCGTGGACCCCAAGAAGGTAGAATCAGTAATCGACTGGCAACCGCCGACGACGGTAACGGAGATTCGCAGTTTCTTGGGTTTGGCTGGGTACTACCGACGTTTCGTCGAGGGCTTCTCGAAGATAGCCGCCCCTCTGAACCGGTTGACTAGGAAAGGAGAAAAGTTTGTGTGGTCGACACAATGCCAAGAGAGCTTCGACGAACTCAAAAGAAGGCTAACCAGGGCACCAATTCTTGTACTACCAACACCCGGAGAGGACTATGAGGTGTACTGCGACGCATCGAGAATCGGCCTTGGGGGTGTATTAATGCAACAAGGGAAGGTAATAGCCTATGCTTGCAGGCAGCTGAAGGACTACGAAAAGAATTACCCGGTACACGATTTGGAACTGGCTGCAGTGGTCTTTGTTCTAAAGTTATGGAGACACTACCTCTTTGGTGTTCACTGTAACGTTTTTTCTGACCACCGAAGCCTTAAGTACCTGTTCACTCAAAAAGAACTGAATTTGCGGCAGAGACGGTGGCTTGAACTGTTGAAGGATTAATGGTTCTTCAAGAACTGAATTTATGGCATCTTTCCAAACTGCTTTCGAAACCTGGGGTCGTGTAGACCTGCTTTCAAAACTGTGAGTTTATCCTTTCAACTTGACTGGCCTCGGGCATTGTTTTAGTCTGCATTCGTAGTATGATTCCGAACTGTTGTGATTAATTGAATGCTTGTGTTTAACTGTTGTATCAGCCGCGACGCCGTGCATATACAGAGGAGAATCTGCCCGATTTTCGAGTAAATCTGTATATGCGGCGGGTCTGGGCACGTGTCGGGGAAGAAGGTTCTTTTCAAAAAAAAAAATCCAAAGCGAAATGTGTACCTTTTGTGAACTGTTTCCGCTAAAAGAAAACCCCCGGGACGTGACAGCCTGGCCTGCATCGCGCGGCACGCGCGGCGCCAGGGTCCGCAACGCGCGGCATGCGCGGCGCCAGGGCCCACCCGCGCGGTGCCAGGGCCCGCCCGCGCGGCACCTGGCCTGCAGCACGCGGCACGCGCGGGGCCTGGGCCCGCCCGCGCGGCGCCTGGCCTGCAGCGCGCGGCACGCGCGGGGCCTGGGCCCGCCCGCGCGGTGCCAGGCCCCGCCCGCGCGGCACCTGGCCCGCAGCACGCCTGCTGTGCGGTGCGCGCGCGCCCAGCTGCGCGGCGCTCCTGCGCGCCCCCGCGGCTGCCGGCGGCGACCTCCACACGCCACACAAAAAAAAAATGGACCAGCAGACCCAACCTCACCGAAACAACCAAAGCCAAACCGAAAGCTCAAGAGAAAAACCAAACCGAGCTTACCGAAAAACTGCCTGAATCCACGCCGAGCTCGACGCGCGCGCCCAGCTAGCTCCACGCGACTTCCAAGGCTACCCGCAGAGGGTCCGCACACAACCTTCTCTCATATCCCTCTTTTCCCTCCTCATCCATCTTCTTCCTTCATCTTTTCCCCACTCATTCTCTTCCTCTGCTCCACTCCCAAATCCTCTGTTTTATGCAGGAAGGGGATGGTGACGTGGAGGCCTAATTAATTAAGGAATGCTTTAGTGGTGGTGGTTGGCCAAATTAAATGCACCAATAAATATCCCAACAACTCCTCTTATGCAATTCATCAATCTTTTAATTTTCCAATTCACCACAGGCAACAAAACCCACTTGAATTTAATTAATTAAATAATTTAATTAATCCAACTTAGGCCAACTCCAAGTCACTTTTTGCCTTCGGGGTCTCCGCACCGACCCGAAACCTCCCGAACCCCGCTGTAAACTCAAAGTATACCTGTTCCAAGTGTTCCCAAATTTCCTACACTCCACGGTGAAGTCAAGGGTCCCCCGAAGCCAGTCCTTTATCGGCGCACAAAGCCCGGAAAACCCCGAATCGAGCTGGGGCTTCCGAGTAGATCCGAACCAACCCGAACTCCTCTGTAATCCAATACGGAACACGCTCGCGGCGATTTCTCCGCACCACGCCATCTTGCGAGGTCGGTGCACTATCCGGAATTTCGGTACTCTACACTCTCCCCTCCTTAAAAAGGGTTTCGTCCTCGAAACCAGAACAAATCCATAACTCAGGAGGGTGACTCAATCAAAAAGGGATAGAAAATACTCAACTCATCCTCAGGCTCTCAGGTTGACGTTCTCACTCGTCATGATGGCTCCACTGAACCTTTACCAAAGGTATAACTCGACTGCAAAATTCCTTTGTCTCACAAGCCAGATTTGCATCGGTCGCTCTAGATAGCTCAACCCTTCGCTCTCAATTCCAAGTTCCAAAGGGGCACCCTTAGAGCGATCATCTTATTTCCCAGGTTGCACTGCTCACCTATTCAAGGCATTACTGACCAAAAGACCTTGCCGGGATAACACTGTGATCTCAATCATGCATCTTGAAAACTCTGTCCACCGGCGTTCATCCAAACACAATGCTGATATCATCCTCAGCTTTAACTCTTTCAGTTACACTGGCCTTGCATAGTCCAAAAGCCTTTGACCTCTGTCACATCATGGGCTAAGGCAAATCCCCAAACGGCATCACCCTTCGTTGGGTCCTCAGTCGCTCTTGCAGCAGTAAACACAGGCCTAACAACAAAACCTTCCGACGCCAAAAACATACTCATTCAAATCCAAAAGGCCGCAGGGCCTCAGTCAATCCACTCGACCGCAAGGCAAGCTCAGAAAGCCCCTACTGGTTCCTGAACACTATCAGAGCACAGCCCTCGGCTGTAAGGTTCCATAATGCTATCAATCTCTCGAAGGCATCTGCCAAAACATGATCCAAATCTGTCTGTGTCCGAACCAACAAAGAACTCTCACCGTTGTGTACTCACAACGGGGCATCACTGCCGGGAACCAACGGCATGGCATCATACTCCAGTATCCATTACTCGGATCCTCACTGTCGTGTTCCCACGACGTGGTACTGGGTCATTCAGACCCGCACGATCCATCCGATCCCGCAGCTGCGCTAACAGCTTCCACTCTCTGTCTTAAGTGATACTCCAAGAGGTGCTGCCGAAGTCGGCGCGGTTTCCAAGCCACGCTAACCTCTATCTTGATCTCAATCTCGCTAAACGGCGACTTCAAAATCAGGTCAAGTAGACTCTCATCCGGGATCACACGGCGATAAGGATATCCTTTAGTCCCGGTGCCGCCGTAGGCACCTCCTCTACAGTCGCTAGCAAAGCGATAAAACCACGACTCAGCCTCTGTCGTGCTCAAGCTCCCTTTAGAAACATACTCCTCCTGACCAGGTCCACGGAGGGCCATTGTTCTCTCTCGATAATCCATGATAGCATAACATTTGGAATAACCAATCCCTATCTAACCACGTAACAATATCTCTAAATTGATGTAGGACTGGTAACACTCATCCATGTGCTAAATGTGATCTGGAACCCGATCCACCCATGCCCAAGCTAACAGTCTCAGCACTGGCCCACACGAAGATACCCCTGCTTCACTGAAGTACACACAAGCGGTGTCGGCATCAACCATGCTCTAACTCCGATGACCACACCTGGTGAGACGCGATCCACTATCCTGGCGATGAATGCTGCCCACCGCAAAAGACACAGTCATCCTGACACTACTGCTGGTGCCTCATCTGTCGAGACCCTCTTGGTCTCTGTCTCCTCTGAGACTCGTGATCCTGAGACTGGAATCATGGCAACCTCGATCCATCGACTATTCCAAGGTTAAGCGGTACTGGACGTCTCTCTCTGGTGCTGGTCACTCGCTCTTCGTCCCTCCTGGACGTGATCACAGATCCTCGGTCAATTTATCGAGCATGCACTAGGTGATAGATACCCTGATGTAGTCCCCTCTCAAGCAGATCAACCTCTTGGGTCTCATCTTGGGCAACACGGGGCACACTGCCCAACAATCGCAGAACCTTGCTCCAGATCATCAACTGCGCTCCGATGGTTCAACAGGACGAACTCGACGCCACCAACTCTCTCGGCGTCCTTATCCAAAAGTACAAAACCAAGCGCCCTGATGCTTCTCCTGGAAAAACAAATCCTCGAACAACTCTTCCATAGCAGCGACCCAGTTCTCGGCCTCCCAAGGCTCCAAACTCAATCCCGAAATCTGCAGGGATGGAACTGGATGAGGTACAACAACCGGTCAGCAACTCTCGCTGCTCCTGTACCATCCATAGTGCGCTCCGGGTCAAAAACGACGATGTCGTGGCCGGGAGTACTACTGGCGATACCCCAGGAGATGCTCTCAGCTCAAGCACGCGCATCCCGCGCTCCATGTTCTCTTCCTGGCGCCGCATCGCCTCAAATGTCTGGACTACGTGAGCCTGAAACTCCCAGACCTCTCTCCGCTCTATCCATTTAGCTTCCCGCTATACGAGCTCCTCAACCAAGGTCAAACACGCCCTCGCCGCTGCACGGCGCCCCGGAAGCATCAAATCATGCAACAAAACAAACATTAGGACCAAAACTCTCTCGACCCAATCAAGCGAAAGTCTAAAACATGTTACCTATACTAAAGCATTATGTTGTCTGCAGCCAACATAATCATCTTTAGAGAAATAACATGTAAGATCACTCGCCCCAATCCTCTGGGGGAGGTACAAACTTAATCAGGACTCTCGCTAAAGTCACGTCTCTCACGACAGTCATCCTACTGTCCAACCAATAGCCTAGGATCTCTAAGCCCTCAATGACCTATACACCTAGGCTCTGATACCACCTAAATCTGTCACGCCCCGAGGTCGAAACTGCGACCCGGGCTCGCCAACAGATCCGCCATCTGTACGAAAACTGCCGTACAGACGAAGCGTCTACCCTGCAAGTCAGAACTAAAACTAAAAACATGTATCAGAGCTGAACTATAAATCAAAAGCTGAAGAAAGCTACATAGGAAAACTGAAATAAATAAAGCTCCACTAATACAAAAATCCTCATTACAGGTCTCTCAAATGAAAAACAAAATACAAGCCTCACCCTCTCAGTACAAAAGTGGAATCATAAAACAACAGGGTACATCTACCTCTGACTCAAATGCTAGTAAGGAACTACTCGGCCACGTCCTCACCTCGATGAGCTGTCTCCGCGCGAGCTAAGCCGGAACAGCAGCCTCAGAAAACCTGTCACCGTAGCGGGTGTGAGATCTACTTCAGAAGGTAGATCTCAGTGGGTACCGTCATCAACATCCAAGGTATGCCCACTAAGTCCACTGGAGGCACAACAAATAGGTATGCAAAAAGATAATAGGCAAGCAGGAAAGGAACTATAGCTAATATGAACCAATATCATGCTGAAGAAAACACTACTCTGATCCTGCTGTGCATACACTCTCACTATAATAATATGCCTCAAGTACCATGCTCAAAGGAAAGCCCATCTATGAACATGCTATGCCATCACTCTCTCATATCACCCAATCTCAATGACTGCCTCATAGGGTCCAGTCAAGCCTGCGCCAAACCTACTGCCACCTCATCCTCACTGGGACGGGACTTACGTAGGGCGTCCCACACGGACTATATCAAGCGAACTCTAGTGTATCAACTAGTCGCATCATCGCAGCCTCGTCAGGCTCGGTATCATCACACACACCCGGGTGGTAGCTCGAGGGGAGCGACCCCACCGAACTCAAGTATCTCATCTGTATCACTGTCTCATAAGCGGCACATGCAGGCTATAGTCCACGATCAAACAGATCGGCAACACGATGCCCAGAAGTGCAACTCTGTCGGAAAAAGACTCCACGACTCAAACAGGAAGACCCAAACACTCTCACAGCTATGTCGGAGAACCCTTAACGACTCAATCTGATAATGCACGACGCATGGCTGAGTCGGGAAACCTCCACGACTCGATCTGCCAGAACTCCCAAAACTCTCAAGGCTAAGTGGGAGAGCCATCTCCACCTCTAAATCAGAAACACAACCCATGATCTAGAATAACCTCATTAATCCCAACAAGGAAGAAGAACTCTCATGACACTAGGACTCGACAGTCAATGCGCTAAAAAATACACTCAGCCCTCTGGCGTAAGTACACATGCAACTCAAACAATCTGGACCATTCATAATGTTCTCAATAATTAAAATAAACCCTTTTAAAAATAGAGTTTTATTTAAAACGGGGTACTAAAAATATATGAAGGTCCAGATGCAGCCTGAATCTCAAATGAACATGCAGTCTAGTGTCAAATAACTTCTAGATCATACTAAAAAATGTCTGGGGCTCAAGAATGTCATTCTATAATTTTCTAGGCAACTATCAGATTTATCAATATAAGGAAATAAGCTAAACATGATCAATATATGATAAATAAGCTAAACATGATCAATATGCTTACAGAAGCATTAAAGGGCATTCCTTAAATCTCGAAGAAATTCCAACCCACCTGGAACGCTTTCCGCAGGCAATCGCTGAAGTCGGTGTAGCGCCGAACCGATCACAGTCAAAATCTGCCGGAACACCCAAAACCGCGCCGCGCGCGCACTGCCGCGAACCGTGGAAAAAAGAATCCCCGGAAGCTCAACTAAAACCCTTGAGTCCTCTACAAATTCCTGCGCGCATCGGGGTCGCTCCATGGCCAAATCATAGTGCAAACAGAGGCTCAAGTGCTCCACAACCACCCACAGCACTCCCGCACACATACACTCTGCCAAGGTTCTAGCACAAAATAAATACATAAATCCATCAACTCACCACCACCACTTAGTTCTATACATATAACCTCCCACAGCACACTCTAAAAATACTTGATCACAAAAACCCAAGTCCATCCTCTTATAGGTAACTCCCAGCATACAAACTAAAAGCTCCATTGCACACATATAACAAGTCTCAATACACATCTCCCACCAGCTGCTCACATAAACACCATAATTCAAAACCACCCACACACCTAAGTACAACACCCCAGCACAACACATACTCAGCAAGCTCCAACATTAACATCTACCCACATGAAGTCCACCATCAAAATAAACACATGCATACATACAAAAGTTGCCTTTGTATACCAATAAAAATTCACTTACACAATTCCCTTAAGTCCAACATCTCCATCAGCTCACAAGGAAATTAGGTAAATCCAATTACACCCTATAGCTGCCACAACATTTACACACACACAGCCCATACTCACAGCACCACCACATCTCACAAATAACATGCTCTTATACGTTCCAAAACCACAGCACACATTCACCCATGATCCAGCATAATTGAGAGCTCTACAGGCACAATAGTAATTAATATTACATATGTGATGACCCGGATCTCCGCAGAGCTACTACAGTGCGTTGGGGTGGCCATTGGAGGCCTACATGGTGTGTTGGAGGTGTTTGTGGCATAATTGGACATAAGTGTTGGACATCGGGCTTATATGGATCATGTGAGTGATCGGAGGACCCCGTGGAGGGTTTAGAAGTGGTTTCGCGCGAATCGGATATTTAAATTGGGCCCCGCACGAAGTTTGGACTGAGAATACATTTCCGGGAGCCTTCGGCAATTTTTAGAGTTGGAATTTGGCGAAACGGACGTCAAATTCGGATTCAGCGCGCGAAAACGGTCAAAATGGACTACCCACTTGTCAATTCGGAGCTCGGGTTACTGTTCACGCCGGAACAGTACTTCCGGCGATCGCCGGCGGCGGCCGGCGGCAGCGGGCAGCGGCGGAGGGCGGCGGCGCGGCCTCGGGCAGGTGGAATGCGGCGGCGGGCTGGGTGCGTGGGCGCGGGCAGGGCGCGCGGTCCACGCGGCAGGCGTGCACCAGAGCGGGGGCCACGTGGCAGTTTCCCATTGGATGGTCCACGGGTCGCGGTCCACGGAGCATAGCGGAGTGTACGGTGGACCAGAGCAGGGACAGGTGGCACTTACCTATTGGTTCGGTGTTTGTCGTTGTGTGCACCGGGTGCAGCGAGTACGTGGCATGGACACGTGGCGCGCGAGGATTGGGCTGGCTACTGTGCGCGCAGGTTGCAGGTAGCGTGGTGCACGGTGGACCGGTTGGAGACACGTGGCATCACGTTATTGGTTCGGTGCATGAATTAGGGTGCACCGGGTGCAGCGAGCGAGAGGCGTTGACACGTGGCGTTTGGAGATTGGCCGGGCTACTGTGCGCGTACGGGCGGCAGGCGGCGGGGCAGGCGGCAGGCGCGGCAGGCGGCGTGGCAGCGGCCGGCGGGCGTGGCGGCCACGGCGCCGACGTGGCGCACGCGTGCGCCACGTGGCGGCTGCCTATTGGCCAGCGCCAACGGCCCCGTTGACCAAGGTTGGCCACGCGGCGCGATGGGAGCGGTCGGATCCGCTGTTTGGTGTTCTGGGACACGTGTCGGTGCGTGGAGCGGGTTGGACGGTCGTGCGGTCCGACCGGATCGCGTGCGGGGAGTGGGCCGGGCCGGGCCAAGTTACTGTGCGCGCCCGAAAGTGTGGGCCGGGCCGCACTGTTTGCGCCCGAATCTTTTCGGGCGCCCGAAAGTTTGGACTCATTGGGCATTTTTGGATTTGTTTGGAATGGCCTATAAATAGCCAACCCGAGCCCTCTTCTTTGGCTTTTTTCTCCCAAACCACACCTCTTCTGCCCGAGCCACCTTAAGGTGATTTGTTCCCCTCTTGATGCTGGATCTTCCTGCCGAGTTCTGGGATTTTAGGAGGCACGAATCTCGAGGTTCCCCATTTTACGGCGCGGCGCGACGATGCTTTTCCTGTTTCCTTCTTCGGCGCAGCAGTGGTGTTTTGGCTCCCCTGGACTACTCCGATGTCCTTTTTCTGTGATTCTTGCGCCGACGGACTCCTTACAGATAAGGCTTCAACTTTTATTTTGGTCGCACTTTCCCGTTTCGAGGTTTTGGCACGTTTCCCGAGGCATCTTTGACCCCCATTTTTCTGTGGTGGATTTTGGGCAGCACCAACTTGCCGATTTTATATCTCAGCCTAGGAACGTCGGATCGAGGCGATTCAATAGTCGATTTTGATCTACTCGTCGCGAGGAACGCAATGGTGATTTTTCTGAGATTTTAGAAAAATTGTTTCGAGATGATAATTACTGTTTTCTCAGTGTACAGTGTGCAGTTTTTCTTCACAGTTTGATGTTTGGATTACCACCTTGCCGAATTTATAACTTGACTTACCGAACTCGGATTTGGGCGTGCAAGGTACCGTTTCGAAGCTATCGATGCGAGGATCGCTGTGATATTTTTATGGGATTTTTCTGGGCACTTTCTGCAGGTGATAATTTAACAGTTTCGGGACTGTTGTTGTATGGGTTAATTAATGCAATATTTGGGAACCTAAATGTATTTAGTGGACCTTGTGTTGTGCCAGGAGTGTTTCGGGTATACTGTACTTGTTGGAGCGCAGGATTGGAGTTTTTGGTATTTTCAGCTGTATGGACCCGGACAGTTAGCGCTTCAGGTGGGTGGTTGTTGCTTGCCTCTATATCTGACTTACTCACTAAGTTTATTAGAAAACCCCACTATTGAGCATATTGTTTGATTATCATGCCTAATTGACTGATATACATGTGAGCCTATCTTCTGGGGATTAATTATGTGGATATAGCATGTTTTGGGATAATATCACTGAGGGGACATGATTGCGGGGACATACTTAATTGTGATAATTAACATGCTACATTAGCACCCAGATTTTATGAAAAACGGATTAAATGGATTAACTGTTGGGACATAATGATATATCAATGTGCGGGTTTCACTCTGGGAATTATTATGGAACAGGGATCTTATACATGTGTAGTCGACTGATGATTTTAGCCTGATGGTGATATTTATGTTGATATTATTAATTATTACACATGTAAACTGTTATTTGACATATTCTCCCTTTTCGCATTGCTGAGGACTTTTGCATGCTTATTTGGACATCTAGATAGGCCACTATTTTATTGCTACACTATCATATTGGGATTTGACTTAGGAGAAACCATGATTGCTTTCTTTCTCCTTTTCATTTGGACTTTTGAGTCATGTTGCTCGAGTTCGAGCAGAGGTTTGGGGATAGTGTAGCTGGGACCTGAGGGTCAGTGACAGGGTGTACTTGATGTTGGATTGGGATATTGCGGCAACCGCGGACAGTAGGCGGTTGACCGGATCTTGATTATTGTACCCAATTGTGGGTTGGGGGTTATTGCGGTGACCGCGGACTGTGGGCGGTTGACCGGATGTTTACTATTGCATCAGATCGGGTATCAGAGTTCTCTAGTGGATGGTATTTCCCACTTTTGAGTATTATTGTATCGGATCGGGGTTTCATTAGTGGACGGAGTTTCCCACTTTGATCATTGTCATGATCCAGTCCTGCTATTGTGAGATATTGGTTACAGAGATGCTTGATACAGTGATACTTTACTCGTGTGGGTCGCTCCCCTCGAGTGCCACTCCGGAGTAGGCTTTAGACCGTGTTGGGTTCCGGTCAGTTGGTGAGTTGTGAGTGATGGCAGAGCAGGCAGTACCAGTTTTACTGGTGGCACTAGATTGGGTCTATTTAGCCAGATGTTGTTTCCTGGTGCATTCATACCGTCATTTCCTTCGGTATTGCATTTAGAGGCATACTTGTTGTGGTTTTCCCCTTTTATTCAGTAGTTCTGTTTACAGCTTTACTACTTGTTCCTTTTCTTGCCTCTAGTAGACTTAGTGGGTACGCCGGAGCTTGAGGCTTTACCCACAGGGGGAGGCTACTGGTTTACTAGTGGTTCTCACCCCCACTGTTGTTTCCTTTCTTTCTTCCCCCCTGTTTTGCAGAGTCCTCATTGGAGTTGCTGATCTTCGGTCGTTGTTCGGGGCGAGGGAGTCACGAGCTAGATCTTACCACCCGAGGAGTGTAGCTGTATCCCCTGGTTGGAGATTCCTCGTAGCTGTTGGCTGGCTTTTACTGTTTTTGGAGGAGAGAGATCTTTTGTATTTGGAGAGACTGATGTACTATAGTTTTAGTTTATCTCCTTTTATAGTTGAGAGATGCTGTACTGAGGACATTGTATGATGATTATCTGTATTTGAGGGAATGGATATTGTACTCTATTTCATGATGTATAGTAATTGGATTTTATTTTACAGCATTTTATTTCAGCTCTGATATTTGTGTAGCTATAGTACTATCTTTTGCAGGTTAGACGCTTCGCCTATGCGGGTTTTGGCATAGGTGGCGGATCTGTTGGCGAGCCCGGGTCGCAGTTTCGACCCCGGGGCGTGACAGATTAAGTTGGTATCAGAGCTTAGGGATAGGTCAATTGGGACTGTAGAAACCCTAGGCTTATGGTTGGACCCTAGGATGACTTCGTGAGAGTCGTGAGTTTTGCGAGAGTCCTGATTGAGTTTTATACCTCTCCCAAGTGATGGGATGGGTGATTGGCATGTTTATTCTCCTAAGCAATTATGTTGGCTGCAGACAACATAATGCGGCGGAACGGTTGACATGCTCTAGACTCTCGCCGGATTGGGTCGAGTTTTGTTTTGTGCTGTGGTGCAGTTGGTCGTGGTGAGCGGTGTCTCCCCGACGCGTTGTGCGGATTGGTATGCACTCGTCGCAGCAGTGGAGCTTGAGCGGATTGTTTTGGGGCCGGATATCCGGATTGAGGTTAGAGAGCTTCAGGACCCGATGGCAGGATTGTCTGAGGTTTATCAGCGGCAGAGTGAGCCGCTGGTCTAGGTGACACAGTTGTCGGAGCGGTGGGCAGCCCGACAGTGTTTTTCTCCTGAGACCACCTGGTTACAGTATCCTCAGCAGCAGTGATTTCTGTGGCGCCGAAAGGGCGAGTAGCCCCCTCCGTGCCAATGTTTAGTGTCGAGGCACCGAGGTGGGGTGGATAGTTGACAGCCGATGAGTTGTGGGACATCATTGATCGATGGAGCCAGTTTTGGCAGATAAACCACCCTGATTTACGGATTTGAGTTAGAGCCTTTGGAGGCAAAATCGTAGTTGGTGGTGATGGAGTGATCAATTGAGGGTCTCCCTGTGCTAGAGAGTTGAGGCAGTTGTTGAACTGTACGCTCCAGGTTTCGAGGGACGAAGCGCGTAGGATGCGTGCGACTGGCAGTGGATTGCGCCAGGATACCTTTCAGTCTATCTGATCCCTCTGCTTTGGATTTTGGATTTTAGATGCCTCGATGGAGTAGGCATTGTGTATGGAGTGTACTGTTGCAGTTCCTGTGGATAGGGATCTGCCGCCAGAGGCGAGTTTTGGATAGAGGCGCCTGGCGTTAAGTATTGGGGGGACAGATCGGCTGGCAGAGGCACTTTCGTGTTCCTTTTCTGGATGGTGGACATCCTTGTGGACGGATTATGTAAAGCTTACCAAAGGAAAGTTACCCTTTGTGATTGACAACATTTGTGTTTGGGGTACAATGGATGTGTTTGAGGGGTGAGCTGAGTAAGGATGATTGAATGAGGAATTGCAGGAATCAATTGTGTTTGGTCATATGACGATTGCAATAATGGATTTTCTGAGATGTCAGAGGTCAGGTGGACCCCGGTGACAGCATCAGCATCGTCATCAGAGTGGCGCAGCGGTCGCGTGGATTGTTGTCTGCGAAGAGCTTTATTCCTTGCCCCAGTGTGAGCAAAGGCGGAGAATTGTGCTCCTTTTTACGGATAGCCTTGGTTTTTAGGCAGATTAAGTGACGACCACCTACAGTGAGCGATTGAGACTGTGCTGCCTGGGTGGAGGGCACCAAGGCAGTGGATCGGGTCGTCGCAGGTGTGATTTCATCTCAGCAGTCGAAGTTAGAGCATGTTGCATTCCTGCATGGACTAGAGGTAGGTTTGTTACCACATGCACTAGAGGTACAGGTTCCTGTAGGGGTGGTGCATGTGGGGGAGGCTTGTGGATCATGTCCAGTGCAGTTGAGATCTCGAGTGATATCGGCAAACTTATTGGTAGTTGTACCTGGTCAGTGTTTGACCCAGTGCGTGGGATTGGTTGGCACAGTGCCACATGGTGTATGACTGCGGGGAGAGAAGGTTATGATCTTCTGCAAGGCAGACATTAGAGACTTGTTCTTTGAGACAGTCGGAGCACACAAGTTGTAGCGACAATGCGTGAGGTGCCAACGGCGACACCGGGACGCAAGGATATCCCTGTTATCCTGAGATCCCGGGTGTGATTCCACCGGAGCGGATAATGATGCCGCCGATTAGGGAGATTGAGATTGCGGTTGACGTGGTTCGGGGGACCACGCCAACCCCGATAGCACCTCATTGGATACCCCCTGTAGAGCTGACAGAGCTGATGGCGTAGTCGCAGGAGCTGATGGATCGAGGGTCTGTTCGATCTAGTGCCACGTCGTTGGCACAGGACAGTGAGGGTCCTTGTGTGGGGTGACCGCAGGCAGGTCTGGATGTTATTTAGGACCTTTGATGGAGTTATACCCCGATAGTGGTCTGCTTGGGATGCAGGTGTCTTCTTGGGATCATACAGTTGTGTATCCCGCCAAGTTGGTGTTCTGGACCCGGTAGGGGCATTGTGAGTGCAGTAAGGCCTAACGGGATGACTAAGGCCCTGTCGTCTTAGGACTTGAGGGATTGTGTGTTCCTGATGCACTTGGAAGGATTATTTGAGATATTCTTCCGGGATATTTTGATTTTACCCCATCTCTGTATGGTTTAGAGCTGGTGGAGTACTCATAGATGGTGTAACAAGGTCTGTGAGGAAGAAGCTGTATGCCAAGTTGTTGTGGTACAAGTTTTAGCTTCGAGAGCATATCTTCTTGGATCACTTAGTCTAGCCATAAGAGGCGGTGGTGGAAATCCGGCCAAAATGGATGCTATGCGAGAATGGCTGAGACCGGCAGTTATTTATTGAGGTGAGGAGCTTGTGAGCCGGATAGTGCCAGCAGAGCTTGACGAATTGGTGATGAGATTGATACCAGCCCTGATTTCAGCATCGCCAGTGTTGGGAGATGGATTTTGGATATACTGTGATGCCTCCCATAGTAGCTATGAAGTTACAGTTGGATTTGTGGCAAGCATCCACTATCACCCTGATAGGGCCACTGTGGTGGCGGATACCCGGAGCAGGAGAGCTATTTGGGGTTGAGTTTGTTGACTCCGCAGCTGGCGCTGCGTGGACTGTCGAGGCAGACGTGGCCTATGATGGTGACACTGAGGGCTCTTTTTCCTCTCGGAGTCGCTTTGCATGTCACTGGTTTGGGAGTTGAGGATACAACTCCCGAAATTTGATGAGGTGACCGTCTGGAGCAGTTACCCTTTCTCGAGCCTGGAGGATTGGATTTACCAGCTGCAAGGGTACTGGACCTTCTCGAAGATTGATTTGCGATCTGGTTCTTCCAACTACTTATTGTTGTGTGCTGATGCCCGAGAGTTGGGGAGGTGTTGCTACACCTTGATGGTCTTGGATTAGAGATCAGAGTTACGTGATCAGTTGGAGGACCTATATCGGATGCCCCGGGAGTACAGAGGTACTTGGATCGAGCTTGTTGTGCCGAAGGACTTGTGGTTGGATCATCTGAGGCTCTGGGAAGAGCGGAGGCTTGTACCGATGTAGATTACTTGATAGCTCGAGCAGTTAGCCCAGTTGCACTCGGTTGAGTTGGTGCGGTTTTTCTGGAGTGCCCGCCTTTACTTTGTTCGAGATGGAGACCGAGGACCGCATCGCGCCTTTGGAAGAGGTACTTGTCAGCCTTGGGAGCTTGAGTGGTGGATGATTGGATGTTTACCCCCCTTTATTTGGTTGAGATTCCGAGTTGAGGAACGACATTAGTTTCGAGGACGAAACTTTCTTTTAGTGGGGGAGGATGTGATGACCCGGATCTCCGCAGAGCTGCTACAGTGCGTTGGGGTGGCCATTGGAGGCCTACATGGTGTGTTGGAGGTGTTTGTGGCATAATTGGACATAAGTGTTGGACATCGGGCTTATATGGATCATGTGAGTGATCGGAGGACCCCGTGGAGGGTTTAGAAGTGGTTTCGCGCGAATCGGATATTTAAATTGGGCCCCGCACGAAGTTTGGACTAAGAATACATTTTCGGGAGCCTTCGGCAATTTTTAGAGTTGGAATTTGGCGAAACGGACGTCAAATTCGGATTCAGCGCGCGAAAACGGTCAAAATGGACTACCCACTTGTCAATTCGGAGCTCGGGTTACTGTTCACGCCGGAACAGTACTTCCGGCGATCGCCAGCGGCGGCCGGCGGCAGCGGGCAGCGGCGGAGGGCGGCGGCGCGGCCTCGGGCAGGTGGAATGCGGCGGCGGGCAGGGCGCGTGGGCGCGGGCAGGGCGCGCGGTCCACGCGGCAGGCGTGCACCAGAGCGGGGGCCACGTGGCAGTTTCCCATTGGATGGTCCACGGGTCGCGGTCCACGGAGCATAGCGGTGTGTACGGTGGACCAGAGCAGGGACACGTGGCACTTACCTATTGGTTCGGTGTTTGTCGTTGTGTGCACCGGGTGCAGCGAGTACGTGGAATGGACACGTGGCGCGCGAGGATTGGGCTGGCTACTGTGCGCGCAGGTTGCAGGTAGCGTGGTGCACGGTGGACCGGTTGGAGACACGTGGCATCACGTTATTGGTTCGGTGTTTGAATTGGGTGCACCGGGTGCAGCGAGCGAGAGGCGTTGACACGTGGCGTTTGGAGATTGGCCGGGCTACTGTGCGCGTACGGGCGGCAGGCGGCGGGGCAGGCGGCAGGCGCGGCAGGCGGCGTGGCAGCGGCCGGCGGGCGTGGCGGCCACGGCGCCGACGTGGCGCACGCGTGCGCCACGTGGCGGCCGCCTATTGGCCAGCGCCAACTGCCCCGTTGACCAAGGTTGGCCACGCGGCGCGATGGGAGCGGTCGGATCCGCTGTTTGGTGTTCTGGGACACGTGTCGGTGCGTGGAGCGGGTTGGACGGTCGTGCGGTCCGACCGGATCGCGTGCGGGGAGTGGGCCGGGCCGGGCCGAGTTACTGTGCGCGCCCGAAAGTGTGGGCCGGGCCGCACTGTTTGCGCCCGAATCTTTTCGGGCGCCCGAAAGTTTGGACACATTGGGCATTTTTGGATTTGTTTGGAATGGCCTATAAATAGCCAACCCGAGCCCTCTTCTTTGGCTTTTTTCTCCCAAACCGCACCTCTTCTGCCCGAGCCACCTTAAGGTGATTTGTTCCCCTCTTGATGCTGGATCTTCCTGCCGAGTTCTGGGATTTTTGGAGGCTCGAATCTCGAGGTTCCCCATTTTACGGCGCGGCGCGACGATGCTTTTCCTGTTTCCTTCTTCGGCGCAGCAGTGATGTTTTGGCTCCCCTGGACTACCCGAGGTCCTTTTTCTGTGATTCTTGCGCCGACGGACTCCTTACAGATAAGGCTTCAACTTTTATTTTGATCGCACTTTCCGTTTCGAGGTTTTGGCACGTTTCCCGAGGCATCTTTGACCCCCATTTTTCTGTGGTGGATTTTGGACAGCACCAACTTGCCGATTTTATATCTCAGCCTAGGAACATCGGATCGAGGCGATTCAAGAGTCGATTTTGATCTACTCGTCGCGAGGAACGCAATGGTGATTTTTCTGAGATTTTAGAAAATTGTTTCGAGGTGATAATTACTGTTTTCTCAGTGTACAGTGTGCAGTTTTTCTTCACAGTTTGATGTTTGGATTACCACCTTGCCGAATTTATAACTTGACTTACCGAACTCGGATTTGGGCGTGCAAGGTACCGTTTCGAAGCTATCGATGCGAGGATCGCTGTGATATTTTTCTCGGATTTTTCTGGGCACTTTCTGCAGGTGATAATTTAACAGTTTCGGGACTGTTGTTGTATGGATTAATTAAAGCAATATTTGGGAGCCTAAGTGTATTTAGTGGACTTTGTGTTGTGCCAGGAGTGTTTCGGGTGTACTGTTCTTGTTGGAGCGCAGGATTGGAGTTTTTGGTATTTTCAGCTGTATGGACCCGGACAGTTAGCGCTTCAGGTGGGTGGTTGTTGCTTGCCTCTATATCTGACTTACTCACTAAGTTTATTAGAAAACCCCACTATTGAGCATATTGTTTGATTATCATGCCTAATTGACTGATATACATGTGAGCCTATCTTTGGGGGATTAATTATGTGGATATAGCATGTTTTGGGATAATATCACTGAGGGGACATGATTGCGGGGACATACTTAATTGTGATAATTAACATGCTACATTAGCACCCAGATTTTATGAAAAACGGATTAAATGGATTAACTGTTGGGACATAATGATATATCAATGTGCGGGTTTCACTCTGGGAATTATTATGGAACAGGGATCTTATACATGTGTAGTCGACTGATGATTTTAGCCTGATGGTGATATTTATGTGGATATTATTAATTATTACACATGTAAACTGTTATTTGACATATTCTCCCTTTTCGCATTGCTGAGGACTTTTGCATGCTTATTTGGACATCTAGATAGGCCACTATTTTATTGCTACACTATCATATTGGGATTTGACTTAGGAGAAACCATGATTGCTTTCTTTCTCCTTTTCATTTGGACTTTTGAGTCATGTTGCTCGAGTTCGAGCAGAGGTTTGGGGATAGTGTAGCTGGGACCTGCGGGTCAGTGACAGGGTGTACTTGATGTTGGATTGGGATATTGCGGCAACCGCGGACAGTAGGCGGTTGACCGGATCTTGATTATTGTACCCAATTGTGGGTTGGGGGTTATTGCGGTGACCGCGGACTGTGGGCGGTTGACCGGATGTTTACTATTGCATCAGATTGGGTATCAGATTTCTCTAGTGGATGGTATTTCCCACTTTTGAGTATTATTGTATCGGATCGGGGTTTCATTAGTGGACGGAGTTTCCCACTTTGATCATTGTCATGATCCAGTCCTGCTATTGTGAGATATTGGTTACAGAGATGCTTGATACAGTGATACTTTACTCGTGTGGGTCGCTCCCCTCGAGTGCCACTCCGGAGTAGGCTTTAGACCGTGTTGGGTTCCGGTCAGTTGGTGAGTTGTGAGTGATGGCAGAGCAGGCAGTACCAGTTTTACTGGTGACACTAGATTGGGTCTATTTAGCCAGATGTTGTTTCCTGGTGCATTCATACCGTCATTTCCTTCGGTATTGCATTTAGAGGCATACTTGTTGTGGTTTTCCCCTTTTATTCAGTAGTTCTGTTTACAGTTTTACTACTTGTTCCTTTTCTTGCCTCTAGTAGACTTAGTGGGTACGCCGGAGCTTGAGGCTTTACCCACAGGGGGAGGCTACTGGTTTACTAGTGGTTCTCACCCCCACTGTTGTTTCCTTTCTTTCTTTCCCCCCTGTTTTGCAGAGTCCTCCTTGGGAGTTGCTGATCTTCGATCGTTGTTCGGGGCGAGGGAGTCGCGAGCTAGATCGTACCACCCGAGGTGTGTAGCTGTATCCCCTGGTTGGAGATTCCTCGTAGCTGTTGGCTGGCTTTTACTTTCTTTTGGAGGAGAGAGATCTTTTGTACTTGGAGAGACTGATGTACTATAGTTTTAGTTTATCTCCTTTTATAGTTGAGAGATGCTGTACTGAGGATATTGTATGATGATTATCTGTATTTGAGGGAATGGATATTGTACTCTATTTCATGATGTATAGTAATTGGATTTTATTTTTACAGCATTTTATTTCAGCTCTGATATTTGTGTAGCTATAGTACTATCTGTTGCAGGTTAGACGCTTCGCCTATGCGGGTTTTGGCATAGGTGGCGGATCTGTTGGCGAGCCCGGGTCGCAGTTTCGACCCCGGGGCGTGACAACATAACCATGATGTCCCAAAATTCCACTTGCACCTTATAGGTTAACCCAAATTATCAAAATTAAGCTCATCACCATTAGGTAATCACAGCACACTTCCAGCACAACCACAACTCAAAACCCCGAAAATCCGCGAAATCTGAACTTGGAAAAACAGTAGCTCCACTCTACAGGTCTTCCTACACATCGATCACCGCCGGCTCCAATTGTTTGCGCCGCACCAAACACGCCGCGCGCACCGAGCTGCTGCACAAAAGCTAGGAAGAACCCAGAAAAACCATCAGAAATGGCTAAGTACAAAATCGCACACACGCACAGGGCAAAACTAGCCCCGGCGCTAAAAATGCCGCGCGCGCGCACAAGCAATAAATTTCCTGCGCACGCGCCCTGCTGCGTGCAGTCCAGTAGTGCCCAAACGGCCCAGCGCGGCGGCAGCCAGCCGCTGACGCTGCCGCAGGACCTGCCGCGCGGTGCCTGGCCTGCATCGCGCGGCACGCACGGCGCCAGGGTGCGCAGCGCGCGGCATGCGCGGCGCCAGGGCCCGCCCGCGCGGTGCCAGGGCCCGCCCGCGCGGCACCTGGCCCGCAGCACGCGGCATGCGCGGGGCCTGGGCCCGCCCGCGCGGCGCCTGGCCTGCAGCGCGCGGCACGCGCGGGGCCTGGGCCCGCCCGCGTGGTGCCAGGCCCCGCCCGCGCGGCACCTGGCCCGCAGCACGCCTGCTGTGCGGTGCGCGCGCGCCCAGCTGCGCGGCGCTCCTGCGCGCCCCCGCGGCTGCCGGCGGCGACCTCCACACGCCACACAAAAAAAAAAATGGACCAGCAGACCCAACCTCACCGAAACAACCAAAGCCAAACCGAAAGCTCAAGAGAAAAACCAAACCGAGCTTACCGAAAAACTGCCTGAATCCACGCCGAGCTCGACGCGCGCGCCCAGCTAGCTCCACGCGACTTCCAAGGCTACCCGCAGAGGGTCCGCACACAACCTTCTCTCATATCCCTCTTTTCCCTCCTCATCCATCTTCTTCCTTCATCTTTTCCCCACTCATTCTCTTCCTCTGCTCCACTCCCAAATCCTCTATTTTATGCAGGAAGGGGATGGTGACGTGGAGGCCTAATTAATTAAGGAATGCTTTAGTGGTGGTGGTTGGCCAAATTAAATGCACCAATAAATATCCCAACAACTCCTCTTATGCAATTCATCAATCTTTTAATTTTCCAATTCACCACAGGCAACAAAACCCACTTGAATTTAATTAATTAAATAATTTAATCAATCCAACTTAGGCCAACTTCAAGTCACTTTTTGCCTTCGGGGTCTCCGCACCTACCCGAAACCTCCTGAACCCCGCTGTAAACTCAAAGTATACCTGTTCCAAGTGTTCCCAAATTTCCTACACTCCACGGTGAAGTCAAGGGTCCCCCGAAGCCAGTCCTTTATCGGCGCACAAAGCCCGGAAAACCCCGAATCGAGCTGGGGCTTCCGAGTAGATCCGAACCAACCCGAACTCCTCTGTAATCCAATACGGAACACGCTCGCGGCGATTTCTCCGCACCACGCCATCTTGCGAGGTCGGTGCACTATCCGGAATTTCGGTACTCTGCAGAAAGTTTCGGCGAAACTTCCTTGTCAAGAGAGCAAGTTGCTTCTCGAAATCCTCCATAGATAGGTTCTCGTCATCGTCTGAGGAGGATGAATCCGCGTCTTCTTCTTTTATTGATTTCAAAGCAAAACCTGAAGACTTAGAAGATGATGCTTTTCCAGAAGAATAGTTAGTAGGAAATGTCATTTCATAACTTTGAAGTGCACCAACTAATTCTTCTACATGAATTTCGTCCGGGTGTTTGACTGTTTCAATGGCTATAACCTTGGAACGAAATCTTTCAGGAAGAGTCCTTAAAATCTTTCTTACAATTTTAGATTCTGAAATTTTCTCCCCCAAGTTAGCACATGTATTCACGATGTCTTGCAATCGTGTATAATAATCTGTGAACGATTCATTTTCTGCCATAAAAATGGAGTCAAACTTGCTCGTAAGCATTTGCAGTTTTTTAATCTTCACAAGGTTTGTTCCCTCATGTGTAACTTGCAGAACATCCCAGATTTCTTTCGCAGTCTCACATGCCGAGACGCGAGAGAACTCATGTCACGCCCCAGGATCGAAACTGCGACCCGGGCTCGCCAACAGATCCGCCACCTATGCTAAAACCCGCATAGGCGAAGCGTCTAACCTGCAAAAGATAGTACTATAGCTACACAAATATCAGAGCTGAAATAAAATACTGTAAAATAAAATCCAATCACTGTACAACATGAAATAGGGTACAATATCCATTTCCTCGAATACAGATAATTATCATACAATATCCTCAGTACAGCATCTCTCAACTATAAAAGGGAGATAAACTAAAACCATAGTACATCAGTCTCTCAGAATACAAAAGATCCCTCTACAAGTAAACAATAAAAAAACCAGCTGTCAGCTACAAGAAATCTCCAACCAAGGGATACAGCTACACTCCTCGGGCGGTAAGGATCTAGCTCGTGACTCCCTCGCCTCGAACAACGACCGAAAGATCAGCAACCCCCGCAAAAGACACTGCAAAACAGGAGGAAGAAAAGAGGAAAACAACAATGGGGGTGAGAACCACTAGTAAACCAGTAGCCTCCCCCTGCGGGTAAAGCCTCAAGCTCCGGCGTACCCACTAAGTCTACTAGAGGCAAGAAAAGGTACAAATAGTAAAGCTGTAAACAGAACTACTGAATAAAGGGGAAACCACTACTAGTATGCCTCTAAATGCAATCCTGGAAGAAATGACTGTATGAATGCATCAGAAAACAGTATCTGACCAAATAAACCCAATCTAGTGCCACCAGTAAAACTGGTACTGCCTGCTCTGCCATCACTCACAACTGTCCAACCGACCGGCACCCGTCACGGTCAAAAGCCTACTCCGGAGTGGCACTCGAGGGGAGCGACCCACACGAGTAAAGTATCACTGTATCAAGCATCTCTGTAACCAATGTCTCACAATAGCAGGACTGGATCAAGACTATGATCAAAGTGGGAAACTCCGTCCACTAATGAAACCCTGATCTGATGCAATAGTACTCAATAAGTGGGAAATACCATCCACTAGAGAAATCTGATACCCAATCTGATGCAATAGTACTCATCCGGTCAACCGCCCAATGTCCGCGGTCACCGCAATAACCCACAACCCACAATCGGGTGAAATAATCAAAATCCGGTCAACCGCCTACTGTCCGCGGTTGCCGCAATAACCCACAATCCAACATCAAGTACACCCTGTCTCTGACCCTAAGGTCCCGGCTACACTATCCCAAACCTCTACTCGAACCCGAGCAACATGACTCGAAAGTCTAAATAAGAAGGAGAAAGAAAACAATCATGATTTCTCCTAAGTCAAATCCCAATATGATAGTGTAGCAATAAAATAGTGGCCTATCTAGATGTCCAAACAAGCGTGCAAAAGTCCTCATGCAATGTGAAAGAGAGAGAAAGTCAAATAACAGTTCTACATGTGTAACAATTAATAATATCCACATAAATATAACAATCATGCTAAAATCATCAGTCAACTACATATGTATATGATCCCTGATCCATAATAAATCCCAAGGTGGAACCCGCACATAGATAAGTCATCATGTCCCGATATTTAGTCCATTTAATCAATTTCCATAAGATTTATGTGCTAATACGGCATGTTAACTATCACTATTAAATTATTCCAATGATCATGTTCCAACAGCAATATTATCCCAATAATATCCCCAACATGCTATATCCACAAAATTAATCTCAGATGATAGGCTCACATTTATATCAGTCAACCATGCATGATAATCAATCAATATGTTCAATAGTGGGGTTCTCTAATAAACTTAGTGAGCAAGTCAGAAGTTGAGGTATGCAACAACCACCCACCTCGAAAAGCGCGCACAGCAACAAAAGAAACCTCTCGCTGCCCGCAGTCCTCTAACACAGCAATCCACCGATAACTGTGCCCCACTGCACAAAACACCGCACCCGGTGTAAACATACCACCAAAACAGCATTTGCTGTCATCCAAACAGCACAGAAAAGGGTAAATATCACCTCTGTCCAGTCCTCAAAAAAATCCAGAAAATTCACAGTCACGTTCCTCGCGAAAAGTAGCCCCAAAACGACTACTTATACGCCCAGATCCGATACCTGTAGGCCAAGATAAAAAAAAAAAACACCGCTGCATACTCAAAACCTCCCACAACAAAATTCCTGTAGCAATCTGTCCAAGAAAAGCTTAATTATCACCTTCGAAACAATTTCCAAAAATCCCAGAAAAATCACCACTGTGTTCCTCGCGACGAGTAGATCAAAATCGAGTCCTTAAATGCCTTGATCCGTTGCTTCTAGGCCGAGATATAAAATCGACAAGCCTCCGCTGTCCAAAATCCATCACAGAAAAATGGGGGTCAAAGATGCCTCGGGAACCGTGCCAAAAGTGCGAAACGGAGCGAAGAGACCAACACGAAAATCAAACCTCTTAGGAACATGCTATCGAAGAAATCGTCCAAAAACTCCTCCTGGTTTGCTCACAGCGAATTTCCGACTGAACTGTGACGGTAATGGGCCGAAATGGGGGAAAAATCGAGGCGAACTGTAAAATCGATATCGCCGTTGCCGAGCTTCCAAAAATTCCGGGGATCCACCACGAGCTCAAGAACATCAAGGGGAACAATTTTCATATAGAGCTCTTCCTCCCATTCTCACTCTAAAGCTCGGAAAAGGGGAAGAAAAAGGGAGAGGAGGGGGTATGAATAGGCCCAACTCAACAATCAGAAAATGACCAACATGTCCCAACTTTCGGGCGCCCGGGAATTTTCGGGCTGCTACAGTGTTGGGCCCGGCCCAACACTGTTCAAGCCCGGATTCTTCCTGGTCCTCCACGTCGCCCACAAAACAGCAAACACCCGAACCCGCCGCTCACATCGAGACGCGTGGCCCACGCGGTGGTCGACACGTGGCGCTGACCCGGTCAGCGCCCGTCGCGCCTGCGCGCCTGCGCGCGCGGCCTGCGCCGCCTGGCCGGGCACGCAGCTCGAGGCACCATGAAGTCGCTCCGTGAACCGGGTCCACAACGCCGGCCAATCTCATCTCACCACGTGTCCTGCCCTCGGTCCACCATACACCCGCCTGGCTGCTCCGTGCTCCCAGTCCACTGCACCAACCAATAAAATCCTGCCACGTGTCCAACTCACAACCAATAAGGAACCGCCACGTGGCACACCACCAGCCTGCACCTCCGCGCCTGCTCGCGCACCTGCCCGGCCTGCCCGGCCTGCCTGCACAGTACTCCCAACCAATGGGAAGCCGCCACGTATCAGTCCCTCTGCCTGCTGCACCCGGTGCACACGATCCTATGAACCCGACCAATAGCCAGATGCCACGTGTCCTCTCTCCGGTGCACGCCGGCCGCGTGGACCGCGCACCTGCCCGCGCCTGCCCGCGCGCCCGCGCGCTGCCCGCAGTCGCGATCCGCCGTGCTCCGCCGCTGCCCGCCGCCGTCCGCCGGCGGCCGGAAACACTGTTCCGGCATGAACAGCGACCGGTTGTCCAAAACATCAAGTAGTTAGTCCATTTTAACCGTTTTCACGCGCTGAATTTGAATTTGACGTCCGTTTTGCCAAATTCCAACCCTAAAAATCGCCGAAGGCACCCGGAGATGTGTTCTTAGCCCAAATTTCGTGCCGAGCCCAATTTTAAATTCCGTTTCGCGTGAAACCACTTCTAAACCCTCCACGGGGTCCTCCGATCACTCACGTGATCCAATTTAAGCCCGAAGTCCAACACTTGTGTCCAATTATGCACAAACACTTCCAATACACGGTACGGGCTCCCCAGAAGTCACCAATGCCTCCACCACGGCTCTGCAGAGATCCAGGTCATCACAACTCAGTTTGTGACAAAGTATTAAATAAAGCGTTAACACCTTTGCCATTGTAAGAAGATGAATCAATCTCTTCCTTGGTCCATTTCGACCTAGGTTTGACGGTGCCAACATCAGCAATAATTTCAGCCGGATTAGACCATCCTAATTCAATTGATTGCCACACCCGTTCGTCGATGGAAATTAAAAAGGCTTTCATCCGTACTTTCCAGTAGACATAATTTGTTCCATCGAAGAATGGGGGTCTGTTGATGTTTCCACCTTCAACCATTGTTTACAACCCTATTCCCGCTCTGATACCACTTGTTGGGTTATGTATTAATTGGATCTAAATAGGAGAAAAAATACCTAGAGGGGGGTGAATAGGTGTAAACAATAAACACTCAAAAAATCATTGCGCAATAAAACCCAATGCGGAAATAAAAAGTAACACGCAAGATTTTTACGTGGAAAAACTCCAAACCGAAGTAAAAAACCACGAGACCGATAACACGGCAAAATCCACTAGAATTAAAATACGTACAAGGTGATATACCGTACACACTTATGACTCAACCTTTTCCATACGCTCCTAGTAGATCTTCTCCGCTCGCTCCACAACGCTTCTCGAATCCACGATCCGCGTCCAACGCCGAATCCACAGCGTCCAACGTCGAATCCACGACGTCCGACCGAATCCACGGTCTTCACCCAGTAGCACGCTTCGAATCCACGAACGTACCTCGCTCCGAATCCACGAGAGCGGTTGCACCTTGAATCCACAAGGTCACGCGAGTCCACGCGCCGATTTTGGAAAAATCATTGTTTTTTGGGTGGTGATGATCCGCCGAATACTTAGATTAGAAATAGATCGGAAATACCATCTAAGTATTCATTAATTTGATTCTACTCAAAATCTGAGTTTGAAAACCTAGAATTAAATTAATCAATATAGATGAAGAAATATAGAATTAAATCTATTGATTTTCTTTCTTCTCTATATATGTGGATTTTTCTATTACGGCCGTCTTTTCATTATACGCCATTTTTCCCATGCCCTAAAAGATGAATCATAGGGTCTATTTATAGGCTAGAAACCATTGGAAGAAGATAAGCATCAAAAACTAACCATTTCTGAAATTTTACAGGATGACGATCCGGACTTGAATTATGGTGATCCGGACTGTCATGACGAAACTGACTTTTTCCAGAAAAACATACCTTCGGGATCCGGACTGTAATTTCCACGATCCGGATCGTTCATACAATTCCAGCAATTTCCACGTTCGGGATCCGGACTGAAATTACCAAGGTCCGGACTGGAATTGCGCATGAACTAACCTATGTTCGGGATCCGGATTGATGTCCGATCCGGATCCTGAACATGTCCCATGTCCAGTTTTTGATTTTTATGCAATCAAACATTCTTCCAAGTGTTTCTACACTATAAGAAGTATTCGGATCACCAAAAATATTTAGTTAAACGTACCTGATCCTTTTGAATTCTTCTTTCTTGAGATTGAGGTATATGATCCAAACTTCTTCATCTTCAATCTTCAAGACTTAACCAATTTCACGAAATACGCCAACACAAATTCTTTAACAATAGGGATACATGTTTGTGACACTTTTGTATAAGTGTCATATCTATATTCCATCTATATCCAAAATTAGGTTATAGGGACACATTTTTAAGACACATTACAAAAATGTGTCGCTATACACTCTAGCGACGGCACATATAGCAACACTAACAATAAGTGTCGGTATTTTTGCCAGCAACACTTTTTTTAGAGTTTAGAAATAATTAAAAGTATCGCTATAGCATAATTTTGTTATAGTGTAAATAAAATCTCACATATAGGGTACATCTACCTCTGACTCTCAAATAAGCTGGTAAGGAACTACTCGGCCACGCCCTTATCTCGAACTGCTGCCTCCGCTCGAACAGAAGCCGGAATAGCTACATCAAAAAAATTCTGTCACCACAGCGGGTGTGAGAACTACACCGTCACGTAGTTCTCAGTGGGTACCGTCTCCAACTCTACAGTCTGCCCGCTAAGTCTACTAGAGGCAATAAGATAGGTAAACAGGTAATATGAAAAGCTGAAATAAAAGCTACAGCTACTATGCCTCAAGTACCATGCTCAAAGGAAAGACACTCAACTAAGAACATGTTATGTATCTACTCACTCATGAGGTGCTCACATCAACCCAATCTCTAACATGCTCAAAGGAAGAACACTCAACTATGAGCATGCTATGCATCCACTCGCTCACGAGGTGCTCACATCAGCCCAATCTCACTGACTGCCAAAGCTGGTCCAATCAAGCCTGCGCCTCCCTAGTGTATCAACGTAGGGTACTATCGGTACTCCAACCTCCCTAGTGTATCAACGTAGGGTACTATCGGTACTCCAACCCGGTCTATAACTCCATCTGGTCGCCCGATACACCAACGCGGTCCATCACAATATCACGCAAAGCAGCCTCATCAGGCGCATCATCATCATCATCACCATCGCATCCGGAGCGGCAACTCGAGGGGCGCGACCCCACCGAGGAATATGCGTGTCTCATCTAGCTCAATAAACGGCATCTACAGGCTATAATCCAAATTCACGATCAAGCGGATCAACAATGTCCAACTCACGACACTAACCAACTAGATGGAGATACTCCACAGCCGGGATCACCGTCAACCCAAACGGCTCCCAAAATAGGACTCCAACTCAATCCACTAAAAGAAATTGGCTGAAGATACTCAACAGCCAGGATCACCGTCAACCCAAATGGCTCCCAACATAGGAATCCTACACGATCCAATAAGACCCACTAGCTGGAGATACTCCACAGCCACACCAACGAAGGGCCCGAGAACCCCGAAAGACTAATACCTACAACCCCAATCAAACAAAAACAGGCTATAGGCGTAGCCTTCCGTTGTTCTCGACCCGAGAGGAAAAACAGCCCTTAGAACCCAGATTACTCACCCTCACGGGTAAGGTAGTTTGTAAGAAAAGGTGATTTTTATTGCTGAAAACTATTTCCACTCAAATCCTCTAGGGTGAGGATAAAAATAGCGCACTTTTTAGAAAACCGTCTTAATTTGAAAAAACCACTTTTACCGATTTTAGTTCTTGCGAAAATCAGTTTAAAACATATTTATTTTTCGAACCCCGAAGCACTAGTGCCTTTACCTTATCAAACAAGAACAGGCTCCGGCGACCCCTCGAATTTCGAAAGGAAAAATAATTGTTACTAAAATCATGAGTATCCAAAAACATTCTGGGTTCAAGATCCTGATATCACATGTGTTGGGTTATACTAATATAATGGATCTAAATAGGGGAAAAAACCACCTAGAGGGGGGGTGAATAGGTGTAAACAATAAACACACCAAAATCGTTGCGTAAAAATAACCCAATGCGGAAAATAAATAACACGCAAGATTTTACGTGGAAAACTCCAATCCAGGAGTAAAAAACCACGGGACCGATCACACGGTGAAATCTACTAAGATTAAAACACGTACAAGGTGATATAACGCACGCACACGACTCAACCTTTTCCATACGCTCCGAGTAGATCTTCGCCGCTCGCTCCACAGCGCACCTCGAATCCACGAAGGCGTCCAACGCCGAATCCACGGCGTGTCACGTCGAATCCACGACGCCAGACCGAATCCACGGTCTCACCCAAGTAGCACGTCTCGAATCCACGAGCGCACCTCGTCTCGAATCCACGAAACGGTAACACCTTGAGTCCACAAGGCCACGCGAATCCACGCGCCGATTTCTTGGGAAAATCGTTGTTTTGTTGGTGATGATATTTTGAATACTTAGATCATCATAGATAGACAAGGAAGCACCCTCTAAGTATTCATCGATTTGATTCTTTCGAAAATATAGATTTTGAAAACCCTAGAATCAAACCGATCAATAGAGAAAGAAAACCTAAAATAAAGAGGTGTTTACCTTTTCTTCTCTATGTGGATTCTTACCTTTGATCCCCCTTGGGATAACCCTAAAAGATGATATTAGGGTCTATTTATAGGCTAGGAACCTTTTGGAAAGAGATAAGAATCAAAAACTGCCTTAACAGAAATTTTCCCGCACGACGATCCGGATCGGATTTACGGTGATCCTGATCGTCGTTTTTTTTCAGCAATTCCTGAAAAACAAGGTTCGGGATCCGGATCGGAATTCTGATCCGGATCGGAATTCTGATCCGGATCGGAATTCTGATCCTGATCGGAATTCTGATCCTGATCGGGTTCAGGATCAGAAATTCTGATCCGGACTCTGAACATCCAATTTGTCCAGTTTTTGATTCTTTGGGCATAGAAAATATTCCAAAGTGTTTCTAAGCTATAAGAATGTATTCAAAATATCAAAATTATTTAATTTAACGTACCTGAACATTTGAATCCATTCTTTTGAGATTGATGTATATGATCCAAGCTATCTTCATCTTCAATCTTCAACATCACGAAATACGCCAATACAAAAATCCTTAACAATCTCCCCCTTTGGCGGTTTCGTGACAAAACTCATAATCCACAAAAAAAATAACAAAAAGACGATTTTTGTTGCTATCACCATACAACAAAAATACGCATGAACGATCCAAATAAATGTAAATACAAGAGATAACCTCCTAAAACAAACTCTAGACTTAGACGCAACTAGGAGTGTTCAAATCTTGTACTCTCTGCAAAAGAAACAATTCTTGACAACAAGAAATCATTAATACCTCAAGAATTTAATCGTTAAGCAACCAGAGAGTTATACATTTAATATGACATTAGGTATCAGATATGCATAAAAGTAGACAATCAAAATATCACATATCTTTAACCATCATCAGGGTTAGTTCCAACCATAATGTCAAAGAAGTTCAAATGTTCATACCTTTTGCATGACCTGTCACAAAACTTGTTAGAAGTTACAACGCAAAATAGTCAGTAGAATAGTTAGTGTTAAACTTCAAGTAAACTTCAAGTTTCAAGTTATCCGGTCATGTTCGTTCTTTTCCTTCTCCCCCTTTTTTCAAACGATCTATTGGCTCGTTCTTTTCTCCTTTCTCTCCCCCTTTTTGTCACAAAAACCAGCCAAAATTATAAGAGAAAAAAAAACAAACAAACGAAAAACCTTTTGTCAGAAAAATAACTAAAGTCAATTTCATCAAAAATCAATCTGAACCGGTATCGTTGTCATCGAAGTTGCTGCATCCGAGTTTTGCAAAAATCTTCTTGTCCAACTTCATCAGTGCATTGTACTTCTTCGTCAAGACCACTTGTGTTGTACTAATCCGTTGCAAGTCAAGAGAACTCTGACCTTGTTCAATTGAAATTCGCTCCTGCTCAGATGATAGTCTTTGTTGTTCCCGAAGAGTTTCAACATTCACATGTCTCTCATCGATACACTCTCAGCAAGTGGCTCCTCATTTTTTTCATCTCCCCCTATGTTGAACATCTCTTTTTATCATCTCTGTTCTCTGTTCTCCATGTTCTCCCCGTCTTGAGCATCTATGTTCTCCCCCTTTGAGATTCAATCAGTCTTTTCTGTTCTCCTTAATTTATTGGTCATCCTCGTGCTAACCAACGCGGTGATGAACATGATTGTCCACTCAAGAGCCATTGTTATAGAGTATTTGAAAAATAGCACCTGTGAGCAAAAACTCAAAGAACATGAAAAATTGTTTAAATTTCAAATTTTGAAAAATCTTGCCCAAACAATCCTTAACATGTGTAGAGGCTAGGAATCAAGATCATTTTTTCAAAAAGGAATTTTAAAAATAGATCAATCCAATGTTTTTAGAAAATTCAAAAAAAACATGTAAGCATTTCTGCATATCAACTTTATACAAAAATATCATTTCACATAGAAAGAAATAGATTATGATAAATCTATCAAAATATCCCAAATTGTGAAACGAAAATTTAAAAGAATTATAACCTCTAAAGTTGATCAATTTTCAAACATCCTTCACGATCTAATGAGTATAGAGTTTATCTAATTCTCAATTGAGCAAAGAAAATGAAGCACCAAGATCGATAGATGTTTGAAATCCCAAATAAGTCAAATAATATATTTAGTCAATATATTTGGGAAGTGACTCTTTGAGCATCTTTTAGAAATCCCACCTTATACCAACCTTGGAATTTGACATAGTCAAGTATTCCAAAAAGCATTTTATTTGATTAAACAAGATCACCATGCTTGGTTAACATGTGGTAGCTGCACACAGTACTCGGACAACCGAGGTGGTAGCTCTTTCCTCCATGTGGTGGTAGTTTTCACACTCCTATTAAGGATGTAACTCTTTCCACATCTTTTGAGCATGAAAAACATAATAAACTCCCCCTCAATTGGCTATCAATTATGAAAGATATTCAGTATTCAACCAAAAATTGATCCTGTGTTCATACTTATTTCAATCATCAAATAAGATAAAATAAATACCAGAAGATCATTGAGAGAGGTAATGACTTTGATCAATTCGAGATGAAATAATTGAAATAAATGATCATTGCATCAAATGAGTTATAATGATATTCAAATCATAATAAACTTCTCTAAACATGAAAGGATGCAAATAAAGTCAGTATAGCAAATGCTCAATTAATGCTCTATATTACAAAAAGAACACAAAACACAAAAAAACCTTTCTAAGCAGTGGTTCAAAAAGTTATGTAATTGAAAGCATGCCAAGTGCTTTTCGCAAATAAAATATTTTTGATCCAAAGGTTTTATCAAAAAAAATCAACTAATTGATCTTCAGTTGAAACATAAGAAATTTGTAAAAACTTGATTCAACTAGCTCTCTAGGAAAATTCAATGTGTTTTGTTCTAAACTGCAACACAGGGTTTTTAGAAAAGTTAATGGCACTTGTGTTGTCACACAAAATAGTTACCGAGGTCGTAGGGATGCGAAAATCACTCAATACACTTTTCTTTGATTTCCTCAATGACTTCGACTTGGGGGGTGTCCTACCATCTGTCTTAACACTTGGAAGATATTTCTTTGTTTCCCGAGTCGTGTTCTTGATGGTAGTAGTTGCAAGTATTGCTTGATTTGCTCGTTTTGCTCCATACTTGCAATTTGGTCTTATGTGCCCTACAAAACCACAACAATGACATACCTTGGTAAAAGTTGAACCTGAAGAAGATGAGGTAGGGTTGTCAACGTTGGCTGCAATGATTTCGTCGGAGAAGGAGCAACCGACTGGGGCACAAAACTTGTCTTGCTCGAACTTGGTTCCTCACAAGTTCGGCCATATCCGAGGCCTAAATGATTAGTATGACCAAGACCAAGAAGGCGATCCAACTTACTTTGTCCTGAAGAAAATCTATGCAAATCCTTTTTAAGTTGGAAAGGGTCTCCGTCATCTCAAAATTTTCTTGTCGTGCCTCGGAATAGAGCTTTGAGAAGAGATTAGCTTTATCCACCGATTTTTCAAGTTCCTTCTCAAAATGCTCGTTCATCTCTTGAAGGAAAGTATTATTCTCAACCAAGTTGTCCCTTTCCACTTCAAGAGACCTTGAGAGAGAGAGGTTGCTCTATTAGGTTGTTCCTCGAGTTCCAACAACCTTCTCCTCAAGTTTTTATTTTGCTTCGCCAATTTCTTTGAGTTCCGTAGAAGTAGTTGGTAGGCGTGAACAAAGTCTTCACCTTCGGAATCACTTGGTTCATCATCCGTTGCCGTTTGATCATCCTAGGAAGAAATAGACAACGAACCAGATGCAATCAATGAAATACACACGAAGGGTGAAGTCGTGGATGCGAAGAATGTGATGGCATTTGTATCCTCATCACTAGAAGATGACTTGTCCATAGAAGAAGAGTCATCCCACGTGATGGCTTGCGTAGCCTTCTTCTTTGGTGGATTCTTGCTGGGACATCTTGTTGTAGTGCGGCCAAAGCCTTTGCATTTGAAACACTGGATCTGTCCTTCAGCGTTCTTCTTCTCCATTGAGAAACCTTCTTGCTTTCTTGATTTTGACGTAGAAGCACCTTTGCCTTTCTTGAACTTCGAGAATGATGAAGATTTGCTTGAGTTTCCTCTTCCGAAGTTTCGGCGAAATTTTCTCTTCAAGAAAGCGAGTTGTTTCTCAAAGTCCTCCATAGATAGATCATCGTCAGAGTCCGAGGAGGATGAATCCGCGTCTTCATGTTCTGTTGATTTCAATGCCATACCTGAAGACTTGGAAGAAGAAGAGAGCTTTCCAGCAGAAGAGTTAGTAGGAAAAGTAATTTCATAAGTTTGAAGTGTACCAACTAATTCTTCTACCTTGATCTCGTCCGGGTGTTTTATTGTTTCGAACCCGTTCGTCGATGGAAATCAAAAACGCTCTTATGCGTACTTTCTAGTAGGCATAATTTGTTCCATCGAAGAACGGTGGTCTATTGATGTTGCCACCATCGACCAATGTTTACAACCCTATTCCCGCTCTGATACCAATTGTTGGGTTATACTAATATAGGATCTAAATAGGGGAAAAACCACCTAGAGGGGGGGTGAATAGGTGTAAACAATAAACACACCAAAATCGTTGCGTAAAAATAACCCAATGCGGAAAATAAATAACACGCAAGATTTTACGTGGAAAACTCCAATCCAGGAGTAAAAAACCACGGGACCGATCACACGGTGAAATCTACTAAGATTAAAACACGTACAAGGTGATATAACGCACACACACGACTCAACCTTTTCCATACGCTCCGAGTAGATCTTCGCCGCTCGCTCCACAACGCACCTCGAATCCACGAAGGCGTCCAACGCCGAATCCACGGCGTGTCACGTCGAATCCACGACGCCAGACCGAATCCACGGTCTCACCCAAGTAGCACGTCTCGAATCCACGAGCGCACCTCGTCTCGAATCCACGAAACGGTAACACCTTGAGTCCACAAGGCCACGCGAATCCACGCGCCGATTTCTTGGGAAAATCGTTGTTTTGTTGGTGATGATATTTTGAATACTTAGATCATCATAGATAGACAAGGAAGCACCCTCTAAGTATTCATCGATTTGATTCTTTCGAAAATATAGATTTTGAAAACCCTAGAATCAAACCGATCAATAGAGAAAGAAAACCTAAAATAAAGAGGTGTTTACCTTTTCTTCTCTATGTGGATTCTTACCTTTGATCCCCCTTGGGATAACCCTAAAAGATGATATTAGGGTCTATTTATAGGCTAGAAACCTTTTGGAAAGAGATAAGAATCAAAAACTGCCTTAACAGAAATTTTCCCGCACGACGATCCGGATCGGATTTACGGCGATCCTGATCGTCGTTTTTTTTCAGCAATTCCTGAAAAAACAAGGTTCGGGATCCGGATCGGAATTCTGATCCGGATCGAATTCTGATCCGGATCGGAATCTGATCCTGATCGGGTTCAGGATCAGAAATTCTGATCCGGACTCTGAACATCCAATTTGTCCAGTTTTTGATTCTTTGGGCATAGAAAATATTCCAAAGTGTTTCTAAGCTATAAGAATGTATTCAAAATATCAAAGATTATTTAATTTAACGTACCTGAACATTTGAATCCATTCTTTTGAGATTGATGTATATGATCCAAGTCTTCATCTTCAATCTTCAACATCACGAAATACGCCAATACAAAAATCCTTAACAACATGCACGCCATGGCCACGACCTAGGTGGCGGTAACAACACAAAGAATACTCGACGATACGGGACCACCGTTAGCCCAAACGGTTTCCAACACTGGCATACTACAAGCCACAACTACCGGACTCCACTCGGCCCCCGGACACGAGTATAACATGCATCCCACACTATCCCAACTACTCGGCCCACTATCCAGGCGAGGAAAAGCTCTATGTCCAGGAAAAAGAATGCAAAGAGGTGGGAACTAGAATATACAAGAACCTAGCCCATGTGAAAATATTATAACAGTCTGGTTAAATACATGCAATCATATGTCAGGGTACTAGTCAAATCCCATAACTCTATCACAATATATCAACGATAACATCCATTCTAGTATGTTAAAAGCTACACTACTAGAATTAGGAGGAAGTCCGCAGACTTGGAGAAAAATCCAACCCACCTGGATGCGCTCATCGTCCTAGAGTCCAAAAGAGCTAAAATTTAGCGTGCGTGATCCTCAGGTTCTCACGATTCCGACGCACCAAAAATCATCAGAAAACTCCTCCCGGTTGCTGAGATATAAGCCGAACATCGCGGTAAGGTCAAACAGTAATTTCTTGCACATCTGTCCATAAAACAGGAAATCACCTCTTATGAGATGTCCTCCAAAAATTCCAACAAACATACGGTTGCCATCCTCGCGAAGTGTAGATAGAAATCGAGTCCTTAAACTCTCAGTTCCGACAACCGTAGCCCGAGAAATTGCAAGATTACTCCTCCGCTGTCCAGAAAAGTGTCGCAGAAAAAGGGAGTCTAAAGATGCTCTACACGAACTCCCATAAAAGCTCAAAACGGAGCAGAGCGATGAATATCAAAATCAAAGGCCTACCTGTTGCGGAAACGCTGCCGCAAAAATCGACAAAAAACTCCAAAGATCAGCTCAAGGGAGCTCTCCAACCAAGAATCGACTGAAGAAACAGATGTCGAAGAAACGTCGCGACTCTCGAGATCAGGCAGGGAAAAATATCAGACAATCTCCAAAAATTCTCCAAAACCCCAGAAATTGAAGAAGACTCGAAGTAGAAACTCACTGTCAAAATCGATTCTCAATTCGGATCTCAGAAGGCCTCCAAATGGATCCACAATGGGCTATTTATAGCCAAAACACATTCGGGCTCCACACCGGATCGGGGCCGAACAGGAAACAGCGGCGAAAGCCCGCTCGGGACGCGCCGAGTTGTTACGGAATTTGAGTTGGCGTATTTCGTGAATGTATTAAGTCTTGAAGATTGAAGATGAAGAAACTTTGGATCATATACCTCAATCTCAAGAAAGAAGAATTCAAAAGGATCAGGTACGTTTAACTAAAGATTTTTGATGATCCGAATACTTCTTATAGTGTAGAAACACCTGGAAGAATTTTTAATTGCTTAAACATCAAAAACTGGACATGGGACATGTTCAGGATCCGGATCGGACTCGGCAATCCGGATCCCGAAGGGTGTTCGTTCATACACTGGTTCAATCCGGATCGCAGCATCCTCTGATCCGGATCCCGAACACTAGTTTTACCTGTGTGCTTCCTCGATCCGGATCAGGATTTGCAATCCGGATCCCGAACATTGATGTTTGGTAAAACTGTATGAACGATCCGGATCGGACTTTGTGATCCGGATCCCGAACAGGCATTTTCTGGAAATCGTCTTTCTTGCTTCTGCAATCCGGATCGTCAATTCCAATCCGGATCGCCGTCGGTAAAAATTTCCAGAAAAGGCTGTTTTTGATCCTATCTTCTTCCAATGGTTTCTAACCTATAAATAGGCCCTATATTCATTTCTAGGGCATCCGCTATTACAGAAGAAAATAGCCGAAAAGAAAAATCCACATATAGAGAAGAAAGGAAATCAATAGATTTATTCTATGTTTCTTCATCTATATTGATTGATTTGATTCTAGGTTTTCCATACTCACATTTTGAGTAGAATCAAATCAATGAATACTTAGATGGTATTTCCGATCTATCTTTAATCTAAGTATTCGGCGGATCATCACCACCCAAACAAACAACGATTTACCCCAAAATCGGCGCGTGGACTCGCGTGGCCTTGTGGATTCAAGGTGCAACCGCTCTCGTGGATTCGGAGCGAGGTACGTTCGTGGATTCGAAGCGTGCTATTGGGTGAAGACCGTGGATTCGGTTGGACGTCGTGGACTCGACGTTGGACGCTGTGGATTCAGCGTTGGGCGCGGATCGTGGATTCGAGAAGCGTCGTGGAGCGAGCGGGAAGATCTACTAGGAGCGTATGGTAAAAGGTTGAGTCGTCTGTGAGTACGTTATATCACCTTGTACGTGTGTTAATTCTAGTGGATTTCGCCGTGTTATCGGTCCCGTGGTTTTTTACTCCGGTTTGGAGTTTTTCCACGTAAAAATCTTGCGTGTTCTTTTATTTTTCCGCATTGGGTTTTATTGCGCAATGATTTTTTGAGTGTTTATTGTTTACACCTATTCACCCCCCTCTAGGTGTTTTTTCCCCTATTTAGATCCAATTACTTATAACCCAACAAGTGGTATCAGAGCGGGAATAGGGTTGTAAACAATGGTTGAAGGTGGAAACATCAATCGACCCCCTTTCTTTGATGGAACAAATTATGCGTACTGGAAAGTACGGATGAAAGCCTTTTTAATTTCCATCGACGAAAGGGTGTGGCAATCAATTGAATTAGGATGGTCTAATCCAACTGAAATTTTAGATGATGTTCGCACCTTAAAACCTAGGTCGAAATGGACCAAGGAAGAGATAGATTATCTTCTTACAATGGCAAAGGAATTAATGCTCTATTTAATGCTTTGTCACAAACTGAGTTCTCTCGCGTCTCGGCATGTGAGACTGCGAAAGAAATCTGGGATGTTCTTCAAGTTACGCATGAGGGAACTAACCTAGTGAAGATTCAGAAACTGCAAATGCTTACGAGCAAGTTTGACTCTATCTCTATGGCAGAGAATGAATCTTTCACTGACTATTACACACGATTGCAAGACATCGTAAACTCATGTGCTAACTTGGGAGAGAAGATTCCAGAATTTAAAGTTGTAAGAAAAATTCTAAGAACTCTTCCTGAACGATTTCGCCCGAAGGTCGCAGCCATTGAAACAATTAAACACCCGGACGAAATGCGTGTAGAAGAATTAGTAGGTGCTTTACAAACTTATGAAATGACATTTCCTACTAACTATTCTTCTGGAAAGGCATCCTCTTCTAAGTCTTCAGGTTACGCATTGAAATCAACTAAAGAAGAAGACGCGGATTCATCCTCCTCGGACGACGACGAGAACCTTTCTATGGAGGACTTTGAGAAGCAGCTCGCTCTCTTGACAAGGAAGTTTCGCCGCAACTTTCGAAGGGGTAATTCAAGCAAAACTCCATCCTTCGGAAAGTCGAAGAAAGGCAAGGGTTCTTCAAGCTACAAGTCAAGAAAGCAAGAGAACTTCTCAAAGGATAAGAAAAGTTCAGAGGGACAAGTTCAGTGCTTCAAATGTCGAGGCTACGGCCACATTCAACGGAGTGTCCCAACAAGAATCCGGCAAAGAAGAAAGCGATGCAAGTCGTTACTTGGGATGACAACTCCACGTCAAATGAGTCATCCTCAAGTGATGAAGAAGACAACGCGACAGCTTTCCACGCGTCCACTACATCTTCACCCTTCATGTGCTTAATGGCAAGTACATCCGATTCACTGTCCAACTCCACTGTTGAAAAGATTGCAACGGACGATGAATCAGATGATTCGGAAGGTGAAGATTTTGCTCTAGCCTACCATAAGCTTTTGAGGGATTCAAAGAAACTGGCTAAGCAAAACAAGGGGTTGAAAGGGAGATTGCAGGATCTCGAAGAAGAAGTAAAAAGGGTAACCTCTCTCTCAACCGATCTTGAAGTGGAAAGGGATAATCTGATTAAAACAAATGTTTCCCTTCAAGAGTCCAATGAGCAACTCGAGAAGAATTATATGGATATGGTGAACAAAGCGAATTACTTCTTGAAGCTCAACGGCGAGGCTCGACAGGAAAAATTGGAAATGACGGAGACCATACGCCAACTGAAGGATGACTTAAAGAGATTTTCTTCTGGAAGGAGTAAGTTGGACAGACTTCTTGGTCTTGGTCAAAGAAATAAGTTCGGCCTCGGATACACTCAAACTGGAGACATTCCAAGTTCGAGTGGGACAGTATTTGTGCCTCAGTCGGTATCTCCTCCTCCGACACCGGAATTCACGACAAGCAACGACAACAAGCCTACTACATCCTCCTCGGGATCGACAAGACCTAAGGTATGTTTTCGTTGTGGCATTTCAGGGCACATAAGGAGAAATTGCAAGACGGAAGCCAAACGCACACCTCAAGCACCTCTTGCAATGACTACCAAAAAGGCTATTCCTCGAAAATCAACTGCAATTCAATTGAAGGAAAAGAGCCTTGGTAGTACACCGCTCAAGACGACATCATCAAGGAGCAGCAATTCTTCAAGCAAGACGCTCTCACCTAGGAGATCAACTTCACGATCATTACCGACGCACTCCAAAAAGGTTTGGGTGCGCAAAGGTGAAATTTTCCCTTGTCTTGCTACCAATGTTTCCTTGCATGCATATGATAGTTCGTCTTGGTACCTGGATAGCGGGTGTTCCCGTCATATGACCGGTGATAAAAACTGTTTTCAAACATTTGAGAAAAACTCCGGAGGACTTGTTGTTTTCGGAGATGGTCGGTCTTCCAAAATTGTTGGAAAGGGAACGGTAGCTATTCCAGATGGCCCGGTTCTAGATAATGTGTTATTTGTTCATGGCCTTAAGACTAACCTCATAAGCATAAGTCAACTTTGTGATAGTGGTTATTCAGTTAATTTTTCATCTGATAAATGCACTGTAACTGACATGAACCATGCTTTCTTTTTAAAGGGGGTTAGATCAGAAAACAATTGTTATGTAGTTCCTCTAAGATTTCTGAAAAATGTAACCTAGCATCTTTGAAAAATGAAACACTTTGGCATGAAAGGCTAGGTCACATAAACTTTAAGGAACTTGCTAGAATTTCGAACAAAGATGTGGTCAAGGGGGTTCCGAAACTTTCTTTTGAACAAAACCTTGTGTGTGGCGGTTGCCAAAAGGGAAAACAGTCTAGGACTGCACACAAGAACTTGAACCACATAGGTACAAAACGGCCTTTGGAACTTTTGCATATGGACTTAATGGGGCCAACTCGTCAACCATCTCTGGGAGGTAAATGGTATATTTTCTTATTGGTTGATGATTTTCTAGATATACTTGGGTAGCATTCTTAAAAGAAAAAGCTGATACCTTTGATTCTTTTCTCGAAATCTGCAATCGTATTATGATTGAAAAGAATGATAGGATTACTCGAGTTAGGAGTGATAGAGGTGGGGAATTCATAAATTCCAAATTCATTGATTTTTGCACTTCTAATGGCATTAAACATGAATTCTCTGCACCTTACACACCTCAACAAAATGGTGTAGTCGAGCGCAAAAACAGGGTCGTACAGGAAATGGCACGTGTTATGCTTCACAGCCGGAACTTACCTTTTTATTTTTGGGCTGAAGCGGTGAACACTGCTGTTTATGTTATTAATCGCGTGTATTTGCGCCCGGGGACATTGAATACACCATATGAACTTTGGTTTTGTAGAAAACCTAACATCAAATATTTTCGCATCTTTGGGAGTCGGTGTTTTATTTTACGTGATCGTGAGAATCTTGGAAAATTTGACTCTCGAAGTGACGAAGGGATTTTCTTAGGTTATTCTACAAACAGCAGAGCATATCGAGTTTTTAACTTAGAATCTAAGACGATCGTAGAATCGATAAATGTTAAGGTAGATGAAGCTTTTCACTTTGAATCTGAAAAATCTACCCTCGATATCTCTCTTGATGATGATACACCTGCTAATGCATCTTCTTCTAACAATTCTTTCGATAATAATGATGCATCTAACGGTTCTTCAAGCTTATCTGATGTGCAGGAATCATCTCGTGTACCTCCGTCTACTCCTCTACCTCAAACGTTACGCATCTCCAAGGATCACCCTGAATCGAACATCATTGGAGATCCACAAGAAGGAGTTAGAACACGGAGACAATTGGTTTGCGGATTTGCATGCTATGTATCTCAAATCGAACCAAGGAATGTTGATGAAGCTCTCCAAGATGACTACTGGATTAAAGCAATGCAGGAAGAGCTCCATCAATTCGAGCGAAACAAAGTCTGGGAATTGACGAAGCCTCCGAAGCAACACAATGTGATAGGTACCAAATGGATCTTCAAGAACAAGAAAAATGAAGAAGGTACTATCATCAGGAACAAAGCAAGGTTAGTTGCTCAAGGCTACTCTCAAGTAGAAGGTATAGACTTTGATGAAACTTTCGCCCCTGTAGCTAGACTCGAGTCCATTCGTATATTGTTTGCGATTGCTTGTCATTTTAAAATCAAATTATTTCAAATGGACGTTAAGAGCGCCTTTTTAAATGGGTTTTTAAATGAGGAAGTTTATGTGGCTCAACCGAAAGGTTTTGTGGATCATAAACTACCTAACCATGTTTTTCGTCTGAAAAAGGCTCTTTACGGTCTGAAACAAGCACCGCGAGCATGGTACGAAAGGTTGACAAAGCACCTTTTGGAAAAGGGCTACACTCGAGGGGGAGCTGACAGGACTCTCTTTGTGAAGCATTATCAAAACAATTTCATAGTTGCTCAAATCTATGTCGATGACATTGTTTTTGGAGCAACAAGAGATAATGATGCTTCTAAATTCGCGGAGACCATGGAAAGCGAATTTGAGATGTCCATGATGGGCGAATTGACTTATTTTCTTGGATTACAAGTTAAACAAAACGATGAAGGAATTCACTTGTGTCAATCCAAGTATGCACTGGAGTTGGTCAAAAAGTTTGATCTTGAAAATTCTAAGGATTTTCCGACTCCAATGGGAACTAGCCATAAGGGACTTGGAAGTGAATCACATAGTGAGAATGTAGACGAGAAACTGTATCGCAGTATGATTGGAAGTCTACTATATCTCACGGCTAGTCGCCCGGATATATCCTTCAGTGTTGGGATTTGTGCGAGATATCAATCAGCACCGAAGGAGGTTCACCTGAAAGCGGTGAAACGGATCATCCGATATATCAAAGGTACAATCAATTTCGGAATTTGGTATCCTATGGGAACGACTTTGGATATTGTTGGATACTCAGATGCCGATTGGGCTGGATCAGTGGATGACCGGAAAAGCACGAGTGGTGCATGCTTCTATCTTGGCCATTGCCTTGTTGCATGGCACAGTAAAAAGCAGAACTGCATAGCACTCTCGACTGCCGAAGCGGAGTACATTTCTGCAGGAAGTTGTTCAACCCAATTGATTTGGATGAAAAGCGTGTTGAGCGATTTCCGGATTTCAACATCTTCGGTAACCATTTTATGTGACAACACTAGTGCTATTAACATTTCTAAAAACCCTGTGTTGCACTCTAGAACAAAACATATTGAACTTAGATATCATTTTCTTAGAGAGCTAGTTGAATCAAACATTCTTCAACTGTCATATATTTCAACTGAGGATCAATTAGCTGATATCTTAACAAAACCTTTGGATCAAAAACGTTTTATTCACTTGCGTAAAGCAATTGGCATGCTTTCCTTGAAATAACCTCTTTTGAAACCTTTGCTTAGGTTAGGTTTTGTTTTTGTTTTTGTTTTGTTCTTTATCTATGTTTTGTACATAGGACATTAATTGAGCATAAATCATAATTGACTTTAATTGCATCCTTTTATGCATTTAGAAATTTATTATGCTTTTGATGTCATAATATTTCAATGTTGCAATGATCATTTACGTTAATTAAACCATCTTTTAAGTGATCAAAGTCAATTTCTCTCTCAATGATCTCTTGGTATAGTCATTATCATATTTGATTGCTTAGTCGAGTATGAATTCGAGATCAATGGTTTGGTTGAATACCTTATATATTAAATAATTGATAGCCAATTGAGGGGGAGTCAATGAAATGTAAAATGCTCAAAAGATGTGGAAAGAGTTACATCCCAATGAGGAGTGTGAAAACTACCACCACATGGAGAAAATGAAAAAAAAAAATACTCCATGAATGAAAAGCAAATTTTTGTTTTGAAAATTGTTGATGAAATTCATATTGAAATACTTGACTCAGTCGTATTTCATGGTTGGTATAAGGTGGGATTTTTAGTAAAAGATGCTCAAAGAGCCACTCCTTCAACAGATTGTCTAGATATATTATCTAACTTATCTGGGATTTCAAACATCTATTGATCTTGGTATTTCATTTTCTTTACTAAAATTGATGATTTGATAAAGGCATTACACATAAGATCAGGATAGATGTAATTGAAGTTGTTCAACTTTAAGTGTTTTAACTTTCGTAAATTTTCGTTTCATTTTTGGGTATTTTTGATAGATTTTGCATAATCTATTTCTTGTTGTATGAAACGATGTCTTTTGTTTAAAGTTGACATGGTAAAGTGCTTACATACTTTTTCTGGATTTTATGGAATTTTTCTGGAGAAAAAGTTGAAGCCGATCCGGATCGGGGTAAGTGATCCGGATCCCGAACGCAGGATTCTTCCTGCGGGTAGCCGATCCGGATCACATTCTCGATCCGATCCGGATCACGGCTAGGGTTTTTATAAGAACAAAGAGGATTTGATTTCTTTTACCCTAATCTTTTGTTCTAAAGTCTCTAGAGCTTCTCTCTCTAGATTTCTTGCATTTTGGAGCTTCCAAACTCAAAGTTCTTCGGATTCAAGTAAGTTTTATTGATCAAAACTCGGTTTTTCACAGTTTTTATGGTTTTTCATCAAACGTGAGTTGAAATCTTGGAACTTTTTCGTTTGTGAATGGTTTTTGATCAAATTTCTTTTGAAATAAGAACTCTGGGTCAATTAGTTTTGCTTTTATGCTGGGTTTTCTCAAGATAAACGAGTTTTTAGGCTTCGATTTCTAAAAATTCTGTTTTAGGGCATAAAAGAGGAATTTTTGAAAATCATGGAATTGATCTATTTTTAAAATTCTTTTTGGAAAACTAATTTGATTCTTGGCTTCTCTACATGATTATGATTGTCTAGGTACAATTTTTCAAATTTTTCAAAATTGACGATTTTTCATGTGTTCTTGAGTTGGTTTTCACAGGACACTTTTAAACTCAAAGCACTGTCAGCAATGGTGATCACCTGGATCATTTTCCTACTTGCTGCCATGGTCCATGTTAAGGACACTGCCAAACCTAAGAAAGCAAAGAGAACCAAGCGAGCTGAGAATGATTCCGACACGGATTCGGAAACGGACTCGATTGACTGGGATAACCTAGAGATTGAGGAAGATGTCCCTATTGTATCCAAGGGAAAGCACCTGCTGAAGCCTCAAAGACAAAGGTTCCTCCTACTGCTGCAGAAAAGGGAAAAGCTCCCATGGAACCAAGTCAAATCAGAACAAGAACAAAGACTGGTGCAAGGAAAAGAGGTAGTGCTCAGGGCATTTCAATCAATGAACCTATAGCTAGCCAGCCTCCTCCTCAGGAATTCATTAGCTCCACAAGAATCAAAGATTTTGAAAAGAGAATGCATTGGTGAGAGACATGTCAATGTCAAACAATGATGGAACGATCTGCAGAGTTTGGAGCTTGTTTGATCAAGTTGGTCTCGGTCCAATTTGCAACTTTCCTGAATCAACTGGGTATTGTCCACACTCAGTTCGGATGTTTTATCAGAATGCTGCAAGTCTAATTGATCATGATGACGGACGACGAGAATTTCATACCGTGGTTAAAGGTATCAAAATCAAAGTCACTCCCCAACTGATTGGAGAGGTGCTTAATATGAAAGCCAGATCTGATGGACTCCACTACCTGAAGACTCAAAGCTTCAACGACAACTCGTGGAGAGTTGTAGTTAATGGAATCTGCGTTCCGGAAACTTTGTCTACCGGAAATTCTGTTTTCTCCAAAGAACTTAAGAAAGAGTACAAGTACATAAACTTCATTGTCTGTTACAACATTCTTCCCAATATGAACACGAAAGTCCTTCGATGGGATAGAATGCTTTTCTTTATCTTCTTGACAACCCGACTGCATTGATGGGAGCAAACTGAACATTCCTTATCTCATTTGGAATAGGATGACGCGGTATGTCGAACACTCTCACCCCACAGAGCGACTACCATACCCAATGATTATCATGCGCATCCTTAAGAAGTTTAAAGTGGATACAAGCGCGAGCTCTTACATGTATAGTTTGGGGACAATAAATGAGACAACTATTGTCAAGTCTTTGTCAACAAAGCAAGATGATCCCCCATCTCCTCCAATCCGACAACGAGCTCGACCACAAGCAACTACTTCCACAGCCCCAGTTCCTCCTTCACAGCAGGCACCTCCATCCACCTCTGACGATGATGCCTCTGTCACCTCTATCTTTAAAGAACAACAGCGGCTTTCAAATGAACAGGAACGTATGTCTGCTGAGTTCACTGAAATGAAAGGAGACCTTCAAGTTATGAAAAATGAGATGGAAATCCTCACAGCTTCTCAAATCACTCTGAATAAGTCAGTCTCATCAGTGAAGAAACTAGTGAAGAAGATGTTTGCTAAAATGGGATGCACAACATCTGATGACTCCGACTCTCAGGAGTAAGTTTTTGTTCTGACCTTCTTTTGCTTTTTGCAGGTCTTTCACTTTTCTTGTTTGTTTATCGTTTTAACTCTCCTTGTTTTGTAATTATTTGGCTTTGTTTTGTGACAAAAAGGGGGAGAGAGTTAGAGAGAACTTGAACAATGAACATGATGAATGATGTGAACTGAACTTTGTGAATATCAAGGTAAGTATCTTCAACTCAACTTTGGTTTTTATTTGTGATTTGTGACATGCCTCTATACTAACTATTCGACTAACTATTTGGGCATGTAATATGACTAACAAGTTGATGTTGGACTAACATACTTTGACATTTGGTTTTCGAATGCTTAGAAGATATGTTGGTTTTAACTATGATTCTCTTACATATCTGAATTTTTCAAATGTCATGATGAGAATAAACTCTATCTCTGTATTTGGTTTTGTATGTTTCAATTCTTGAGGTATCTAACGATTTTTTTGTCAAGAATGATTTCTGTGTGCAGAGATTACAGATGTCTAAGTCTAGAGTCTGTCTTAGGAGTTTATCTCATGTTTTTAATTTCTGGATCTCTTTTGTAAATTTTTGTTGTATGGTGATAGCAACAAAAATATCTTTTTGAATTTTCTTTTGTGGATTTGTGTTTTGTCACGAAACCGCCAAAGGGGGAGATTGTTACGGAATTTGAGTTGGCGTATTTCGTGAATGTATTAAGTCTTGAAGATTGAAGATGAAGAAACTTTGGATCATATACCTCAATCTCAAGAAAGAAGAATTCAAAAGGATCAGGTACGTTTAACTAAAGATTTTTGATGATCCGAATACTTCTTATAGTGTAGAAACACCTGGAAGAGGTTTTAATTGCTTAAACATCAAAAACTGGACATGGGACATGTTCAGGATCCGGATCGGGCTCGGCAATCCGGATCCCGAAGGGTGTTTGTTCATACACTGGTTCAATCCGGATCGCAGCATCCTCTGATCCGGATCCCGAACACTAGTTTTACCTGTTGCTTCCTCGATCCGGATCAGGATTTGCAATCCGGATCCCGAACATTGATGTTCTGGTAAAACTGTATGAACGATCCGGATCGGACTACGATCCGGATCCCGAACAGGCATTTTCTGGAAATCGTCTTTCTTGCTTCTGCAATCCGGATCGTCAATTCCAATCCGGATCGCCGTCGGTAAAATCTCCAGAAAAGGCAGTTTTTGATCCTATCTTCTTCCAATGGTTTCTAACCTATAAATAGGCCCTGTATTCATTTCTAGGGCATCCGCTATTACAGAAGAAAATAGCCGAAAAGAAAAATCCACATATATAGAGAAGAAAGGAAATCAATAGATTTATTCTATGTTTCTTCATCTATATTGATTGATTTGATTCTAGGTTTTCCATACTCACATTTTGAGTAGAATCAAATCAATGAATACTTAGATGGTATTTCCGATCTATCTTTAATCTAAGTATTCGGCGGATCATCACCACCCAAAACAAACAACGATTTACCCCAAAATCGGCGCGTGGACTCGCGTGGCCTTGTGGATTCAAGGTGCAACCGCTCTCGTGGATTCGGAGCGAGGTACGTTCGTGGATTCGAAGCGTGCCATTGGGTGAAGACCGTGGATTCGGTTGGACGTCGTGGACTCGACGTTGGACGCTGTGGATTCAGCGTTGGGCGCGGATCGTGGATTCGAGAAGCGTCGTGGAGCGAGCGGGAAGATCTACTAGGAGCGTATGGTAAAAGGTTGAGTCGTCTGTGAGTACGTTATATCACCTTGTACGTGTGTTAATTCTAGTGGATTTCGCCGTGTTATCGGTCCCGTGGTTTTTTACTCCGGTTTGGAGTTTTTCCACGTAAAAATCTTGCGTGTTCTTTTATTTTTCCGCATTGGGTTTATTTGCGCAATGATTTTTTGAGTGTTTATTGTTTACACCTATTCACCCCCCTCTAGGTGTTTTTTCCCCTATTTAGATCCAATTACTTATAACCCAACAAGTGCTTATGAGGGCAAGAGCACAAATCTTCACCTTCAGAATTACTCGATTCGTCGTCGTGGCATTCTTTTGGCATGGGAGGAGGTGGACAATGAATCGGAACTTGCCATTAAGCACGCGAAGGGTGAAGATATGGTGGACGCGGGAATGCCGTGGCGTTGCCCTTCTCACTTGAAGACGACTCATTTGACGATGAGTTGTCATCCCAAGTGACGCTTGCATCGCTTTCTTCTTCGCCGGACCTTAGTGGGACTCCGTTGAATGTGGCCGTAGTCCTCGCTCTTGCTCTTGGACTTGTCCCTCTGAACTTTTTTATCCTTTGAAAAGTTCTCTTGCTTTCTTGACTTGAAACTTGAAGAAACCTTTCTTGTTTTCGACTTTCCGAAGGATGTTGTTTTGCAATTCCCCTCCGAAAGTTTGGCGAAACTTCCTTGTCAAGAGAGCAAGCTGATCCGTTTTCTTCTTTCCTTGATCGTCTGCATAACCTGAAGACTATCCGCGTCTTCTTCCAGAAGTTGATTTCAATGCAAAACCTGAAGACTTAGAAGAGGATGCTTTTCAGAAGAATGAAGTAGGAAATGTCATTTCATAAGTTTCCAATGTTCCATCTAATTCTTCTACCCGATTTCGGGAAATGTTTAATTGTTTCAGAGTTTAAGAACGGGCGACAATCGTTCATTAAGAGTCCTAATCTCCCAAGTTAGCACATGTATTTCACGATGTCTTGCAATCGTGTATAATAGTCTGTGAACGATTCATTTTCTGCCATAAAATGGAGTCAAACTTGCTCGTAAGCATTTGCAGTTTTGAATCTTCACAAGGTTTGTTCCCTCATGTAACTTGTAGAACATCCCAGATTTCTTTCGCAGTCTCACATGCCGAGACGCGAGAGAACTCAGTTTGTGATAAAGCATTAAATAGAGCATTAATACCTTTGCCATTGTAAGAAGATAAATGAATCTCTTCCTTGGTCCATTTCGACCTAGGTTTGATGGTGCGAACATCAGCAATAATTTCAGTTGGATTAGACCATCCTAATTCAATTGATTGCCACACCCGTTCGTCGATGGAAATTAAAAAGGCTTTCATCCGTACTTTCCAGTAGGCATAATTTGTTCCATCGAAGAAAGGGGGTCTGTTGATGTTTCCACCTTCAACCATTGTTTACAACCCTATTCCCGCTCCGATACCACTTGTTGGGTTATGTATAATTGGATCTAAATAGGGGAAAAAATACCTAGAGGGAGGTGAATAGGTGTAAACAGTAAACACTCAAAAAATCATTGCGCAATAAAACCCAATGCGGAAATAAAAATAACACGCAAGATTTTTACGTGGAAAAACTCCAAACCGGAGTAAAAAACTACGGGACCGATCACACGGCGAAATCCACTAGAATTTAAACTGTTGGTTTTTAAGGATCCACAAGGATCTAAATTAGGTACTATCAAACAACTAGAGGGGGGGTGAATAGGCGTAATACTTATAAAACCAATCTCAGTGCAAAATAAAAACCAATGCGGAAAATAAAAATAGCACACCGAGATATACGTGGAAACTCCAATCCAGGAGAAAAACCACGGGACCAACACGCAATAACAATCCACTAAGAATAGAAGAATAACAAGGTGATTACCGACTCCACGGACTCAACCCCTCCTTCAACTTCTTCGGACCTTGCGCTCACCGATTGCACGTCCACTGCACACGTTCGAATCCACGAACGCCACTCGAATCCACGAGCACACGTTTCGAATCCACGAAACGCCTTTAGCACACCGAATCCACGATGCCACGTCGAATCCACGACGCAAATAGCCGATAAAGAATATAGGCTTCGATGGTGATCCTTTGCTTAGATTATCATTGAAGAACCGTAGAAGAAATCTCTAAGCAAAGATTAGATCAATTCGACAAAAGATAGATCTTGGAAGAACCGTCGAATTGACCTAAAAGAGGCTATAAAGAAGAACGGTAAAAACCTAGCCTCTAGGGTTGCTCTCAAGTGTTTTATAAAATCATCGGTATTGGTCAGTCGTTCTTGAGAAACCCTAAGTGTCTATTTATAGTTTAGAAACCTTTGGAAAGAGATAAGCATCAAAAACTACCTTTTCTGAAATTTTCAGGACGGCGATCCGGATCGGATTTACTGCGATCCGGATCGTCGTAGCGAGTCAGACAATTCCAGAAAAATAAGGGTTCGGGATCCGGATTGAAATGCCCGATCCGGATCGTTCATATATTTCAGCAAATCCCATGTTCTGGATCCGGATCGGAAATGGCTTGGATCCGGATTGGATTTGCATATGAACCAACACCCTTCGGGATCCGGATTGGATTGTCTGATCCGGATCCTGAACATGTCCCATGTCCAGTTTTTGATTTTTATGCAATAAAAAATTCATCCAAGTGTTTCTACACTATAACATGTATTCGGATTACCAAAATTATTTAGTTAAACGTACCTGTAGTATTCCGAACCCCCATGCAGCTTTTTCCCGTGAATCCACTGTTTAGACACCTGTTGATGGTGTATCTGGCCCATAGTGCATCAAAGGGATGCCACTGATGGACCCAGTGAGCTTAGTTAGCTGTTTTGGCCTTCGGCTGCTTATGCCGAATGTTAGAATTTTATTTAGGCCAAACGGAGGGTGGATTTGGATTCAGCGCGGAAAAACACTTGAGATTGGCTTTTGGTTTGCCCAATTCGGAGTCCGGATGCCCAAAAGCGGACACTCGGAAGTTTTGACAGTTTTTGGCGCTTGCGGGAGCCTCCGGCAAATTTTGGAGGCGGAATTTGGCGAAACGGACCTCGTTTTTGGAATCAGCGCGCGAAAACGGTCAAGACGGGCTATTTGCTGGTCAAATTTGTGCTTGGGTTACTGTTCATGCCGGAACAGTGTCGCCGGCGATCGCCGGCGGCGGCCGGCGGCGGCGGGCAGCGTCGGCGGGCGGCGGCGCCGCCGCGGGCAGGCGGCAGGCGGCGGCCCAGGGCGCGGGCAGGCCGCGGGCAGGCGCGCGGTCCACCGCGCGGGGCGTGCACCGGAGGCGGGCCACGTGGCGCCTTCCGGTTGGCCGGTGCAGCATTCGCGGTCCACGGAGTTTTGGGCCGGGTGCACGGTGGACCGGGTGGACGCGTGGCGGATCGGGATTGGCGGGACTTGGTGCGCGCGGTCCACGCGATGGCCGGGGCAGGTGACCGTACGCCCGGGGCAGCCGGCCGACGTGCGCGGTGCACGGCCGTCGTGCGCGGTGCACGGCTTGTCGGGGACGCGTGGCACGCCGCCAGTGGCTGGCTCTGGTGCACCGGGTGCAGCGGGGTTTTTGGGCTTAGTGGGCTGGGCTGTGCTGTGGGCCGGGCCGCACTGTGCGCGCCCGGAAATCTGGGCCGGCCCGTTACTGTAGCCGCCCGAAAATCCCCAAGCGCCCGAAAGTGGGGACACAGAGGGTATTTTCCGAATTGTTTTTCAGCCTCTATATAATGCACAGTCCGAGCCTTCTTCTCCTCTATTGTTCTCCCAAACCGAGCCAAATCTGCAAAGCCTATTTCTAGCAAAATTTTGCATCTTTTTGTCCTGGATCTTCCTACCAAGTCTTCAGGAATTTTGGTGGCACGAATCCCGAGGTTCCCCATTTTACGGTGCGGCGCGACGTTGCTTACTTGTGTTCTTCCTTCGGCGCAGCGTTCGTGTTTTTGCTCCCCTGGGCTACCCCGACATCATTTTCCTGTGATTCTTGCACCAGTGGACTCCTAAGAGGTAGGACTTCATCTTTCGTTATAGTCGCGCTTTTCCGTTTCGAGGTTTTGGCACGGTTTTCGAGGCTACAAGTGACCCCTTTTTCTGTATGGAATTCTTGACAGCAGTGGAGTGTTTCAGCCTTATCTTCGCGCACGAGCGTCTGATGGAAACGAGCTTATACAACTTTTGCATCTACGGATCGCAAGGAACGCGCTCGTATTTTTAGTGGATTTTTGTGAATTTTCCTTCGAGGTGATAATTAAGGATTTCTCTGTGAACAGTAATCTACCCTTAATCAGATTAGTGTTTGAGAGTGTCCACTTGCTGAATTTTTATCTTGGTGTACAGAACTCGGATTTGGGCGTGCAAGGTACCGTTGCGAAGCTATCGACGCGAGGATCGCCGTGATATTTTTATTAGAATTTTCTGGACATTTGTTGCAGGTGATAATTTGACAGTTTAGTACTTGTGTTTGTATGTGGTAATTAGTGCTGTGATTGGGACCCTAGTGTAATTAGTGGATTCCTTGTTGTACCAGGAGTATTGTGGGGGCGCGGATTTGGATTTTTGGTATTTTCTGACTGTACAAGTTGGGACAGTTGCGCTTCAGGTGGGTGGTCGTTACACTCCTCTTTTTGTATGCCCACTAGGAATGTCAGAGTACTTTGTTATAACAATGTTGAACGTGTTGATTGTTAGACTTGCATGCTCTAGGGAATCGCTTATTAATTCTGGAACTTATACCCCGTGACAACATAGAATTAGAGGACTGCAAAACCAAGGTTTATTCATGTGAGACGGTCATCCTAGCCTATATCACTTCAACTGTTATACTTGGAAATTGGAACATTGCATGATTTAACTGATCACCTGATGATTGTCATCTTTTACTGCTACACTATTTTGGAATTGACTTAGGAGAAACCATGCTTTTCTCTTTCTCCTTTCATTGTTGGCATTAGCGGCTTAGTCGCTCAGGTTCGAGCGTATAGTGGACAGTGTAGGCAGGTATTGGGGAATTGGGGACAGGCTGAGTGGTCAGGGGGTTGCGGCGACCACGGATCTTGGGTGGTTGACCGGATTGTTTTATTGCATCAGATTGGGTGTTCGGGGATCGGGCTTACTTTAGTGGAGGGTTGTTCCCACTTCTTGAGTCTCGATCCAGTCCTGCTATTATGAGACAGTGGTTACAGAGATGTTGATACAGTGGTATTATTTGTACTCGTGTGGGTCGCTCCCCTCGAGTGCCACTCCGGAGTAGGCTTTCCACGGTGTGAGCGCCGGGCACCATGCTAGTTTCTTGAGTTCCACGGTGTGAGCGCCGGGCACCAGGCTGGGTTTTTGAGTTCGATTGCAGAGCAGGCAGTGCCAGTGTTCACTGGCAGTCAGATTGGGTCTTTATGACAGGCTACTTGATTCTGATGCATCACTTTTCCCATCCTTATTGGTTGGTCATGTAGAGGCATATTAGGGATAGCATTTTTATCAGTCGCTTTATTTATTGCATCCCTTTCTTCTTCTTTCCTTTTTGCCTCTGATGCACCTGGTGGGCATATCTGAGCTGAGGCTTTACCCACTAGGGGAGGCTACTGTTTATAGTAGTACTGACCCCCATTGTTTTTCTTGTTCCCTTCTTTTCCCTTGTTTTGCAGAGTCCTCTGTGGGAGTTGCTGGGCCATCAGCAACTGATCGGGGTAAGCGCATCGCTGACTAGTTAGAGAGCCACCGAGGGTCGTAGCTGCTTGACTTTTGGGTACCAGATCTTCTCAGACAGTTTTTCTTTCTTTTCTTTTGGGGTCTGGCTTCTGCCAGCTTTATGTATTTTGTAGTTGTGAGCTGGGAGAGACATCTGTATTTATTTTACTGTTGTACTTTTATTTCCAGCTTCTGTCTGAGATACAGTAGTTTTATTTCAGCTCTGATTATTATTATGCTCTTTTATTATTATTTCATATCTGAGCAGGTTACCGACGCTTCGTGTATGTGGGAAATACCGCATGCACGGCGGATCTGTGGACGGGCCCGGGTTCTGGTTTACACCCGGGGCGTGACAGATTAAGTTGGTATCAGAGCTTAGGGATAGGTCAGTTGGGACTTAGGAAACCCTAGGCTTTTGACAGACCCTAGGATTATAGGGCGTGAGTGGCGTGACTTGTTGCGAAAGTCGGTGATTATTATTGTTAACTCTTCCAGTGAGTGAAGAGTGATCGACATAGTCTATTTCTGTTGAACCATTATGTTGGCTGCAGACAACATAAGGTTACAGAAATAGGGGGATGTCTTTTGACTTTCGCCAGATTGGGTCGTGTGGGGTTTTGTTGCTGATGTTTGGTTTCTTGTGGCAGGATGCCTCCTCGACGTCGGATTCCCACTCGGGGTGTTCCTTCGCCCCCTGCTGAGCCAGAGCAGCCTACACCACCTGAGCTTGCTGAGTTGAGGGCCTTGGTGGCCCAGTTGGCGGAGGGTCAGCGCCGCCAGGAGCAGAGGATTGAGCAGCTGCTTGCTCAGAGGGAGGCACCACCCCCAGCTGTTCCGGAGGCCCCTGCGCCTCCTGTTGCACCTTTTGCGCCATCGGCGCCATCTTCGAGTATCGGGGCTTCTGCGGCGTTTCAGCCCTTGACTACGGAGGAGGAGCGGGATTTTGCTGACAGACTCGCGGCGTTTGTCAAGCGGGGACCACCGAGGTTTTCGGGGCGGGATGCTCAGCCCCGGGCTGTTGGGATTTGGCTTTCTGCGATGGAGAAGCTTTTCCGGGACTTCTTCATCGACCCGAGGTACCGAGTGCACATGGCGGTGCACTGTTTGGACGGAGATGCTGACTTTTGGTGGCAGCGAGTTGAGCCACTGGAGTTCCGGATCACTAGGCAGCTACCTTGGGAGGAGTTCAGACGGATGGTGTTGGACACCTACTTCTCTACCAGCGTGAAGAAAAAGTTAGAGGATGATCTGAAGAATTTGCAGCAGGGCGAGCGACCGACCCATGCTTACTTTCAGGAGTTCAGGGAGTTGCTGAACTGTGTGCCTTATGTCGCCCGCGACGGTCCGCACCAGGTTGAGCTTTTTGAGGGGGGCCTTCGCCCGGAGATATACACACTTGTGCATGCTCAGAGATTTCAGACTCTGGAGGCAGCCGCAGAGCATGCACAGTGGGTGGAGAGAGGCGATCAGGAGGTGGCCAGACGGAGGGCTGCGGTCGCGCAGAGTTCCGACAGGAAGCGACCAGCCCCAGAGGATGGGGGACAGACCAGCTCTTGGAGACCGCCACGGCCGCCGCAGTCTCAGTCTTTTGGCCGTGGTCGATCTGATAGGAGAGGGCCTGGGGGACCCCAGAGACCGCAGCAGCATCCACAGCAGCAGCACCAGCAGCAGAGACCACAGCAGAGGCAGCAGAGGTCTCAGCAGCAGTCCTCGAGACAGCAGCAGCAGCCGAGACAGCCCCGACCTTCTGACCGATGTATTTTCTGTGGAGGTCAGCATGCCGCCATTACTTGTGATCAGAGATGGGGTCGATGCTTCCGTTGTGGGCAGCCTGGGCATGTGCGAGCCACTTGCCCCCTTTCTACTTCCTCGGCACCGTCTTCGGCATCGGTTCCCTTTCCCCCTCAGCAGCAGCGGCCACCAGCTCAGCGGCCTTATGCTCCAGCGAGCAGGCCGTCCACTTCTTATCCTGTAGACTCTCGACCTCCAGCACCGAGCGGGCGGGTGTATACCGCCCAGTTGGCGGATTCTTCAGCGGCAGACCAGGTGGTGGCAGGTATTATTCTACTCTTTGATATTCGGGCTCGTACCTTATTCGACACTGGAGCATCTCATTCCTTCATTAGTCGAGCATTTGCATCCCTGCATGGTCTAGAGGTAGAGTCCTTATCTTATTCAGTAGAGGTGCGGATTCCTGATCATATTCTGCATGTCGAGGAGCGTTGTGTGGCTTGCCCAGTGCAGTTGGGGCCTTGGATTTTGCCTGCAGACTTGCTTGTTTTGCAGCAGCTCCAGGATTTTGATTTGGTACTTGGGATGGATTGGCTGTCGCGGTACTTCGCCACTATCGACTGCAGAGAGAGGACGGTGACTCTTCGCGAGCCAGGACAGGAGGAGTTCATTTTCAGAGGCTGCCAGAGCACGCTGTTCGCAGCGACCATTTCCTCGGCCAGAGCTAGGAGGATGATGAGTAGGGGTTGCACTGCCTTTTTGGCCACTGTGGTGGAGGTGCCTACGGCGGCACTGGGACTCGAGGATATCTCTATTGTCCGCGAGTTCCCAGATGTATTTCCCCCTGAGTTGACGACGATGCCGCCGGAGAGGGAGATTGAGTTCGGGATTGATGTAGTTCCTGGAACTGCACCAATCTCAAAGGCACCTTATAGGATGGCGCCAGCCGAGTTGAGGGAGTTGAAGGCCCAGCTTCAGGATCTGTTGGATAGGGGCTTCATTCGACCCAGTGTTTCTCCGTGGGGAGCGCCCGTGTTGTTTGTGAAGAAGAAGGATGGATCACTGCGGTTGTGTGTGGATTATCGGGAATTGAACAAAGTGACCATCCGGAACAAGTATCCCCTCCCCCGGATTGATGATTTGTTTGATCAGTTACAGGGAGCATCGGTGTTCTCGAAGATTGATCTGCAGTCCGGTTACCACCAGCTGAGGGTGAGGGCCGAGGACATCTCCAAGACGGCTTTCAGATCGCGGTACGGGCATTATGAGTTCACTGTGATGCCTTTTGGGTTGACCAATGCCCCTGCCGCATTCATGGACTTGATGAACAGGATTTTTCAGCCGTTTTTGGATCGATTTGTGGTGGTGTTTATAGATGATATTCTGATTTACTCCCGGAGTGATTTGGAGCACGAGGAGCACTTGAGGACCGTGCTACAGCTTCTGCGAGAGAAGAAGCTGTATGCTAAGTTCAAAAAGTGTGAGTTTTGGCTTCGGGAGGTTGCTTTTCTGGGTCATGTCGTTTCAGCTGCTGGAGTGATGGTGGATCCGGCCAAGGTGGATGCTATTCGAGATTGGCCGAGGCCGACGACTATCACTGAGGTGCGGAGCTTTCTTGGTTTGGCGGGCTACTATCGGCGCTTTGTGGAAGGCTTTGCGAAGCTTTCCTCTCCCCTCACTCGTCTGACCAGGAAAGGAGTTAAGTTTGTCTGGAGCGAGACTTGCCAGAGTTGTTTCCAGGAGCTGAAGCAGAGGTTGATGACCGCTCCAATCCTTGCCCTCCCTGTTATGGGGGAAGGATTTGTGATTTACAGTGATGCCTCACTTAGTGGTTTGGGCTGTGTGTTGATGCAGCAGGGTAGGGTAATTGCCTATGCTTCGAGGCAATTAAAGGATTATGAGAAAAATTACCCTACTCATGATCTGGAGTTGGCAGCGGTGGTGTATGCTCTGAAGCTGTGGCGGCATTACTTGTATGGTGAGCATTGCGAGATTTATACTGATCACAAGAGCTTGAAGTATCTGTTCACTCAAAAGGAGCTGAATTTGAGGCAACGCCGGTGGTTAGAGCTGCTAAAGGATTATGATCTGAGTATCCTTTATCACCCCGGCAAGGCCAATGTTGTGGCGGATGCTTTGAGCAGGAGGACGAGCCTGAGCTTATTGATCTCGCAGCAGGCGCCGTTGGTCGAGCAGATGAGGAGATTACAGCTGGAGGTAGTATCCCCTGGGGTCTCTGCTAGACTCATGTCTATGGTCTTGCAGCCCACTCTGTTGGAGAGGATCAGGGACACTCAGAGTGAGGACCCCCACTTGATGAGGATCAGGACGCAGCTTCAGGCAGATCAGACAGGGGATTTTTCTGTGAACAGCTCGGGAGTACTGCGGTACAGGGACCGAGTGTGTGTGCCTATGGATCAGGAGATTAGAGATCAGATTTTGAGAGAGGCCCACTATACACCTTATACTATCCACCCTGGAGGTACTAAGATGTATAAGGACCTCAAGGCACAGTTTTGGTGGCCCGGAATGAAGCGGGATGTTGGGAGATTCGTTGCTCATTGTTTAACTTGTCAGCAAGTGAAAGCAGAGCATCGCGTTCCTGCTGGCAAGTTGCAGAGTCTTCCAATTCCCGAGTGGAAATGGGACCACATCACTATGGATTTCGTCACTGGATTGCCGAGGGCGCAGAGCGGGGCAGATGCGATCTGGGTTATTGTTGACAGACTCACCAAGTCGGCGCACTTCTTGCCAGTTCAGATGACTTGGTCATTGGAGCATTTGGCACAGTTGTATATGGATGAGATTGTGAGGCTTCACGGTATCCCTGCTTCGATTGTGTCAGATCGGGACCCGAGATTCGTATCACGCTTTTGGGGGAGTTTGCATTCTGCTTTGGGGACTCAGCTCAGGTTTAGCACTGCTTTCCACCCACAGACCGATGGGCAGTCAGAGCGCACCATTCAGACCCTCGAGGATATGCTTAGAGCGTGCGTTATGGATTTTGGAGGAGGGTGGTACCGGCACTTATCTTTAGTTGAGTTTGCGTACAACAACAGCTATCAGGCGAGCATCCGGATGGCTCCGTTTGAAGCGTTGTATGGACGCAAGTGTCGGTCCCCCTTATATTGGAGTGACGTGGGTGAGAGGAGGACTTTGGGACCGGAGTTACTTTTGGAGGCAGAGGAAAAGGTCAGGATTATTCGCCGGCATCTTGAGACAGCCCAGAGTCGTCAGAGGAGCTACGCGGATACTCGACGGCGAGACCTGGAGTTTCAGATTGGTGATCATGTCTTCTTGAAGGTCTCGCCCTCGAAAGGGGTCCGGAGATTTGGAGTACGGGGGAAGCTCAGTCCCCGTTTTATTGGACCCTTTGAGGTACTGGATAGAGTTGGTCCTGTGGCATACAGAGTTGCCTTGCCCCCGCGCCTGGCCGGAGTTCATGATGTCTTCCACGTCTCAGCTCTGAGGAAGTATGTGTTTGACCCGTCGCACGTGATTGACTTCACTTCGTTGGAGATCGGCGAGGACTTGGTTTTCGAGGAGCGCCCGTTGCGGATTCTTGCTCGTGAGGTGAGGGAATTGCGCAATCGGGCCATTCCTTATGTGAAGATCCTATGGAGCCATCATGAGGAGCGAGAGGCTACTTGGGAGCTAGAGACAGAGATGAGAGATGCCTACCCCTTCTTGTTCGAGGCCGCAGTTTGAGGTACGTCTGCTTGTTTATTTTCGTTTCGGGGACGAAACTTTTTTTAGTGGGGGAGGGTGTAGTATTCCGAACCCCCATGCAGCTTTTTCCCGTGAATCCACTGTTTAGACACCTGTTGATGGTGTATCTGGCCCATAGTGCATCAAGGGATGCCACTGATGGACCCAGTGAGCTTAGTTAGCTGTTTTGGCCTTCGGCTGCTTATGCCGAATGTTAGAATTTTATTTAGGCCAAACGGAGGGTGGATTTGGATTCAGCGCGGAAAAACACTTGAGATTGGCTTTTGGTTTGCCCAATTCGGAGTCCGGATGCCCAAAAGCGGACACCCGGAAGTTTTGACAGTTTTTGGCGCTTGCGGGAGCCTCCGGCAAATTTTGGAGGCGGAATTTGGCGAAACGGACCTCGTTTTTGGAATCAGCGCGCGAAAACGGTCAAGACGGGCTATTTGCTGGTCAAATTTGTGCTTGGGTTACTGTTCATGCCGGAACAGTGTCGCCGGCGATCGCCGGCGGCGGCCGGCGGCGGCGGGCAGCGTCGGCGGGCGGCGGCGCCGCCGCGGGCAGGCGGCAGGCGGCGGCCCAGGGCGCGGGCAGGCCGCGGGCAGGCGCGCGGTCCACCGCGCGGGGCGTGCACCGGAGGCGGGCCACGTGGCGCCTTCCGGTTGGCCGGTGCAGCATTCGCGGTCCACGGAGTTTTGGGCCGGGTGCACGGTGGACCGGGTGGACGCGTGGCGGATCGGGATTGGCGGGACTTGGTGCGCGCGGTCCACGCGATGGCCGGGGCAGGTGACCGTACGCCCGGGGCAGCCGGCCGACGTGCGCGGTGCACGGCCGTCGTGCGCGGTGCACGGCTTGTCGGGGACGCGTGGCACGCCGCCAGTGGCTGGCTCTGGTGCACCGGGTGCAGCGGGGTTTTTGGGCTTAGTGGGCTGGGCTGTGCTGTGGGCCGGGCCGCACTGTGCGCGCCCGGAAATCTGGGCCGGCCCGTTACTGTAGCCGCCCGAAAATCCCCAAGCGCCCGAAAGTGGGGACACAGAGGGTATTTTCCGAATTGTTTTTCAGCCTCTATATAATGCACAGTCCGAGCCTTCTTCTCCTCTATTGTTCTCCCAAACCGAGCCAAATCTGCAAATGCCTATTTCTAGCAAAATTTTGCATCTTTTTGTCCTGGATCTTCCTACCAAATCTTAGGAATTTTGGTGGCACGAATCCCGAGGTTCCCCATTTTACGGTGCGGCGCGACGTTGCTTACTTGTGTTCTTCCTTCGGCGCAGTGTTCGTGTTTTTGCTCCCCCGAGCTACCCCGACATCATTTTCCTGTGATTCTTGCACCAGTGGACTCCTAAGAGGTAGAACTTCATCTTTCGTTATAGTCGCGCTTTTCCGTTTCGAGGTTTTGGCACGGTTTTCGAGGCTACAAGTGACCCCCTTTTTCTGTATGGAATTCTTGACAGCAGTGGAGTGTTTCAGCCTTATCTTCGCGCACGAGTGTCTGATGGAAACGAGCTTATACAACTTTTGCATCTACGGATCGCAAGGAACGCGCTCGTATTTTTAGTGGATTTTTGTGAATTTTCCTTCGAGGTGATAATTAAGGATCTCTCTGTGAATAGTAATCTACCCTTAATCATGATTAGTGTTTGAGAGTGTCCACTTGCTGAATTTTTATCTTGGTGTACAGAACTCGGATTTGGGCGTGCAAGGTACCGTTGCGAAGCTATCGTCGCGAGGATCGCCAGGATATTTTTATTAGAATTTTCTGGACATTTGTTGCAGGTGATAATTTGACAGTTTAGTACTTGTGTTTGTATGTGGTAATTAGTGCTGTGATTGTGACCCTAGTGTAATTAGTGGATTCCTTGTTGTACCAGGAGTATTGTGGGGGCGCGGATTTGGATTTTTGGTATTCTCTGACTGTACAAGTTGGGACAGTTGCGCTTCAGGTGGGTGGTCGTTACACTCCTCTTTTTGTATGCCCACTAGGAATGTCAGAGTACTTTGTTATAACAATGTTGAACGTGTTGATTGTTAGACTTGCATGCTCTAGGGAATCGCTTATTAATTCTGGAACTTATACCCCGTGACAACATAGAATTAGAGGACTGCAAAACCAAGGTTTATTCATGTGAAACGGTCATCCTAGCCTATATCACTTCAACTGTTATACTTGGAAATTGGAACATTGCATGATTTAACTGATCACCTGATGATTGTCATCTTTTACTGCTACACTATTTTGGAATTGACTTAGGAGAAACCATGCTTTTCTCTTTCTCCTTTCATTGTTGGCATTAGCGGCTTACTCGCTCAGGTTCGAGCGTATAGTGGACAGTGTAGGCAGGTATTGGGGAATTGGGGACAGGCTGAGTGGTCAGGGGGTTGCGGCGACCACGGATCTTGGGTGGTTGACCGGATTGTTTTATTGCATCAGATTGGGCGTTCGGGGATCGGGCTTACTTTAGTGGAGGGTTGTGCCCACTTCTTGAGTCTCGATCCAGTCCTGCTATTATGAGACAGTGGTTACAGAGATGTTGATACAGTGGTATTATTTGTACTCGTGTGGGTCGCTCCCCTCGAGTGCCACTCCGGAGTAGGCTTTCCACGGTGTGAGCGCCGGGCACCATGCTAGTTTCTTGAGTTCCACGGTGTGAGCGCCGGGCACCAGGCTGGGTTTTTGAGTTCGATTGGCAGAGCAGGCAGGGCCAGTGTTCACTGGCAGTCAGATTGGGTCTTTATGACCGGATACTTGATTCTGATGAATCACTTTTCCCATCCTTATTGGTTGGTCATGTAGAGGCATATTAGGGATAGCATTTTTATCAGTCGCTTTATTTATTAGCATCCCTTCCCTTCTTCTTTCCTTTTTGCCTCGGTGCACCTGGTGGGCATATCTGAGCTGAGGCTTTACCCACTAGGGGAGGCTACTGTTTATAGTAGTACTGACCCCCATTGTTTTTCTTGTTCCCTTCTTTTCCCTTGTTTTGCAGAGTCCTCTGTGGGAGTTGCTGGGACATCAGCAACTGATCGGGGCAAGCGCATCGCTGACTAGTTAGAGAGCCTACCGAGGGTCGTAGCTGCTTGACTTTTGGGTACCAGATCTTCTCAGACAGTTTTTCTTTCTTTTCTTTTGGGGTCTGGCTTCTGCCAGCTTTATGTATTTTGTAGTTGTGAGCTGGGAGAGACACTTGTATTTATTTTACTGTTGTACTTTTACTTCCAGCTTCTGTCTGAGATACTGTAGTTTTATTTCAGCTCTGATTATTATTATGCTCTTTTATTATTATTTCATATCTGAGCAGGTTACCGACGCTTCGTGTATGTGGGAAATACCGCATGCACGGCGGATCTGTGGACGGGCCCGGGTTCTGGTTTACACCCGGGGCGTGACAGACATGATCATTCCTTAGCCATTTTCCTAAGATTGTGGATCCGATCCATCAATTCTTCTACTTCAATCTTCAAGACTCAAAAAACTGAGTGTCAACCTTGAGCTCTTGTTGA